>OZ038404.1:7054805-7185543 GCA_964036045.1 Eutreptiella sp. 'Long Island Sound 2002' | reverse complement strand
AGGATACACGGTCATGCAGCTGGCGCTGTCTGAGCCAATGATGTACCCGACAAGCACATTGCACGTAGGATACACGGTCATGCAGCTGGCGCTGTCCGACCCATGTATGTACCCGACAAGCACATTGCACGTAGGATACACGGTCATGCAGCTGGCGCTGTCCGAGCCCATGTATGTACCCGACAAGCACATTGCACGTAGGATACACGGTCATGCAGCTGGCGCTGTCCGAGCCATGTATGTACCCGACAAGCACATTGCACGTAGGATACACGGTCATGCAGCTGGCGCTGTCCGACCCATGTATGTACCCGACAAGCACATTGCACGTAGGATACACGGTCATGCAGCTGGCGCTGTCCGACCCATGTATGTACCCGACAAGCACATTGCACGTAGGATACACGGTCATGCAGCTGGCGCTGTCCGACCCATGTATGTACCCGACAAGCACATTGCACGTAGGATACACGGTCATGCAGCTGGCGCTGTCCGACCCATGTATGTACCCGACAAGCACATTGCACGTAGGATACACGGTCATGCAGCTGGCGCTGTCCGACCCATGTATGTACCCGACAAGCACATTGCACGTAGGATACACGGTCATGCAGCTGGCGCTGTCCGACCCATGTATGTACCCGACAAGCACATTGCACGTAGGATACACGGTCATGCAGCTGGCGCTGTCCGACCCATGTATGTACCCGACAAGCACATTGCACGTAGGATACACGGTCATGCAGCTGGCGCTGTCCGACCCATGTATGTACCCGACAAGCACATTGCACGTAGGATACACGGTCATGCAGCTGGCGCTGTCCGACCCATGTATGTACCCGACAAGCACATTGCACGTAGGATACACGGTCATGCAGCTGGCGCTGTCCGACCCATGTATGTACCCGACAAGCACATTGCACGTAGGATACACGGTCATGCAGCTGGCGCTGTCCGACCCATGTATGTACCCGACAAGCACATTGCACGTAGGATACACGGTCATGCAGTTGGCGCTGTCCGACCCATGTATGTACCCGACAAGCACATTGCACGTAGGATACACGGTCATGCAGCTGGCGCTGTCCGACCCATGTATGTACCCGACAAGCACATTGCACGTAGGATACACGGTCATGCAGCTGGCGCTGTCCGACCCATGTATGTACCCGACAAGCACATTGCACGTAGGATACACGGTCATGCAGCTGGCGCTGTCCGACCCATGTATGTACCCGACAAGCACATTGCACGTAGGATACACGGTCATGCAGCTGGCGCTGTCCGAGCCATGTATGTACCCGACAAGCACATTGCACGTAGGATACACGGTCATGCAGCTGGCGCTGTCCGACCCATGTATGTACCCGACAAGCACATTGCACGTAGGATACACGGTCATGCAGCTGGCGCTGTCCGAGCCATGTATGTACCCGACAAGCACATTGCACGTAGGATACACGGTCATGCAGCTGGCGCTGTGCAACCCATGTATGTACCTGACAAGCACATTGCACGTAGGATACACGGTCATGCAGCTGGCGCTGTCCGAGCCATGTATGTACCCGACAAGCACATTGCACGTAGGATACACGGTCATGCAGCTGGCGCTGTCCGACCCATGTATGTACCCGACAAGCACATTGCACGTAGGATACACGGTCATGCAGCTAGCTGGCGCTGTCCGACCCATGTATGTACCCGACAAGCACATTGCACGTAGGATACACGGTCATGCAGCTGGCGCTGTCCGACCCATGTATGTACCCGACAAGCACATTGCACGTAGGATACACGGTCATGCAGCTGGCGCTGTCCGACCCATGTATGTACCCGACAAGCACATTGCACGTAGGATACACGGTCATGCAGCTGGCGCTGTCCGACCCATGTATGTACCCGACAAGCACATTGCACGTAGGATACACGGTCATGCAGCTGGCGCTGTCCGAACCATGTATGTACCCGACAAGCACATTGCACGTAGGATACACGGTCATGCAGCTGGCGCTGTCCGACCCATGTATGTACCCGACAAGCACATTGCACGTACAATACACGGTCATGCAGCTGGCGCTGTCCAACCCATGTATGTACCCGACAAGCACATTGCACGTAGGATACACGGTCATGCAGCTGGCGCTGTCCGACCCATGTATGTACCCGACAAGCACATTGCACGTAGGATACACGGTCATGCAGCTGGCGCTGTCCGACCCATGTATGTACCCGGCAAGCACATTGCACGTAGGATACACGGTCATGCAGCTGGCGCTGTCCGAGCCATGTATGTACCCGACAAGCACATTGCACGTAGGATACACGGTCATGCAGCTGGCGCTGTCCGACCCATGTATGTACCCGACAAGCACATTGCACGTAGGATACACGGTCATGCAGCTGGCGCTGTCCGACCCATGTATGTACCCGACAAGCACATTGCACGTAGGATACACGGTCATGCAGTTGGCGCTGTCCGACCCATGTATGTACCCGACAAGCACATTGCACGTAGGATACACGGTCATGCAGCTGGCGCTGTCCGACCCATGTATGTACCCGACAAGCACATTGCACGTAGGATACACGGTCATGCAGCTGGCGCTGTCCGAGCCATGTATGTACCCGACAAGCACATTGCACGTAGGATACACGGTCATGCAGCTGGCGCTGTCCGACCCATGTATGTACCCGACAAGCACATTGCACGTAGGATACACGGTCATGCAGCTGGCGCTGTCCGAACCATGTATGTACCCGACAAGCACATTGCACGTAGGATACACGGTCATGCAGTTGGCGCTGTCCGACCCATGTATGTACCCGACAAGCACATTGCACGTAGGATACACGGTCATGCAGCTGGCGCTGTCCGACCCATGTATGTACCCGACAAGCACATTGCACGTAGGATACACAGTCATGCAGCTGGCGCTGTCCGACCCATGTATGTACCCGACAAGCACATTGCACGTAGGATACACGGTCATGCAGCTGGCGCTGTGCAACCCATGTATGTACCTGACAAGCACATTGCACGTAGGATACACGGTCATGCAGTTGGCGCTGTCCGACCCATGTATGTACCCGACAAGCACATTGCACGTAGGATACACGGTCATGCAGCTGGCGCTGTCCGACCCATGTATGTACCCGACAAGCACATTGCACGTAGGATACACCGTCATGCAGCTGGCGCTGTGCAACCCATGTATGTACCTGACAAGCACATTGCACGTAGGATACACAGTCATGCAGCTGGCGCTGTCCGACCCATGTATGTACCCGACAAGCACATTGCACGTAGGATACACAGTCATGCAGCTGGCGCTGTCCGACCCATGTATGTACCCGACAAGCACATTGCACGTAGGATACACGGTCATGCAGCTGGCGCTGTGCAACCCATGTATGTACCTGACAAGCACATTGCACGTAGGATACACGGTCATGCAGCTGGCGCTGTCCGACCCATGTATGTACCCGACAAGCACATTGCACGTAGGATACACGGTCATGCAGCTGGCGCTGTCCGACCCATGTATGTACCCGACAAGCACATTGCACGTAGGATACACCGTCATGCAGCTGGCGCTGTGCAACCCATGTATGTACCTGACAAGCACATTGCACGTAGGATACACGGTCATGCAGCTGGCGCTGTCCGAGCCATGTATGTACCCGACAAGCACATTGCACGTAGGATACACAGTCATGCAGCTGGCGCTGTCCGACCCATGTATGTACCCGACAAGCACATTGCACGTAGGATACACGGTCATGCAGCCAGCTGGCGCTGTCCGACCCATGTATGTACCCGACAAGCACATTGCACGTAGGATACACGGTCATGCAGCTGGCGCTGTCCGACCCATGTATGTACCCGACAAGCACATTGCACGTAGGATACACGGTCATGCAGCTGGCGCTGTCCGACCCATGTATGTACCCGACAAGCACATTGCACGTAGGATACACGGTCATGCAGCTGGCGCTGTCCGAGCCATGTATGTACCCGACAAGCACATTGCACGTAGGATACACGGTCATGCAGCTGGCGCTGTCCGACCCATGTATGTACCCGACAAGCACATTGCACGTAGGATACACGGTCATGCAGCTGGCGCTGTCCGACCCATGTATGTACCCGACAAGCACATTGCACGTAGGATACACGGTCATGCAGCTGGCGCTGTCCAACCCATGTATGTACCCGACAAGCACATTGCACGTAGGATACACGGTCATGCAGCTGGCGCTGTCCGAGCCATGTATGTACCCGACAAGCACATTGCACGTAGGATACACGGTCATGCAGCTGGCGCTGTCCGACCCATGTATGTACCCGACAAGCACATTGCACGTAGGATACACGGTCATGCAGCTAGCTGGCGCTGTCCGACCCATGTATGTACCCGACAAGCACATTGCACGTAGGATACACGGTCATGCAGCTGGCGCTGTCCAACCCATGTATGTACCCGACAAGCACATTGCACGTAGGATACACGGTCATGCAGCTGGCGCTGTCCGAACCATGTATGTACCCGACAAGCACATTGCACGTAGGATACACGGTCATGCAGCTAGCTGGCGCTGTCCGACCCATGTATGTACCCGACAAGCACATTGCACGTAGGATACACGGTCATGCAGTTGGTGCTGTCCGAGCCATGTATGTACCCGACAAGCACATTGCACATAGGATACACGGTCATGCAGCTGGCGCTGTCCGACCCATGTATGTACCCGACAAGCACATTGCACGTAGGATACACGGTCATGCAGCTGGCGCTGTCCGACCCATGTATGTACCCGACAAGCACATTGCACGTAGGATACACGGTCATGCAGCTGGCGCTGTGCAACCCATGTATGTACCCGACAAGCACATTGCACGTAGGATACACGGTCATGCAGCTGGCGCTGTCCGAGCCATGTATGTACCCGACAAGCACATTGCACGTAGGATACACGGTCATGCAGCTGGCGCTGTCCGACCCATGTATGTACCCGACAAGCACATTGCACGTAGGATACACGGTCATGCAGCTGGCGCTGTCCGACCCATGTATGTACCCGACAAGCACATTGCGCGTAGGATACACGGTCATGCAGCTGGCGCTGTCCGAGCCATGTATGTACCCGACAAGCACATTGCACATAGGATACACGGTCATGCAGCTGGCGCTGTCCGAGCCATGTATGTACCCGACAAGCACATTGCAAGTAGGATACACGGTCATGCAGCTGGCGCTGTCCGAGCCATGTATGTACCCGACAAGCACATTGCACGTAGGATACACGGTCATGCAGCTAGCTGGCGCTGTCCGACCCATGTATGTACCCGACAAGCACATTGCACGTAGGATACACGGTCATGCAGCTGGCGCTGTCCGAGCCATGTATGTACCCGACAAGCACATTGCACGTAGGATACACGGTCATGCAGCTGGCGCTGTCCAACCCATGTATGTACCCGACAAGCACATTGCACGTAGGATACACGGTCATGCAGCTGGCGCTGTCCGAGCCATGTATGTACCCGACAAGCACATTGCACGTAGGATACACGGTCATGCAGCTGGCGCTGTCCGACCCATGTATGTACCCGACAAGCACATTGCGCGTAGGATACACGGTCATGCAGCTGGCGCTGTCCGAGCCATGTATGTACCCGACAAGCACATTGCACATAGGATACACGGTCATGCAGCTGGCGCTGTCCGACCCATGTATGTACCCGACAAGCACATTGCACGTAGGATACACGGTCATGCAGCTGGCGCTGTCCGACCCATGTATGTACCCGACAAGCACATTGCACGTAGGATACACGGTCATGCAGCTGGCGCTGTCCGACCCATGCATGTACCCGACAAGCACATTGTGCGTAGGATACACGGTCATGCAGTTGGTGCTGTCCGAGCCATGTATGTACCCGACAAGCACATTGCACATAGGATACACGGTCATGCAGCTGGCGCTGTCCGACCCATGTATGTACCCGACAAGCACATTGCACGTAGGATACACGGTCATGCAGCTGGCGCTGTCCGACCCATGTATGTACCCGACAAGCACATTGCACGTAGGATACACGGTCATGCAGCTGGCGCTGTGCAACCCATGTATGTACCCGACAAGCACATTGCACGTAGGATACACGGTCATGCAGCTGGCGCTGTCCGAGCCATGTATGTACCCGACAAGCACATTGCACGTAGGATACACGGTCATGCAGCTGGCGCTGTCCGAGCCATGTATGTACCCGACAAGCACATTGCACGTAGGATACACGGTCATGCAGCTAGCTGGCGCTGTCCGACCCATGTATGTACCCGACAAGCACATTGCGCGTAGGATACACGGTCATGCAGCTGGCGCTGTCCGAGCCATTTATGTACCCGACAAGCACATTGCACATAGGATACACGGTCATGCAGCTGGCGCTGTCCGACCCATGTATGTACCCGACAAGCACATTGCACGTAGGATACACGGTCATGCAGCTGGCGCTGTCCGAGCCATGTATGTACCCGACAAGCACATTGCACTGAGGATACACGGTCATGCAGCTAGCTGGCGCTGTCCGACCCATGTATGTACCCGACAAGCACATTGCACGTAGGATACACGGTCATGCAGCTGGCGCTGTCCGACCCATGTATGTACCCGACAAGCACATTGCACGTAGGATACACGGTCATGCAGCTGGCGCTGTCCAACCCATGTATGTACCCGACAAGCACATTGCACGTAGGATACACGGTCATGCAGCTGGCGCTGTCCGAGCCATGTATGTACCCGACAAGCACATTGCACGTAGGATACACGGTCATGCAGCTGGCGCTGTCCGACCCATGTATGTACCCGACAAGCACATTGCGCGTAGGATACACGGTCATGCAGCTGGCGCTGTCCGACCCATGTATGTACCCGACAAGCACATTGCACATAGGATACACGGTCATGCAGCTGGCGCTGTCCGACCCATGTATGTACCCGACAAGCACATTGCACGTAGGATACACGGTCATGCAGCTGGCGCTGTCCGACCCATGTATGTACCCGACAAGCACATTGCACGTAGGATACACGGTCATGCAGCCAGCTGGCGCTGTCCGACCCATGTATGTACCCGACAAGCACATTGCACGTAGGATACACGGTCATGCAGCTGGCGCTGTCCGAGCCATGTATGTACCCGACAAGCACATTGCACGTAGGATACACGGTCATGCAGCTGGCGCTGTCCGACCCATGTATGTACCCGACAAGCACATTGCACGTAGGATACACGGTCATGCAGCTGGCGCTGTCCGACCCATGTATGTACCCGACAAGCACATTGCACGTAGGATACACGGTCATGCAGCTGGCGCTGTCCGACCCATGTATGTACCCGACAAGCACATTGCACGTAGGATACACGGTCATGCAGCTGGCGCTGTCCAACCCATGTATGTACCCGACAAGCACATTGCACGTAGGATACACGGTCATGCAGCTGGCGCTGTCCGAGCCATGTATGTACCCGACAAGCACATTGCACGTAGGATACACGGTCATGCAGCTGGCGCTGTCCGACCCATGTATGTACCCGACAAGCACATTGCACGTAGGATACACGGTCATGCAGCTAGCTGGCGCTGTCCGACCCATGTATGTACCCGACAAGCACATTGCACGTAGGATACACGGTCATGCAGCTGGCGCTGTCCGAGCCATGTATGTACCCGACAAGCACATTGCACGTAGGATACACGGTCATGCAGCTGGCGCTGTCCAACCCATGTATGTACCCGACAAGCACATTGCACGTAGGATACACGGTCATGCAGCTGGCGCTGTCCGACCCATGTATGTACCCGACAAGCACATTGCACGTAGGATACACGGTCATGCAGCTGGCGCTGTCCGACCCATGTATGTACCCGACAAGCACATTGCGCGTAGGATACACAGTCATGCAGTTCGTGCTGTCCGAGCCATGTATGTACCCGACAAGCACATTGCACATAGGATACACGGTCATGCAGCTGGCGCTGTCCGAGCCATGTATGTACCCGACAAGCACATTGCACGTAGGATACACGGTCATGCAGCTGGCGCTGTCCGACCCATGTATGTACCCGACAAGCACATTGCACGTAGGATACACGGTCATGCAGTTGGCGCTGTCCGAGCCATGTATGTACCCGACAAGCACATTGCACGTAGGATACACGGTCATGCAGCTAGCTGGCGCTGTCCGACCCATGTATGTACCCGACAAGCACATTGCACGTAGGATACACGGTCATGCAGCTGGCGCTGTCCGACCCATGTATGTACCCGACAAGCACATTGCGCGTAGGATACACGGTCATGCAGCTGGCGCTGTCCGAGCCATGTATGTACCCGACAAGCACATTGCACATAGGATACACGGTCATGCAGCTGGCGCTGTCCGAGCCATGTATGTACCCGACAAGCACATTGCACGTAGGATACACGGTCATGCAGCTGGCGCTGTCCGAGCCATGTATGTACCCGACAAGCACATTGCACGTAGGATACACGGTCATGCAGCTAGCTGGCGCTGTCCGACCCATGTATGTACCCGACAAGCACATTGCACGTAGGATACACGGTCATGCAGCTGGCGCTGTCCGAGCCATGTATGTACCCGACAAGCACATTGCACGTAGGATACACGGTCATGCAGCTGGCGCTGTCCAACCCATGTATGTACCCGACAAGCACATTGCACGTAGGATACACGGTCATGCAGCTGGCGCTGTCCGAGCCATGTATGTACCCGACAAGCACATTGCACGTAGGATACACGGTCATGCAGCTGGCGCTGTCCGACCCATGTATGTACCCGACAAGCACATTGCGCGTAGGATACACGGTCATGCAGCTGGCGCTGTCCGACCCATGTATGTACCCGACAAGCACATTGCACGTAGGATACACGGTCATGCAGCTGGCGCTGTCCGACCCATGTATGTACCCGACAAGCACATTGCACGTAGGATACACGGTCATGCAGCTGGCGCTGTCCGACCCATGTATGTACCCGACAAGCACATTGCACGTAGGATACACGGTCATGCAGCCGGCGCTGTCCAACCCATGTATGTACCCGACAAGCACATTGCACGTAGGATACACGGTCATGCAGCTGGCGCTGTCCGACCCATGTATGTACCCGACAAGCACATTGCACGTAGGATACACGGTCATGCAGCTAGCTGGCGCTGTCCGACCCATGTATGTACCCGACAAGCACATTGCACGTAGGATACACGGTCATGCAGCTGGCGCTGTCCGACCCATGTATGTACCCGGCAAGCACATTGCACGTAGGATACACGGTCATGCAGCTGGCGCTGTCCGACCCATGTATGTACCCGACAAGCACATTGCACGTAGGATACACGGTCATGCAGTTGGCGCTGTCCAACCCATGTATGTACCCGACAAGCACATTGCACGTAGGATACACGGTCATGCAGCTGGCGCTGTCCGACCCATGTATGTACCCGACAAGCACATTGCACGTAGGATACACGGTCATGCAGCTGGCGCTGTCCGACCCATGTATGTACCCGACAAGCACATTGCACGTAGGATACACGGTCATGCAGCTGGCGCTGTCCGAACCATGTATGTACCCGACAAGCACATTGCACGTAGGATACACGGTCATGCAGCTGGCGCTGTCCGAACCATGTATGTACCCGACAAGCACATTGCACGTAGGATACACGGTCATGCAGCTGGCGCTGTCCAACCCATGTATGTACCCGACAAGCACATTGCACGTAGGATACACGGTCATGCAGCTGGTGCTGTCCGAGCCATGTATGTACCCGACAAGCACATTGCACGTAGGATACACGGTCATGCAGCTGGCGCTGTCCGAGCCATGTATGTACCCGACAAGCACATTGCACGTAGGATACACGGTCATGCAGCTAGCTGGCGCTGTCCGACCCATGTATGTACCTGACAAGCACATTGCACGTAGGATACACGGTCATGCAGCTGGCGCTGTCCGACCCATGTATGTACCCGACAAGCACATTGCACGTAGGATACACGGTCATGCAGCTGGCGCTGTCCGACCCATGTATGTACCCGACAAGCACATTGCGCGTAGGATACACGGTCATGCAGCTGGCGCTGTCCGAGCCATGTATGTACCCGACAAGCACATTGCACATAGGATACACGGTCATGCAGCTGGCGCTGTCCGAACCATGTATGTACCCGACAAGCACATTGCACGTAGGATACACGGTCATGCAGCTGGCGCTGTCCGACCCATGTATGTACCCGACAAGCACATTGCACGTAGGATACACGGTCATGCAGCCGGCGCTGTCCAACCCATGTATGTACCCGACAAGCACATTGCACGTAGGATACACGGTCATGCAGCTGGCGCTGTCCGAGCCATGTATGTACCCGACAAGCACATTGCACGTAGGATACACGGTCATGCAGCTAGCTGGCGCTGTCCGACCCATGTATGTACCCGACAAGCACATTGCACGTAGGATACACGGTCATGCAGCTGGCGCTGTCCGACCCATGTATGTACCCGGCAAGCACATTGCACGTAGGATACACGGTCATGCAGCTGGCGCTGTCCGACCCATGTATGTACCCGACAAGCACATTGCACGTAGGATACACGGTCATGCAGCTGGCGCTGTCCGACCCATGTATGTACCCGACAAGCACATTGCACGTAGGATACACGGTCATGCAGCTGGCGCTGTCCGAACCATGTATGTACCCGACAAGCACATTGCACGTAGGATACACGGTCATGCAGTTGGCGCTGTCCAACCCATGTATGTACCCGACAAGCACATTGCACGTAGGATACACGGTCATGCAGCTGGCGCTGTCCGACCCATGTATGTACCCGACAAGCACATTGCACGTAGGATACACGGTCATGCAGCTGGCGCTGTCCGAACCATGTATGTACCCGACAAGCACATTGCGCGTAGGATACACGGTCATGCAGTTGGCGCTGTCCAACCCATGTATGTACCCGACAAGCACATTGCACGTAGGATACACGGTCATGCAGCTGGCGCTGTCCGACCCATGTATGTACCCGACAAGCACATTGCACGTAGGATACACGGTCATGCAGCTGGCGCTGTCCGACCCATGTATGTACCCGACAAGCACATTGCACGTAGGATACACGGTCATGCAGCTGGCGCTGTCCGACCCATGTATGTACCCGACAAGCACATTGCACGTAGGATACACGGTCATGCAGCTGGCGCTGTCCAACCCATGTATGTACCCGACAAGCACATTGCACGTAGGATACACGGTCATGCAGCTGGCGCTGTCCGACCCATGTATGTACCCGACAAGCACATTGCACGTAGGATACACGGTCATGCAGCTAGCTGGCGCTGTCCGACCCATGTATGTACCCGACAAGCACATTGCACGTAGGATACACGGTCATGCAGCTGGCGCTGTCCGACCCATGTATGTACCCGGCAAGCACATTGCACGTAGGATACACGGTCATGCAGTTGGCGCTGTCCGAGCCATGTATGTACCCGACAAGCACATTGCACGTAGGATACACGGTCATGCAGCTGGCGCTGTCCGACCCATGTATGTACCCGACAAGCACATTGCACGTAGGATACACGGTCATGCAGCTGGCGCTGTCCGACCCATGTATGTACCCGACAAGCACATTGCACGTAGGATACACGGTCATGCAGTTGGTGCTGTCCGAGCCATGTATGTACCCGACAAGCACATTGCACGTAGGATACACGGTCATGCAGCTGGCGATGACCGACCCATGTATGTACCCGACAAGCACATTGCACGTAGGATACACGGTCATGCAGCTGGCGCTGTCCGACCCATGTATGTACCCGACAAGCACATTGCACGTAGGATACACGGTCATGCAGCTGGCGCTGTCCGACCCATGTATGTACCCGACAAGCACATTGCACGTAGGATACACGGTCATGCAGCTGGCGCTGTCCGACCCATGTATGTACCCGACAAGCACATTGCACGTAGGATACACGGTCATGCAGCTGGCGCTGTCCGACCCATGTATGTACCCGACAAGCACATTGCACGTAGGATACACGGTCATGCAGCTGGCGCTGTCCGAACCATGTATGTACCCGACAAGCACATTGCACGTAGGATACACGGTCATGCAGCTGGCGCTGTCCGAACCATGTATGTACCCGACAAGCACATTGCACGTAGGATACACGGTCATGCAGCTGGCGCTGTCCAACCCATGTATGTACCCGACAAGCACATTGCACGTAGGATACACGGTCATGCAGCTGGCGCTGTCCGAGCCATGTATGTACCCGACAAGCACATTGCACGTAGGATACACGGTCATGCAGCTAGCTGGCGCTGTCCGACCCATGTATGTACCCGACAAGCACATTGCACGTAGGATACACGGTCATGCAGCTGGCGCTGTCCGAGCCATGTATGTACCCGACAAGCACATTGCACGTAGGATACACGGTCATGCAGCTGGCGCTGTCCGACCCATGTATGTACCCGACAAGCACATTGCGCGTAGGATACACGGTCATGCAGCTGGCGCTGTCCGAGCCATGTATGTACCCGACAAGCACATTGCACATAGGATACACGGTCATGCAGCTGGCGCTGTCCGAACCATGTATGTACCCGACAAGCACATTGCACGTAGGATACACGGTCATGCAGCTGGCGCTGTCCGACCCATGTATGTACCCGACAAGCACATTGCACGTAGGATACACGGTCATGCAGCCGGCGCTGTCCAACCCATGTATGTACCCGACAAGCACATTGCACGTAGGATACACGGTCATGCAGCTGGCGCTGTCCGAGCCATGTATGTACCCGACAAGCACATTGCACGTAGGATACACGGTCATGCAGCTAGCTGGCGCTGTCCGACCCATGTATGTACCCGACAAGCACATTGCACGTAGGATACACGGTCATGCAGCTGGCGCTGTCCGACCCATGTATGTACCCGGCAAGCACATTGCACGTAGGATACACGGTCATGCAGCTGGCGCTGTCCGACCCATGTATGTACCCGACAAGCACATTGCACGTAGGATACACGGTCATGCAGTTGGCGCTGTCCAACCCATGTATGTACCCGACAAGCACATTGCACGTAGGATACACGGTCATGCAGCTGGCGCTGTCCGACCCATGTATGTACCCGACAAGCACATTGCACGTAGGATACACGGTCATGCAGCTGGCGCTGTCCGAACCATGTATGTACCCGGCAAGCACATTGCACGTAGGATACACGGTCATGCAGCTGGCGCTGTCCGACCCATGTATGTACCCGACAAGCACATTGCACGTAGGATACACGGTCATGCAGTTGGCGCTGTCCAACCCATGTATGTACCCGACAAGCACATTGCACGTAGGATACACGGTCATGCAGCTGGCGCTGTCCGACCCATGTATGTACCCGACAAGCACATTGCACGTAGGATACACGGTCATGCAGCTGGCGCTGTCCGACCCATGTATGTACCCGACAAGCACATTGCACGTAGGATACACGGTCATGCAGCTGGCGCTGTCCGACCCATGTATGTACCCGACAAGCACATTGCACGTAGGATACACGGTCATGCAGCTGGCGCTGTCCGAACCATGTATGTACCCGACAAGCACATTGCACGTAGGATACACGGTCATGCAGCTGGCGCTGTCCGAACCATGTATGTACCCGACAAGCACATTGCACGTAGGATACACGGTCATGCAGCTGGCGCTGTCCAACCCATGTATGTACCCGACAAGCACATTGCACGTAGGATACACGGTCATGCAGCTGGCGCTGTCCGAGCCATGTATGTACCCGACAAGCACATTGCACGTAGGATACACGGTCATGCAGCTAGCTGGCGCTGTCCGACCCATGTATGTACCCGACAAGCACATTGCACGTAGGATACACGGTCATGCAGCTGGCGCTGTCCGAGCCATGTATGTACCCGACAAGCACATTGCACGTAGGATACACGGTCATGCAGCTGGCGCTGTCCGACCCATGTATGTACCCGACAAGCACATTGCGCGTAGGATACACGGTCATGCAGCTGGCGCTGTCCGAGCCATGTATGTACCCGACAAGCACATTGCACATAGGATACACGGTCATGCAGCTGGCGCTGTCCGAACCATGTATGTACCCGACAAGCACATTGCACGTAGGATACACGGTCATGCAGCTGGCGCTGTCCGACCCATGTATGTACCCGACAAGCACATTGCACGTAGGATACACGGTCATGCAGCCGGCGCTGTCCAACCCATGTATGTACCCGACAAGCACATTGCACGTAGGATACACGGTCATGCAGCTGGCGCTGTCCGAGCCATGTATGTACCCGACAAGCACATTGCACGTAGGATACACGGTCATGCAGCTAGCTGGCGCTGTCCGACCCATGTATGTACCCGACAAGCACATTGCACGTAGGATACACGGTCATGCAGCTGGCGCTGTCCGACCCATGTATGTACCCGGCAAGCACATTGCACGTAGGATACACGGTCATGCAGCTGGCGCTGTCCGACCCATGTATGTACCCGACAAGCACATTGCACGTAGGATACACGGTCATGCAGTTGGCGCTGTCCAACCCATGTATGTACCCGACAAGCACATTGCACGTAGGATACACGGTCATGCAGCTGGCGCTGTCCGACCCATGTATGTACCCGACAAGCACATTGCACGTAGGATACACGGTCATGCGGCTGGCGCTGTCCGACCCATGTATGTACCCGACAAGCACATTGCACGTAGGATACACGGTCATGCAGCTGGCGCTGTCCAACCCATGTATGTACCCGACAAGCACATTGCACGTAGGATACACGGTCATGCAGCTGGCGCTGTCCGACCCATGTATGTACCCGACAAGCACATTGCACGTAGGATACACGGTCATGCAGCTAGCTGGCGCTGTCCGACCCATGTATGTACCCGACAAGCACATTGCACGTAGGATACACGGTCGTGCAGCTGGCGCTGTCCGACCCATGTATGTACCCGACAAGCACATTGCACGTAGGATACACGGTCATGCAGTTGGCGCTGTCCGAGCCATGTATGTACCCGACAAGCACATTGCACGTAGGATACACGGTCATGCAGCTGGCGCTGTCCGACCCATGTATGTACCCGACAAGCACATTGCACGTAGGATACACGGTCATGCAGTTGGCGCTGTCCGAGCCATGTATGTACCCGACAAGCACATTACACGTAGGATACACGGTCATGCAGCTGGCGCTGTCCGACCCATGTATGTACCCGACAAGCACATTGCACGTAGGATACACGGTCATGCAGCTGGCGCTGTCCGAGCCATGTATGTACCCGACAAGCACATTACACGTAGGATACACGGTCATGCAGCTGGCGCTGTCCGACCCATGTATGTACCCGACAAGCACATTGCACGTAGGATACACGGTCATGCAGCTGGCGCTGTCCGACCCATGTATGTACCCGACAAGCACATTGCACGTAGGATACACGGTCATGCAGCTGGCGATGACCGACCCATGTATGTACCCGACAAGCACATTGCACGTAGGATACACGGTCATGCAGCTGGCGCTGTCCGAGCCATGTATGTACCCGACAAGCACATTGCACGTAGGATACACGGTCATGCAGCTGGCGCTGTCCGACCCATGTATGTACCCGACAAGCACATTGCACGTAGGATACACGGTCATGCAGCTGGCGCTGTCCGACCCATGTATGTACCCGGCAAGCACATTGCACGTAGGATACACGGTCATGCAGCTGGCGCTGTCCGACCCATGTATGTACCCGACAAGCACATTGCACGTAGGATACACGGTCATGCAGTTGGCGCTGTCCAACCCATGTATGTACCCGACAAGCACATTGCACGTAGGATACACGGTCATGCAGCTGGCGCTGTCCGACCCATGTATGTACCCGACAAGCACATTGCACGTAGGATACACGGTCATGCGGCTGGCGCTGTCCGACCCATGTATGTACCCGACAAGCACATTGCACGTAGGATACACGGTCATGCAGCTGGCGCTGTCCAACCCATGTATGTACCCGACAAGCACATTGCACGTAGGATACACGGTCATGCAGCTGGCGCTGTCCGACCCATGTATGTACCCGACAAGCACATTGCACGTAGGATACACGGTCATGCAGCTAGCTGGCGCTGTCCGACCCATGTATGTACCCGACAAGCACATTGCACGTAGGATACACGGTCGTGCAGCTGGCGCTGTCCGACCCATGTATGTACCCGACAAGCACATTGCACGTAGGATACACGGTCATGCAGTTGGCGCTGTCCGAGCCATGTATGTACCCGACAAGCACATTGCACGTAGGATACACGGTCATGCAGCTGGCGCTGTCCGACCCATGTATGTACCCGACAAGCACATTGCACGTAGGATACACGGTCATGCAGTTGGCGCTGTCCGAGCCATGTATGTACCCGACAAGCACATTACACGTAGGATACACGGTCATGCAGCTGGCGCTGTCCGACCCATGTATGTACCCGACAAGCACATTGCACGTAGGATACACGGTCATGCAGCTGGCGCTGTCCGAGCCATGTATGTACCCGACAAGCACATTACACGTAGGATACACGGTCATGCAGCTGGCGCTGTCCGACCCATGTATGTACCCGACAAGCACATTGCACGTAGGATACACGGTCATGCAGCTGGCGCTGTCCGACCCATGTATGTACCCGACAAGCACATTGCACGTAGGATACACGGTCATGCAGCTGGCGATGACCGACCCATGTATGTACCCGACAAGCACATTGCACGTAGGATACACGGTCATGCAGCTGGCGCTGTCCGAGCCATGTATGTACCCGACAAGCACATTGCACGTAGGATACACGGTCATGCAGCTGGCGCTGTCCGACCCATGTATGTACCCGACAAGCACATTGCACGTAGGATACACGGTCATGCAGCTGGCGCTGTCCGAGCCATGTATGTACCCGACAAGCACATTGCACGTAGGATACACGGTCATGCAGCTGGCGCTGTCCGAGCCATGTATGTACCCGACAAGCACATTGCACGTAGGATACACGGTCATGCAGCTGGCGCTGTCCGAGCCATGTATGTACCCGACAAGCACATTGCACGTAGGATACACGGTCATGCAGCTGGCGCTGTCCGACCCATGTATGTACCCGACAAGCACATTGCACGTAGGATACACGGTCATGCAGCTGGCGCTGTCCGACCCATGTATGTACCCGACAAGCACATTGCACGTAGGATACACGGTCATGCAGCTGGCGCTGTCCGACCCATGTATGTACCCGACAAGCACATTGCACGTAGGATACACGGTCATGCAGCTGGCGCTGTCCGACCCATGTATGTACCCGACAAGCACATTGCACGTAGGATACACGGTCATGCAGCTGGCGCTGTCCGAGCCATGTATGTACCCGACAAGCACATTGCACGTAGGATACACGGTCATGCAGCTGGCGCTGTCCGACCCATGTATGTACCCGACAAGCACATTGCACGTAGGATACACGGTCATGCAGCTCACGCTGTCCGAGCCATGTATGTACCCGACAAGCACATTGCACGTAGGATACACGGTCATGCAGCTGGCGCTGTCCGACCCATGTATGTACCCGACAAGCACATTGCACGTAGGATACACGGTCATGCAGCTGGCGCTGTCCGACCCATGTATGTACCCGACAAGCACATTGCACGTAGGATACACGGTCATGCAGCTGGCGCTGTCCGAACCATGTATGTACCCGACAAGCACATTGCACGTAGGATACACGGTCATGCAGCTGGCGCTGTCCGACCCATGTATGTACCCGACAAGCACATTGCACGTAGGATACACGGTCATGCAGCTGGCGCTGTCCGACCCATGTATGTACCCGACAAGCACATTGCACGTAGGATACACGGTCATGCAGCTGGCGCTGTCCGACCCATGTATGTACCCGACAGGCACATTGCACGTAGGATACATGGTCATGCAGCTGGCGCTGTCCGAGCCATGTATGTACCCGACAAGCACATTGCACGTAGGATACACGGTCATGCAGCTGGCGCTGTCCGACCCATGTATGTACCCGACAAGCACATTGCACGTAGGATACACGGTCATGCAGCTGGCGCTGTCCGACCCATGTATGTACCCGACAAGCACATTGCACGTAGGATACACGGTCATGCAGCTGGCGCTGTCCGAACCATGTATGTACCCGACAAGCACATTGCACGTAGGATACACGGTCATGCAGCTGGCGCTGTCCGACCCATGTATGTACCCGACAAGCACATTGCACGTAGG
The DNA here is from genome assembly GCA_964036045.1 of Eutreptiella sp. 'Long Island Sound 2002'. Taxonomy (NCBI): domain Eukaryota; phylum Euglenozoa; class Euglenophyceae; order Eutreptiales; family Eutreptiaceae; genus Eutreptiella; species Eutreptiella sp. 'Long Island Sound 2002'. The sequence goes on along the minus strand of OZ038404.1, from coordinate 7,167,107 downwards.
ATACACGGTCATGCAGCTGGCGCTGTCCGAGCCATGTATGTACCCGACAAGCACATTGCACGTAGGATACACGGTCATGCAGCTGGCGCTGTCCGACCCATGTATGTACCCGACAAGCACATTGCACGTAGGATACACGGTCATGCAGCTGGCGCTGTCCGAGCCATGTATGTACCCGACAAGCACATTGCACGTAGGATACACGGTCATGCAGCTGGCGCTGTCCGACCCATGTATGTACCCGACAAGCACATTGCACGTAGGATACACGGTCATGCAGCTGGCGCTGTCCGACCCATGTATGTACCCGACAAGCACATTGCACGTAGGATACACGGTCATGCAGCTGGCGCTGTCCGAACCATGTATGTACCCGACAAGCACATTGCACGTAGGATACACGGTCATGCAGCTGGCGCTGTCCGACCCATGTATGTACCCGACAAGCACATTGCACGTAGGATACACGGTCATGCAGCTGGCGCTGTCCGACCCATGTATGTACCCGACAAGCACATTGCACGTAGGATACACGGTCATGCAGCTGGCGCTGTCCGACCCATGTATGTACCCGACAGGCACATTGCACGTAGGATACATGGTCATGCAGCTGGCGCTGTCCGAGCCATGTATGTACCCGACAAGCACATTGCACGTAGGATACACGGTCATGCAGCTGGCGCTGTCCGACCCATGTATGTACCCGACAAGCACATTGCACGTAGGATACACGGTCATGCAGCTGGCGCTGTCCGACCCATGTATGTACCCGACAAGCACATTGCACGTAGGATACACGGTCATGCAGCTGGCGCTGTCCGAACCATGTATGTACCCGACAAGCACATTGCACGTAGGATACACGGTCATGCAGCTAGCGCTGTCCGAGCCATGTATGTACCCGACAAGCACATTGCACGTAGGATACACGGTCATGCAGCTAGCTGGCGCTGTCCGACCTATGTATGTACCCGACAAGCACATTGCACGTAGGATACACGGTCATGCAGCTGGCGCTGTCCGACCCATGTATGTACCCGACAAGCACATTGCACGTAGGATACACGGTCATGCAGCTGGCGCTGTCCGAACCATGTATGTACCCGACAAGCACATTGCACGTAGGATACACGGTCATGCAGCTGGCGCTGTCCGACCCATGTATGTACCCGACAAGCACATTGCACGTAGGATACACGGTCATGCAGCTGGCGCTGTCCGACCAATGTATGTACCCGACAAGCACATTGCACGTAGGATACACGGTCATGCAGCTGGCGCTGTCCGAACCATGTATGTACCCGACAAGCACATTGCACGTAGGATACACGGTCATGCAGCTGGCGCTGTCCGAGCCATGTATGTACCCGACAAGCACATTGCACGTAGGATACACGGTCATGCAGCTGGCGCTGTCCGAGCCATGTATGTACCCGACAAGCACATTGCACGTAGGATACACGGTCATGCAGCTGGCGCTGTCCGAACCATGTATGTACCCGACAAGCACATTGCACGTAGGATACACGGTCATGCAGCTGGCGCTGTCCGACCCATGTATGTACCCGACAAGCACATTGCACGTAGGATACACGGTCATGCAGCTGGCGCTGTCCGAGCCATGTATGTACCCGACAAGCACATTGCACGTAGGATACACGGTCATGCAGCTGGCGCTGTCCGACCCATGTATGTACCCGACAAGCACATTGCACGTAGGATACACGGTCATGCAGCTGGCGCTGTCCGAGCCATGTATGTACCCGACAAGCACATTGCACGTAGGATACACGGTCATGCAGCTAGCTGGCGCTGTCCGACCTATGTATGTACCCGACAAGCACATTGCACGTAGCATACACGGTCATGCAGCTGGCGCTGTCCGACCCATGTATGTACCCGACAAGCACATTGCACGTAGGATACACGGTCATGCAGCTGGCGCTGTCCGAACCATGTATGTACCCGACAAGCACATTGCACGTAGGATACACGGTCATGCAGCTGGCGCTGTCCGAACCATGCATGTACCCGACAAGCACATTGCACGTAGGATACACGGTCATGCAGTTGGCGCTGTCCGACCCATGTATGTACCCGACAAGCACATTGCACGTAGGATACACGGTCATGCAGCTGGCGCTGTCCGACCCATGTATGTACCCGACAAGCACATTGCACGTAGGATACACGGTCATGCAGCTGGCGCTGTCCGACCCATGTATGTACCCGACAAGCACATTGCACGTAGGATACACGGTCATGCAGCTGGCGCTGTCCGACCCATGTATGTACCCGACAAGCACATTGCATGTAGGATACACGGTCATGCAGCTGGCGCTGTCCGACCTATGTATGTACCCGACAAGCACATTGCACGTAGGATACACGGTCATGCAGTTGGCGCTGTCCGACCCATGTATGTACCCGACAAGCACATTGCACGTAGGATACACGGTCATGCAGCTGGCGCTGTCCGACCCATGTATGTACCCGACAAGCACATTGCACGTAGGATACACGGTCATGCAGCTGGCGCTGTCCGAGCCATGTATGTACCCGACAAGCACATTGCACGTAGGATACACGGTCATGCAGCTGGCGCTGTCCGAGCCATGTATGTACCCGACAAGCACATTGCACGTAGGATACACGGTCATGCAGCTGGCGCTGTCCGAGCCATGTATGTACCCGACAAGCACATTGCACGTAGGATACACGGTCATGCAGCTGGCGCTGTCCGACCCATGTATGTACCCGACAAGCACATTGCACGTAGGATACACGGTCATGCAGCTGGCGCTGTCCGACCCATGTATGTACCCGACAAGCACATTGCACGTAGGATACACGGTCATGCAGCTGGCGCTGTCCGACCCATGTATGTACCCGACAAGCACATTGCACGTAGGATACACGGTCATGCAGCTGGCGCTGTCCGAGCCATGTATGTACCCGACAAGCACATTGCACGTAGGATACACGGTCATGCAGCTGGCGCTGTCCGACCTATGTATGTACCCGACAAGCACATTGCACGTAGGATACACGGTCATGCAGCTGGCGATGACCGACCCATGTATGTACCCGACAAGCACATTGCACGTAGGATACACGGTCATGCAGCTGGCGCTGTCCGACCCATGTATGTACCCGACAAGCACATTGCACGTAGGATACACGGTCATGCAGCTGGCGCTGTCCGAGCCAGGCGCCCAAAACCACCGGCGACGAAGGGACAGATGCACCGCCTGTGTGCATACCTCAGCGCATACATCGGGGTACACAGCCGCATGTTCCCCAGCATTACTAGTGGGTTCTGGGCAGTTGGGCTGCAGGCCGTACTGCTCGCCCCAGGCGCCGCAGGCTGAGGGTAGTTAGCGTTAGGGTAATTGGCACTGCATTAATTTTATTCATTTTTTAGTGAAGGGAGGGGGAAGGAAGACACGGCGATGCATGACTGAGCCCCAAATGAGCCCCGAATGCATATGTCCACTGGGCCATGAGTGAGCGGCAGGTACAAAAGAGTGCCATTCCCCCTGTTCCACGATGATTACTCAAATGGCGCGCCGCAGGCACCGCAGGATTAGCACCTATTTGACCTCTGACCCCCCCCCCCCCCGCACGTTATGGGTCACGGTTGCCACTAAGCCGTGGCCTGGCCCCCGGGCAGTACTCCTGTTTCCAGGGGGAAAGCAGCCGCATCGGCACAGCCAGATCACGAATATTGATCACAGCACTGAAAAAGGAGGAAAACAACGTCCGTCCCAGCGAGGAGCAGTGTCGTCCACTCGGTGTAGGCTCGTCAGAACCTCTTGTGATGCTACCCGACCCCCCCAAAAACAGCGGCCTGCTCATGTGGGGCGCCCAAGTGCAGTCCATGACCCTGACACCCCCTAAACATGTTGGCCCCTTGAAGGGCGGGTGGGGGGGGCTGGGACCAAAAACAGCAACCGCTACCTCGTGCCCCGCAGCTGAGCTTCGAGGGTGGGATCTTCAATGAGCAACAAACAACATTTGTCCCCATTTGTCCCCATGATCAATGTGGCCACAAAATCAGAAGTGGCTGCACAAATCCTGCCCTCTTGGGGGACCAGGGAAAATGCTGAGAAAAAACTGAGCATTTTGAGTACAAACACATGGGGTGACCGGTTCTCCCAGCCCCTTTGAATGGGGTACCAAAATTTTCCAGCGCCTGCGGCGCCAGCCAATTTCTCCAATTTGGCTTGTTCGACGGTCGGGCCCTCTCAAACGTTTTGGCCCCCCGGGAGGGGGGGGGGGGTCAGGGCCTGCACCTGCGCGCCCCCCCTGATTTTGACCGATGTGCATGCAGACCTGCGCCATCAAAGCGCAGCGAGCCAAGGAGAGGGTACTGGCGTTGGATGCAGCTGAGGCAGTGGCATCAACTGTGGTGTTGGCCCACTCATCACCGGCACCGATGCCTGTGGCATATATGTGGGCAAAGGACTGTAATCTGCTGAAGACATGTACGGAGACGGTGCTGCATAATCAGGCACGTATGGAGGCAGCGCTGCAAAACCGGGTGTGTACGCGGGCACTGGTGCATAGACGGGCATGTGCGCAGACATTTGTGTTGGCACGGATGCCGCCGCGGCGATGGGCTGTGTGTCCAGCGGAAACCCCGTCGAAAAAATCGGACCCGTGTGATGCCCGTTGCCGTTGCCATTCCCATTTCCGAAGGAAGTGGGCGAATGCGGCTCATGAAGGTCCCCCGACGTAATGTACAGAGGGCGCCCGTACGGGTGCCCCTGCCGGGCCTGCAGCATCTGCTTGTGGGCGTCGGCGATGAGGTGGATGTACTCGTTGAATTGGGGCGGAAAGGGGTACCCGCCGGGCGGCATCTCCACCCACTTGTCCCCTTTTGGCCTGGAAAGCATCCGGAGCGACATCCACTCGTTGAACAATGCCTTTTTGTGGTTGATGTGCTCGGTGCACGTGTGCAGATCTGCGTGGTCCAGCAGCCCGTCCTCGGCGAGTTTCTCCAGCCGCTTGGTCGTGAGCAGGAAGTTCATCTGCATGAAGCAGAAATCTAACCAACCCTAACCCTATCCAAGACTGAATATTGGGACCGAGCTGCTGAGGGAGGGAGTATTGGCTACGGGGCGGTATACGGATGCATGTTGAGGGACACCAAGAACGATTCCTTCCACTCCTCCCCTTATACCACCCTCGAAACCCTTCCTCGCTCGCTTTGCTCGCGCGAGAAACATGCTCCCCAGCACTCCTCCCACACCCCTCCCCTATCACCTGCCCCCCCCCCCCCCGCATTCCCCCTGAACCCCCTTTTGCTGCATGGTCGTCCCAAAACTGCCCATTTCGAGGCTTTTTCGGAGCTGGTACACGCCCATATGGGTCCAAAAGGGCTCCGCTCGCCCAAGAGGCATGCCCCCCAGCACGGATCTTGGTGATTCCACCCTTGGCGGTTCTCATGAATACCCCGTGTTTTGGATGCGGGCTACAAATCGCCTTGCAAATCAGGTACCTGCCGCTAAACCCTCACCCAACAACATGCCCGTCTCTTTATACGAAGTGCAGGACCTTCAACAGGTCCTATGGGCTAAGGCTGAGGGTATCGAGCGACGGACCCGCCTGGACCTTGTCAAGAGGACCTAAAAATCGTCTATATGGTCCAAGGAGGATGATAAAGAATCCAGTCTCCCCGATCCTAAGATACCTTTCGTATATTCCCTTCACTATGTCCAGCAGGGTCCACAAGACGGGGAGCACGAACGGCCCCCTGAGACTACGGGACGTATGAAGAAACAGGACAAAGGGAACAACAACCTCCATGCTGAGGAGGATTTTGCTAAAATACTGGAGAGCATGAACCTGGACCCTCGTCTCAATGAGCTCATCCAGAATCATCCCCACCCCTGTCTTGGAAAAAACTGGTCCAGACGGACGTGGAACTCAAACAAGGTTTGAAATGTGTGTCGTTCGACGGCGTCCATACCCCGCCCCACAAGACCGAATCGACGAAATTGAGCGCCAGATCCAGGAATGTATAGATGCTTGTCTCATCGAGGAATACAAACACGCGGGCTATCCCCGCCATTATACCCCTTGTTCTCTTGTCGCTAGACCTGGCTCTACCGCTATGCGCTTGGTTGTTGACTATGGCGAGGTCAATAAAAAGAACCAGAACCATGCGAAGAGTATACCGAACAGGAAGAACACCCTGGAGAGAAATGGACTATATATATATATATATATATATATATATATATATATATATATATATATATATAGAAATCAGAAACAAACAAGTAACTCCGGCCAAAGATCTCCTGGGGTACCATAAAAGACCTCCAGTTAAGTGGAATCCACTGACTTCGCTCCATTAGGCTCCAGTCCAGTGCGGAAAGTCAAATCTGGGATTGGGCATCAGTGACCTCATTGGAATGGAACGGATTGCAAACCACTGATCTCCATTCACACAAATCCAGTGACCTCTATTCGTCTGGGGAAAAATTGGATATAAATCAGAGACTCAAAGGATAGCCTCGGACATCACTGATCTCCATACATCTGGGGAAAGTCCACAGTAGACCTCCAGTAGACGTCTGGGGAAAGATCAGATTTCTGAGAATCAAGGATGACATCCACACACATCAAAAATCATCATGGATCACCACGCTAAATAGGATTCTGAACTCCAAAGTCCTGAATGATGTACGAAAAGGAGCAGGGGCAAAAAGATCTGGATTTTGTCTGGATTTTTTTATCTGGGGGGATCGTTTTCATTTTCGATTCGTCTCGCGCCATACTCCTCCCGCACCCCTCACCTACCACCCCTCCACCTACATTACCCTCGGACCCCCTGCTGCACTGTCAGTCCCAAAACTGCCCGTTTCAAGGCTTTCGGAGCTTGCATGGGCTCATGTGGGTCCACAATGGCTCAAAATAGCCTTGACCACTTGTTTGAGCTTCCCAAGTGGCCTAGGAACAACTTTGGAAAAAATCATTTTTGACCGCTTTTGGACCCCGCGTGACCCCGTAGCCCTACCCGAGCACGTGCACGTGCCCTGTGCGCGCCGCACCGCTCTAGTGGGGCACTGAAGGGTGTTGACTGCGCAGAAATAGGTTGGAAGTGACCCCCTTCATCATTTGTTATCATCACGAGGGAGTCCATGGCATTCAAAAGCAGCCCATTCCCCCGGACCCCGCTCCCTGTGTGCACTGCCAGTCCTAAGATTGCCCATTTCAAGGGTTTTGGGGAACTTGCATGGGCTAATGTGGGCCAAATACGCCTTAAACTACTTGTTTGAGCACCCTGCTAGGAACAACTTTGGAAAAAATCAGTTTGGAACACGTTTGTAACCCTACCCTAGCATGTGCACCTTGCATGCTGGTGGTGCCAATAGGGCATTGAAAGGTGTTGACAGCGTGGAATCACATTGCAAGTGAACCCCTTCATCAGTATTTCTCACCACAAGGGTGTCCAACACAATCCATGGTTTCCAAACACAGCACAAGGGGGTGAAACTCGAAAAATGATGCAAAACAATTGCTTTTCAAGGCTGATTGTGCGGCAGTGTGGTCAAAAAAGAGGTTGAGCCCACTATTTTGGAAAAGAACACACAACACGCCAATTCAAAGGTGTTTGTTCATCATTTGGGATGGTCCCAATGCCGATGGCCCCCTCCATGGACAGCCTGGGCACTGAAACTGCCCCAAAAAGGGTACCCTAATCCTCACCCTAACCCTCACCCAAACCTGCATGAAGTAGAAGTCCCGCATGATCGGGAACAGTTGCGGGATGTGCCGGAGCGTGTCTTGGTACACCTCGTACATCTCCGCCTCGACGACCGCCAGCTGCGCCTTGGCGGCGGCGGACACGGAGGCCACCTCTGGTACGTTGATGTGCTTGTTCATGATCTTGAGGGCGCGGTGGTGGGACCGTAAGAAGAGGCGGAAGGTCTGCCCCACGATGTACGCCTTCTCGGAGATGCTCAGGTGGTGCAGGCGGCCCAGCAGCGGGTAGGGGGCAAGCCGCTCGAAAGGGTACGCCGTCACGTGCTTCCGCAGGCTCTGCCACTCGAACAAGATGCAATCCTCCAGGTCGGAGTGCTGCGGAGACACAACAAGAAGTACATAAATAATAATAAATAACAAATAATAAAACAAACAAACAAAACAAAACAATAATAACAACAATAAATAATAAATAATAAAAAACAAACAAACAAACAAACAAAACAAAACAATAATAACAATAATAAATAATAAATAATAACGCACACATTAGTACACAGCAAAAACATCACAAGGGAACAGAAATACAAAAACAAACTACCGCAAAGACAGCAAAAAGCAACAACGAGAGAAAAAGACACAAGCAACACTCAAGAAAAAGGGGAAACCAGACAACCACCACAACAGAGCACAAACAAAGGCAGAGACAAAACAAATACACACGACCAAAGACCTGCTCCAGGGCGCACAGGGCGATGTCCTCCAGCAGCCGGAAGTGGTGGGGCAGCAGGTGGCCCTCGTCGAACTGTTTGTGGTACGCGTTCAGCACAGACCGCAGCACCTGTAATAAGACCAGGGTCCGCTCAGAGGCACTTAACACACTTACGTGCCATCTGCACGGCAGTGAATATGCACATGACACCAACGATACTGAATCCCGGGGGGCGGGGGGGCGACTACAACCGGTCCTGATGCGACCCACTCCTCAGCTATCTGTCAAAATTTGGGGGGCAGTTGGCGGGGGGTTGGCTGGAGGGTGGAGGGGGGGGGGGTATTGGCGGTTCGGCTGCAGGGGGTTCCCAAGGTGGGGGGGCCTGCACGCGACCCACTACTACCACATGCACACCTCCAGGGGGGATGTGTGTCTGGGGTTTTGGGGGTACGGAGGTATGTATGCGACAATAGCTTGCTAATCTGGCGCTCAAAGGATGGATGGTTTGATGAGAGGGAAGCATGCACAAAACAACTTGGGCGCCGCTGGTGCCCTGCCCCCCAACCCACTATCTCTCAAAACCCGGGGGGGGGGGGTTGGGGGGGGGTCGCATACAAGGACCGGGCCCGCCCCCCCCCCCCCGGGCTCAATCCCCACGACTCTATCTTCTCCGCTATCTAAATTGACGTATGTCAATATCTATTTGTCTGAAATGGACTGTCGCCTGCGGCTGAGCTCAGCGCCTCTGCCAATCCTCTGACACACCGTGGCCCACAGCTCCCGATTGGGGGAGTCCGTCTGTTGGGGGCGCTTGCACTGCAGCTCCGCGGGGGTGATGCGGTAGAAGAAGCGGGCGACGACGGAGGGTTTGTGGTGCAGGGCGTCGCAGACGCCGCCCATGAAGCCGAAGCGCTCGTCGAACTCCGCGTCGCGGAAGAACGGGACGGTGCGCAGCGCGTCCTGCCGCGTCTCGTAGTCGGCGGTCAGCTCGTCCGTGAGCTGGTGGACAAGGGAGTGGACAGGGGGTAGACAGAGAGCGGACGGTTGCCCGGCGCGCACGGGGCATGCGAATCAATGTCCCAGCCATCTACTGGGAGGGGGGGGGGGATTCCGTGCGGGGGGGAAATTCTTGGCGCGACAAAATCTGTGCCACTCTTTAAAAATGAGCGAACAAATTATGTATGGGTCCCAATAATTGCTCATGAGAAACAGCGGGCGCTTGCAATGCGTGACGTACACCCGCACAAATCCTTAAAACCACCCAACGAATTGCGTACAACAATTTGGTACAGAATTTGAATTGCACAAATCCCAGGCATCATCCCGGTATCCCATTGCTGTACCCCCGTCATACCGAGCTTGGGGTACCCCTTCTTCCCAATCGTAAAAGCACAACCCATTCGATTGGAAGAAGTGGTGGCCAGGGAGCGTAACGACAACATCAACCGCTCTCGGAACCAACGCGTGCTCTTTCGGGCACTACAACAAGGGCCCAGTGTGCCCTACGTCACAAAATCCCACACAGACGCATGCCTTCCAACGCTTGGGGGTGGGACGGTGACCGTTGACACTTTGCCCGGCGCACCCGGCGCTAACAGTCCCTCAATGCCCCCCCGGCCTCAGAATGGCGGTCGGTCCTGCATGACCCCCCCTCCCCGCGCTGGTCCCGGTGCTGGTGCCCCTCCTGAACATGGTCCCTCTGCCGTGGTGCACCTCCCGGGGCTGGGCCGAGAGGGCAGGGGCAGGGGGTCAGACCCAGCCTTCGCTCTGCAACTACCCCCCAGGCGCACCAGCGTCCTGGGCCTTAATTGACGAGTGCCCAAGCTCCAACGGTCCCCAAGAAAACCGGTGCTGCTTCAGGCCGTCGGGGGGGGGGGGGGGTTGGCACAAGGCCTCAATATCCGATCGTTTGCCTTTGGCGGCGCCTATTGGCCTCTCGCCACTGCTCATTCTGACCCTCTGTGGGCCCGAACGTGTTTTGGTTGTGGTCGGGGGGGGGGGGTTTGGCACAAGGCCTTGGTGGTTGGCTCTGTTGGCCTGTGGCGGCGCCTATTGGCCTCTCGCCCTTGAACCTTCCGCTATGACAAGCAGGCATCCGCACTACTGCGGACATCCCCCTGCCCCTGGGGGGGAATCCAGAATGCAACTGCTGCCCATGGCGTCCTCCCCTGACGGCCTGATCAGTGCCCCGGTATGCGGTCATTACGAAGACCCCAGGCTGGGAGGTGCTCACCACAACCAGCGACGTGAGGGGGGGGGGGGGGGGGGTATCCTGATGTTCCAGAAGCTGCAAAGGTGGCAAAACCCCGAACCAGACCCAAAAGGAGTGCGTGTCCTGATGCCCGGCAAAGATGAACACAGAACAATCATTTCGTGGGTGGCCGTGTTGCACACTTGGCCGTAGCATCCGGTTCAACGGACGCTAACGGACGCCCCCCCGAACCTAAAAACGGATGCAAACGGACGCAACTCACACGTATTGCGCTGTGCCCTCACATCTTCGGCTCATAGCAGGGGGGCCTTGGGACCCTCCAGCGCACCGAAACGGTGGTGGTGTTGACACAACTTTTGGCAGCATATCATTGAAGGGGGCTGGTCAAGGGGTTCCCGGTCAAAAAATCATTGAAATTCTTGATGCAGCAGAAAAACGGACCCCCTCAATGGCAAACGGACACAAACGGACGGCCCCTGCAAACACAAACGGACGTGAACGAACGCATCGCCGCCTAAAAACGGACGCCAGGGCCAAGTATGTCATGTTGCTACTCCTCCTGCTCCCATTTCCGCCCTTTGTCCATTTTACTGACACACACAATTGCCCAATGGCGCAACGTCTCAGTACTCATATTCAGACGGTCATGTGTTGGGATGTGCCCCAACAAACTGAAGGCCAAAAGGCAGCAAGGAGCACATTCCAGTGTCATGCTTGAACCCCGCACCAACAGGCCCGAAAAACAAGTGCTGCGGCATGCTTCACCCGGTGGTGCTTTGCTGGTGCACTCCTTAACGTGCCCCCCCCCCGTCGTGCCGCAATACGCGGTGGGGGGGGGGGGGGGGGGCGAGGGCAGGCCTCAGGCAGACCCTGCCCCGCTAACCCTCTGCCTTCCCCTTCGCATTAGCGTCCAGGACCCCCACAGACGAGTGCCCTCCTTTGATGTGGATCTCCCCCTCTTGGGCGTCACACACCCGATGAGAACCGCAAACAGGAACAGAGCAAGAACAGCGGTGAGAGCCGCAGGGCCGCAGGGCAGCCCTGGATGTCTTTTGGTCTGCTGATGGAGAATGACAAAGTGCAGTACCGGGCAGTGCGTTCAGTGTGATCAGGGCGGTCCTTAACAGCAAAAAAAAAAAGGATGCCGTGAAAAAGCCGCGGGTACGGACGGCCGTTTGGAGGGTAACCGACGGCGGTTGGAGGGTAACCGACGGCGGTTGGAGGGTAACCGACGGCGGTTGAAGGGTAACGGACGGCGATTAGAGGGTAACCGATGGCGGTTGGAGCCTGTGGAAAAGTGCCCTCAAGGGCGGTCCTTAATAAAAATAAAAAAAAGGAAGAGAGGCCTTAAGGACCGCCCTGAGTGTGATACAGAGTTCCTCCTGCGCCCTCACCTGCACCGCGTTTCAGTTCCGCACCGACCAACGGACCAAGAACACACCCCCCCACACCAACACACACAGACCTGGTCCACGACGAGGCGCCGGGTCTCGGGCACGTCCGACAGCCCCAGCGACACGTAGAGCCACTCGGTCGTGGTCCCGTTGATGAGGAGGGTCATGAGCACCAGCCCCGAGACCAGAAACGCGACCTCGTCCCTGTGGGGGAGGTGCAGTGGCAATGGTGTGTGGTGGTGATTGTGGGGGAGGCACCCCCCCCCCCTTCCTCCTCCTCCAGGGAGCCCAGCCTATGCCCAGCCACCGTCCCCCTGACGCCAAGTGCCGGCTTCAACGGCATTTGTAACCGACAGTAACCGCCCCCCAACCGCTTTGGCAACTCCCACCAACCGCCTGCCGAACCGCCTCTGGCGCCGCCTCTGAGGCCGCCTCTGAGGTCCCTTCTTGAGGCGGAAGCGGTGTGAGTGCCAGGTGCGCCGGGGACATGGCTGCCCGGCACCACACAACCCATCCACAGCTCACCCGGATCCCAGATGTGCATGTCAGGCTATTGCTTAAGGGGGGGTTGTTTGGGGCCCTAGCCAGCCCCTGGCTGACCCACCCACCCACCCACATCAGAAAAAGTTTCCTCCGGCAATTTAAAGCGGCCGGAAATTGGAGGCTGATTTCAGGTACACAAACCTTTTTTTGGCCTCTCCCCCCCCCCCCATCCCTTGGGGGTTGGGGGGTCTCCTTAAGCAATAGCCTGGTGCACGCGCACAGCCCCTCAACAAACGCGGTGGCTTCTCGCTCTGACGGTGCGCTTTTCCCGGGGTGTTTTTTACAGTACCCCGACCGCGTTTGTGGAAACCCCCCCCCCCAGTAGAAGGTGCCTCACGCACGGTGCGATGTAGCCCCAACTGGTGCAGAGCAATGGTACCGGGCGAATCCTAATTATTTGCGGAATCCTAAGTTTTGCGTTGGGTATTTTTTAAAATCTTGCGGTAGCACCCACAACAGGTGGAAAATTATTTTATTTGTGCCATTTTTTTTTGCGGAACTTGTTTTTGCGTAGGGCAAGAAGCTGAAAAAAATATTTTTGCATTTTTTTTCGCGGCAACACAATCCCTTGTGCCGGGAATTAATTGTTTCCGCAAATGACTAGGATTCACCCGGAAACAAGGAATGTCGCGCAAAGCCGGCCATTGCGGGCCACCTCGTGTCGGCGTCGAACCCGGTGTCGTGCAGCACGATGAGCGCCAGCGCCAGCCCGATCGCCCCCCGCAGCCCGCTCCACCACAGGATGATGGCCCGCTGGGGCGTGAACCCGAACACGGAGCGCTTCAGGATGGGGTACGAGAGGGCGATGGTGACGCCCCGCACGACGTGGCAGATGGCGTAGACGGCGAACAGCATCCCCCACGACGACAAGTGCCCGAACTCCTTCGAGATCTTGTCCAGGACGATGATGCCGGAGACGGCGAAGAGCAGCGTGTTGGCCGCGAAGGCGATGTTCCCCCACGTGGCCGTCATCTGCGGCCACACGCGGGGGCTGACGCGGTGGACCCCGCGGAGCGCAAACACCAGCGCCAGCGTCACGGTCGCCAGGATGCCGGACCCCTGAGCGAAGGAATGCATTGGAGGGGCGTCGATGGGACAGGCTCAAAATGGGCTCATTTCATTTGTTTGTGCACCCCGAATGGTCCAAGAGCACTTTTGGCAAAACGCGTTTTTGACCCATTTTTGACTCATTTTTGGCACCAAAAGGGATCCTTTTCAAAGCATTTTGGGTTTTTCCATGGGCCAAAACGCGTCACCATGAGCTCAAAACGGGCTAAAAACACTTGTTTGAGCATCCCAAGTGGTCTAGGAACAACTTTGGAAAAATTGATTTTTTTGGCCCCGGGGACCCAGGTGGACCCACCGTTGGCCCCCACCATGCGTGGGCCGAGCTGCCCTCCGGCTCCACCAAGTGAGCACTAGTACAGGGGTCTAGGTGTCTCGTTGGGCGATTCCGAGGCTTGGAACCACAAAAAGGGGGGGGTTTGCGGGTGGACTAGGTGCCCTCGGAATTCGGTTTTGAGCCACGTAGCCCAAGATACGGCCCGTTCTTGGTTTTGGGGCTGTTTGACACAAACCGTGCACATTCAGGCCATTTTTAGCCATTTTTGGGCAGTTGCTCGGACATATCGTTGAGTTAGAGGGCAACAGAGGGCTCTTTGTCATGGGGCAATCAAGGCGCACGTGGAGTGTAGCAACCTTTTCCCTTTGTTTGTCCGTTTTGGATGGGTTTCAGGGCCGTTTTGGGCCAAAAAAGGCTATTTTGGGGCACAAAATGGGCATTTTTGGAAGGGCACCTCCTCACTTGGCGCCCCCGCCCCGGGGCGCCACCGGTGAGTTTTTGGCTGAAAACTTGGATTTGGCAAGGGTACCACGTAGGCTCTAGGACGGCTAGAGTAGAGTAGAGCCCGGAGCGATGAGGCGGAGCAATGGCCAAAACCGAGAGGAGAAGTGCTTGCTTGTTGCTTGCTTGCTTGCTTGCTTTTTAGCTAGATTTAAGGGGAGAGGGGTGTAGCAATATATATCAATGAATCATAACACATAATACTCTCATATCTCTCTGGGACACCGACATTCCTGCCAACACGGAGCGTTTTACGGGGTCGGTGCCATTGCTGCCTAATTGGTGCCTGCTGAGTGTCCCGTAGGGGGGGCCACAATGGGTCAGGTTTGCTTCACCGCAATCAGCTCCAACCGCGCCTGCCCCACGGTCTTCATTGCTCTCAGTTCAGTGTGATCCTTGGAGCATTGCCTGTGCCCTGTGTATCCTCCCATTTACAGCTCTGTGCGCAAAACTGTGACCACCTACCCCCCCCCCCCAACCCATACATTTCTGAAACGGCGTTTTCTCCCAGATTTCAAAAAGCATACACATACCCCCCCCCAAAGTAACGACATTTTGGTGCATTAGACCAAAAGCTGAGAAAAATCTGAAAAAATGTGAATTTGCTCCGTGTTGGCAGGAAACGGATGGTCCCAGAGAGATGTCCCAATGCAAGACAACATCCAATGCACCCATGCCTGCACGCCCGAGCCCTCCGCCACCCAGAAGGTGATCCACGCGACGCCGATCGTGGACATGATCTCGTGCGTGGGCTCGTTCTGCTGCAGGAAGATGAACGCGATCAGGCCCACGGCGAACGCCAGCCCGATGCCGATGCTCGCGAACGTCAGGCGGGAGATCTGCTCGACCACCTCCCCCACGTTCCGCCGGTCCCCCCGCGCGAAGTCCCGGAACACGAAGAAGACGACGGACGCTGACCCGTCGTTGAGCATGGCCTCGCCGTCGATCAGCACGTTCAGGCTCGCGGGGGCCCCCAGTTCATGCAGCAGCGCCACGACGGCCACCTGAGCGAATGAGTGGGTGAGTGAGTGAGTGAGTGAGTGAGTGAGTGAGTGAGTGAGTGAGTGAGTGAGTGAGTGAGTGCGTGAGTGAGTGCGTGCGTGAGTGAGTGAGCGAGTGGGTGGGTGAGTGAGTGAGTGAGTGAGTGAGTGAGTGAGTGAGTGAGTGAGTGAGTGAGTGAGTGAGTGGGTGGGTGGGTGGGTGGGTGGGTGGGTGAGTGAGTGAGTGGGTGGGTGAGTGAGTGAGTGAGTGAGTGAGTGAGTGAGCGAGTGGGTGGGTGAGTGAGTGAGTGAGTGAGTGGGTGGGTGCGTGAGTGAGTGGGTGGGTGAGTGAGTGAGTGAGTGAGTGACACTCGTCACACTGCGCCGAATCCGGACACTGGTTTGAGTCTTGCTGCACGCTGACTTGCTGGGTCTGAGGGTATTTCCGAGACCAACTGATTTTTGTGAATTGAGGGGTGGACGGGCTTTCGATTGAGGGGGGAGGGGGTCAATAGACCCCCCTGGCTAGACCCCCCCCCCAAAAGGGTCTGAAGTGACGGGACCCCCAAAAATCCTACCGAGACTGACCCCCGGGCCTCAGAGGTGACCCAGACCCAAAAATCGGCAAAAAAATGAAAATGGGATTTTTAGAATCAGCGCGTCGAGGGGGTCTCAGAAAAGTCATCATTTGCCAGATATTTGGTGAAAAAAATTGTCCATTTTTAATGCGCAAAAAAAATTTTGCGCGCCTTCGGCGCCAGAGTTCATAGTTTTGAGCCCTTTTCACAGATTTTGGGGGCTCTATTGACCCCACCCCCCACTTGAAACCCGCCACCCCGTGAGTGAGTGAGTGAGTGAGTGGGAGGGAGGGAGGGAGGGAGTGGGTGAATGTGAGTGAGGGAGGGAACCGGGTCCGTGGCGCTGACGATGGCGGAAAACATGAACGAGGTGGTCCAGCCCCACCCGTACTGCAGGCCGCAGATCCCCTGGACGCACAGGGCAGTGAGGCAGATGCTGATGATGACGCCCGGGACGGCCAACCAGAAGGAGGACCAGAACTGCCGCTTCAGCACATGCGGATTGATGTCGAGGCCGGCCTGGAAGAGAAGTGGAGGTATGAACGTGAACAGCAGCAGATGGGGGTCGAGGTCTTCGAACACGCGGATGGCAATGCCGACCGAGCCGTTGTTGCCCTCGTCCCCCCATCTTTCGAGCAAGAAGCCGACGAGGAACACGACCACGGTGTACGGCAGCTTGATGGACTTGGGCAGCTGGCTGAGCACGTAGGAGACGGCCACTCCAAATAGGAGCGTCATGAAGACGAACAGAATGGGGTCGGTAACGACATTTTCTGTTGTCTCTGTTGTCGTCATCGTGTCCAAGCGGAGTGGCAAACAACTGGGTGCTGAGGAAGTGAAATGGGATGGATACGGTGCTATCTCGCTTTTGAGAATATCCTTTTTCCAATGCTGGGCTGGCAAATATTCTGAATGGGAAGGCACGGAATTCCAGGCTAGACTATATTCTTTTGAAACATTCTTAATACTGCGACAGCACTGTACTCACTTCCCATCCTCGAGCAAGTCCCCAAACTTTGGGGCGAGTATGGAGGGCTGTGCCCTGCTGCCCCCCTTGTACTCAGGTGCTTTAAGGCAATCCAGGAGGTGGGGTGTAGGTGTGTGACGCCCATTCTTTTCAGCCAAATCAATAGCGTTCGCTATAATACAGCACCTCTCTACAGCAATGTTCGCACTGCAGCAATGTTTGGACTCTCCTCGAGCGGAGCTTTTCCGCTCTCTCGGCACGACAGCAAGGCTATGTACAGGGAATGCATCCCTACCGCGCCCCACAACCCACATATGAATGCCCCCCTCCGTGGGCAGGGGCCCCCGTGGGCGGGCCTATCTCTTGGCGCACGGCGATGGGGTGACCGGCGTGGCACCCTGGCTTTGCATGCTGACGGCCTCACAGTTCCCACCGCCTCTGTACCCTTCCTCTTAGCTGTGCCCTTCGTCTCTGGGCCGCAGGCTCAGATGCTCCAGACGACACTGGGTTGAGGTGTAGTCCGTGTGTCTTCCATTCAGGAGAAGAACAATATTATAGAGGGAGGCCCGTATGGGTCCAGGGTCCCTGTGGTCGCCTGAGCACCTCTAAAAGCAAACAGACTGACATGCAGCGGTCCTGTCTGGCGCCTACTCGGGTCTCACCTGGGGGGCCTCGCCTGAGCCAGAACCTCAAGGGTATGGGGGTTTAAGTCACCTCCATCCCTGCACGTCCATGCCATGCCTCGCTGTGTGGCTGCGTGCATGTCCGTTTGGCCGGGGGGTGCCCCACCCTCCCCCTCTTGAAGGCCCGCCCCCTGGCAGCCTCAGCTGCCGCTGCGCTCTGCGCCGCTTGGTCGACGGCGCCCCCCCCCCCCCCTGGGGGGTGCGTACCCTCGCCGCTGGGACCCTGTGTGTCTTCCATTCAGATAGTTCCGGTTCTGCACTATGCAAATGGGTCTCATTGGCTTGCAACATGTCCTATAGAAGTTGGCAACAGTATGACTGCATCTGCTAGATCACATGGACCACACGTTGGATGATGTGATGATGTCCGTAGAGTGCAGCATCAACAAATGCTGTTGTATGAGTGAAGATGCCCCCGGTGATAGCCAGGTTATGGCAAGGTGTACTCAGCATTGTAGCCCCCCCCCCCCCCCCCCCCCACCGACTTGCAATAGCTACGGAAAAGTCCCAAATTCCTACGGTCCTGACGCCTACTGTAGCTTGGACAAGGCCGTCGCTTGCACGCACCACATACATGGTGAACTGGTGCGAGAAAGGGAAATATTATGCACAAATATCCCCAACATTAGAGCTCTGTGGTTCAAATGGGCAAACACTCACGACAAATGTGTCCACGACCCTATGTAAATGGCAAATTCGTCACCAAACCCATGTCTTCTGTGGCTGTACTACATTTGTATCGAATCAAATTAGGTACCAAATTAATATGGTCCGTATGCCTGTTGTAGCTTGGACAAGGGCGTAGCTATTACAAGAGGGGGGGGGGGGGGGTAATATACATCGCAGGGTCACATACGCCGCACAAGAAGGCCCAGTAGGATTCAGGCTGCACTCAAACCAAACCTTTGCACGGCCGGGGCAAGTTTTCAAGCCGAAAAACACCCAAAATGGCAATAAATCGCAATTTCCCGGGGCTAAGTGCATTTACAGCAAATTTTGCGAGCGACAAAATCGAAGAGTGCGAAATTCCGTATCCGATGGTCAAAAGTGCCGCGCGTTTTGGGGCCCCTAAAATCGAGTTATGGCAGTTTAGGGCACCCGGCCGGCCACGGCCGGGGCAACCATCCACTCTCTCACCACTTGTCATTGCTACCGCCAGAAATCCACTGATTCAGGCTGATTGGGGCCCTGTAACGAGGGGAGAAGGGCGGGGGCCATCAACGTGGAACTGGGATGGGGAGTGTTTCCGTGCATGCATCTCATCTCAATAGAAAATGGGCAAAAGCAGAGGGTCACATTGTTTCTGTCACACACACAAAGCGCACTGGTCATGGAACAGGTCACTGCACCTGCCAGTCCCCCATGAGGCTGATGTAATATTGTGCAAAGATGACCTACCGTGCGCTACAAACGAAATTCATATGGTTCCTACGCACTGTCCTGCACCTCTTGCATTGTGAACAAGGCCATTGCCTACTCGCTGACACACACGGCGGCAAAGCACACCAGCACCAACGTTGTCGTAAAACCTGACCCGAAGCATGATGCATTGTGCAAGCAAGCATTCTGCATATTCGGGCTGTCCTTATTCGCTGCCAGGGGCATCAGGTGCTGTTGTTTTGAAGCCCTTTCGACCTTCCGCCTCATCTTATACGATTGGACATGCACTTCGGCGCTGGCCTTGGAGCATGCTTCGCAGCAGGTCTAGGAATGCGTTTGGGTTTTGCGGTTCATCGGCACAAGGGTATCATCCACAACACCCTTGGTACAGCTTGCCGGTACCCGGCCCCTGGTCCAAGCTACCGCCAGGAACTCCAGCCCCTGCAAGGGCTGTAGCTGGGACGCAGCATGAGCGCGGCCCAGAAAAATGGAAGGCAACCACTAGGACCTCCTTGGACGGAAAAAAAGACCAGGAGAGCACAGCATTTGGGAATCATAGACCTACAAAATACAAAAATAATCAATTGTTAGTCATTGTTGTCATTCTTCCCCCCCCCTTTTGTATAAGCTACGCCAATGTACACAATTATTACGGTCCCTACGCCTACTGTAGCTTGGACAAGGGCGTGGCTTGCGCACAACACATACAATTGCCGACACACAGGTGCGCAGGCCACACGTGCTGAAATTGGCCATTCAGGACCTATGGGATGCATCAGACTTAAAAAAAAAAAATTCCTGGTGCACCAGCAGGGGGCCACATGTGCTGAAATTGGCAAATGTGACGACAAACCCATGTCTTATGTGGCCACACTACATTTCGTACATAATTAAATTACGTATTAAATCATTACGGTCCCCACGCCTACTGTAGCTTGGACAAGGGCGTAGCTTATCCATGAGCGGTGGAAAGTCCAGCGACAGGTCCCCACCGACAGACCCACGATCTCACAATGTGCAGAGTCATCAATACGGCGGCGAAGCCGCCGCCACAGATCGTTCACAGATACGGCGCCGGAGGCGCCGCAACAGATAGTGCTAGATAGTGCTGCTCTCCCTCCCTTCGGTCAGGTGCACTTTCAGCCTCTGCGCCTCTTGGGGTTAGTGCTGACATCCGTACTGAATCCTGACGACGAGCCCCCCCCTTCCGATCCCTCACTCGAGGTAGACGCACTCTCCATGTCCTCCGCCTCCGACACTGTCGTAGACGAGAACTCTGATCTCTGTGAGCTGGACACCTCCGACGACATCTCTTCCAGCCCCAAGTCCTCCCACATTGGTTCTATCCGGTTAGGGTGTCCGGTTAGGGCGTAGCTGATACAAGGGGGGGGGGGGTACTTCTGAATGTGATTCCATAAACAGAAAATTGGGGGGACGATCCACTTGGTACCTCACAGCATTTTGGCTTTGGGTGGTGTGGCTTTAACAAGGAATCCTTTGGTGCCGTTCATGCCAAGTTCTGGGGGCGCCCACTGGGGCTGCGCTAGAGCCCTCCAGCAGTGTGTGAGGGTGCCTGAGGGCGCCTTGCTGACAATGTGTGACTTGACTACCCTTCTTCTTTTTTCTTGGGTGACACAGGCTGACGATTCACGGTGCAAGTCCAAGTCAGGAAAGGCATTAACCCATCGTACAACATGGTCACCCACATCCTGAACTCTCGACGACCCTCCTGTGCTTCACTTCTGTCCTACAAGGCGGGAAGAAAATTGCTCTGCGGGGGGGGGGGGGTGACACAGAAGCCCATTTTCCCAACCCCCCCTCCCCCCTCCTTGGCCGCCGTGACGGGAGGGGGGGTTCAGGGCGGGGGTGCCTGACCTGCCGTGCCGGGGGGGGCAGGGGGGTCAACCCAACATCTATGGCTCAAAATGATACCCACGTCGCGCTGATCATTTTGACTACTCAAATGTGGGGGGGGGGATTATTGGTGGAAAAAACTTTTTCGGGCCAAAATTTGTGTTCCTGCGCCTTTGGCGCCAACATTAGTTCTTACACAAAACAAAGGGCCCGACACGGAACCCCTTTTCTCCAACCCCCCACCCCCCCTCCTTCGGCGGGCATCCATGTCACCCCCCCCCCCCCCCCCCGCAGAGCAATTTTCAGGTCGCCCAATCCAAATCCCAGCCCCACAGCACCGACCCTGTCTTGTGCCTGTGCACTATCGTTGGTGCAGAGGGGCCATCAATTGATGATGGTTGGCACCCTCCGGCATCACTCTGGCGCATCACAAGGAGTACTTTGGACGAGGTGGCACGGGGGAGGGGGGGGGGGGTAAGGGGCACTAAGGTCATCTATGCAAAGGTGCCAGTGGTGCTTAACCTGTTTAATACAGCCACCTCCCAACAGCTGAAGGGAAGGAGAGTTCTGCCCAGAGCATGCACAGACAGGCCCTGCGTGTTCGTAGTTTAAATTTTTGTGAGCCTACCCCCTTGCCCTCTCAAAGATGGACCCACCAGCCCACCCATGAACAGTCTACCGCCAGTGGGATTCACTGGGTACATGCCCCTCCCTGCCCCCCCCCCCCCCCCACCCCCCGCGGGGGCACAATAACAAGTGTGGGCAACGGGAAAAAGAAGACTACATAATGCTTAGCAAGTGCCTGTGTGTCTCCAGGGAGGCACAGGGATGCACGCATGGCGAGCGCAGGGGGCACCTTGTGCACATCTTGGTGGGTAGTCCTTGCACCGGGTGCGCACTGCAGGCTACTTTTAGACGAAGTAACCCCCTGAAGAGCAACCTCAAGCGCCGTAAGTAATGAAAATTTTTGCATACTTTTTTCCTCGTTTGCCCCCGAATTAATCATTTTCGCAAAATATTTGTTTTCCCCAGTAATCCATCATCGGCACGCAGAAAGTCTCAATCAGACATTCGTCCCCACAGTATCGCAAACTGACTCGATGATTCTTTGTGCAGCGACGAAAGCAGGAGATCAGCATGGCATGCACCACCTGCAACTGCATGTGGTTCAGTGCACACCCACCGCCAGGGATGGATGCTGGGGCGCATGAACCCACCAGCAGGTCCGCTGTCCACCAGGTGCTGCAGGATGAACTGCTGTCGCACCCGGAGGCAATTCACTGAAGATTGTGGCTGCTGGCGCCGAAGTGGAAGAGAAAGAAGGTCCCTGCACCGCGAGCGCACGGCGCACGTATTCGATCGAACCCGGGAGATAGGAAACCCTCTAAAAAAGCACCCACCCCGGCAATGCAGCAGCAACGACATGTGTAAGGGGGCATATTTGTGCTATTTATGCGGCGGGTGCACCAGGACTGGCCTGATTTGTACCCCCTCCCAAATGGACCCTCAGGAGAGGAAACCCATTGGCCACAGGACACCCCTCGTTGCCACAAACAACGATCAAAGTGACTACATCTTACCCCTGCCGCTCTTGGGGTCGCCAACATGAAGAGGAACAACATGGGCCGGTTGACCTCAATAGCACTGGAAGGTTTCGCAAATGCAATCAGAAGTGGCTACGGGCTACAGTATGGGTGCTTGGTCACGCCAGCCGGCCAAATCTGCCCGCTGCAAGTGTGCCATGTCAGGTGCTCCCCCTAATATTTTGCTGCCCACAACCTTGTACTTGAAAGTACCAATGAAACAACCAAGTAGCACATCCAAACTATCCCCCACCCCTCATGCTCAATGACCAGGAATGTGTGCCGAGGCTTGACCAGCGGTTGGTCGTCAGACGCCGTTTTCATGCAAAAAAACAGGCTGTTTGACCAGCTGGTGGCTGTTGGACACACCCGTGGATACAGCGGTTGTGTCACAAAATGACCGCGGGGTTGGTCGTTGCACAAGGTGGTTGTTGTGCAGGGCCATGATGTGGTTCTGTCTCCTCTTCATCTCCCTCTTGCTCCGCCTCGAGCTCCCAGTTTCCACCGTCATCTTTGTCTCTACGCGCCATCTCTTTTTCCCCGCCCTCATCGGTGCTGCACCTGCAGTGTGGCTGCTGGCAATGAAATCTCTACGTTGCCTGATTTGGTAGCCACAGAGGCGAGACCATTTGGGGGTACCAGCTCCCTTCATAGCCGCTGCACCCCCTGTAGGGCCCGAAATTGAAAACTATCCCACCGTGTTTCTTGTAGCGTTCCAAGATGGGCACCATATCCAGTAATGCCGAGGCAGAACAACCGCAGTGTGTACAATGACGGAGGCCGAACCCCTCAACCACCATCGAACACCCTTCTCTACCACCGTTCACACAAATTCTGATGGCATGAACGCCATCAATGGAAGTAAACCAACCTTCCGCCCCACAAACCCAGTAGCATGTGTGGTCAGGGCCAACAGGTCGCCGACAAACAACACTTTGCACTGCATGTGTACTGTGTAACGAGCATTCCCATAGCATCATGTGTGAAGTTAGAAGGAAGCATTCGAAGCACCACGAGGTTGCGCGACATCTGGCATCAAGACCAGCACCCGAGAGCACACAAGGGGCCAGCCAGCCAGCCAGCTGACCAACACGAATGTACATGCTCAGCCCATGGACCTGGACCAGGAAATATCCCCTTCATCCACCACACAAGATTGCATGCCTCTCTCAAGGGGACCCACTGACTGAACAGAGGCCCGGAATGCGATCACAATATATAACTGAAGTGGAGTTGAAAAGGGGCTGTTGACCACACGCCCACATTTTGACTTCTACAAAAAGCACAACCGCCGAACAGATGTTGAATGTCGGAACACCACCAGACTGTCCCTCCAAACAAAGCGAGGGGTTCTGGTTCCTGGACAAATGCAGGCACTGGTGCACAGCAACGGACCCTCCCTTGTCATCAGACTGAAATGCATCCCGGGCACATGCAGATTGCATCACTGCGGCCCCATGTGAATGCTGCATGCATCACATGTCACCTTAGATACCAGGGCTCCAGATTTCGTCCTCTTGGTGAGTCAGGATCTTGCAGTCGCTCTTGGGGAAGGCCTGGCATGGCACGAAGAATCCAGCTTCAACCTGGTCGGGGCCGAGGAACGCCTGGTCACCCTGGTCCACCTCCCCTTCCAGGATCTTTGCTGCGCAGGAGCTGCACGACCCAGTGCGGCAGGAATATGGCAGGTCAATCCCCTGCTCCTCAGCAACATCCAAGATATACTGATCGTCTGGGCATTCGATGACTTTCTCTCCGTCCGGGGTCACGAGGGTGACAGAATACGTTGCCATCATGGCAAGGTTGGCTGCTTGTTGATGTTGGCTGTTCACACACAACGGATCCGAGGAACCATCAGTGGAAGGACGGAAGAACCGCGCCACCAGACCGCCCCCCAATAGCACGCTGGAAACGGTAAGGAACAGCATCCCAAAAGAGTAAGGGAGCCCAGCAGCTGTGGACCGATCCACATCCAAGCCCACTGAAACACTCGACTCCGTGGCACCCATTGTGCTCATTTCGGTGGCTTCCGCCGGGTAGTTGTAGAAGCCAGCAACTGCCTGTTGCGGTACATCGAGCTGAGCAGTGGGCACCAAGTGTGCAGCGTTGCTTGCCGTGGTCGCCGACATGGTGGGCGAGAGATACAAATCCGATGTTGCCGTCGTCACAAAGGCTGGGGCCACCAACAAGCCAACGACCCACCCAAGAAGCGCCCCAAGGATGATAGCACTCACTTTGGCCATTATTGTCCAAAGAAGAAGATGCTGCACGTGAACAGCATGTGTGGACTGGGGACAGTGATCACCCCACCCACCGCCACAGATACTACCACTGGCCCTGCGACACCCACCTCCACCTTCACTCGCAGCCACTGTTACTGTGACTTCCACCCCCCCCCCCCCCCAATATTTGTGCCGTGCGCGCACAGCGCGCTGATTTTTCGTCAGGTTACCTGGAACGGGTTGGCTTTCACCCACTCACAAAATGCCCCCCAAGCAGAGCAGCGCCTTGCATACAAGACCTGTGTAAAGATCCCTCTATCTTGCCCTATCCAGCCCCTCCCAAGGTGACAATCCGTAAGATAGCCCCTTGGCAGCAACCACTACCCTAGTCTCAGGTCTCCTTGCTCGGTTGTCGATCTTTACTACCCTTGTCCAAATATCGGAGGGAAGGTATTGGTCTTCCGGCCGAGCCACTAGTTAATCTGTGACTGCTGGTTCAGGCTAGACTGCGAAATCTCTGCGGTCTCGGCGGGACAGCAACACAAGAAAAGCCTCATCAGCGGTGCCACAGGCGCCTTTTGGTCTGTAGGTGCAGCACCAATGGATTTATGATATCCTTCTGGTCGCAACGGAGAAAACAGTGTCTAATGGGCACTGCTCTCCTGTCTATTGCACTTGCACCCACAGGTACTCAGACCTGCACCCTCAGACGTACATTCCGCGAGGGGGCACTATTGCAACCGCCAAGCAAGGAAGGCAGACAACAATGCACAATACGTGATTGCTTGCCTTCCAACCCCCGCCCCCCAACCCCCCATGACATTGGCCCCAAGCCGGAACAAACAATCACCACCCCCCGCCCTGTAACATGCTTTCTACAACTGTGATAGCACTGCAAAAGCCCATTGACAACCGGGAACCGAATCTATTGCCCGGATAACACACCCAATATGGTGCTTAGACAGCATGCACAGCCTACGAACGTTGAGCAATAAGGGGGGAGTAGTTCGATCCAAAAGGGAGAGAGTGGAATTCTGCCCCTTCCAGACGAAACAGGTCTCTCACCTCTACCGGCATACTCAACGACCAGTTCAAGTTTGTCAGGTCAATGGTGGTTCCAAAAACGGGTCCTTGTCATCTCATCTATTTTCGTGAATATCTTCGAAACCGTCGGGAGTGGAGATGTGCGGGTTTGATCATGCATTCTTCTATCAAGTTGCACATGTCCACGATGAATGCACACTTTTGTGAGTTCTTGGACTTTAAGAATGCATAGCAATTGCTATCCTGGTCGCTAGACGGTGCATGGAGGAGGCCATCTCGTAGGAGTGGCTTGCATGACAGTTTGCACAGATCCGTCAATGGGCGGACCGGGAACTTGGACGTTTCTGCTTTCTAGTTTCGAATCTGGGCGATCACCCTTGGGGGCAAGAAACCTTGGGAGATCTGATTCGACAGTACATGGGCAGATTTGCCGGCAGTGGGATTGTCTATTTCCATTATTTGGATGATATTCTGCTTTTGGCGCAAATTTATGGATTTATTGGCAAGGATTTATTGAGGGTGGTGACACGTGGACTGTGCCAATTCCTGCAGGCGAAATCCCTGTTAATAAGTGTTAAAAGCCAGACGCAACCGTTGGCGCTGGTCCCCTAGATAGGTAAGACTTTTGACCTGTCCAGGGGGACATTTCACATTGCGTGCTCTAAGTAAGATTAGTTGCACCGCCCGAAAGGCCTCCGAGCGGGACACCTTCAGTCCATTCACCACCCCACGTGAAACTTTCCACGCCGGGGTCCGGCACTGTTTCTAAGGGAGCCAATCCTGGTAGTCGTTGGACGGGTCCAGGAAAGCGTTCCACTGCTGCCAGCCATCAAGCTAAGCCCAACCAACTTAGGCTCTGGCCCCTCGACGGCGCTTTTTTGCCGGCACACGTCTCCGGGGTCAAACCTGGGTGTCACTGCCCCCCGAATCGCTCGCGCTGCACCCCCCGTTGTCGTTGCTGTCATCGCTTTCGCTGAGAGGGTTGTTGGGGAACAATCCTGTCGGCCATACATCACGGACCTCGAGTCTGGAAGACTTCTTGGCGAATATGTCCTTGCTGACGGGATTTGGGGCTCTTGGCCAGTCCGAGACAAGTCTGATAGTGCCTTCCCAAAACGGCCCTGAAACCCACTCAAAACGGACAAACGAAGGGAAAAGGTGCCTATACTCCATGTGCGCCTCGATTGCCCCATGACAAACAGCCCTTTGTTGCCCTCTCTCTTGTAACTCAACGATATGTCCGAGAAACGGCCCAAAAATGGCTAAAAATGGCCTGAATGTGCGCTGTTTGTGTCCAACAGGCCCAAAACCAAGAACGGGCCGTATCTTGGGCTACGTGGCTCAAAAATCGAATTCCGGTTTTAGCCCGTTTTGAGCCCGTGGTGACGCGTTTTGGCCCACAGAAAATCCCCAAATGCCTTGAAAATGGGCCAAACGGCGCGTGGCATAGCCACGCGCCGTTTGGGTTGATCTCCATCAGCACCATGATTTGATGCTAGGCATGGAGGTTCCCACCTGGTGCAGCGTCGCGGCGCAGAGCCTAGGCCATCCATGCTAGCGGACATCCTGCCACTTTGACCTTGCGGGCAGTTTCGCCATGACTCTTTCCACCTGGCGTGGCCCAGTGAAGATGGTGTTGTGCGGGGTACGGCCCAATTTGCAGCTTGCCCACCAATGTACGAACCGGACCCTGCGGAGTGCCCAGGGTCCCACTCTTCTGGAATATGCCCTACAGTTGACCTTAAAATCCCAAAACGTGATCGTGCATCGGATTCCGTCAAGTCCTCGGACTTTGACACCCGCCATCTCCCCGACACGTAACCAGCCACCGTCGACAGTACCGTTGCTGCCATCACCGCCCATTTGGTTGGGTTCTAGGCTTGGGAAGCCATTGTCTACAGGGCCTCAACCGATCCCCACGGGACCGTCCTGTTGTCTCAAGTGCTCTCCGTCCCCTTGACATACTTCCAGAAAAATCTTGGCACCGCATGTTCTGCGATGCCCATTGAAACCGCCCACGTTGCTGCTGAGAGCACCATTTTGATGGTGCTAGGGCTTCTCCCCAATGCCATTTCTTCCTACAGCTTCCTGCAGCTGCTCTTCAAGGATCTTCCATTCGGGTTCACTTGGTGCTGCCGTGTGCCGTCTGCCCAATTTCCGAAGCCAAGATGCAAACGTCCCTAGGGAGGATGTTTTCCAAGTGAGGGCCAGCAGTGTTCTTTTGTCCGAAGGTTTGCCACATCTGCGTTGCTGCAGGATGCCTCCTAGGACCGTTGTTGCCATCCAATAGGTGGGCCATGACGTTGGGAAACCCCAGTGGTTGTCTTCCTCTCTAGGGTTGGATCTGCCACTCTCACCTCCCCCGGCGTCCTCCTCACTGTCAATGCGGCTTGTGTATCGTATTGGACCCCATCTGGATCCGTCCCGGAGTTAGGATGCGGGGATGGCTCTGGCCCTGCAGCACGACGCAGGGGATCTTCTCTCCAAAGTCCAGTACCCTCTTGGGTCAATCCTTGAGACTGTTTGCGAACCCCCTCCGCCGCCCGGGATCTCACCCTATCAAACCAGGTCGCAGGTCCAGACCCAGTGTCCTTTGCCACATTCCCTGCACTTTTCCGGCGGATCATTCTGCACGTTGTACGCGTCCCTAGCCTTCGTCATGTAGAACTTGTCTCCCTCATACTCCACAAACCAGAGGTACCCCGCTTTGGTTTTTTCTTGGTACTTTCTTCTTCCTCTATCCAACATCTGTTCAACCGACAGGTTGTGCTTTTTTCTCAATCTTTTTTTTCTCAATCTGGACCCTTGTGATTGTGAGCTCCTGCCTCCATTGTCTTGGTGTTCTTTGGACTTTTGGTGGTATTTGTTCGCGTAGGACTCTTTTGTGTCCCACATGGTGGCCCAAACCTCGTTGCTCAGGAACTAGACAAGTTTCATGCCTTCTGGTGCCTCCGGATCCTTAAGTAGCCGCACGAGGGCGGCTCCCAACTTCTCCTTCCACTTTGGCACACACTCTTCCGAGAGCAGGGTTTCCACCGCTCTTCAGACAGCTTTGGGCGCACTTTTTCTTTTTCTTGTTCTCCCAACTTGGATTCCAGCTCTTTTATCCGTCTACTTGGTTCTTCAACAATTTCCCCCCCCTCCACCTGTTTGGCACCTCGTACGAACGTAACACTCGCCCTGGACCCCACCACTCGGATTTCGAATCCTTTATCCATGTACAGGGCATACGCTGCCAGCACTCTCGGGATGTCGTGGTCCGTGAATCCCAGGTCCTCGGACATGGTGGGAATCATGTCCCTGACGATGTACTTCTCCACTCTAGCATTTGCCATTTTGAGTCACACATCTGCCGCTGTTTTGGCCAGTAGGAGTCCATCCACATCAATGACCACCGAAATAAAAAAATATTCTGAAATCAGATAATGGACATGCATGGGAAATCTGGCGATTCCCTGCCGTGAATCCCTGTATTAGAGTACTCAAGACAATTCTCGGAAATATGGGTGACACCAGCATGTGATGCAGTGGATTCCCGCAATGCGGGGCCACGTGGCAAAGACCCAGAGTTCACATGCGTAGACTAGAGAGCTCTCTATTGCGGTAAGTGACCGCCACGCCGGAAGGTAGTGTTTGTTGGACACAGTGTTTGGTGCGTGCGACAATCTGGTCAAACGGCGGTCACGGCCATGAGGCAACGCATACTGGGTTCGCATACGCCCCCGTGCCACAGGCGCATGGTCATCACCACTCAGTTAAGTGTTTTGCCTTGCTGCACTGCAACACAGACCAGTTCTGCACCACACCACGTGGCTTTTGATTGTGCTTTGGCCTTGGCCATCTGTACATATGGGTCATCTCGCACCCTCCACCCTCCCACAGTGCTGGTTAGTCTCTAACCCTCGCTCTGCGGGTCTCTCTTTCTCTCTCTCTGGCCTTTTGCTTCGTGGGCTTCTCTCTCTCTCTCTCACTGTGTGTCTCGCCCACTCTCTCTCTCTCTGTGCCTCGCCCTCTCTCTCTCCCAGTGTCTCACCCTCTTCACCCTCCCCAGGGGTTTTCTCTTTCTCCTCGGGCCTCCCCGGGGGGTTTTCCTTCCTTCTCATCCTCCCCACGCTTTCTCTCTGTGCCTCTCTCCCCTATGCCTCTGCCTCGTCTTACCCCCCTCTCTGCTTGCTGGCTCATTTCAGGCATATCGCCGTTCGCATGGCGGTGTGCTCAGCAACGTGTAGAGGAACCGTACAGCGTCCCCCGTTACTGGGTCCGTTTGCCTGAAGAGCGTTTTTCTGAAACAGCCTTATGAGATCAGCTCGGCCCGTCAACTACACGTGCAGGCAGTCTCCATTCCTACTCACAGAGGAAGGCACCGCTCTGTGGCCCTCTGCCGCTGGGCAGTGGAGGATTGCCTCCCATTGGAACGGA
Source organism: Eutreptiella sp. 'Long Island Sound 2002' (assembly GCA_964036045.1). NCBI lineage: Eukaryota > Euglenozoa > Euglenophyceae > Eutreptiales > Eutreptiaceae > Eutreptiella > Eutreptiella sp. 'Long Island Sound 2002'. Next base: position 7,136,977 of record OZ038404.1, on the reverse strand, counting down.
TGCCACTTGCCAGCACTCTTGGGTCGCCACTCAATCTGCATGTTTTTCAGAGCCCGAGTCTTCGGGGTCCAGTTGATTTGGACCATCACCGAGTAGAGATCTTGATTGGTCATCAGCAATGGTTCTCCATGATTCTCCACAATTTCACACTGCATCCTTGTGCTGTGAGGTTGATCCAGTCGAAGCCAGATTTGCTGATTACGGGCCCAGGCCATAGTGTTTAGCTCCGCATTGACAGCTCTCATCCCTTCCTCCGCTATGGCGTCCAGCTGGTGCGGTGCTTGTACCTTGAGACGCCGGCGTGCTTGCTGGGGCTTGATTTTCTTGGAGGCCGGGTTGACTTGTGTGTATGGACCATGTCGATACTGATATGGCCCCCGCCTCTCCCATGGCTTTCTTGGCGGCATCACGCCACAGAGCTCTTCCGCGACAGAGCGCGGAGTTTGTGTCTTTACACAGTTGTTGCCGTTGCTGGGCTTCGTTGCTGCCGTGCTTCGCGATAGAACGCGGAGCTCACGTCAACGGTTCCCTCTGCACCAAGACGCAGATTTCGGGCGTAAAGGCATTTGCAGGTATGATACCTGTAGAGATACTGCAGTCAAGATGCGGGGATCATGTGCACTTCTGCATTGCTCTGACTCTTGTTCCCAGTGTCTTTCGCAGAAGTTAGCGGCCTTGTCCTGGGTTTCCGCTTTTCCTGAACTTTCGCCTCTTATGTTGTCGCCTTGTGTCACTCACATCCGTGCTGAAACACTGTGATTCAAACTCTGTGTGTTGAGACATCTCTTCCCCCCACCATCCCATTTGTGTGTACCCGGCCCCTGTTTCCTCACTGTCCGAACTGCATGAATTGCATGACTCTGTTCCGTGTGGTGCTGGTTCCCCGGACGCTTCTCCTGTCATTTCATCACTGTCCATGGGTACTAGACCCAGGGATGACCACAGCGCTTTGGCGTCCTCTGACTCTGATCCAGACCCTCCCCTTAACCCCACCGTGGATTCCGATCCGGATAACGATTGTTGTGGGACTTGTTGGGACCACAGTGGACTTGAGCACATGCCTTCCATCGCCAGCCCGTTCGCCACCTCATTTCCCTGCACATTGACATGTGCTGGGACGTGTTCCCACCTGACTTCTCTGCCTGGCTTTGCCATTTCCTAGAGAAGCATTTCCTAGACGGGCACGTAGACTTGCAGCTTGCCGGATGTTGTCGTCCACCCTTTTGACTTCCAATGCTATGCTCTGCCAGTCGCTCCTAGTTGCAGATACTGTGAGTCGGTGAGGATTGCCGGTTTCGGCGCCCAAAACCCCTGTAACGCTTCCAGTGCTGCCCAAAGCTCCGCACCGTTGTTTGCTTGCATGTGACACGTCGGTACGTAGCCGCAGAAGCGCACTTCTGGTCCTTGTTCATCTTCTGTTGCGAATACACCGAAGCCACCTGCCCTGCGCATGTCTCTGTGGCTCAATCTTTTTGCGGACCCGTCTGTGTATACAATTTTGTATCCTTTCGCCACCAATTGTGCAATAAGGTCTTGTACACCTTGCCGCACTCCCGGGCCTGCCTGCCTTGGGCGCTTCAGGAGTGGTTCTGCTTCCATTTGCCAGCTGTGTGCGTTGGTGTTCCGATCTTGTGTGAGGCACTCCGTATGTGTTTACCACCACGCACTTAACCCCTTGTTTATGCGTACGTCCCCTTGTCGTGGTTGCACTCCTGTGTCCCGAAGTTGCTCCAGTGGTTGCTTGAAACCTCTCCACTGATCCCTTCGTTCTGCTGAGTAGTATTCAATCCATTGACACGGCTCGCGGAGCCACATCGTCCCATATGATGTGAACACTGGTGACGCTCCTGCCTTGACTTCACATCGGTATCGCCAGTGGGCACTTCTTGCCGACCACATTGCCCAGCCTTGGTCCGTGCTTAGCAACCACTCCTGATGGTCGGACTCCATCATATCCCAGACCGGGAATGCCCCGTCCCCGGTCGCCACTGGGCCAAAGTAGTGCGGTATGACCGCCGCCGCCGCTTTAAACATGGAGCATTCCACCATGGCGTGCTTGATTGATTCCTTTTGCGCGCATATCGGGCACTTGTCCGTGCCCGACCTCTTGTAGACCCTTTCATGTACCGTAAGTTTGTGCCACAACACTCTTTGTGCGAAGTCCTTCACCCTTGGCGGCAGCTGCGCGTTTGCCCATTGTTCCCAAACTTCAAGAGTTTGTGGATCGCGTACCCCAGGTTGTGACGCGTAGAACTGTAGCAACCACGCTCTAGTCTAGTTTTGAACATGGACCGTGGGGGTATCAAACCCCTCTTTCGGTGAGATTTTGTTTAGGAGCCGTCCGCCATGGTTGTATACCCCCTTCCAGGTTCGAGGCAGTGCATTCATTAGCCTCACATCTTCAAGAGATTGGAAGTGACCCCACGCCAGTACACCCCTTCGGTTCATCTTCATATTGTAGTAGGAACAGTTGTACTCATTCCGGAAATAGACTGAGTGCCATAGCGGCAACTGGTCCCGGTCTTTTGGGGGGGCCACTTGCGGGGCCACCCGCTGGATATATGAGTGTGCCTTTGCTGACCATCCCAAGAACGTTAGTCCCGCTGTTCGAACCATGCCCAGCTGGATGTATGGGAGGTTGTCTTTGGATGGTGTAAACCCAATTGATGTTGCCCATGCATAGAAGGTCTCCACTGACTTGCTGGGATATTTGTGGGGTTCTCTCAGGAGGCTGACGAATGGAGCTGCTGCTTGATGCATCAGAAATAATTCTGGCTCTGGCAGGGCCAATCCCCGTTGCAGCCGTGGTCGCAAGAGGATTGGCAGAGTGACTCCCCAACTGTTGGTACCCATGGTCACGTGGTAGACTAACTTCAACTGCCTGATCACTGGGATTGGGGCGTAGATGCCTTGGATACCCATGCCACCACCGGTAAAATCCATGATGTCAGCATCAAGGCGCGCTCCTCCATCAACAAATGCAGCGTGGACACCACTCGTGCGCGCTGAAAGGCTTCTTGAAGTGTTGGTGCAAAGGCTTGTTCTATTGTCAACCCCCATCCTTGGTCATCTTGCTGTTGCCGTATATTCCCCAAGCGTACCCCAAGATACTTGACGAAATTTTTGACTTCCACTCCAATATCACCAAAACATTTTGCCCATGCTTGTCCTCCACAGTTTCGAATTATTGCGGCCGTTTTGCTCAGCTTCACCTTCAAACCACAAAATTGTCCAAAGCTGGACACCACTTTCCATATCCTCCCCAACAATTTTTTTTTTGATCAAATAGGCCAGTTCAAATGTGCCATGGGCCACTGTGGGCCAAGTTCAATACAGAGTACGGATTTCGGCAGAGCCAGGGTGTGCATACGGGCTGCAGCTCACGACTGCGCCCCCATGGTTTCCCGTTGAGGTGGCAGTGGTCATGTCATTGGTATTTCCCACTCGTTTGGATCCCAGTGCGTTTTGTGGCGTTTCGGCAGAGGCTGCAATGGGACTTCCCACAAGGTGGGGTCCCACTGTTCTCGTGGCCGTTTCCGTATGAGGTATATAGTCTATCGTGCTTGTCGGGTTGTGTGCGAGTATTGTGTTGTCTTATGTTTGCAGGCGTCCAGGGCGCACACACACATGTGCCAGGTACACAGGCAATGGTACGAGCAAGCAAAGTACGACACAGGGACGTGGTATGCGGATGCAAAAAAATCGCTGCTGATCTGCGGGCGATACAAGAAGATGTGCGCTGAAACCGACAAGCTGCTGGACCATCACCTACAACGGGCACACTACATGTGGTGCCAGCAGGAACACTGGGCGAACATGACATATTCTCCCCAACAATTGTGGGGTGGCCCCTCCGTCTAGAAGGATGATGAGCTCATCCGCATACATCATGACAGTGAGTCCTGGGTCGAGGTCTTGTCGTGGGAAGATAACAAAGGACACTACCAGGGAGAAAAGCATTGGGGAGAGTGGGTCCCCTAGGCGCGTACCCGCGCGCGGGTGGTGGTAGACCCCCGGGACGTATCCTTTGCCCACTGAGTAAAGATATGGTGCACGCAGCAGATGCAATATTCGCCGGATGTACAAGAATGGTATGCACATTAGACCCAGTGCCGCCGCCATCATCTCGTGTGACATCGTGGGGAACACATTTTTGAAATCCAATGACAGTGCTGCTCCTTCCCGCAAGCCGTCCCAGAGAGCTCTCGAACCATAAACATGCTGGAGGATGCTTCTGTGACAAAGGAAGCCCGTTTGTTGTGCCGGAATTCAGTTCAGCAGCACATCCTCCAGTTGAATTAGATGTTGGTGAGCCACTTTTGACGTGTTGTTTGTAATGCGATGGGCCGGAGCAAGTCTAGAGTTTGCATTGCCTTCGTCTTAGGAATCATGGTCACCACTCCTGACGTCCATGTCTCCGGCATGGTACCCGTGTCTAGAAACCATTTCAGTGACTCATGCATTCAGGGTTCAAAGACCTCCGAGAATCTTTTGAACAACTTTGCTGAGAAACCGTCCAACCCTGGCGCACTGTTGCTGTTCAATCGCTTGAGACCCTCATGTACTATTTCTGGGGAAAGTTGCTAGAACAGCAGTCGACCTGCCTTGCGAAGCCGCTGTTCCATTCCTAACGCTTTGAGGTAGGCCACGCAGTCTTCCTTCGTTGCCCCCGTTGGAGTGGATACTCGGTCCCAGTGTTCCACCAGCTCTTGGACCACTGCTTTTGCCCTGCGTACTGCGGTGCCTATCCGAGACACTAGCTGTTGAAGTTTCTTTCTTTCCTGCAGCTCCCTCATCAGCCGGTAAAATTCATTTCTTCGCGTTCTCAAGTCCCCTGATGTTTCCCCAGACGCGATTACCCCTTTGAGTTTGGAGAGCGTCTCCATGCCCGTTCTGTCACGTTGTGCCTTTTCATATACCCCAACCAAGAGGGTGTCGGCTGTTGCTGCTTCGGTTGCTACTATTCCCAGCGATGAAAGGAATTGATACACGGCGTGACTGATTCTTTCGTGGAGACACACAGGAGTCGCAACGCCTGGAGTTTGACTGACTGCTTTTTGTTTTTGTGTTCCCTTTGATAATTGAGTGCCTTTTTGTGGATGCAACCCAACGTATCTTCCCACCATTGGTCTCCAATCGAGGTAATTGTTTTGAGGGAGGTTTCCAGCTCTCCTATTGCCTCTGGGTCTTGGAGGACGGCTTCCGGGTAGTAAAATCGGAGGTCGTTCCCTCTTTTTCGAAGGAGGGGGGCGTGAATTCAGCCAGGACCGCTTTGTGATCTAAGTTGGCAGCAAACATGGGATACACACTCGTCGCCAAGCTCAGCAGTTCCGACGTCGCATGGATGCGGTCGATGCGGCATAGTCTCTGTGGGTCGAGTCGCTCATTTCACCCGTTGGTGCACCCCAAATGGTCTAGGATGAGGTTTGGAAAAATGGGTTTTTGAGCCATTTTTAACCCATTTTTGGGTACCAAAACAGCCCATTTTCAAGGCATTTTGGGATTTTTCGGAGGACCAAAATGGGCCACCACAAGCTCGAAACAGTCCAAAAACACTTGTTTTAGCGTCGCACACGGTCTAGGATCATTTTTGAGAAAAGTCATCTTTTTGCCCCTACTGGACCCTGTTGACCCATTTGGGCACCCACCTGTTTGTTTGGGCTTGAGCTTGCAGCTCGCCGCAGCCTAGTGGGCCTAGGTATGGGGGTCGAGGCGTCCGTTTGGGCAATTCTGAGGGGTGAAAAACCACAAAAAGTGGGGGGTTGCGGGTGGAGTAGGTGCCCTCGGAATCGCATTTTGAGCCATGTAGCCAAAGATATGGCCTATTCTTAGTTTGTGGCCGTCGGCATTTGGAGCTTCTGGGGGCCTTTTTGGGCCGTTTCCGGGACATATCATGGAGTTAGAGGGCCGCAAAGAGCTCGTTGACACGGGGAAGTCAAGACGCACGTGAAGTGTACCCACCGTTTCCCTTCGTTTGGCCGTTTTGAATGTGTTCCAGGGCTTTTTTGGCCCAAAATATGGCTGTTTTTGGCCCTAAACTGCAGTTTTTGAAACTGAGGTCCGCCACTTGCGAATCCCGCTCCCGGCCGCCACCGTTGAGTTTCTTGCTCAAACTTTGTGTGATTGTACTTCACACCCATAGGTATCATCCACCAAAATTTCACCCGAATCTGAAGCACCGCGACGGACTTATGATTTTTAGCCACTTCGCCCGTGCTACTGCTTGCTTGCTGCTTGCTTCTTGCTGCTGCTAAACCCGGTAGGTCCAACCTAGACTCTAAAAAGGGTTATAAAACCAAGACTGGTTCCACTAGCTCGGTGACCCTAACCCTAGGGCCAACCCTAACCCTAACCTTAACCCTAACCCTAACCCTAACCCCCCCCCCCTTCCCCCCTAGCTGGACGCCCCCCCTGACCCCGGCCAGACCCCCCCCCGACCCCCGGCAGGAACACCCCCCGCCCGACCCCCGGCAGGACCCCCCCCCGACCCCCAGCTGGACGCCCCCCCGACCCCTGGCTGGACCCCCCCCCCCCCCCCCCGAGTTTTGACAGATAGCTAGGGGGCATGTCGCATCAGGACCGGTTGTAGTCGCCCCCCCCCGTGGCGGTGGCACAGAAACCATGAGGTCAGCATCACCGTGGCGGTGGCGCAGAAACCATGATGTCTGCATCAAGTATCCCTCTGAGCAGCACGCTCAGAGTTCTATCCCAAAATGTCAATGGGTTTCAAACCAAGGTTACCCTGAGAAAGCGAAAGCAGACTCGGATAGTGGCCTTAGGGGCACTACTTCGGTCCCTCGGGGTGGATTTCTTCGCCATCCAAGAGCCCCACTTCGTCACGACGGAGGATCGCCAGGCAGGCGCTCGGTGCCTGTCGAAGTATGGGTACGGCCTGGATGGGCCACTCCACGAAGAAGGGCGGGGTGGAGTAGCGCTGGCATGGACGACATCCAAGTGGACCTAGCTATGCAGTTCCTGTCCCCCAGGGCACTGAAAGCCTCATTGTCGAGTGGTCCTCTGGAGATCACTCTAATGGTGCTGCACTTCCACCACAAGCACTCACGGCGACAAGCGCAATGGAAAAAAATCGCCAAAGAGTTCCATGGACCAAACCTAATCTTATGTGCTGATCACAATAGTTTGATAGTGAAACACCGGGAGGCCTTTGCGCCCCCTACGTTCAAACATGACACGTCTTTACGTGCCAAAGAACAAGAGGTCGCAGCCCTGGCGAAAGCGGGCCTGCATGATGTTTGGGTAGACATCCATTGCCCAACTCTGATGGATATCAAGGACAAGGAGTCATCGTGTCCAACGGGCCCATTTTGAGCCCATTTTGGGGCATTTTGGCCCCTCAAAAGTCCAAAAAGCCTTGAAAGTGGGCCTCGTGGTGATGGGGTTCACTTGCATGCTGATTTCACTTTGTCAAGAGCCATCATGCAATGTGTGAATCATTCTTGATGTCCCTCACCAGTCATAGCTGATGTTCCCTCCCCCACCAGCTCGGTCCCAATATTCAGCCTTGATTAGGGTTAGGGTTGCTGTTAGGGTCTGCCGCCCTCCTGCAGCCCTCCTTCAGGTCAAAAATTGTTCTTGTTGTTTTAACACAAATAACCCCCCCCCACTTATAACCCCCCCGGGGGTAGTAGTATTGCGGATTGGTTGAGGGTGCGGGGGGGTGGGTTATAAGTGGGGGGGGGGTATAAGTCCCTTGGTGGCATGGATCCAGACACATTTGCACCTTCAGACGTCATTCATCTTTTTGTAATGGAAATTGATTTTGACCTATCTGTGGGAGACCCTGGTGGTGCTACAGCTCCTGATGATGATGATGAGGTGGGGGAATTTTCAGATGATTTTTGGGCACCCATTTCACAGCTGCTGCCTACAAACATGCTCTCTCAGTTGTGAACATTGCTGAGTTATTCAAGAAGCGTGGCTACATCTGGCCCACGTCTGATGGTAGCCATATTGATTTGAGAGAGCTGCCCGGTTATCAATATGACGCCAATGATGCATTGATTTGGTTCTGGCCGAAGCGTGCTCTTGAGTGTGAGAATGCCAATGAGCAGCGCCCTGCCAAGAAACAGGCACAAGCCTCATTGATGCAGCTCTAGAAGAAGAAACAGACTCTTGAGTATTGGCAATCCATCCGCTGGCACTTCTTGTTCTTTGCTTGTGTGCTGAAAAAGGGGGGTTATAAGGCCCTGGGTGCCACGGATCTCCCAGAGGGTGGGTTATAAGTGGGGGGGGGTTATAAGTGGGGGGGGGGGGGGTTATGAATTCTATACAAAATTTTGAGTATTTTGAGTATAAACACATAGTAGGAAAAAAAAATTCGGGGCTGGATGGTTTTCTCTAGGGACACTTGTCGGTTGCCGACCCGGCACCACTATCTTTCAAAACCGGAGCCATGAGGCAACGGATACTGGGCTCGCATACGCCCCCGTGTCACAGGCGCATGGTCATCACCACATTGTTCGGTGTTTTGCTTGCTGCTCAAAACCGGGGGGGGGGGGGGCGGGGCTGAGGGGTGTCGCATACAAGGACCGGGCCCGCCGGCCCCCCCCCCCCCCCCGTGGCCACCGCCACTCCATTGGTCGACGAAGCCCCATCCTCCTTCAAGTGTCGTTTTCTTTTGAGAGAGCTGATGACCTTGTCAACTTGGTCGTCCAATTCCATTGCCTTGGCCATTTCACCCGCCGTGATTAGGCGGTCATGGGGGGGGGGGATTGCAATCAGTCCTGATGCGACCCACCCCCCAGCTATTTGTCAAACTTGGGGGGGGGCGGTTAGGGCGCGGGGGGGGGGGGGTCGGCGGGGGGTGTGTGTGGAGGGGTATTGGCAGCTCGGCCGGAGCTGTGTGACGCCCAAATCTTTCAAATCATGCTCAAACTGCGAGGTTCAACAATGTTGCGACCAAACCATGAGTTCTTTTGTCCGGTTGCCCTGTCGCCGGGCTTCAGGAACTGGGTTGAGAGTCAAGGGTGTGTGTGTGTGTTTGCGGGCATGGGGGTATAGAGGTATATATGTGTTTCCCATGCCGGCAACACAAGCACAAAGGAATCATTGGGATCATCCTGCGGGGATCAGCCAAACTGTCGATGGTTCTGCGGCCACTTCAGCCCGGATGCGACGCCGCTTGGACAGCACCTTCCGGCAGTCTTGCAAAGCCGTGCCGGAGAGATCCTGCCGTGGGTGATTGGCAGATGGCTCATTGTCCACACTGCCGGCGTTTGTGGTGCTCTAGGGCTTGAGTCTGGACTCTGCCTTTCGCCCGTCAAGTTTTGCCCTCAGGGTTGGAGGGGGGGGGGGGGCTGTGAATTACGTACGAAGGAGTATGCTCGGGGGCTTCCTCCTATTGGGTCTCCCGCTTGGTGTGGTTCACACAGAACACACATCCATCAGGGGTGTGACATTGCTCCCAACCACGTGGAAGGGGAGGGCGTGATGGTGGGGAGGCGGGGCGACCGTGTGGCGCGGGCTGTGGGGTATCCTCCGACGATGTAGATGACATTCGTGAAGGTGAGCGCAAATGGGACTGCATAGCACTAAGAGGGGCGGATGGGTTCTCATAGCCACACCCAATTTTGGCGTACTTGAGATGCACAAAATCATCTCCTTCGGTGGAAGGCCCAAGAATGGTGGCTTCTACAAGCTCTCTAGTGTGGTACTGCTTGTATAACACCTCCCTTCTAGCTGCAAGTAGAGAATCAGTCATGGTGGGCAATAAAGGTCCTGAATCGGAGGGACACCATTCCCTCACATCTTGCTCTTCAATTTGGCCCATCACTACTACAAGGTACCGCACAACAGCCCCTCATTTCCCCAATCCTTTAGCCTGAAACCTCGGTTCTCAACTCCGGTACCTAATTGAATACCTAACTTATCGGGTCCTTAAAAAAACGGTCCAAACGGGAAGTGTGCGTTGGACACAATATTCGTTGGACATAGGCCATGAGCAACGGACACTTAGCTCGCCTATACTCCCGTGACACAAGCATATGGTCATAGCTACAACTCACAGTGCATTGTTTTGCCTTGCTCCTCTACAGTGCAACCCAGAATTGGACCAAATGTTGCCTTGACATCGCCGCACAACACATTGTTGAACATGATGAAAAAGTCGCAGGCTCTGACCCCATCATCGTGCATGGCAGTGGACATGTCCCCCGCCACCCTGAGCGTTGACCGCTACCGTTGGGTCGCTGAAGTCAGCCCTTCATCAGTTTCCCAGAATCAGATTGAGGTCTCATTTAGATCCACCATCCCAACAAGGCTAAATTTTAGATCATGGGAATTGGTTCGGCAGATCGTTTAAGCCATCTCCATTTGTCCCACAGTTAGGGCACTCATCGTCTCCCTTGAGGACAATTCTGTAGGTCTTTTGGCCGTTGACAAGGAATGCGGTGCTCTTTGTGATTCTCGCACTACTGCCATGTTGCATATTGGCCGTACGGTTTATGCAAAGGGCGGGAGGTGCAGGTCCACTTCTCACTCAATCACTCATCACTCAGTCCAATATCGTCCCAGCGAATAGGAGACCCAGTGAGCTGGATGCCGTCCATGTGATGGAATGCCTGCCGCACAGGGACCAGTGAGTTGCACAGCGCAGGTGCCTCCCCTTCCGTTGGAGCGTGAGCGCTTGCCACACGTGCTCCCCAGCGAGGGGGCGCGTTTGCGCTTTAGAAGGCGGCAGACGACGTCGGCCTCTGCGGCCAAGTGGCGCTCCTTCTGGGACCAAAACTGGTTAGCCAATGGTCAGAGATCGCCGTCCAACACGCCGCCCGGGTCTCCAAGTGCTGCCGGGTGCTAGCGGGTTTGGCGTATATTGTTTGCGACTTCGCAGGGTTTGTCTTGTGATGTCATCCCGTGGCCGTGCTGTCATAGTGAAGAAGCCCCCTGGGTTGAGCCCACAGCCGAATTACATGCTTTTCTTTTCTTTTCTTTTTTGTTTTTAACTGTCCGGTACCATCGACAACGGTCCAAGATTGTTCCGGATCTCCCAGAACCATAATCTGAGACTTTACATGGTCCGCCCTATCTATCACAAGCTTTTCAACACACCACAAAACCACCCAAGTTTGGATTGTCGACACCACAAACTTCATTTGGTGTCAAGCCGTCAGGTGCATGTGGCCACCCAGGTAGATATTAGTGAGCAAGAGGTTCTACGGATGTTGCAACACAGGTGTAGGGGCAATGCAAGGGGGCCACGTGGGCATGGTCCGCGGATCCAACCATACTTTTCGTGGCATTTTGGTCCCGCCTGAGGCCAGGAGCTTTGTCGGATGTGGCGCACCATAGTCCTCTGAAACGAGAATGGTGGAGGACTTTTGGTGTGGTGTGTAGCTGCTTAAAAAGAATGGGTGGTGTTGCTAGCACGCCATCTACCAAGGTCACCTAAGGCCGTGTCACTGCCGCTAGAAAAATTTTCGGGCCATGAGGCGCATTGGCACAATAGCACCTATGCATCGTGGCATGCACCACATGACGCGCATCTTTCAGACTGTAGTATCTTGCATCCATCCATTCATGGATGGCTACTATTTGCTGGGCATGCACCGCTCTGCATATGACATGATGGATCGCCCATTTTGGTGTAACTAGGGGTAAGGAGATATGAGAACCCATTACATGCATATAGAACACGAACCAATCATGGTTTGTGCCATGCACTCGGCAATGGCGCGGGAGGCCCCGCCGTACACAAGGCATATCGCGGTGAAAACGCTGCATCGCTTCATACAGTTCATGCCGTGTGCTTCATGGCTCCATAAACATTGGCATGCCACAACTATTTCCGATACCCTTGTGGGAACTGGTGTGTGATAACCACCACAACCGGATCTATGCCTGTCCACCCCGCAGTCAAAGGTTGAAACAATTGCGCTGAGGGAAGGGTATGCCAACCTGTGACGGCACGTAAAACCGAAACCACGGATTGGTCCGCCACTCTCAGGGGGAATCTTTGCACTGCGCGCACACTGCGCGCTACTTTTAGACTATGTTCCCCCCGAAGAGCCCCCAAGCACACCCCTTGGAAACGCCCGTAGAATTAGGTGACCCAAACTGCCCCAGCTCAAGAAAGTTGCAAACTACCTTCCCTTCATATGTCACACATCATGCACAACTGGAAAAGCCATCAACGGCGCATTGGTCGCCATCCTCAAGAAAAAACAACGAGCCTTAATCGCGTCCTTGTATCGGATAATCGGACTTGCTTCACTACTTCCACTTCCCAATGGAATCTTTGGCCTTCCGATGCGTGCTTGTTCCACTGGGTGGAAATGGCTCTTCGGCACTCTGCAGAGATATAATGTAAAGCATAAGCACAATCAAGAGAGTCACAAATCGCATTGCGTGTAGTGCGACATACCGTAACTTGTTTTGAGCTTGCCCTTGAAACTTTCTGTTGTACACAGTCCAATCGGGTGAATCCTCCTAGTATCAAAGCGTGGATTCAAAGATTGTCCCGGTTTCCTCAATAGCACCGGAAGGTTGGGGCCCAAAAGAGGGCGGAAATGCTATGTCACCCCTGCATTCTCGGGGATCCCCAAACAAAGGGGGACAAAATCAGAAGTCAAAACCTCCGCTACGGGTCGCCATGATGCCCCTAGGGGCCCCTAGTATCTCAAAGTATGGGTCTCTAGTACGGCCAGACGCCCAAATAGTTGCACTGTGCGCGCACTACGCTTAAGGCTCCCCCTCAAGGTGGAGGCCGGACACCAGCCTGCCACCGCCACCAGTGCTGCCTGCCTGCCACTATTGTTCGCACCGTGCGGTCCCTTCCTCCCCGCATACGGTCAGGGTGGGCCATGACGCAACACATGCATAGCTACCGACATGCCCTCGTGTCACAGGCGATTTGGCCGTCACCCAATCAATGTTCTGCAGTCCGTGCTGTCGGGTGTCCTGCTGCTACGCAAAATGTGCTGCTGCGTACCATGGACCGTCCAGCTGAGAGCTACAAACCACATTCTCTTAGTATTGGAACCACAAAAGCCATGGTTCCCAAAAGAATCCAAAACCGCAGAAAGCATGGAATTGCTGTGCTGACGCGCGGGGGAGTTACTACAACCCTATGGGGGCACCCTTGCACCGCGCGCTACTTTTTAGTCCAGGTTCCTCCTGAAGAGTCCTCAAGCACACCCCTTCCAAACGCCCTTATATCACCCCTGCCTCAGGAGCATGTCCCACTGTAGACTCAAAACCTATACGCTCAAACAACAATGATGCCCGCCTAGTATCACAAAGTATGGGTCTCTAGTACGGCCACATGCCCAAATAATTGCACTGCGCTTGCACTGCGCTAAGTGCGCCCCCTATAGACTAAGACCCTGCTGAATCGAACAATGTTGTGATGTGTGTTCCTCCTTTTTCGGCACCTCATCATTATCCCTCAGCAATTTGAAGGCCCGTAACCAAACTAGGGCTAACCTCTATAGAATTCTTCACCTTCACAAGCCTCATTGCAACCCTCAAGCCCCCTCTTTCCCTTGCACTATGCCTGCATGAGAGCGGTGGGTGTGCAACCAGGATCAGCCCCCTTCCGACCCAATGCACCGCAGCACATAAGTTGTGCTCAGATTGGGCAGGGGCAGGAGTTGCAGGAAACCACGCCATGAAGGTTTCGCATCCCCCCCCCACTTGGCAACCAGGTCTTTGCGGCACATGGCTGTTCATAGTGCCTAAAATTGCTACCAAGATAGCCCAACCCCCTACCAAGATGGCCCAAGGCAGAACCACCATCCTTTGTGTGGGCGTGAACAGCCAAGAACATTCACACCACATTGAGGCAAGCCCCCCCCCCCCCTTTTGATTTTCAGAACTTTACGCCATGTATCATAGCGTTGCACTTTGCAGGTCCCCTGCCCGCCTGGTTTCACTTGTGCAGCGACCCCACCACCCGCTGAACTGTCCTGTATGCTGTCTGAAGACGTGCGCAGGATTTCCAAATTGCACACCCAAGTCTGTCGGTAGCACGTGGTTTGGGTGGATTGGTCCCGGGATGGTTCTCAGACCGTGATCAATTTACCGCTTGTAATTTTTACTGCTTGGAAAATTAAATTTGAGCCGGCCTGTAAGCGTTCTGCCTGGTGACATGATGCACCTACATCCGCTGCCTCTCAATCCGCAATACTCCACATATTCCACATGTCAAACAGTGGGCACAGCCACCCGTTCCACACATTCACAGTGATCCTCGCCCCCTGGCACACCAGCAGCCCCCGAGGGCCTGTGGACAGAGCACAACAGTGCCCGCTATGATTGCTGGCTGCGAGGGCTTGCTGCATCACTGCCGGGAGCCTGCAGTTGAACCTCCATTGTGTGAACCGGCATGGATCTCCATTGTGTGAACCGGCTTGGATCTCCGTTGTGTGAACCGGCTTGGATCTCCATTGTGTAAACCGGCTTGTGTAATCTGCCATGGCTAGGGGTTGCCATTCGCCGTTTAGGGGGATCAATGGTCGGTTCTGATAGATTGAATGTCCCCGCCATAGACAATTCCAGCCATTAGTCCAGCAGTACTGCGAAATCCAATCAATGCACGTGTCCCCTTCTTGGTTGGGGTGCTCCACTATGTAAAATACAGCGAGGCGTTGCGGTTAGCTCCGTGGGTCACTTGTGTGCTTGTCCTTTGCTGCCGACTCTAGTGAACAACCTGGATCAATATAGAGCAGTCGTCCATAAATGTGGACTGCATTCACTGTGGCACATGCGAGCTGACTGGGCTGCAAAGCATGGCACTCCTTCGGCCTTACCCAGTCTGTCGCTGTTTAGTTTCAAAGAGTGTAGGGGGGTAACATACATTAAGACTCAGAAATCAGAAGGCGTAGTAGATGCATGTGTGCCATGTGGCTGTGTGCTTATGGGATCATATTTCTGGTGAGGTGCCCCGTGCTTCAGTGGAAGCACCCTGGATTCCAGCTTCGCTGGTCCCAGGTTCGAACCCCACTGCCCGAGCCGCCAGAACCGGATCAAGCGGAGCGGCGGCTCGGGCAAAGGCAAGCAACGGGTGGGGTGGCAGCCTCCCATCGGGCGTGGGCGGTGGCGGGGCGCGCTGCTGCAGGTGCCCGGGCACATTTTTTGTTTGTTGATGATGGTGTAAGTAACTAAAGCAGCTCATTAAGAAATATACCAGGTCAATGTGAAAATATAGATTGAACGGGAGGGGCCCCAGTCCCCCGTCGGGCGAGGCCGGTGGGGGGGAGCACTGCTACAGGCCGGGTTCGAACCGGCGATCTACGCGACGATAGCCGACGATGTTAACCACTATACCACACTGCCTCCCATACTGTCTTTGTAAGGGGGAAAATTCAAGGCTTGCACAATGGAATCCAGCTCGGCGACAGTGGTCCTGCACTGTCGCTTGGTGGGGGGGGTGTACGTGGGCATGATGAAGTCTCGCGACGGGGTCTTAAGTACAGGGCATCTGGGGTGGGAGAGCCTTCCCTGGTCAGCCAATCTATCAGCTTCGTTGTTCCCTAGAATGTCCACATGGGACGGCACTTTAATAAACTTGATGGAGCCTGTGTGTGCACTAAGGGTGTCCAGAAGAAGTTCCCAGAGGGGAACGTTAGAAACCGGGCCACTGCTTCCCGTCCATCCCCTGAGTTTCCACCGGCGTGCCGCGCCTGTGGCTCCCAGGAAGACGTACTCACTGTCTGTGCAAATTGCGACTTTACCAAAAGAGAGGATTTGCAATGCTCGAACCACGGCCAGGAGTTCTGCCGTGTTGTTTGTCTGCCGGAAGTGTACCGGGACATATGCAGAGATGCTGATGTCAGGATGCGCGAAGATGCCATATCCTGCTACCCGGCCCACACCTACCGTTTCGGCGGATGAGCCATCCGTGAAAACCAGGGTGTATCCGTCCGCGGAGAGGGTGTCAAAAATACCTTCCAGCTCCGCCGCCCGTTGCTGTTTGCGCAGTCGGCGCGCTGTTTCTTTGCGTTGTTTTTTGCTGGGCGGGGGGGGTGGGAGGTGTGACACGCAGATGGGGGTGTTGTAGCACTCCATCATGGAGTAGCGACTGTAGCGCTCCGATGAAAAGATGCACGTCATGATCTGAAATAGGGATGCTCGATGGACATGTAGCCCATAGTTTCAAGGTGGCAATCCAAATAGAAACAAAGCGGGACCAGGTAGCTGAATATTGTCGTTGGTATTTTTTCTTTTGGCGGACCTGCCAATTGGCGTATACCGCCGCCCAGGCCAGGAAGCCTGTCGGGCACTGAAAGGAAAACTGTAGGGAGGAGGAAAGCAGGGCAGTTGGACGTTCCTCTACAGTGGCCGTGGGAAAGCATTTGGCAATAGTGTCAAAGGCGACTTTGAGCAAGGAGCACTCCGTGCGTGCGTGGTCGATTGTCTCTAGCTCGCCGTCAATTGGGCACCACACGTCATCCGGTTTCCAATCCTTTTGCCGCTCCCCTACAGGGAGGCGGAGCCATAGCACCTGTCTGATGAAGTCTTTGTGGTGTGCGGGAACATTGAAAAAGTGAAAGGCCTTCCATACCCCAGGTGGTTGCCTTGGTGCCAGGGAGGTAGTGGAACAGAGGAACAAAGCCATGGATTTTGTGGTCCATCGAGTCCACACATCTGCTCCCGGAACCGGGTGGAGGGGTGAGTTCGTGGGTGCCTGGCCGAGATTTGAGGAGTGATAATGAAACACTCCCTGTTGATAAATGCTGGCCCAAGTGGGTGCGATCTGCGAAATATGTGTGCTGTTGTTGATTAAATCTCCTACAGTAATGACCCCCTGCCGGATAAGCTGGGGGCAATAGTAGGTGAGGGATGCAGGCTTGGAAAACAGTCTGTTGTGCCAGAGTGGGGTGCCAAACGATAGTGCTTCAGGTCGGTTGAAAGCCACTTTGGCAGTGTCGAGTGAGTATGCTCGTGCGCTCCAAGCTAGATAAGGCATTTTGTGCCAAGCAACATTGCTCCCCATTTGAAAAGTGTGGAGCGTGGACGGGGAGACATTTATCCCATACTCAGTGGCAAAACACTCATAAGGCTCGGTGACACATTTAGGAATGGCCTCGGCCTTGTAGACATGACGAATAAAGATAGTGGAAAATTGCCAAAGCAGAAAGGTGTCAGGGGGGGCCAGCTCGAGCCCCCCATTCTCTTTGTTGTGTGACAAGATGTCTAGTGTGATGCCCCAGTTGCTGAGTTTGAGGGCAACCCGATAAATTGTTTTGACCGCGGCGATGACATTGTCTGTAGGGTAGACAACACGAGACGGGTAGACCAAAAGTGGGAGAATCCAGCTTTGGAGGAGTTCCACCCTTTCAGCCAGTGAGAGGGACCATGACTGCATGGAAAACGCACGACCCGTGGCTTTTCTCAGTGCAGGTCCATAGGCCTCCTCCGCTGTGGTAGCCCCAAGGACAATGCCCAGGTACTTGTATTTGTCGACTATTCTGAGGCCTGTCTTCAGGAGCTGAACCCTGTGTATGGGGTCCCAATGCCCCTTGAGCAGAATGTTGGACTTATCCAGGTTTGTGTACAAACCTGTAACTGTTGAGAATTCCTGTACCCTGCTCCAGACCAAGAGGAACACCCTCGCCCCAGTGGTGGGGTCACATTCAATGATGATGATTAACTCGTCTGCGTAGAGCAGAACTTGTACATGTTCAGACAATTCCGTAAGTTTGTGGATGATGGGGGAAATGAGCATGGCAAATATAGACGGTGAAAAGGGGCACCCCTGTCGTACACCCGAACGGGAGAGAATTTTGTGGTCTGCGTAAATGTGATCACGGACAAGGACACAGATTGGCGCTGTAAACAGCAGTAAACATAGGGAAGTTAAGCTGTCTGGCAATTGCATAAGATTGAGGAACGTGCGAGTGTACCCATGAGAAACAGAATCAAAAGCCTTTTTGAAATCGATGGGGCAAAACAGGGCATCCCCCGGGGAGTTCCAGGAGCCAAATGTATGCCACAGATTCGTGAAAATGAACCGTCCCCTGATAAAACCTCGTTGCTGGATAGGGGTGAGGGCATCAATGTAATCTCTGAGTTGCAGGGCAAGAATGGCTGCCACCCATTTGTGTGAAGTGTTTTGCAGCACCAAAGGCCGTAGATTGTGTACTGAAGCGGTCCCAAGTCCTTTCGGAATGGGATTAAGCAGTGCCAAAGACCAATCATCGTTGAGTGTGTTAGAGTCCAAAATGCCCTTGTAAATGTCAAGCATAAGAGGGCAAAAGAAATCCGAAAAGGCCTTGTAGATGGATACCTGTACTCCATCAATTCCGGGTGCCGAAGTGCCGTTCAAGGACTCCAGCGCGGCGTGCACTAGGTCCAGTGACAGCGGTTGTATCAGCATTTTTGCCATCAATGCTGTGTTTTTGCCACGAAAAAATGTTTCGAGATAAGACGTCACCTCCATTTGTGATTTTCCGGCGGGATTCATTGTTTGTTGCCAATAGGAGACAATTTCAGAGACCATGGATTCAGGGTCGGGTAGAAGCTGGCCAGACCTATTGCGCAAAGAGTATAGTTTTCGTTTGAATTGTAGTTGTTTGGTGAGTCGCCAAATTTCTTGGCGGCGGCGCCATGGTTGCAAATGATGTGGGTCGTGTAGGGTAGTTTTAAGCTTATCCAGAACCTGCTGCCCTGAACGGTCGGTGTCTGACCGTTCGGCCAGGGCTGTTAAAATTTGATAAGCCGCTTTGGCGGATGAGGGGGTATACCCATGATCCTTGAGGTAGCGCCAGGCCTCTTCCGAGAGGTGATGTGTAGAAGATACCATCAAGAGAGATTGCAGTTCCGTGATGCCTGTGGCTCTGTTGGCCTTCTCATAGGAGAAAGCTGCAGTTTTGATACATTCCAAACCGTCCGCCCACTTGGAGTAGCCTTCAGTGTTGATGGAGTGCAGTTCAGCCTGTAGTTGTTGGAGGGTGTCCTCCGAGGATAAGAAAGTTGTGGGGATTCTGAGTCGCCTCCCTTGCTTGGTAGGCTTGGCCGATAGTGAGGCAATAACTGCCTTGTGGTCCGAATTGGCCACAAAACGGGTATAGCACTCTACCACGGAATTTTGGAAGTTCTCGTGTAGGAGGATTCTATCGATCCGTCGTCTCCTGTCGAGGACGGGAGCGCACTCATTTGCGGCTAGGTCGGGCCTAGCCGACGTAGTCGGCTTGGCCGGGGCAAAGCCCCATGTCCAGCCTTCCAAATCAAAATCGGAGTGTCTGCCACTGTGGAAACATGCATATGTGTCGATGAGCTGATGGTTCGTCAGAAAATCAAGTTCCGCTTCACGGGCGGCGATGACAGTGGAGTGCTCAGAAGATAGATGCGGTGCAGAAATGTCCCTTGAGGGGACTGTGACCGAATTGTGGTCGGACAGATAGATGGTGTCTCCCGGGACGAGAGTGGGCGAGACTTGCGAGAGCAAGGTCCATTGGCGCTGCCTTTCGACAGCGTCATGATGAAAATGATAAACACAGAAATGATGCTTGACCCCATCGGGGTCAGCCAGCTGAGCAAAAAGGTGGCGTTTTTCAATGGCATATGAACTCAGGAGTGTCCAAGTGTTGTGAAAAATCAGTGCAGATCCCCCTCTACCTTTGGGGCTCAGGTTGGAAAGGAGGACGAACCCCCGGTCCTTGAAGCGGTCAGTAAGCTGTTCAAGGCATTGATCATCCTTGATGTGCGCTTCCTGAAGTCCCATTACATGTAAGGAGTTATGATACAAAAAACGGCATATCTGGACCTGAAGCTCTCAGCGCTGCAATCACGGGCACCAACTCTGCGGCGTTATTGGTTTGTCTCTCATCCTCACTTAACGACTCACACATTCTCAATTTTGGTCTTAGCTCTGAGGGGGGGGGGGGGAAGACACCCCATATCCCCCCACCCTTGGCACTCTCATTGACCCAGTTCTTTTTGACGAGCCGTATGTGTACACCAAACAACACCCCTTGCGTACTGCCTCAGATATTTTGTCTTCTACACAACGCAATACCTCATCTTGTACCTTCCGTTTTTTCAGACTCACCTGGACCGTTGTCGCCTCACGTGCCCCAGGTGCCGTTACTTCCAAAAGGCCTCCCTCGCAAGCTACGCCATGACGCCGGTTAGCGTCTTCATAGTGAAAGCTGCATTCTTTTGCACAAACAAATCAACCGTAGACACCCCTTGAGTGCCTGTCGACCCATGCACACTTAACACGTGTGTAATTGCCGTGTAAAACCTCCAACCTCCCAGTGCATGGTTCACTGTCTCCTCTGCTCCACACAACGAGCATACCTTGCACACGGGGGGGGGGGTAGGGATGCGTACACAATGCAAAAGCAAGAGCGAGCACAGGCTCCACATAGACAAGGATGAACTGACGGAGCTCTATGCCAGTGTTATGCTGCTATAGCCGCCCAAGTACTGTCCCATGAGGATGCCATGCTTTTTTTTTTTTAGGCATGGCGGTCCCCCGCCGAAAAACACAATCACTGCTCACACTGCGAGGTTCCTCGAAGGACGGCCGCTATGTACATTTCCTAATGTTTTATATAAAAAACTTGAGGTGCTGAGCACTAACGAAAAGAAACCAAAGGCTCAGGCTGCCTATCTTCCGAAAAGTTGTCGCTGACGGGGACCTTGGTGGTCAGCCCGTTGGCGTTAAAAGTGGTTTAGCTGCCTGGGGCCTGTCGCTGTCTGGATATCTGGCTGACCCTGAGGGGATCAGTTGTGTATATAAAGGCTTTTGGCGTGAGGATATCTTACTGATATCATCCCTGATAAATATCAGCAGCCGGAGCTAAGCAACCGCGAGCTAAGCTAATGAGCTACTGACCAATGCAGCTACAAAGAAAAAGAGTCAACACTACAAACAGCAACAGAAACCAATGCCATAACCAACGCGACAACAAGCGCTGGCTGCATGAGTCTCAGGCAGGCCGCAACAATGACTCAGATGTCTGCCGAGTGCAGCATTCCACGGCAGGTGCTCTGCCGAACACCGGACATTCAAGACGGATGAGGGTGGTGAGGACACCAAAAACAGTGCTCGTCTGACCACCAGGATCGAAATGTGGTGCCTTACAAAAAGGGGTACATACACGGGCTGTCAGTGTACGGCCTTCAAGCTCTGGACTGCCGCAGTCTTGGCTAGGCATCCCCCACACTGCCGTTAGAGCGAGAGGCTGATATTTAAAGGAACAATGCCCTTCAAGACATGCATCTTTGCTGGCAACAGCTGCGGCTGCAGAAGGTTCCGAGGGGTCGGTCTTAAAACGTCTCAGTGCCGGGCGCTGCAAAACTGCGATTGGCGGGCGTGTGCCGCGGTCAGATCGGGAGACCAAATGGCGCGAATCTTTGCCAGAACACTACGCACACTCGGATGCTGGTCGCCCAGCGTAGAGCTCAAGATGCCCAAGGCAGTCTGGTAGTTGTCCAACGCCTCGTCGCAGGCTCCATTGAACAGGTGCACGTTTGCCAAATTGTAATACGCGCCTCCCACACGTGGGTGTGTCTCCCCAAGTACCGAGATCTGGATGTCTAGCGTGTTTTGCCACATGGTCACCGCCATGTCGTAGTCGCCCTTGCACCTGAACAGACACGCCAGGTTTCGGTAGATGTCCTCCATGCGCGGGTGGAGCTTGCCGAACGCCGCACTGGCGAAGTCCAGGCTCTTCTGGTACATCTCCAACGCCATGTCGTCGTTTCCGGTGGCTCTGTACACATCCGCCATGTTTCTGCAGGTGGCACTGACATCGGGCCGGACATCGACATCGGCGTGCAGCGCCTCCGTCCGGATCTCGAACGCCTTTTGGTACATCTCCAACGCCGTGTCAAGTTCGCCCTTGATGAAGTACACGCCGGCCATGTCGTTGTAGATGGCCCCCACCTGCGCATGGTCCCGGCCAAAGACTTCACGGCCGATCTTCAGAGCGTTGTCGTACATTTCCAACGCCGTGTCGTAGTTGGATTTGCAGTGGTGCAGCCCTGCCATGTGTCTGTAGCAGCGGCCTACCGCTTCGTGATAAGGGTGGTACACTTTCATATTGATGTCCATCTCCTGTTGTAACACCGCCAACGCCATGTCGTAATCCTTTTTGCGATAGTGCGCCTGGGCAATCCTGTTGTAGACACTTCCAACCTGTGCACTTTCATTGCCGAAATGTGCAGAATGGATGCACAGCGAACGCTCTAACATTGCCACTGCTGCACCATAGCTCTCCAAGGATTCGTACACCCTCGCCATGTTCGAGTAGGTGGCTGCGACAGCCAGATGCTGTTGACCCAGATTGGTCTTGCGGACGTGCAACGCATCTTCGTACACTTGCAGCGCCATTTCAGGAACTCCCTGCCTTTCGTACACTTGTGCCAACATGTCATATTCGCCACCGACGTCTGCATCACTGATTTTGCCATCCAGCGTTGTAATGCCTGTGCCAGCCGCCTGCTGGTGCTTGGTTGCAGCACAGTCGGTGGCGACACAAGCCTCTACATCCATGGCTTGTACCATTTGTGACTGGGCCTCCAGGCTATCAAGGGACATGTCACCACCGACAGGCCCCATCAACAGCTTCAGCCAAGTAGAGCTGAGAAATGAAAAAACAAAACGACACATGAGGACGCATGACAGGCCAGGCCTAAACAGTCCTGCTACCGGCTGGTGCACGCCAAGAAATTTGATAAATGAAAAACGCGATGCCTGTCGGGTGGGGTTGGCACTCAACCGACGGCGACTGGCGCTCAACCGACGGCGGTTGGCACTCAACCGACGGCGACTGGCACTCAACCGACGGCGACTGGCACTCAACCGACGGCGGTTGGCCGATGACCAACCGCAGTTAGTCGCCAGGTTCGAGGGTACTTGACGGCGGCCGTTGTGTTCTTCTTTTTGTTTGGTCCCCAGGACAGCGCTTTGCCCCCCCCCCCCCCCCCCGCGCCCTCTGCCCCGGCTCGTCCCCCTCGTGCACTGACCCCCTGACTGCACACTGTAACAAGAGGGACAGTGGGGCCAAACTGGGGTTTCCGGGGAAACCTGGGATTATTACTCATCCAGCACCAGGCCTCTGCCTGCTCCTTCATCTCCGTCTTCAGTTCCGTCTCTTGCGGCAGGCCTGTGTGGGGTCCTGTGCTGTATGCCCAGGATACAAGTCCAGACTGGTGGTGGAATCAGGGGAGGTTGAGGGGGTTCTGGTGAGTGGTAAGTATGTGTTGGCTGGGACAGCCGTGTGCCCTGGAGACCTGCGGTCAAACCAATATGGGTAATTTTAATTTGGAATATTTGAAAGGGGTTAACCGACCAAAAATTAACGTGTTAACCCAATTTGGGGTCCTTTGTACCGCTTTGCACATGCGCATACCGTGCCCACTAGGGGATTTCAGTTGGTATAATAGTGCACAATGGGATGCTAAGGTTTAAATTGTTTTTCCCCCCATCGGCTTGGCACTTGCTGCCGCGCCCCCACTCACGTGGTTCTCTCCCACTGCTCGCCCAAACCACCCCCACTGCAACCCAGCCTCACCCCAAGCGGGCACGGACACTGCTGCAACTCGCAAAGACATGTCGCGTGACCAGTCGGCTGGTGTGCCGGCAGCCACCGTCGCCACCAACACCAGAGACACCTTTGCACATGCGCATACTGTGCCCACTAGGGGATTTCAGTTGGTATAATAGTGCACAATGGTCTCATTCGAGGTTTTCAAACGCTCCCCACAGCCCCTCAAAGCTCGGATCGTAGCCACTGCAGCGTTCAATAGGTTCTTGGAGTTCAGTATGTACAGTCCGTGCACAATGGGATGCTAAGGGGGAATCTTTGCATTGCGCGCTACTTTTAGACTAAGTTCCCCCCGAAGAGCCCCCAAGCACACCCCTCGGAAACGCCCTTAGAATTAGGTGACCCAAACTGCCCTAGCTCAAGAAAGTTGCAAACTACCTTCCCTTCACATAACACACATCATGCACAACTAGAAAAGCCATGAACAGCGCATCGGTTGCCACCCTCAACAACACACAACTGTCTTTCTATTCCATTGTCGTTTCTCTCTTGAAAATCGTCTCGTTCTCCCAAAACTCAACAACCTCTCGCGGGATCTTTAGGCGGGGCACCAATTCGAAACCAATTCCACGATCCACAGATAAACCCTGTTCAAAAGACATCGAAGTATCTTACATAACTCGATTGAACAGTTCCTTCACATGACGATGTTTCATATTAACATCTGCAGACTCGCGCGTGCTCGATGCGAGATCGCGGAAGATCAAGGAAGGTTGTGGCCCAAAAGAGGGGGGAAATGCTACGTCACCCCTGCATTCTCGGGGATCCCCAAACAAAGGGGGACAAAATCAGAAGTCAAAACCTCCGCTAGGGGTCACCATGATGCCCCTAGGGGCCCCTAGTATCTCAAAGTATGGGTCTCTAGTACGGCCAGATGCCCAAATAGTTGCACTGCGCTTAAGGCTCCCCCTAAGGGTTGCATAGTAATTGAGTTGGATGCTTAGGCCCACACACCCCTCCCCGGTCCCCCCATTCACCCCACTCCACACCACCCTTTTCCCTTGTGTAGCTCTTGTTATGCTTTTCTCTCAAGACACCCTTCTAGAGCTAAGTATGACCCTTACGCTTTTGGGTGGGGCGAAGAGTTTTTTTTTTTTTTGACTGACTCCAAAAGTTCAAAGAGTACTCAAGACTGTACTTGGGAAAGTGGGCGTCTCCAGCATGTGATGCAGTGGATCCCCGCAACGCGGGGCACATGGCAAAGACCCAGAGTTCACATGCGTATACCAGAGGGCTCTCTGATGCGGTAGGCAAAACCGCCACGCCATATGGCAAGCCTATAATGCGTAAGAGTTTAGGGGGTTACGACATGCTGGATTACGTGTGTGCCATTCCCCACAGGTCCTCAAGAGTGACAAGCTTTCATCGCCTTGCAGGGGCCATGTCCGGTGGCGGGCGTCGGCCCAGGATGCCAGGCCTTGTGCGGCACTGGCGTTTAGGCAGAGGCGACTCCACCCGGTGGGCGGCGCGCTCAGATGCCCACAACTGGCTTTGGGTGGGGCCAAGGGTTTGTGTGACCCTTTAGTCTCACAACTCCTTGGCGAATGGGTGGCCTCATCCCCTTTGTCCAAGGCCTGATGGTATGAGGTCACAGAGGTTGCCCAACCCCCCCTCATTCGCAACAAGCAAATAGGGGCGGTGAGGCAATATGTGTCGTCCCTCTTCCTGGCGCCCGACTTGATCGGGCTACTTATGGACTTGGACACGCCATAAGGGTCGATAAACTGGTCCACCTCTCGCTTGTCACGAGCCGTGAATTTGGAGTATACACAAACTATAGCCTAACCTAGGGACCGTGTGGGAACTACAGCCGAATGGTTGCTGCTAGTCCCCTCGGGGAGTAAACGGCCTCTAGCACGAAGAGCACAAGGGAGTTGCGGACGAGAAAGGCAACACGTGGCTTGTTTCCTTGAACCGCATAGCACCTGTATTCGTTGTGGAGGGCTGTGGTTGCCGCCTTAGGTAGGGGAAAGGCCAGGTGGTGTTCTTGGATGCTGGCGAGGTCAATGCGGCAGTCATGTATAAGCCCCACACATAGGTGACTGATTGGAAGTAATGGGAAAGCAATGCAAGAACGTGTGTGTGTGACAGATGGGGAACACAAACCACCGCAATCGATATTGCCGAGCAAAACAGTGAAGTGACGGTCTCCTCCCCAAGGGGGGGGGGGATTGCAAGGGGGGGATTTCAAGAGGGGGGGGGGGGCATGGTAGGTAGATAGTTGTATCCCTCCCTCACATGTATCCCTCCCTCACAGGGTAGGATAGAACCCAAACAGAGCATGGTTACAATTCCCGGGATCATAGGGATAGACAGTGGGGGTATCCCTACTTTTTCTCCTTTCGTGGGCCGATTTTTGTCGGTTTCACCTTGGGAACGCCTTTGTGGCTTCCCATGTTGAATTTGTTGGTTGAGGACGCCGTGTGTTGTGTGTTGCGGTTGTCCGACGTGTTCGGTGTTGGTTTCTTCTTCTTGGGTGTCGGGGATGCCTTGGTGGGTGTCTTGTTGGATGTTTGTTCGTGTGCCTTGGTTTTGAGTTTCCGTGGCATTTGTGCGGAAGTTGCAGTTGGCGCAGTATTGGTTGGTTTCTCGTGTGTGTCGTCTAGTGGAGGCACGTTTGCTTCTTTTGCTCTCGGTCCAGAATCGGCGCTGGTGAGCAGGGATATATCAGAACGGGGGGGGGCAGGGGGTCTAAAGGGCCGCACGCAGGTCAAAGAGCGCTCCACACATGCACGTCCTGGTATGCATATGCAGCAATGTTCGGCAGTTCACAGCTATGCACAGCACAGCTCTCATTCAGGCTCATTGTGCTTTGATTGGCCGTGTTTTTGCAGCCAGGTTTGAAGGGGGGGTTGGGTTGGGTTGGGTTGGGTCAAGGCCTCGCCAGGTCGCCTACCCACGGTCCGCGCCGCCTTCCCTGCGGGACCCGACTGGGCGGCCGTACCCGGGTGTCCGGTCACAAGGCCTACCGGACTGTTGACCGCCCCCAGACCCCGCGGTGGCGCTCGCGGGCGGGAGATGCCGCCGTGCCTGTGTGTATGTGCCCTTGTGTGTCTGAGGGGGGGGGGGGAGGGCTGTGGCACACCTGCTTGCTCCATTGTTGTTCGGCGTTGGCGCGGGGAAGTGTGTGCCTGGTGCTCCAGGCCCCGGCAGGGAGGCTGGAGAGCCTGACGCTGAGCCCGCCGGGGGAGATGTGGGCCTGGGCTCGCAACCTCCACGTCACAAGGACATGCTACCCAACCACTCCACGACTGCCTATTGGCACGGGAAGGCGGTGGTACGTGGCACGACTGGGGTCAGACCCGCACTCCTTGACTGCCTTAGGCACAGGTGGTGCTGCCTCGCGGGCTGGGTCCGGCTCCCACGGCCGAGGGCGTACCCTGGGCAGATGGAGGGGCACCAGGGCACAGAGTGTGCTTCCCTGCCCTGGGTGCCACCAGTGCTGGCTGCACTGGCTGCGGCGCTACAGCCCGCGTAGACGAGGGGGCCCAGAGGGCACCACACCCGAATGGCCTCTCCGTTGAGGAAGGGGGGGGGGGGGGGCAGGGGTCGGCTGGTGGCTGTCTGGCCTCCAGGGGTCACCCACAACTGCACTGGAGTGCACGGGGCTGTGCTGGCCTAGGCGTCTGTGATGAAGTTGGAGGGGCACGTGCACACCTGGAGGTTCCCTGGGCAGGCCGCTCAAGGGATACCCACAGCGGTCAAGCTGTGAGCCCTGCACAGCCTCCACTTTTAGGCCCTGAGGGCGCCGACTCCGTGCACCCCTCCCGTCGGGGGCGCAGGCTGGGGGGGGGGGGGGGTAGGGTGGTGGATGGGTCTACCTGTTCACTTGTGTGGGAGAGGAGGACCACCTGCTGGGTTACCATGCGGGTCCCAGATCCCAACATACTTGTCGCTCGGAGTCCGCTCCCTGAGGGACCTCGATCACCATGTGACGGCCTGCAGTGAGGGTGCGAGGGCATGCGGGGGGGGGGGGGGGTGCTGGGCCTGCTTTCGGTCCGGCCCCATTTCTGTTGGGGGGGGTGGGGGCAGCAAAAGGTCTGCTCCCCTGTTTCCTGGTCCCCAAGAGGAACCAGCCCACGGCCTGCACCCTCGCTTTGTGGTGGCTGAAATTTGGGCCGACAGAGGTTTGAAGGGGGGGGGGGGGGTGGCGGGGGGTTTGGCTGCGACACCCCTCCTCCTTGGGTCCCCCCATGGCCCCCGCCGAAGGCAGGCCGAAAAGTTTTAAGCTTAAGTCCTCTTGGCACCAAAGGCGCCGAAGGAAAACTTTGGCTGCCAGCCTCAAACATTGGAAAGGTAGGAGGGGCCATGAAGCTACGGATACTCAGCTACCGAATGCCCCCGTGTCGCAGGCGACCGGTCACAGCTCGCAATTGTTCTGCTGCACTGCAGCACTTCCAAACCAGTACTGAATGTTGCCTTGAGTTCGGCTGCAGGCTATCGAATGTGTCGAATGATCCTGATGAAGGGGGCGAGGGGGGGGATGCCCACGGGCCTCCCTCGTACAGTGTACGGCCGTTCTAATAAATCCCTGCTGGTGAGGGTTCCGTCGTCGAGGTCAGCATGGACGCTTGTGTCTCATGCTTCAATGTCGATGTGTTCCGGTTCTGCCAGCAGCTGCTTTTCGGCGTTGATTTCCTGGATTACACTGTCTAGAAGATGTGGATTGATAAACAGATTTTCACAGCACACAGCTGCCCATTTCAGTGATGGAGGCTACTGGGAGTGGGGGACAAAAAACACCGCAGGCCTCCCACAGAAACAGAAGCATGTGTATGAGTGGCACCACGGGTGGACAAACGAAACTCAATCGGAATGAGTCTTCACACATGACCCAGAAGAACACCGTCGCTGCCACCAGATCGCCCCTTTGTTGGTGCATCTCTCCAGCCTCTCCAGCCCGCGGCCTTGTGTCCTCTGCCCTGCCTGAATGACACGGGCACATAGGGGGCGTTTTCGCACAGCGCGCGCACAGCGCGGGCACAGCGCGCGCACAGTGCGCACACATCGCCAATTATTACGGTGATTATCCGGGTAACAACCCTGAAAACCACCCACCTGCGGAATCATGCACAACCAATTCAAATCTCAAAAATTCAAACATCTGATGCTTGCCATGGGTCCCAGGGACCTAAATTCTGCCCCCTATAGCCCCGTCCAGTGCAGCAGCCATTCAATGACATCCTTCCAATCTTCTGAACTTACCGAACTCCCGGTGGTGGAGAACAGCCAACTTTTCGCACAGCACGCGCACAGCGCGTGCACAGCGCACGGTACGCCCCCATAAACTGAGGTCCAAATGAGTTGAGATGATGGACAATGTGCATCAGGTCTTGATTTTGCAATGGAACAGAGTGACAGAGTAGAGTGGGCATGCAAACGTCCGATGTGTCAGAGCCATGGAAGCAAACCTAAAAATTCCAGCAAAGATGCTATCCCTGCACTCCCATTGGGGTGTCAGGTGGACGGGCTAAGGGCCCTGAGGCAGGGGTTCAGAAGAGGAGGCCACGAGAGCAGCAGCAAGGGCGGAGAGGGAGGTGGAGGGTTAGGCTGGTCAGATGATAAGGGGCAGCAGTGGGAGGGAGGGAGCTGAAGGGGCTAAGGCGGTGGACAGTGGACATCAGAATGGACAGGTGGGGCAGCGGTTCGGATCATCAAGTGTGGGAGGACAGCAGCGACGGGTATGAAGAGGGAACTCCAGGGGGTTTAGGGGGTGAGAGCAGCAGAATGGGAGGAGGGGCAGAACTTTCCCGGACAAAAATTGCGTCCCTTTACTTGGCAGTCCGCCACAGCCCCCCTGTTTCAGTGGGTCTGGGGTTGTGGCACACAATGGCAGTCAGTGGACCAAAACTGCCACTTTATCATAGAATAGCCCGAGACGAGTGCCAACAACCGTCGACTGGTCGCCGGCTCACCATCTACTTTCGGCGGTTGGGGGGTGAACTGCAGGTGTCTGAGGGCGGTCCATAGGGGGCGTTTTCGCACAGCGCGCGCACAGCGCCAATTATTACGGTGATTATCCAGGTAACAACCCTGAAAACCACCCACCTGCGGAATCATGCACAATCAATTCAAAACTCAAAAATTCAAACATCTGATGCTTGCCATGGGTCCCAGGGACCTAAATTCTGCCCCCTATAGCCCCGTCCACTGCAGCAGCCATTCAATGATGTCCTTTCAATCTTCTGAACTTACCGAACTCCCGGTGGTGGAGAACAGCCAACTTTTCGCACAGCGCGTGCACAGCGCGCGCACGGCGCACGGTACGCCCCCATACACCCCGTTGCACCTGGGCCATTCAGATGGCGATGGCCAGCCCCCGGCATGTCACCAGGAAGCAATGCAATGCGCATTGTCAGCGGCAGCGCCGTTGGGGACCCGCCTGGACTGCAATGCCGGCACTGGTCGGCACCCATCCACACGCGTGTCCCCCACTTGTGCCAGGGCGCTGGCAGGGTCTGCACGGCGTACGCCCGGTCTGACCTGGTGCCGAATGGTCGCCACCCTCCAGTGTGTCCCCGGCAGACCCACCAGCAGCGCACGCCTTGTTGGCGATGGGGCCATGAGGCGGCCCCGTGATCAAACCCCGCGGCCCGTGCACTGGACTCTGGCCGTCACCGAAAGGCGTCTGTTGGACAAGGGGAGGGACAGGGACGCGTTGGAGCTGGGGTATGGGGCAATGAATCTTCCCCCCCCCCCCGGCTCAACAGGTTCAAAAGTTCCGAAGAGTACATTACCCCGATACACGCACTGAGCGAATGCCATGCTTCTTTCTCCATGGACGGCCCCTGTAGTGCCTCTAGCCTCCCCTCGCCTCAAAATAATAAAAAAAACTGTGCATGGGTGGGTCAGCAGCGGGGTGCATAATCTGGGATTGGCGTGCAGGTCAGGGGGCCCATGTTTCGAAACTTCCGTTACTGTACCCCTCCCGCCCCCAGTAACTACAGTCTGCACAAAACGGGGGAGGTAAATCCACAACATCAAGGACGCTCTGGTGCCCGAAAGGGGGCAGCATCCATCGAGGAAGAACAACAGTGCACAAAATCGCGCCTTGCAGACCAACCCTTTGGTTATGGAGACTTCCTGCGTGATTGGGCATTGGAAGATAAGGGCCTTGGGGGAAGTTCTTGCACTGCGTGCATACTGCGTGCATACTGCGCACGCAGAGGCTGAGATGGGGAGGGTCCATTTTCCAAAGTTACAATCCAATCTTTGGTGTGACCTCTTGACCGTCCGGTGGCCAAAATAAGCACTCCGTGGGTGATTTTGAGACATGCAGTGTGGAGACTCTTGTGTACAGGCACGAATGCATTTTGCACCATTCTCTGCTTAATAGAGCCCTTAGTAGATGGCGACATCCAAAACTTCGCACTGCTTGCACGGCATTCCCTTGGTGCATGGCTTTGGGACACAGGGCCCAAGATGCATCTTGACGCCATGCAATGGATGTCATCAGAACATCTGCACGCTATTTGTGTGAGAAAGGGATCACGACAGAGGGGGCATTTCTGCATAGCGCAGGCACAACACCCAATCTGAAGTCAGCGGTCCCGTGACCACCCTGAAAACCACCAAACCACCAGGGGAGCATACGTCAACAGGGCAACAACAGCAGATTTAGGGGGAGTGTTTGTCCTGCGCGCGCCTTGCGCACGCCTTGCTTTCCCAGATTGAGTCCCCAAGTTTACCATTCTTGTATGAAGCCCCCGAGTAGACCAATAGCTGCCTCTTGCCGACCAAATGAAGCAACAAACCATCCGTGCACAACATTGAACAAGAAGAGCATATCTGAATCACCGTCACAATTTTGTTCCACCAGATCTATTCACTCAAATTGAACAAGCAAGACTGTTCAATAAACAGTCTTGCCCCCACAGGTGTGCGTTGGCATAGGAGAATTGGAACTGGAACTGCCATCCGAAGCTAGAACTAGCATCTGTCGGTTGGAACATACCAGCATTGGCACGTTGCCCCTTGCGGGTGGAAGCGGTGCTAAAGAGCTACATTCTTGGGGGTCCCCAAGCAAGGGGACAAAATCAGAAGTGGCTACCTCACCCCTGCCTTCTCGGGCGCCCAAAAGAGGGCGGAAGTGCTACGTAACCCTTGCATTCTCGGGGGTCCCCAAACAAGGGGACAAAATCAGAAGTGGCTACCTCACCCTTGCCTTTTCAGGCGCCCAAAAGAGGGCGGAAGTGCTACGTAACCCCTGCATTCTCGGGGGTCCCCGGCTAAGTGTTTGCACTGCGTGCGCACTGCGTGCATATTGCGCACGCAGAGGCTAGGATACTCACCCAAGAATACCTGTCACCTGTTTACTAGAGGGAAGACTGAAAGGTGTCAATACCATAGGGTTGGCTAGGTGTCCATCGATACTTCTGGTTGTAGTTGTAACCAACAGCATCGTCGAAGAAGAACTGTCCGGTCCTGGTGTCGACTCGCCACCATTGAGTATCGGCGATCGAGAGCCTTCGAGCGACGATGACCACTTTGACTTCTCTGCAGTTGTGGACGTGGCCATACCGGTCGATGACCTTGAGCATCTCGGTTCGAGAATCACCTTGAAGTCGACCAAGGTTTTGGTGCACGTACTATCTGTCGGGAAGAGTACTCTGCAGGGCGAATTGAACCGCCTCTACGGATACGAGGCTCGCTGCAGTGTCGGCAATGACGACGTCGAGATCCGGGCCGTGTTGACTGTGTACACTTTGTCGATGGGCCTCTTCTAGGGGGAAATGGTTGACAATTCAAATATGCCACATCCTAAATGCTTGGGAAGCCAAAAAAACCCTGGTACGGAACCAAAAACTTGTGAAAAGGGGCCAAAACTAGGGTTCAAGTATTTGCCGACATCCAAAACTTCGCACTGCGTGCGCACTGCGTGCGCACTGCGTGCATGGCATTCCCCCCAAACAAAGGGGACAGAATCGGAAGTCAAAACCTACGCTACGGGCAACAATGATGCCCCTAGTATCTCAAAGTATGCATCTCTAGTAGGGCCAGACGCCCAAATAGCTGCACTGCGCTAAGTGCGCCCCCTTGGTGCACCCCCTAAAACGTCCAGGTGGGGCACGGGTCAAAAAAGATGCCCGGTGCGCGCCCGGCGCGCTAACGCTCCCCCCATAACGGCTGCCTTCTCAGGCCAAATTGTTGCACTGCGTGCGCACTGCGTGCATACTGCGCACGCAGAGGCCGGGATACTCACCCAAGAATACCTGTCACCTGACTGGTTGCACAGCGAAGCAGAGCCACACATGAGAACGACGAAACCCCTGCTACTCCACTGTCCCTATGAACAAACCACTCAGCCTTGTAAAATCCGCTTGCTTCGAGTGTTTCGGTGCCCGTGGCTTCGCTCTTGGAGGCGGCGATGAGGTGTTCTTGACTCGGAGCGCGGGGAACGCGTTGTCCGTGGTCTCTTGGGTGATGGGGACCGCGAATAGGGTGAAGGGGAGTGCGGTGGTGATTCAGAGCGTGGACGCGACACACTTGTTGATGGCGAGCGAGATCAGTGATATGGTGGGGATGAAGGCCGTGCCACAAACTCCTCAAGGTCCGCGGGCTATGTGGATGGCTACATCACCCCTGCCTTCTCGGGGTCCCCATAGTGGGGAGAGTTCAATATGGGGGATGGAAAATGGGTAAAAATGGTTGACATTGGGCAACAAAGGGTGACAATTCAAATGTGCCACATCCCAAATGCATGGGAAGCTAAAAAAAACCCAATATGGAACCAAAAACTTGTCAAAAGGGGCCAAAAGTAGGGTCTGAGTATTGGCCGACATTCAAAACTTCGCACTGCGTGCGCACTGCGTGCATTCCCTCAGGGATCCCATAGGGGAAGGGATCGGAAATAGCTCAAAAAGTTGCCCTGCGCTCTCCCTCATAGACAGAACACTGGTAGCATTCTGGCATTTCCAGCGTTTTTCTCAAATCGGTACTGGGTTTTGGACTGAGTGGGAGGAATCTGGGGCAGTCCTGTGTCTGGGGCAGTCCTGTGTCTGGGAAGACACTGGTTACTGCGGTCACCTTGGCCATCAGGGAAACGGGTCCAAAATGGCCCATGCTTCGCACAGAGCACAGTGCAGCCCCGGAATGCTGCGGGCAACCACAAGCATGTGCCAAGGAGAACATGCGCGGAAACGAGCAGCAAAGGTGTAAAAGAAGGGTGAAAATCGGTAGGAAATGTAGCGGGAACTGCCACGCCACAAGGCATCCCAGCAGTGCTACTGGAGCACAAGAAAGACTGAAGGCTGAGTGAAAACAGCGGTGTGCCATGCACGGAGAGAAAGCAATGCCGAGGAAGGAAGTCAATAGTTCGGCCTGTTGGCTGCGTGCACACGGCAGTGGCATTGGGAGCTGGGGCTGGGGGCTTTGCAGGTGAGAGTGGAATGTCTGTCCCACTGCTCCCGACTGCAGCATCACTGCCCCTCGCGGCATCCTGTCCCCCCCGGATGCAGGTTGCACTGCTGGATGCACTGCCCAGCAGCAAAGGGGGGTTGGGGTTGGGTTGAGAGAGAGAGAGAGAGAGAGAGAGAGAGAGAGAGAGAGAGAGAGAGGGAGGGAGGGAGGAAGGGAGGCAGGGAGGGAGGGAGGGAGGGAGGGAGGGAGGGAGGGAGGGAAAGAGGGAGAGAGAGAGAGAGAGGGAGAGAGAGAGAGAGAGAGAGAGAGAGAGGGAGAGAGAGCAAGAGAGAGAGAGAGAGAGAGAGAGAGAGAGAGAGAGAGAGAGAGAGAGAGAGAGCAATGATCGGTTCTCATTGGCTGAATGACCCTGCCATAGGCACTTTCAGCCTTTAGTCCAATACGTTGTGTGCAGTCGATCGCGCTGCCAACGGCTATAAATAGTGGGCTGACTCTGATGTCAGGTACACAGCGTATCAGCAACACTCAAAGGCTGTTCGTGTCAGGTATGGACAAATGTCAGTGCAAAACCAATCGTCTGAAAACTCATCTTTCCTATCTCGGCTGGGTGGGGTTGAGGTTGGGGGGGCGCGCGGTCAATCGGTTGCCTCTGTATGGCAGCGGCAAACAAGATGGTACCGGCCCCCACTGACACGACCGGAGGGTCAAGAAAGAGGGCAGGGTGGCAGCCTCACGGGGCTGAGGGTGAGGGCGCGCCACTACCCTTTCACTGGGCTGGCCAGCATTGGCGCCGGAACAACATGACACAGGACGAGTGAGCTCCCACATCACAAGAGGGCACACAAACAACATCGGTCAGACACCCACACACCCACGCATACAAACCGTATCACATCCACACATCCACACATAACTAACAAAATGGAAGACAACTTACACGCCCACACGCGGTGCAGTCCGCAGACTCATGCACCAACATCTGCGCATTCACCAGCTGCCCAATGTCCAGATAATCACCACCGTTCTTGTGGGGCACTTGGTCACCTGTACTGCGGTGGCAACAGAATACACATGCACGCCGGGCACCCCAAGACAAGGGCATGATGCTTCAGTGCTGCATAGTGACAGACATTGTGCACAATGCAGCCATCGAGACATACAAACGCGCAGCACAGTGCACAACAGCATATTGGGCGCCACATTAAAACATACAAACTAAAAGTTGCGAGCGTGTGCACGGCTTACAAACACGGTAACACACCGCACAGGCAACGCCAAGAACCATGTGTATATCCTGTCCAGCGACGATGCGAAAAGACAGGGATCCAATAGCAGTGCAGAATCCATGATGCATAAACACAAACACAACATCAAATAGTGACTGGTGCTTAGAGGCGGCTGCAACTTGGGTTCACCAAATTATCTCTCCCCGCCGGCGCGCATCTCCCACTGACATTGCCTGAACAAGAGGGCCCACACACTCACGAGCACAGACACACACATGATGAGAACCGCAAACAATTTTAACAAGGCAGCACAGCAGTGAGACAAGACAACTCCTCATGAGCTGCAGAGCACCCCGAGACGTCTTTCGTTCCGTATGGAGAAGAGGGGGGGGCAGTAGCAGGGTTGCCACGGACAGACCACACACACACACACACACACACACACACACACACACACACGAACACACACACACACACACACACGCACACACGGACACACGCAGGCACGCACGCACGCACGCACGCACGCACACACACACTAACGAAGCGAGCGAACATGCACGGTACAAAAGCACAGCGCTGGTCGGGGAACGAATCTCGTCAGGCCATGAGTGTCAGGTAGAAGAAGTTGTAGACATGGAACATGTGTGGCTAGGCGCCTTTCTGAAGTACAGCAGCCGCACAGCGAAGGCACAGACAGATGGAATTAGCAATCTCAGTCGACGGGGCGGTCCACTGCGCTGCGACCGCGAGTGTCCACCCCTGCAGGCAAAACACCATTACAGAAGCAACCAAAAAGCTCATCCCTCCTCTGTCTGAAGTCTACGCCCAGCTAACTGTACAGTAAAGGGATTCGTGAAATCAGGACAACCGGTCTCATACCACCCGTTACCGGGGGGACACACACACACACACCGCCTCTGTGGGCAAGAGGTCCCCAGTGACCCGCCGTAAAGTGGCAAGGGGCCCCCGGATTCCCGCCCTGCGATGCTATCGTCTGGCTGTAATCCGGAACACCGGTCACATACCCACACGCACACACACACACACACACACACACACACACACACACACACACACACACACACACACACACACACACACACACAAGGTTGCAAACAAACAGACGAGCACAACGCCAGGTCTGAATGTCAAAATCCTCGTCAATTGGACAGTCAAACAAGACAATGTTCAACGCCAATAGGCGCCTTTCTGCAGGGAGAGGCGCACAGACACGACCAACGGACCTACAGGAGAAACAAAGCCAGGCCCTCTGGCAGAACCGGCACCACACACACACACACACACGATGAGACCCGCGAAAACAAGAACAGAGCAAGAAAAGCGGTGAAAGGAAACTCCTCAGGAGCTGCAGGGCAGCCTGAGAGGTCTTTCCGTCTGTTGATAGAGGTGGCAATGTGCAGCTCTGGACAGCGGGCAGGTGTGATACAGTTATTCCCCTATTCCCATGTGCCCTCACCTGCGTCCCACTGTTAATTCTGCCTCACCAATGGACCATGACGTTATCTACAGAATGGGGGCGTTGTTGCACAGCGCGCGCACAGCGCGTGCACAGCGCCAGTTATTACGGTGTTTACCTCGGTAACAGCCCTGAACAGCCCCTTCAATAACTTCCTTCCAATCTTCCGAAGTTACCGAACTCAGCCCACCCTTCAAGGTCTTCACGGTGGCAGCGAGCTGCTTGCCAGCCTCCCGAGACCGTTGTGTAGTCTTGGGGGCGCGCGGCTTTGCACGGGGTGGTGGAGTTGCCAGTTTTGCCAGAGCGGTGAGTCGGCACTCGGGGTGGCAAAGGAGATGGACTCAACTTTGCACTACCGATTCACCACCTTCACCGCGTCTCGGAAATACTCCAAGTGGACTAATCCGTCGGGCGCAAACCCTACCACTATGGCACGAACTCGCACCCCATTGGAGCGAGTGTAGAACACCCTATCTCCAACATTAAAGTCCATGGTGAATGCAATAGAGGGTCTGAGAAATGAGAGCAAAAGATGATGCCCCGCGGCAGACACCCTGAGAATGTATGACCATATACCGGCCTCAGGGTACCCGTTTGCAAGGGTACATACACGCAAGAAGGGGGAGGGTTGATGCTACAAGGATACACAATGGCAATAGTACCCTGCGGCAATCCTACACCCAAAAAACTGCCTACCGGTGGTGGATAATGGCCTACTTTTCGCACAGCGCGCGCACAGCGCGTGCACAGCGCGCGCACAGCGCACGGTACGCCCCCAATAGCTCATGTCTTGATAGCCCATGCGTTGCAACCTGTGTTAGGTGCTCCCGCCTAACCGCACAGCACACACACAACGATGAACTGGTGACTGACCTAATCGGCGGCGCTTCGTACTTGCAGAAGGTGCCTGTTGACGCACCATATTGGCTCATACCCTTCCCGCTGGTACTGTGTTGTCGGTGTATGCCGAAACTTGCCAATATGCATGTTGGCCGAGCCACCACACACACACACAGCGTGAGGTGACCAAAGAACCAAGCACAAACCCACTGTGGATCGACAGGCAGGCAGGGCAGGGCACTGGTCGTTAACAACTCGTCAGGCCAATCAAAACAAACACACACTCACACACACACACACACAGTCAACGCGACAAACAGGGCACAGCAAAAGGTGGCCTCAGTGTACTAGATCTCGTCAGGTGCAAAGCAGAACAAAAGCAGCATGTCCCGCCTGCACGAGGCGCCTTTCTGCAACGTAAAGACAGGAGACATGACCCCACGTGTCCTCCCAGAAGACGGGTACAGCCTCTGGCGTCGCCACGCACACACATGCACGCACGCATGCAGGCACACACACACCACGTCTTGGTACCATTAGCTGTTGAAACATGCATAATTGGAAGAGTCTGTTGTCTGTACTGTTGCAGCCAGCCCAATTTCCCAAGCAACCACTGCCCAGTGTTATTATCAGGACTAGCCGAAAGTCACCTCCCACATCATCCAGGCCCAGACATGCCTGAGATGGTGGACATTCCGCACACACGCTTGGTGAGGGAAACCTAGAACCGACAACCAAGGAACCCAGTGTGGACGATACGTCGCACCGCAGAACAATGTGGTCACAGGGCACTGGTCTCCGCACACCTCTTCAGGCCATGCAAAACAATGAAATTGTCATGAGGCGAGGCGCCTCTCTGTTCCAGGACAGTGTAGACTAGGGGGCGGAGGACCCTCTCCTGCACCCTGCGCCTACACACACGTTGGAGAACCACGAAACAAGAACGGAACAAGAAAAGTGGTTCAGAAACATGTGTAAGCCCTGTCCGGAAGGGTTCTTCCAGCCCTCTGCAGGTCTGACCTGCGGGAGGCAGCCAGCAGGTAAGCAACAGACAGCAGGTGACTGGTGCCCAGGGCCAGTGGCAACTTGGGTTTACCAAGTCATCTCTCTCCATCAGCGAGCACCTTCGGTGTGATGTGCCACTGTCATCGCTGACTTCTACGGGAGGCCGGCCGCCACACCAAGGGTCCATTCACAGAACAGCAGGTCTCACAGGCCAGCACAGATCAGTCACAGTGCAAGCAAGAGATACGCGCGCGCACACACACACACACACACACACACACTGTAATAACCCAACAGCACACACCCCAGGGCCAAAGACGACAGGCAAGGCAAGTGCACGGGGTATCTGGACTCCTCGTCAGGCCATACACAAAAGAGTGAGAGCAGTCGTGCAGGCGAGGCGCCTTTCTGCGGGGAAGAGGCGCACAAATTGTGTTTCAGGGAGAGTCGGTGGGGCGGTCCAGAGCGCAAAGCATCTGTCCACCCCCGAGGACAGGGATGGGGCAATGGGGAATTCACGCCCCGCCCCTTGCGCACAAAAGGAGGGGAGGCCAGGCTGTGTACTACCAACTCCGAACGAATATTGCCGGTTCCACACACACACTTGCGAAACACAGCACAACAATAGTGGCTGAGTGTGAAGCCTCGTCAGTTGGAGTCAAACAAAAGACATGTTCAACGCCAATGGGCGCCTTTCTGGAGGAAGACAGCTCCAGCAGATGTCCGTACACCTTGGGACCTGAGGGCAGAATGAGGCACTGCACTGCCAGGAAGGCAGCTCAGCCTCATTCGATTGGGGTCAGGCATAAAAACAGTCACAACCAGGTTGCTGGGTCAGGCGGCTTCTGCGGACCTGTCGCTTGTATACAACACACACACACACACACACACACACACACACACACACACACACGATTGAAGCGAGACGAACAGGCGTGACAGACAGAGCACTGCACTGGTCGCTGACGAATCTTGAATAGATCAGTAGAAGAAGGAGTTGGAAAGCATGTCGGCTGGGCGCCTTTCTGTAGTACAACAGGAACAGCCCCAGCAAGCAGCATCCGGTGGGGCGGTCCACGTATCGTGTCCACCCCTGCAGGCAGGAAAACAGAAATAGACACACACACACACACACACACACACACACACTGCACACATGCATCACTGTCTGCACAACAGGACAACAGGGTGACAGGCAACGAATTTCTGGCACAAGCAGCGGGGCAAGCCTGCCC
This sequence comes from Eutreptiella sp. 'Long Island Sound 2002', assembly GCA_964036045.1. Lineage (NCBI taxonomy): Eukaryota > Euglenozoa > Euglenophyceae > Eutreptiales > Eutreptiaceae > Eutreptiella > Eutreptiella sp. 'Long Island Sound 2002'. The sequence continues at coordinate 7,097,316 of OZ038404.1, read as the reverse complement.
CCCCCCCAAACTGCAGCCGAGGGCCGGGGGACAGGCCATGGCTTACCATTGACCCCCGGGGGAGGGGGGAGGGGGTGGCAGCCTGGGCTCCTCCTGGCCTGACCCACCATCAACCCACCCACCCTCCCACCCACATCAAAGGGGCTGGAAACTGAGGTCGATTTTAGGCACACAAACTTGTCTTCTGGCCTCTGCCCCCGGTATCAGTCACGGTCGCCACTACGCCAGGGCCTGCCAGCGGTCCAGAAGGCACAGCATGAGCTCTGCGCGGGGGCTCGCGGGGGGGGCCGCTTGGACCTGCCTCCTGCCCCCCCCCCCCTCCCCCAGTCCGTAACGGTGAGGCCGAGAGGGATGGATCGGGTCCCTCAGACCATTCCCCCCCCCCCCCGCCCCCGCCCCTTGTCTGGGCTGTGGAAAAGGCCCAAATTGACACGGCCCCTACGCCGGCTGTGGCTTGGACAAGGCCGTAGCCTCCGCGTACCACATCCAACACTACCGGCACACACGAGTGCCAGGAAAGGGGGAATGTCATGCACAAACATCCCCAAAATCAGTGCTGCGCGGGTTCAAGTGGGCAAACACTCACAAAGGGGCGTGCCACTAGGGTCCAGCAGGGAACCTGGTTCTGAGTAGGAACCGGCCCCGTATCAACGGCCACTCAGTAATACCCGCCCCATGCACCGTGCCCGGTCCATGGACGATGACCTGCACGCCTGGACACCCGGTGCACCGGGGCAATGGGCGGCAGGACAGTCATCCGCATCCCTGCAACACCATCCCCCAGCCCCAAGTCACAGCACCGACGCGCTCTTCGTGGACAACCAGAAAAAGCACCCGCTCAAATCTTCCATGCGCCCAGCCCATGCCCGGCCACTGTCCCCATGACGGCAAGTGCCAGGCTCAACGGCATTCGTAACCGACAGTAACCGCCCCCCAACCGCTTTGGCAACCTCCTCCAACCGCCTGCCTAACCGCCTCTGGGGCCGCCTCGGAGGTCCCTTCCCTTCCACTGCATCCCTGGCAGACATGGTTGGGGGCAGGGGCAGGTACGGATGGGGAACTGCGGAGGCAACTGAAAGTCATGGCGTCCACGGTTCCCACGGTGCGGACGCCTCGCGTTGGTCTGACAAGGGGCGTTGGTTGTGCAGGAGCGAGACCCGGTCCCGGAACCCCAACACAAACAGAGTGTGTCAGGCCGGTCCTTTGATGAGGAAACTGGACGTCCGATGTCGGGGGGGGGGGGGGGCCTGGAACACAAAGGCCGCCCACCGACAGTACGCGGGTCAACCGGTGGCGGCCGGCCGCCAACGGCCCGGCGTTGTTGCCGGTTCACCGACCAAATGGACGGCAACCGCCGGCGGTTTTGGTGGTTAACTGACGGCGGTTGGCCAGCTACCGCCGGCGGTTGGCGGCCAACTGTCGGTCCTCCAGGCGGTTTGCGCCCGCGGGGGAACCGCCTCCCAACGGTCTGTCCAACCGCCGGCAACCGCCGCTGCACCCGCCATCCGGCCCCCGGGTCCGACCCCCACCCGCGCGGGCATCATCAGGACCCCAAGGAGAACAGGCGCTGCAGCAGCCCCATCCGCGGGGTCCGGGGGTTGCGGGTGTGGGGGGCCGGGCCGGGGGCCGGGCTGGGGGCCTTGGCGCTGACGGGGCTCGGGGTCATGGCGGCACGCTGGGCGCCCGGGACGACCGGGGGCTGGTACGGGGGGGAGTCGCCCGCGCCCGCCGGCGGGGGCGAGGGGGGCGTGAAGTGGTCGCGCGGCGTGGGGCCCGTCGATGTGGACGGCTCCGTGGGGATGCTGATGGCCGAGTTGTCGCGGCGCGGCGAGGAGTTACTGGACGTCGGGAACGGGGGGTGCCGGAAGGTGCCGCGCGGGGAGCGCGCGAAGGACGGGCTGCGCTTCCAGGACATGGCGGAGGTGCGGCCGGTGGCGGTGGTGCTGCCGGAGCCCCGGCGCGACTCGACGGTGATGACGGAGTTGGAGCGGCCGGTGATCGAGGACTGGCGGCGGCGCTCCGCTTGCTTGCGGATGGAGTTGGCGCGGGAGAGGGTGCCTCCGCCTTCCAGGCGCGGGAGGATTTGGTGGATGCAGTCGAGGGAGAGCGAGGCTGTGGAAGGGGGACGTGGGAGGCGAGGGGCGCGGGGAGGAAGGTGGCAGTGGGGTGTGCAAGTGGGAGGTGGGGGTGGGGGGGTGGGGGATGTGGGGGTGCGGGGTGTGGGAGGGCAAAGATGTTGGGGGTGGGAGAGACGGGGAGTGGGCGTGGGGATGTGCTCGTGGGATGGGGTATGGGGTGTGCAAAGTTCGTTACCGTGTACAAAGAAGACGCTGACGACGGCCACGACCACGATAGCCACAACAACAACAACAACAACAAAAACAACAACAAAAACAACAACAGCAGCAACAACAACATCGACAACGACGAAGACCGCAACAAACACAACGACAACGACAACGACAACGACAACGACAACGACGACGGCCCGACGGACGACGATGACGACGACGACGATGACGACGACGCCGGACGCCGGACGCCGGACGCCGGACGACGACGTCGATGGCCCGACGGACGACGATGACAACCACGATGACCACGAGGACGATGGACGACGGACGACGGACGACGGACGACGGACGACGGACGACGGAAACAACAACAACAACAACAACAACAACAACAACAACAACAACAACAACAACAACAACAACAACAACAACAACAACAACAACAACAACAACAACAACGACAACAACATCAACAACAACAACAACAACAACAACAATAACAACAACAACAACATCAACAACAACAACAACAACAACAACAATAACAACAACAACAACAACAACAACAACAACAACAACAACAACAACAACCTCGCCTAGACACACAGCAGGCCCTGCCTGCTGGTAGGGCAATCCACAGTCGAAGCATGAGGGGCTGGGCCCCCAGATATCTGGTGTTATGGGGCTGGAGTCCCCTATGGAAGTATACTTGGGCTGGGCCCTGTGGAGGTATGCTATGAGGGGCTGGGTCCCCTTTCAATCTCAGGGGCAGGGTCCCCTTTCCATCAATGGGGCTGGGTCCCCTTTCAAACAATGGGGCTGGGCCCCCTTTCAATCAATGGGGCTGGGTCCCCTTTCAATCAATGGGGCTGGGTCCCCTTTCAAGCGATGGGGCTGGGTCCCCTTTCAAGCGATGGGGCTGGGTCCCCTTTCCATCAATGGGGCTGGGTCCCCTTTCCATCAATGGGGCTGGGTCCCCTTTCAAGCGATGGGGCTGGGTCCCCTTTCAAGCGATGGGGCTGGGTCCCCTTTCAATCAATGGGGCTAGGTCCCCTTTCAATCAATGGGGCTAGGTCCCCTTTCAATCAATGGGGCTGGGTCCCCTTTCAATCAATAGGGCTGGGTCCCCTTTCCATCAATGGGGCTGGGTCCCCTTTCAATCAATGGGGCTGGGTCCCCTTTCAATCAATGGGGCTGGGTCCCCCTTCATTATATGGGGCTGGATCCCCTTTTACTGTGTGGGGCTGGGTCCCCTTGCAATCAAATGGCGGGAGGATCTATTGCAGATACCTGGCTCCCTGGAGCACCCGTCCGCCTTCTACGGCGCACAGCATGTGTGGTTCTGTCCCACTGCTGATCCAGATCTCAGGGGCTGGGTCCCCTTTTACAGTGCGGGGCTGGGCCCCCTGTCAAGCAATGGGGCTGGGTCCCCTTTCAATCAGTGGGGCTGGGACCCCGTTTTATTCTGTGGGACTGAGTACCACAGATGGTGGTGTCACGGTGTAGCTATGCTGTGCCGTGTGCACCTGTGTGCTGGAGGCGGCATATGCCATCCAGCCTGCCCTGCTGTGTGATCCTAGGGGGGGACGCGCTGCCGCGCGCATAACAGGCTGATCACCACTACACCGCTTCACCGCTACAACAACAACAACAACAACAACAACAACAACAACAACAACAACAACAACAACAACAACAACAACACCAACAACAACAACAACAACAACAACAACAACACCAACAACACCAACAACAACAACAACAACAACAACAACAACAACAACAACAACAACAACAACAACAACCGTGGCCAGTTCGTGCTATGCACAGGCCCCTAACCTTAAGTACACAGGTAATACACAGGTCACCCACCACTACAGGCAGAAAATCGGTTGTTTTTTGCGATTCACTTCTGCCAAAATGCCTGAACCCTTCTCAAACGCAATGTCCAGCGCCATGGTCCTGGAAGCCATGGTCCAGGAGGAGGAGGACCATCCAGCGGGCTAATTATCCAGGCACACAATTGGACGGAACTTGAACGGCAACCAACGGCGGTTGGAGGGTAACCGGCGGCGGTAGGGGGGTAACCGACGGCGGTTGGACGGTAACTGACAGCGGTTGGAGGGTGACCAACGGCGGTTGGAGGGTAACCAACGGCGGTTGGACGGTAACGGCGGTTGGAGGGTGACCAACGGCGGTTGGAGGGTGGAGGTTAGAGGTAAAAAAAAAAAAAAAGGAAACACTTGTCCAGCAAAAAACGTCCTGCCCTGGTCCGCTCCCGTCCCTTAGGCTGGTATGAGGCCCTGAGGAGGGGGACGCTGACCTGGCACGTCGACCCTCGGGGACATTTTCTGACTAGCCACGGGGATGGGCTGCAGCCTCGTCATGTCAGTGTCCTTGATCTCCGGGCCGCACTCCAAGAACGAGGGCAGGAACGGTTTCAGGTCCTTGTTGGGGTCCACAGAGATCATGAGCACACAGCTCTTGATCTCCTCGTTCTGATAGATCTGTGTGGACAAGGGGAAACGCAGGGTGGGGGGGGGGGGGGTAAAGCAGGCCCCCTGCCCCAACCGTAACTGCTGCAACCGCTTTGTAACCGCCGTCTCCTGCTCCCCAGCCGCTTGACTGCCCAGGCCCATTGTGGGGAGAGATCAATATGGCGACATCGTCCCAGGCCAAGGCGGTGGGGGGGGGAATAAAAGATTTGAACCCACCATTCAAATTGGAGCCATTCGGGTATAAACCCGTTGGGTGTATTCCGACAATTTCGCCAAAGGCAAAGAAAGTTTTCCAGGCGCCGTTGGCGCCCAAATTGGCTATTCCCTATTGGTGTGGGTTGGGGGGTCCAAGGGGGGGGGGGGGTTGGCACAAGGCCTCGGTATCTATTTGTTTGCCTTTGGCGGCGCCTATTGGCCTCTCGCCGCTGCTCATTCTGACCCTCTGTGGGTCAGAACGTGTTTTGGTTGTGTCAACGGAGCCCCCGGATGACTTGTCCTGTTTGACTACTCCGGGGGTCGGCCGTCCCGGAGACGGGGCTGTTGCCCGTGCCGTTGACCAGGTGCATCCAGATGCACACCCCGAGTCCATGCGGGGGTTTGCCGACTCCAGCACTGACTTGTGCGCGCTGGGGTGCGCATCTGCAGGATCATGTTCCTGACAGGGGCTTCTAACAACCACAACGATTCTTTCCCTTTGGTCCTTTCCTTCTCCTCCTTCTGCGCTCTGCACCGTTTTCGGCGAGCGCGGTCTGGCCTGTCGTGTTATCTCCCCTTGCTCGTCCCTTTCCCCATGCCCGGCTTTCTCTGGGACCTCCCTATTCTTTCTGCCCTGGGGGGCATGGGGCATCCACGGGGCAGGGGGGTCTGGCCCGACACGTGAGCGTCCCCCCTGGCTCACCCCCCCCCCCCCCCTGCCTCCCGCCTTCCATGGACTGAGCCTCCAACCCAACTGGTCACCCCAACGGCATTTGTCACCGTCAGTAACCGCTGTCAGCCGCTTTCCCAACCGCCGCCAACCGGTTTCACAAACGTAAACTGCGGTTTTTCTCCCCTGTGCCAGGAAGTTGGAGGAAACCTTTACCAGGTCTGCGCTTGCAGATAGGGATGTGAAGCCCCCCCAAAAATAGTAACTGTCAGTTACACTCCCGATCGTATCCTGCCAACTCCAACCATAACTGTTGAAACGCCTTTGTAAGTGCGGCCTCCTGTTCCCCAACCACCAGCAACCGGCTTTACAAGCGGTCGCTGCACTACTCTGTGGCCTTTCCTTCACGTGCAGCCTTGGCATGGGGGGGCCCCAAGTGCAGTTCATGACCCCGACACCCCCCCTAAACATTGTGGCCCCTTGAAGGGGGTGGGGAAGTGGGGGGGGGGGGGGAGGCTGGGACCAAAAACACCAACCGCTACCTCGTGCCCCGCAGCTGAGCTTCGAGGGTGGGATCTTCAACGAGCAACAAACGACATTTGTCCCCATTTGTCCCCATGATCAATGTGGCCACAAAATCAGAAGTGGCTGCACAAATCCTGCCTTCTTGGGGGCCCAGGGAATGCCCAGAAAAAACTGAGCATTTTGAGCACAAACACAAGGGGTGACCGGTTCTCCCAGCCCCTTTAATTGGGGCACCAAAATTTTCCAGCGCCCGCGGCGCCAGCCCATTTCTCCAATTTGGCTTGTTCGACGGTCGGGACCTCTCAAACGTTTTGGCCCCCCGGGAGGGGGGGGGGTGTCAGGGCCTGCACCTGGGCGCCCCCCCATGAGCCTTGGGGTCAGGGCTCAGGGTCAGAGCTGCAGATGAGGGGACGCTGGATGGCATGGGGATGGGGTGTGGCCAAGGGGTCAAGGGGCTCAGGGAAGGGCAGCATAAAGAACGGCAAGACAACCACAAGTATCCGCAAGGGAACGATGGGGGGGGGGGGATGAGGAGATGATGATGAGGCAGCTGTGGGCTGTTGAGGGGGGGGGGATGAGGAGATGATGATGAGGCAGCTGTGGGCTGGTGAGGGGGGGGGGGTGAGGAGATGATGATGAGGCAGCTGTGGGCTGGTGAGGGGGGGGGGGGGTGAGGAGATGATGATGAGGCAGCTGTGGGCTGGTGAGAGGGGGGGGAGGGTGATGCTGGAGGGTATGGGCTGGTCTGGATGGTGGAGGGCGGGTCTGCAGTTGAATGGCGAGAGACCTACCCGCGCCCCCTGTCTTTGGGGTGAGAAACAGCCCCGCCAACCGCTTGTGATTGCCCCCAGCGCCCCTCCAACCGCTGTGTACCCGCCGGAACTTGCCTCCCAGGCGCCTGTCCAACCGCCAGTAACCGCTGTTGCAATCGCTCTCAAAGAGCCACCCCTTGAGCACCCTTCCACCTTGGGCGAGCAGAGGAGTGACAATCCCACCCTCGCCAGAAGATAACTATGCCCACCACCTCTGGACAGGCAATGCAGACGGTTTCCTCCTGAAACCCCAAACCGGTGCGCACATGCGGAAATACCCACCGGCACATGAACAGGGCATCCATGGCAAACCCTCCCCCCCCGAACTCTCCCTCGATTTTCTGGCACCGCACGCCAGAGTGCCACCTGCCGCCCTCTCACCTCTCGACGATACTGTCCCCCCCCGGGAGAAGTAACGCATTTCCTCTTGAGACCCCCAAACAGTGCGCACACCCAGAGGGTCCAACCGCCAGTAACCGCTGTTGCAACCGCTCTCAAAGAGCCGCCCCTTGAGCACCCTTCCACCTTGGGCGAGCAGAGGCCAAACCCCCCGGCCGCCCCCGTCCTCCTTCCCTCCGGCATCCCTCCGCCCCAACTCTGCCTTCCGGCCGACGTGGGGAGGCAGGCCCAGCGCCCTTGGGGTGTCCGGGGGTCGTGGGCCCCACGGCCCACATCCCCAACGGCCTCCGCCTGAGGCTCCCCTGCCTCCCCGGCAGGCGGGGGGTTTCCCACAAAGGCTCAGTGTCCCGTGGGTACTGAATGACAATCCCACCCTCGCCAGAAGATAACTATCCCCACCACCTCTGGACAGGCAATGCAGACGGTTTCCTCCTGAAACCCCAAACCGGCGTGGAGAGCCACGGACCTTCCAGTGGAACCCCTTCCACACAAAGTCCAAGGACATCTGGATCCAAGTCTCCGTGGACTGTGCCGACTGCAGGTGGACTTCGTACTCTTGGAAGAGGATCGGGGAAACCCTGAGAGCAGGCGGCGGGGCGTGTGCGTGTTCTGTGTAGTGCGGTGAGGTGAGGTGAGGTGGGGTGGGGTGAGGTGGGGTGAGGTGAGGTGAGGTGAGGAGAGGTGAGGTGAGGTGAGGTGAGGTGAGGTGAGGTGAGGAGGAGGAGGAGGAGGAGGAGGAGGAGCGCCTGCCGCGGTCCCATGGACGATGGGCCTTGGCGTCGTCCCCCGGGGGTCCCGTGCAGACCAGCCAGGGGAGTCCTCCGTCTTACCTCCGCAAGAGCAAGACGGATCTCGCCGCACACCTGAGGACGCTCTTCCCAGCAGGCCATCCGGGTCTCAGCGCCGGCGAACGGCAACGCTACGGTCCGATCTGCCTCCAGGTCCCTGTCACCGACCGTCTGAAAGTCCTGGATCCACCCGAGTCAGCGTCCCAGAATCATCCATCACGTGAAGGCGTGGGTCTCCCTCGGGCATCACCCCCTACTTATGCTGGCTCCTGGGCTAAGAGAACGGGCTGAGTACCGCCGGTGTCGCGAGTACGGTCACGCTACATGATCACGCGCACTGCCGGTGGCCTGGGTACCCCCGGGTTCTGTGAGTGCGGGACGTGCGTCACAGCCATAGCACCACGGTGGTGCATCGCCGCGGAGGTCACCGACGACGCCCGGCCGCAATGGCCGAGCCCAAACGACGAGCCCTGCGATACGTGCACTGAGGCGGCACGTGACCGAGAAAGTGGCACCACGACGGTGCCCGAGCGAGACGGCGAGGTTCTCCGGCGACACGTGAGGCGGTGAGTACCGCCGACGACACGTCACCTCTGCACGGGGTGTCATGGAGGTTGGCGGAGCGCCAGGTGCAGACCCCGCCATGGTGCCTCGAATATTGGCCTGGAGGATACACCATGGCCAGGCTGGCGCGCGAAAATCGCGTCATGGCAGCACGCGCGCACGGCGGCGGCACCATTGTGGTGCTCTGCCATTCAGCTTGTGCCACGTCGGCGCACGATTGTCTGGGCGGCGCCACGCGGCGCTCTGCCCTGAAGGGCACAACACGACAGTGTACATGTACGTTGCCTGCATCACGATGGCTCTCTGCCACTGAGCTGGCGCCACGGCGGTGCAAGGCCATTTGGGCAGCGCCACGGTGGAGCTCTGCCCTGAAGGTTGCGCCACGACGGCGCACGTGTACGTTGACTGCACCACGGTGGTGCCCTGTCACTGAGCTAGCGCCACGTCGGCGCAGGGCTGTCTGGGTAGCGCCACGGTGGCGCTCTGCCCCGCAGATCGCGCCACGATGGCGCACGTGTACGTTGGCGGCACCACGATGGCGCTCTGCCACTGAACTGGCGCCACGGCGGCGTAGGGTTGTCTGGGCAGTGCCACGATGGCGCTCGGCCTCGAAGATCGCGCCACGGCCCCGCACGTGCACGTTGACTGCACCACGATGGTGTGCTGCCACCGAAGTGGCGCTACGTTGGCGCTTGATTGTTTGGGCGGCGCCACGGTGGCGCTCTGCCCCGAAGGCCGTGCCACGACGGCGCACAGGTACGTTTGTGGCACCACGGTGGTGCCATGCCACTGAGCCAGCGCCACGTCGGCGCAGGGCTGTCGGGGTAGCCACGGGGGGGGCGTAGCAACCGGCCATACGCCGACTCCCTCCCACTTTCCAGCCAATTTCAAGGCCGGGGGGGGGGCTGGGTCTGGGGGGGGGGGGGTCTGGGCCGGCTGAAGGGGAGGGGGGCACCCGGACCCCAACATATATGGCTTAAAATGACCCCCTCATTGCGGTAGACATTTTTGTGGTATGTATGTGGGCAAAAAAAAATTGCAACAAGGGGAGGGGGGATGGTAGGTGGTACTTGTGTTTAAGGGCATAGCACCCCCGAGTCAATTCCTGGCCACTGTTGCCAGTGGCGCCCCACCCAGGCCAACCAAGACATTCAGGCCATTTGCTCCAAAAACCTGAAGATCATGGGTGACAAAAGAGTGAACCTGCATTCTCGGGGATCCCCAATAAAGGGGGAAAAAATCGTTCCATGTCCTCCTTGATCCTGCCTACTGTCTGGCAGACTGCCCCCACTGGGATTTGAACCCAGGACCATTCAGTTGCAGAAGCCCTGCTTTACCCATTAGGGTATGGGCCATCTCTGACACACCTCTGACATAGGGGTGGTATTCATATTTGGTCCAATTTGGTTTTCATCCATTATTGGGTTCTCCTGAAAAAACTGAGCATTTTGAGTATAGACACATGGGGTGGAAAACCATTTTTTCACCTTCTACTAAGTCAAGCAAAATTTCCTTAGGGCGCCTTCGGCACCAGGTCCCGGCGCCCCCCCCGTGGGGGTAGCGCCACGGTGGCGCTCCGCTCTGGAGGTCGCGCCACAATGACGCACGTATTCGTCGGCAGCACCACGGTGGTACCTTGCCACTAAGCCGGCGCAACGTCGGCATCCGGCGGTCGGGGGAGGCCACGTAGGTGCGTTTGTCCCCCACAGGACAGCATTTCTGGCCCAGGGAGGGGTCTTGGACGGTTGGCGGGCGGGGGACCCGGCCTGATACAGGGAAGACGCACAGAGAACCACGACGTATCACGACTGACTTCGAGGTTGGCAGGGTGTGTGGGCAATCCATCCCACAGCTACCATCCTGAGGGTTTTTAGACTGGTGCCAAGTCACCAGGGTGAGGTGAGGTGAGGTGAGGTGCTGTGAGGTGAGGTGAGGTGAGGTGAGGTGAGGTGAGGTGAGGTGAGGTGAGGTGAGGTGAGGTGAGGTGAGGTGAGGTGGGGTGGGGTGGGGTGGGGTGGGGTGAGGTGAGGTGAGGTGAGGTGAGGTGGAGGTGAGGTGAGGTGAGGTGAGGTGAGGTGAGGTGAGGTGAGGTGAGGTGAGGTGAGGTGAGGTGAGGTGAGGTGAGGTGAGGTGAGGTGAGGTGAGGTGAGGTGAGGTGAGGTGAGGTGAGGTGAGGTGAGGTGAGGTGAGGTGAGGTGAGGTGAGGTGAGGTGAGGTGAGGTGAGGTGAGGTGAGGTGAGGTGAGGTGAGGTGAGGTGAGGTGAGGTGAGGTGAGGTGAGGTGAGGTGAGGTGAGGTGAGGTGAGGTGAGGTGAGTCCCTCGCTAGGGGCGGTACCATAACGCAAGCATTATGTGAATCCCAGTTCACCCAACCCACTTCCCACCTTTGATATGTCCTGCTCTCCATTGGTGCGTGGTGCAAGGCCGGGCCAGTGCAAAGAGGACATCATGGTCAGCACGAGAAAGGTGGGGCAGTGGCAATTTGGGATTCATGCACCACCATAGAGTGGACAGCCAGCGGTGTGGAAGACTGTGGGGGCAGTGCCAGGGGTGGCATGAAAAAGCTAGGCTTGGCTGGCGTAGGATCGCAAAGGTTCACAACAAAAGCGCCACACCAAGCAGAGGCCAGCCGGAAATTAGGGAACATAAGGCTGAGCCGTGGAGAGAGGGCCAAGGGGCACAATTGGCCAGGGGCAGAGCGCGAGCAGTGCGCCTGCACGGGGCGTCTGCAAGGGGACCAGAAGGTGTGGGTTAGGGCCTGCTCAGAATTGCACTGATGCAGGCCCCAACCCCTGGCAAAGTCAGAAGCGCTATCGACTTTGCCAGCCCCCCCCCCCCCCATACTCTCTTCACACACAAATACCTCGAGTCAGCACCCAGAGCGCACCGTGTGCTCGTGACGGGGCGACCGAAGGTAAATAGCTGGGGACTGTGTGCTGGGCCCAGCATCCCCATCCCTTTGGTGAGTGATCAGGACATCCATTGGATGGTGCTGGGGGCTTAGTCTGATCAGGATCCGTGGGGGGCGTCTGTCAGAGTTTTAGTGAGCCGCTGAGACATCTAAAAGATGGTGGTGGGGCCTTTGCTCAGCGGGGGACCTAAGCTCATGGCAGGCACGTCCTCAGGGTGCCACGGGAGATGGACCAGGAAGGGTAAAACCACAAAGCGATCATGCATAGGCAGCTGAAATAAGCAGCTGCACCGCTCTGCCAGTCACTGATTCTGTCTCCGGATCCGGTGGTTGGTAGAAGCAATGGGCAGGACTCACACATGCTTCGCGGGTATACATCAAACGCGCCCTAGGGTGGGGGGGGTGTCGCCCTTAAATGGCAACCACCAGATCCAGATCCAGGTGAGGGGAGGTGAGGTGAGGTGAGGTGAGTTGTGGTGAGTTGTGGTGAGGGGAAGTAAGGAAAGGTGTGGTGAGGTGAGGTGAGGTGGGGTGGGGTGGGGTGGGGTGAGGCGCGGTGAGGTGGGGTGGGGTGGCGTGAGGTGCGGTGAGGCGCCAGCGTATCGTCACCCTTCATCCCTCACAGCAGCCCTTCCAGCTCGCGGGGTCACCGACAACCCGGCGGCTGACACAGCCGCTCGCTCCTGCTCACGGGGTTCGAACCAGGTATCTCTAGTTCAGGTGTCGGGTGCGCGACGGCTGGGCTACGATCTCTTGTGTGGTTTGTGTAGTATGTGTACGTCCAGCTCTAGCGCGCACAGCAGACCTGCCATTTTCATCGTCCGTCTCATCAGACAGTTCCTCTAAGAAATATCGCGTCGTATTCGCACACGACAACTTTTTGACGATGCGGCGGTCGTTGATGAGGGTCATCTCCGAGATTTCTTCGCTGCGTGGCACATCGAGCGGCAGGCGCGATATGCACTCCACAAACGTGCCCGGCAAAGGAAACTGCCGCGCCGGAAAGTCCTGATCCACTTGTTGAAGGACGAACTGCACCTGTGGTGCCCGGATCAGGAGGAGGTATGGGTGGCAACGGGGGATGTGCAGTGGCAGGGGGCCTGCCTGGGGCCAGACAGGTGGAGTGTGCGGTGGATGATTGTGTGACGTGTGTGTATGGGCAAGGGGGCAGGGGGTGTGCGGTGTCGTGTGTAGTGTGTGGGTGTGCGTGTAATGTGTGCGCGTGCGTGTGTGTGTGTGTGTGGGGCGCGCACAGGGAACGGGGACCCGGCCTGGGATCTGGTGCGCAATGGGATGCACCATCATCAGAAAGGGCAACGCGGTGGATGGAGAATACCGCACGAATGGTAATGATTGGCGTCATACCGATTTTGGCGTTGGGTGTTTTGACATGCAGGTTTGCGAGACTATACTTTTTTTGCGATTTCCCCCCGCAAAATTCATTGTTGCGGAGCTGTTTTTGGTTTACCAAGCCAAACGTGAAAAAAAGGGGGGGAAATAGAACTATTTTAATTTTGCTTTTTTCTTTTGCGCTTGGCACTCTTTTTGGAGGGTTTTGTTACACTCATTTTGGTGCTTCTGGCAAGGAGCTGGGCCACCTTGGACTGTGGGATCTTTCATACCTCCACAAGCACAGACCTGTGGATCCCTGGGGCTCTGGGATTGCAGCCCTCTTTAGCGCAGAGGTGCGGACCAAGACCCAGGCGCCCCGCATGACCCAAATCCCCCAGTCATGCCACACACAGCCAACAGCAGATCCCCAGGGCTTTGGCAGGCCACGGGCTTCGTTCCGCCACCAACGCAGTCCAACGATTTTCGGTGGCCCATCAATGTTCATCACAGAAGCACAGGGCAGGGGCTGTGGCAAGCCCAAAAGAGTGCATACCACCGGCACGATTGCACGTTGCCAGAAAGTGAGGCAAGGAGGGCAACCAAGAGAAGGGGTGCCCCATGCAGCGGGGGGCTGCACAGGGGTGGTATCCATATTTGGTCCAATTTGGTTTTCATCCACTATTGGGTTCTCCTAAAAAAACTGAGTATTTTGAGTATAGACACATGGGGTGGAAACCCATTTTTTCACCCTGTACTAAGTCAAGCAAAATTTCCTTAGGGCGCCTTCGGCGCCCATGGTCCGGCACTTCCCAGCCAAAACCCAGCAGGGAGGGGGGGGGGGGATGTCGGCGTAAAGGGTCCGGTCCTGGCGCCCCCCCCCCCTGCATGCGTGTTCAGGTCAAATGGGGGCGCGGGGGTGAAATTCTATTGCCTTCGGCAAGGCACCTCAAAGAGAGGCCAAACAGCCAATCACTCAGGCATGCAAGCAGGCAGGCAGTCAGTCAGGCAGGCAGGCAAGCAGTCAGTCAGGCAGTCAGTCGGGCAAGCAGCCAGGCAGTCAGTCAGGCAGTCAGTCAGGCAGTCAGTCGGGCAAGCAGGCAGGGCAGAAACACACAGTTTGGCTTTTTTGTTCAGGTGCGGACTATGACCACAAACATTGGGGATCCCAGGGTGTGCAGGACCACTCAGCGGTCGAGTGGTCGAACACTAGTCAAATGGGGGCGCGGGGCGGGTGGATTCTATTTTGCGGATTTGATTGCTGTGCGGAACAAGCGGCTGAAAATTAGTTCTTTTGGGTGGTGTCCTTTTCTTTGCGTTTTTTTTGAAAATTGACATTTGTGCGGTACCCAGACGATCGCCAGGCACCAACGAACCGTTCATAGGCCTTTCTGACTCAAGGGGCCATGGCGGACACCCCAGTGCCTAGGGCAGCCTCATGACAGGTGCCCCGTCTGGGGCTTGAACTCGGGACCCCCTGGCCAGGCGTCTGGTGCTATGACGGCTGAGCTGCGTGACCTCGGAGGAGGAGGGAACCGGCCCCGCAGCGAACCAAGGGAAAGGGAGCCGGGCGAGGCCCCGTCCCGATCATCGGGCCTGCGGACGACCGGAGGAGAGGGGGGGCAGGGGGTGCGGACAGCGAACAAAAGACCTGTGCGCCTCGTGACCGGCCCTTTGGTGCGCCGTGCACTGGGGCCAGGTCATTGCGTGCGGACCCTCCCCGGGGGCAGTGGGGGAGGGGGTCATTTGGGGCCCAACCGACCCACCCACAGGTAACTTTTTCAGGGGGCCGGGGGGGGGGGGTCCACCCAGGGTCGCATTAGAAGGGAACGGACCCCCGAGGCAGCTCCGCAAGCCGTTCCACAGGCGGTTGGAGGAGGTTGTCAAAGCGGTTGGGGGCGGTTACTGTCGGTTACGAATGCCATTGCTGCTGGCACTTGGCCAGGGAGACAGTGGCTAGGCGTAGGCTGGGCGCCCTGAAGGGGGGGGGGGGTTCCCCCTTCCAATGCATCCCTGGGTCCAGCTCCCCCCCCTGACATTCCGTCGGGTTGTTGTTTCTTTACGGGGCCCTGGACAGTCACCCGTTCTTCCCTTCGCATGTTGCGTTGGGTCGCTGCGTTCTGTCGGCCGCTGCGGCCGGTGCTCCCGCTGCTGTCGTTTCCGCGTTGGCGGAGCCCAGTCGTTGGTGTGTTGGGGCTGTGCTGGATGTGGCGGGATGTGCCGTTTGCACGTCAGCAGCGCCCAATAGTTCGCGTATTGGGGGTTGTGCTGGTTGTTACGGGGGTCGTTTGACTGTGTTTGCTTTCCCCACACCTCCGTCCACAGGCCGTCCATAGCCTGCCTCGCTGCGTTGCCATGTGCGTGGGGCCCAGGTGCCCTGTTCCTCCACGCGTTGTCCCGGCCGTCCACCACCCCCCACCCCACCCCAGTGGTGCCGAGTTGCTAAAAAGAGCCCTGCCCACCCACCCACATCAGAAATATTTTCCTCCGGGAGGAAATGGATTTGTGTAAAGGGGCCGGAAATTGGACGCCGATTCACCCATTGTTTTTTGGCCTCTGACCCCATCCCGAGGGAGGGAGGGAGAGGTCCTGCAGAAAGGGGCGGTCCAGATGTGCAGCCGACGTTTATCATTGAAAGCGGAGGACGAGGCTATTGCTCACTGACCCCCCCCCCCCGGGGGGGGGGGGGACGTTTGGAACCCTGGCTACAGCCCCGGCCGCCCCTGTGTGACATTCCGTCTGGTGGTTGTTCCATTACGGGGGCCCTGGACAGTCACCCGTTCTCCCCTTCGCATGTTGCGTCGGGTCGCTGCGTTCTGTCGGCCGCTGCGGCCGGTGCTCCTGCTGGTGTCGTTTCCGCGTTCGCGGAGCCCCGTCGTTGGTGTGCCGGGGCTGTGCTGGATGTGGCGGGGGATGTGCCGTTTGCGCGTCAGCGGCGCCCAGTAGTTGGTATCGACCGGCCACCAAGCAATCCCTTGGGGGGGAGGTGATGCACAAGGGCATGAGTGGCAGGGGTTTGCTTGAAGGAGAGGGGAAAAGGGGGGGGATGGGGGGAAATGGGGGGGATATGGGGAAGTAGCGGGCATAGCACACGGGATGTGGATTGTGGAGGGTTGTGGCGGGATGCGGTTGAGGAAACTGGGACAAAAATGGGAGAAAAATGGGACGAAATACTCATTTTTCACAGCACCAGGACCCCCCCCCCTTTCCAATGCATCCCTGCCCCCCCCCTGTGTGACATTCCGTCGCGTTGCTGTTCCTTTACGGGGGCCCTGGACAGTCACCCGTTCTCCCCTTCGCATGTTGCGTCGGGTCGCTGCGTTGTGTCGGCCGCTGCGGCCGGTGCTCCCGCTGCTGTCGTTTCCGCGTTCGCGGAGCCCAGTCGTTGGTGTGTTGGGGCTGTGCTGGATGTGGCGGGATGTGCCGTTTGCACGTCAGCAGCGCCCAATAGTTCGCGTATTGGGGGTTGTGCTGGTTGTTACGGGGGTCGTTTGACTGTGTTTGCTTTCCCCACACCTCCGTCCACAGGCCGTCCATAGCCTGCCTCGCTGCGTTGCCATGTGCGTGGGGCCCAGGTGCCCTGTTCCTCCACGCGTTGTCCCGGCCGTCCACCACCCCCCACCCCACCCCAGTGGTGCCGAGTTGCTAAAAAGAGCCCTGCCCACCCACCCACATCAGAAATATTTTCCTCCGGGAGGAAATGGATTTGTGTAAAGGGGCCGGAAATTGGACGCCGATTCACCCATTGTTTTTTGGCCTCTGACCCCATCCCGAGGGAGGGAGGGAGAGGTCCTGCAGAAAGGGGCGGTCCAGATGTGCAGCCGACGTTTATCATTGAAAGCGGAGGACGAGGCTATTGCTCACTGACCCCCCCCCCGGGGGGGGGGGGGACGTTTGGAACCCTGGCTACAGCCCCGGCCGCCCCTGTGTGACATTCCGTCTGGTGGTTGTTCCATTACGGGGGCCCTGGACAGTCACCCGTTCTCCCCTTCGCATGTTGCGTCGGGTCGCTGCGTTCTGTCGGCCGCTGCGGCCGGTGCTCCTGCTGGTGTCGTTTCCGCGTTCGCGGAGCCCCGTCGTTGGTGTGCCGGGGCTGTGCTGGATGTGGCGGGGGATGTGCCGTTTGCGCGTCAGCGGCGCCCAGTAGTTGGTATCGACCGGCCACCAAGCAATCCCTTGGGGGGGAGGTGATGCACAAGGGCATGAGTGGCAGGGGTTTGCTTGAAGGGGAGGGGAAAAGGGGGGGGAATGGGGGGAAATGGGGGGGACATGGGGAAGTAGCGGGCATAGCACACGGGATGTGGATTGTGGAGGGTTGTGGCGGGATGCGGTTGAGGAAACTGGGACAAAAATGGGAGAAAAATGGGACGAAATACTCATTTTTCACAGCACCAGGACCCCCCCCCCTTTCCAATGCATCCCTGCCCCCCCCCTGTGTGACAGTCCGTCGGGTTGGTGTTCCTTTACGGGGGCCCTGGACAGTCACCCGTTCGTCCCTCCGCATGTTGCGTCGGGTCGCTGCGTTCTGTCGGCCGCCGCGGCCGGTGCTCTTGCTGGTGTGGGCTGGCGCCCCCCCCCCCAAAACATCAGAAACAATTGTCCTCCGGGGGAAATGAAATGTATTGAAGAGGCCGGAAGTTGGGGACCGACGTTCCGGACACAGACTGTCCTCTGGCTCCGCCCGGCCACTGAGCAATGGCCTGACGGGGGGGGGGGGGGGGGCACACGGTGTGCCCCCGTGCGCGTCCTGTGCAAATGGCAAGATATATGGAGAACACACAGGGGGATCCCGGAGAGACGTAAAAAAAGCCTTCGGAACGGTCACGGGGACGCTCTCCGCTTCATGGCCAAGACATGGGCAAGACACAAGACCACAGAAACAGAATTGAACAATGGTTGGCGGTTGGCGGCGGTTGGTGGCGGTTGGTGGCGGTTGGTGGTTGGCCGTCCCTGGGGGCTATCCAGAAGGGCTGTCCTTAACAGAAAAAAGAAAGGAAAATTGGGCTTCTTCGGGGCGCCCCTGAGAACACAGCATCCCCCCCCGCCTGCCCTCCCCCTCGGGCACCGCACGTCGCATACCAGGCCCTGCATTTTGGCGTTGAAGGACTTCACGTTGTTGTCGAAGAGCGCGAAGGTGGGGTGCCCTTCCCAACTGCAAAATGCCACGGGGAACGGGTACGGGGGCCCGATACCCCCCCCGCCCTCCACCCCTCCTCTGCCCGCAGCGGGCCACCACAGACAGGGGCGCGCTGAAGGGGGGGCACGAGGCTGAGGGGACGATGCAAACGTGGCTGCCACAGCGCAGTCTTCCGGGATAAGATGTATCCAGTACACAGAGGGACCTCAGAGGCGGCCCCAGAGGCGGTTTGACAGGCGGTTGGAGGGGGTTGCCGAAGCGGTTGGGGGCGGTTACTGTCGGTTACAAATGCCATTGAAGCCGGCACTTGCCGTCAGGGGGACAGTGGCTGGGCATGGACTGGGCGCCCTCGAGGGGGGGTTTGGCACAAGGCCTCGGCATCTGATTGTTTGCCTTTGGCCGCGCCTATTGGCCTCTCGCCACTGCTCATTCTGACCCTCTGTGGGCCCAAACGTGTTTTGGTTGTGTCAACGGAGCCCCCGGATGACTACTCCGGGGTCAGCTGTTCCGGAGACGGGCTGTTGCCCGTGCCGTTGACCTGGAAAGTGGGGGGGATGCCTAGGAATGGGATACATTGCTTTTCTGTTGTGGGATACATCCGGGAGACACTGTGTTCTTGAGGGGTGGCTCAGCTGCTGGAGCTACCGCTGCCTGAAACACGTCCAGAGCGGTCCCTCTGAGCACGGGGGAACATGCTGGTCAGAGACCTTTGCTTCATGCTGTGACACAAAGCAATGGAATGTGCATTGAGATACGGGATGCGTTGTACATGTGTGTGGGATGCATTGGTGAGACGCGCACCAAACAAATTGGGGGATAGCGGAGACATCCAAGGGAAAAAATTGGGATACATCGTATCTGGAAGCCTGCCACAGCGGTTACTGGCGGTTGGACACGCGGCCGAGGGGCAGGGTCTGGCAGGTACAAAACGGTTGGTGGGGCGTGGGCGGTTGCACAGGGCAGCCGTGGGGCCGTGGGGGCATCCACCACCGCAGCACACGCGGACCGCAGCACATGCATGACGAGGGCGCTGTGGTCGCGGGGGCATGGGGACGACCGCTGCCTTGCCGACGGCAGGAGACGGCGACAGGGGGTGCACCGAGCGACGGCGGGGGGGCGGGAATACCACATGCGCAGATTCTGGTCCACCTCCCGCGCCTCGTCCGCGTCCTCCAGTCGGTGGACGTTGGTCTGTTTGCTGTAGTACTCCAGGGCCCCGTCCGCGGCGGTTACGAGGAAGGCCACTGCATCGTACCTGAGCAGTCGGTCAGGGGGGGGGGGGGGGGGCAGAGGGATGCATTGGAAGGGAGGGGGTACCCGCTCCCCCCTCTCCAGGGCGCCCACCCTCTGCCCAGCCGCTGTCCCCCTGACGCCGAGTGCCGGACTCAACGGCATTTGTAACCGACAGTAACCGCCCCCAACCGCTTCGGCAACCCCCTCCAACCGCCTGTGTAACCGCCTCTGGGGCCGCCTCCGAGGTCCCTTCCCATCCAATGCATCCCTGCCTCCATCCACAGCAATGCGTCCAAGATTCAGGAAGGGGCTGGCCAGGGCTGTAGTAGACGGGGGGAGGCATCTGCCTTTTCAAGTCCTGGACGCTAGTGCAGTTGAGGGGATTAGGGGGGGTAGTGGGTGAGAGCTCATCTACATACATTTGCATACAGATATATAAGGCCCTTACCCCCCCTGCCCCGCCTGGCGTATCGCGGCGCGACGGAAGGACCTGGGCCTCCATCCAACGTGGGATCTTCCGAGGAGCGACCCTGCCCAGATCTCGGGCTGTGCGCTCCCCCGTCCGCGCCCGCAGGTGCGGCTGTGGGGGGCTGGGCGTCCTCCCCTCCCGATAGCTGCACCTGCCGAGTGAAGCCCAGGCTCAAGAGCCCCCCCCCCCCCCGCGCGGGCCGGCATGCGAGGGGCGCCGCTGACGGTCTGCCCCGCGTGCTGCCCTGCCACCCCCGTGTCGCATTGCTGCGTACCTGTGCCTGTAGTAGACGGGGGGAGGGGTGTGTGGAGGGGCTTTGGCGGGGGGGGGGGGGTCCAGGACGAACCCCCCCTCCTCCTATGGCCTCTAGTCTAAAGGGCTACCCCCCCAACTCCCCTGCGATCCCCAGGGGCCAGGGGAGACTTCGGGGGTGGGGCCATCGTGTTCTTCTCCGTGTTCGAAGACCTCTATGGGGCGGTGGGAATGGGCCTGCGCCCACGGGGGTCATGGACGTCCATTTCCCACACACCCCTCCCCTTTGGGCCAACCCCGACGGGCCGATGGGGGCGGTGTGGGGGGGGGGGGGGTCCCAGGGTCCCCCAACGTGCGGCTCCAAATGGTCCCCACAACCCACAATGGGGGACCCCTCCCCCTTCTGGTCGCCCAAGCCTGCGTCAGAGGCTGGGTTTGGCCCGTGTTTGGTAGGAGTGCTCCTGGCCACCACAGCGCCCCTGGCCCACTCGGGTGCTCCTTGTATGATGCCCCCCCCCCCCCCCCCCCTAGGGGGTATATCGGAATGCCTGGCCACCGCAGGAGGAGCCCCCTGTCGTCTTCCAATGCGTGATGCCGCCCGGAGATTTCCGGTGCGATTTCCTCCGGAAAAGGTCTCTCTCGTCAGCTTTTGGTCCAAAATTGCCGGAGGAAGACAAAAGAGGACCGAGGGGTTGGGGTTTGCTTTGTGTGTGTGGGGGGGGGTCCATAGGCAGGGGAACGGGGCCCTGGGGCGGTGGAAAATTGGCTTGTGCCCGGGGAGGGGGGGGGGGGTCACGGCTGTCGCTCGAAGGAGTGAGGGGGGAAGGCAGGGATGTATTAGAACGGCTGGAAACTGTAGGAGGAGGGGTCCCCCCCCCACTGGACCCCCCGCCCCCTCCCCTTCCAATGTTTGAGGTTGGCAGTAGGGATGGATTCACAATCTTGCTTCCTCGCCTTCAGCGGCGCAAGAGGATTTTCTCCATTTTGGTACCATTCAGTCGGGGGAACCATAGGAGGAGGGGGGGGGTCCGGCCAAACCCCCCCCTTCCCCTCCCAACCCCCCCCCCCCCTCTCTTCCAATACATCCCTTTTGGGGGGCGTGGGGTCTTGGAAATGGACACCTGTGACACAACCATTGCTCGGTCCCAAATGACCGGAAGAACTTTTTTTTCAAAAAACAGACCTCATTAAAAAAACAGACAACTGGTCGCCACCGAAGCCGGTCAGGCCGAGGGAGATCAGCAGAAGGAGCCCCACAAATGCTCCCATCGCTTTGCATCGCATGACTATCACAACATCTGCGCTTGCCCTCCTGATGACCCACCGTCGGTTGCTGAGCTGAGTCAGCCCCCCCTGTGTGACATTCCGTCGGGTGGCTGTTTCTTTACGGGGCCCTAGACGGTCACCCGTTCGTCCCTTCACATGTTGCGTCGGGTCGCTGCGTTCTGTCGGCCGCTGCGGCCGGTGCTCCTGCTGGTGTCGTTTCCGCGTTCGCGGAGCCCAGTAGTTGGTGTGTTGGGGCTGTGCTGGATGTGGCGGGATGTGCCGTTTGCGCGTCAGCGGCGCCCAATAATTGGCGTATTGGGGGTTGTGCTGCCCCACCCCACCCCAAAAAACGACAGGAAGATGCCGTGTCGTACGTAGCATGGCATCGACAAAGTGTCGCGGGTGTCCGCGCCGCACAAGGCCCGCATGGGGGGGCGGGGCGCCTCTCTGCGGAGCACAGGGGCCGGGGCAGGGAATGACCGGGCGGATCGGGGTCGGTTGCCAGAACGCATCGTGCGCCGCTCGGCCCAGTGCCCGACCGCCGCGCAACGACCGCGTGCGGGAGACCAGCGGCTGAACAGGGGGCCGCATGACGCCGATGAAGACGAACGGCGGAGGCAAGGCACTGGTCACCGATGCCAAAACTCATCAGGCCATCAACACCAAAAGGGAGGCAAGGGCCTTGCGGGAATGGGAATGCGGCAGAGCAGATGCACCAGAACCACGGGCAATGTTCTTGATCGCCGGTGGCCCTGTTCCACGCACTGGTCAGAGGCTGGGGGGGTTGCGGTGTGGGGGGGGGGGGGTCAAATCCAATTGGGAAAAATTGCGGGGAAATTTTTCGGGAAATTGCGGAAAATTGCGGACCTGGATTCCCATCCCCCCCCCCCCCCTGTGCTGGTCCCATTTGGCCCAGGGGTGTAAGACTGTCGAACAACACAGCGCTACCCACATGTCTACCGATGGGAGGCGGTCAGGGGGGGGGGATGTTTGCACGGCGCGCGCCCGGCGCATGCCCAGCGCGCTACCTTTGTACTCAGTATCCTCCTTCTCGCCTTGTCTAAGAATCCGGCCCATCCTTTGCACCCAGTTTATGATGATGGCAAGGGTGGTGGTTGGAAGTGGTGGGTCGTGTTGTTGAATTCTCATGTTTCGGCTCATGCAAGGTGCCTTGCAGGGAAGGTTTGCGGTCTAGTGCGGTCTACTTGGGGGACTTCCCAAGGTGAGGATAAACTTGGGGCTAGAGATAGGATACTCAGTACAAAGGTAGTGCAGCGGGCATGCGCCGGGCATGCACCGGGCAAACATTCCCCCAGTGAGTGGCAGTGAGTGGCTGCGAGTGAAGGTGAAGGTGGGTGTCACAGGGCCAGGTCACAGGCCTTCCCAAGGTGATACCCCAGATTGTTTGGTGAGGGGGGGCAAAAAAAAACAGGCAGGGGTGGGGAATGGTCAAAAAAAGATGCCTGGCGCGCCAATACGCCCCCAGGACAGGAGACGGGTGTCCCCACGCCCTCACACACACGATGAGAACCGGTGACAAGCATAGAGCACACACACACGATTGCAAGACAAACAGGCACAACTCGGGTTCCGAGTGTCAGAATCCTCGTCAGTTGGATCGTCAAACAAGACAGAGCATGTCCGACGCCAATGGGCGCCTTTCTGCAGCACAGGTAATGGGCAGAGATGGGCAAGCATCGTGGGGGATGCACCGGGACCTCCACACACACCCGCACACACGCACAGAGAGACACAGGCACCTCGCCATCATGGACTCCTCCGTCATGTCCATGCGCTCCTTCACCTGCTCCCACACCTCCGGCGTGCAGTAGGCCTTGCCGTCCATCAGCCCCCGGTCGCAGATCACAACGCACTGCCTCCGCAGGGCCATGCACAGGGACATGAAGCTGTCCTCCTGCGCCACTTGCAGCCGCGCCAGTTCCGTCTGCAGCAGGCGGTCGCGCGTGTGCCCTCGGGCTCACCGGTCACGCGCGCGCGCGCGTTCATGCGCGCGTGCGCATGCCCGTGTGCCAGTGGGGACTGCCATGCATGGGCAAGGATGGCAGGATACTGCGGCCCAAAGTCATGGGCTCGTGTAATGGGGCGGTGACAGCAACGTGCTGCAGGGTCCTGAGGTTTTTCATGTTTTTGTTTCGTACTTGAATTCTGTATTCAAATCCGAGCACTTTGAACGTGTGGGACAACATTAAAAAATCAAATCCGAGCACTTTGAACGTGTGGGACAACATTGAAATATCAAATCCGAGCACTTTGAACGTGTGGGACAACATAAAAAAATCAAATCCGAGCACTTTGAACGTGTGGGACAACATTAAAATATCAAATCCGAGCACTTTGAACGTGTGGGACAACATTAAAATATCAAATCCGAGCACTTTGAACGTGTGGGACAACATTAAAATATCAAATCCGAGCACTTTGAACGTGTGGGACAACATTAAAATATCAAATCCGAGCACTTTGAACGTGTGGGACAACATTAAAATATCAAATCCGAGCACCTTGAACGTGTGGGACAACATTAAAATATCAAATCCGAGCACTTTGAACGTGTGGGACAACATTAAAATATCAAATCCGAGCACTTTGAACGTGTGGGACAACATAAAAAAATCAAATCCGAGCACTTTGAACGTGTGGGACAACATTAAAATATCAAATCCGAGCACTTTGAACGTGTGGGACAACATTAAAATATCAAATCCGAGCACTTTGAACGTGTGGGACAACATTAAAATATCAAATCCGAGCACTTTGAACGTGTGGGACAACATTAAAATATCAAATCCGAGCACTTTGAACGTGTGGGACAACATTAAAATATCAAATCCGAGCACCTTGAACGTGTGGGACAACATTAAAATATCAAATCCGAGCACTTTGAACGTGTAGGACAACATTAAAATATCAAATCCGAGCACTTTGAACGTGTGGGACAACATTAAAATATCAAATCCGAGCACTTTGAACGTGTGGGACAACATTAAAATATCAAATCCGAGCACTTTGAACGTGTGGGACAACATTAAAATATCAAATCCGAGCACTTTGAACGTGTGGGACAACATAAAAAAATCAAATCCGAGCACTTTGAACGTGTGGGACAACATTAAAATATCAAATCCGAGCACTTTGAACGTGTGGGACAACATTAAAATATCAAATCCGAGCACTTTGAACGTGTGGGACAACATTAAAATATCAAATCCGAGCACTTTGAACGTGTGGGACAACATTAAAATATCAAATCCGAGCACTTTGAACGTGTGGGACAACATTAAAATATCAAATCCGAGCACTTTGAACGTGTGGGACAACATTAAAATATCAAATCCGAGCACTTTGAACGTGTGGGACAACATTAAAATATCAAATCCGAGCACTTTGAACGTGTGGGACAACATAAAAAATTATCAAAAGAAAATTTTTCAGCGCTGTTGGCACTGTGACTCGAGACTGTCATCCCTGCCGTTGGGGGGGGGGGGTCCATGAGGTACCAACCCCGGCAACCCCCTTCCCCCACCGCGCAGAGCACAGCACCCCAAAAGGGATTATGAGGCCCTTTCGCGTATCTGCCCCCAAAGCCCTCCAAGACCAATGCCAAGCCGTGCCTGTAGGCACGGCTTGGCCAGAAACAGGACGCCTCGAGAGGGACCCAGGACCCACGCCACTGTGGGGGTGTCCCTGAGGGGGCATTTGAAGAGAGGAGGAGGGATGGGGGGGGGGGGACCCAGAAATCTGCGTACCAAAAATGGCCCGGCGAGATTTTCCCGACGGTACATTTCGTTTGTTCCCACGATGGTCCCTTTGGTCTGGGGGGGAGGAGGGATGCATGAGAAGGGAAGGGACCTCAGAGGCGGCCCCAGAGGACAGGCGGTTGGAGGAGGTTGCCGAAGCGGTTGGGGGCGGTTGTTGTCGGTTACGAATTCCATTGAAGCCGGCACTTGGCGTGAGGGGGACAGTGGCTGGGCAGAGGGTGGGCGCCCTCGAGGGGGGGGGGGGGGGTAACCTCCCCCCCTTCCAATGCATCCCCTTGGGGGGGGGGGATTCCATCCTCCTCTGGTGTATGCCCATTCTAATCCGTCTGGGGGGAGGGGGGGGGGCTCCTCCTGTGGTTGTCCGCCGTTCTAATAGGTCCTTGGTGTCCCTGCCTGTGGGCGATACACCGTGAGGCTTAGGGCCCCTCCGCACCGGCGTCCGCTGCACCATCCGCTCCACCTCCGCTGCTGATGCGAACTGGTGTGTCTGCCTGTGGGGCCGCAAAAGCCATGGGGCTGTGCGTAGCAGGCACATTGAGAATGCAACCAATAAAAAGTGAATAAATAAATAACTAACTAAATAATTAATTAAATCAAAAAATAGATAAATAAATAAACAAATAAATAAACAAATAAACAAACAAACAAACAACTGAATAAAAAATAAATGAATAAATAAATAAATAACTAACTAAATAAATAATGAAATCAAATTAAAAAATACATAAATAAATAAATAAGTAAATAAATAAAATAAATAAACAAACAAACAAATAACTAAATAAAAAATAAATGAATAAATAAATAAATAACCAAATAAATAATGAAATTAAAATAAAAAATACATAAATACATAAATAAATAAATAAATAAATAACCAAATAAATAATGAAATTAAAATAAAAAATACATAAATACATAAATAAATAACTAAATAAATAACTAAATAAATAAATGAATAAAGAAATAAATAAATAAACACATAACAGCACGGGACCCCAAGCCATGCAGCCTGGGCAGGGGGTGGGGGACCGGGCCGGGGGGGGGGGGGGGCGGCAAAATCTGATTTCGGATTTTGGGGGCTTTTTGTGTGCAACAGCAAACGTCATTTTGGGGGGTGGGGGGGGGGGTTGGCCCAACATGTACCCCCCCCGGACCCCCCATGGTCAGGACCCGGGGCGGCAGGGCTGTGCTGTGAAAGGGGGTGTTATGTGCGTTGGGGGGGGCGGGGGGGGTCTGGGACCCAAAAGCTTGTGCACCCAAGATGGCCCAATTAGAACTTCCCAATGGCAAAGTTCGTCTTTTCCCACGATGGTCCCTTTGGTCTGGGCTCCCGAAAAAAACTTACTTGGGGGTCAGGGGGGAGGGGCCCTGGAGCCCCTCTTCCAACCCCCCCCCCCCCCCTTCTGGAGGGGGGCGTATTTGAAACCTCCACAGCCCCCCCCTGTGTGACATTCCGTCGGGTTGTTGTTTCTTTACGGGGCCCTGGACAGTCACCCGTTCGTCCCTTCGCATGATGCGTCGGGTCGCTGCGTTCTGTCGGCCGCTGCGGCCGGTGCTCCTGCTGGTGTCGTTTCCGCGTTCGCGGAGCCCAGTGGTTGGTGTGCCGGGGCTGTGCTGGATGTGGCGGGATGTGCCGTTTGCGTGTCAACGGCGCCCAATAGTTGGCGTATTGAGGATGTGCTGGTTGTTGCCGAGGTCGTTTGACTGTTTTTGCCGTCCACACACCTCTGTCCACAGGCCGTCCATTGCCTGCCCCCCCCCCCCCAACGAAAAGGCCCCCATGCAACAAGAGCAAGACACCAAAGGCAAGTGTTTTCACTGAAGAACATGGAGCCTCACAACATTTCCGGTGACGGGAGCGGGGGGGGGGGGAGGGGGGCCCTTGGAGCCCCCCCCCCAATTCAGGGGGGGGGGAGTTGCGGAATGGGGCTCCAAGGGCCACACACTTATTTCCTCAATGCAAAGGCCTCAAATCTTGCTTCCAACGATTTCAAAGGGGGGGGGACGTGCATGTTCACAAGGCACAACCCCCCCGCCCCCAGCCTGGGGTCTTCGTGGTGACCGCATACCGGGCACTGATCAGGCCGTCAGGGGAGGACGCCATGGGCAGAAGTTGCATTCTGGATGCCCCCCCCCCCCCAGGCAGGGGGATGCCCGCGGCAGTGCGGAGGCCTGCTTGTCATAGCGGAAGGTTCAAGGGCGAGAGGCCAATAGGCGCCGCCACAGGCCAACAGAGCCAACCACCAGGGCCTTGTGCCCTCCCCCCCCAGAAGTAACATTTTCACCAGCCCTGGGGGGGGGGGGGGGGCTTGCCAAAAAAAATCAAGCACAGGCCTGCGGGGCGGCGCAGCTTTTCCACCGGAGCTCAGAAGGCACCGCAGCCCCAAACATCCAAATCCGCGGCGGACACGGCAGCGGGGCTGCCCTGAAGCCCCCGAAAACACCTCCGCAGAGCGCCGGCCGGCGAGTGAACGGCCGCGGGCCAACCGGCGTTGGTGCGCCGTCGGCAGCCGTCGTGAGCAAAGCGCCACCCCACCGTCGGTTCAGCAAGACCCGATGCGCATCGGAGTCACACTTACGAAAGGTCGGGACCAGGGATGCATTGGATGGGAAGGGGCCTCAGAGGCGGCCCCAGAGGCGGTTAGGCAGGCGGTTGGAGGAGGTTGCCGAAACGGTTGGGGGCGGTTACTGTCGGTTACAAATGCCATTGAGGGTGGCACTTGGCGTCAGGGGGACAGTGGCTGGGCATAGGCTGGGCGCCCTGGAGGGGGGGGGGGGGGGTGACCTAATCAAAAACCAGACAAATGCAAACCAGAGGCAATGCACTCCACAGTCAGGCATCAGTGCATCTTTATTCTCTATGCCAAACCTGGTTGAACCTCAGGACACACACTGCGTCTGAAACAGAAAACAGAACATCATGTCTGACTACAGTCAATCAGGTTAGGGTTAGGGTTAATCAGACAATCACAGTCAGTAGCTGTCAATCAGACATCAGCAATCAGTGTCGGATGAAGACACCATGCCTTACTGGCATGGCCGAAATGGCCATGGAGGGGGGGGGGGGGTATCTCCCCCCCTTCCAAAGCATCCCTGGTCGGGACCCACAAGATTCGCACATGGAAATCGTTGGGGGACGCAGGAATTCCAAAGCGGCCCCGGACACACGCATACTTGGAACGTCGCCAGTGACGCATTGTCGTCAGCAAACTGCTGCCACGAGACGCCAGAATTGAACATGGATGTGGCAACCTGTGGAGAGAATGAATGCGGATGCGGGGGGGGCGGAGCAGCCGCGGGTACAGGAAGGTAGTCACAAGAACAGGGCAAACAAGCGCATGACAAGCCCAAGCAAACACACACACACACAAACACACAAACCCAAACATACAGACAGACACAAGCACAAAAACAAACACAAAATGCCAAACACATATACAAACACAAAATGCCAAACACATACACAAACACAAAATGCCAAACACAAACACAAACACAGATACAGACACAACACACACACACACACAAACACGGATACAGACACAGACACAAACACAAAAACAAACACAAAAACAAACACAAACACAAAATGCCAAACACAAACACAAACACACAGACAGACACAAACACAAACACAAACACAAACACAAACACAAACACAAACACAAACACAAACACAGACACAAAATGCCAAACACAAACACAAACACACAGACAGACACAAACACAAACGCACACACAAACACACACACACACACAGACAAACACACACACAAACACAAACACAAACACAAACACAAACACAAACACAAACACAAACACAAACACAAACACAAACACAAACACAAACACAAACACAAACACAAGCACAAACGCAAACACAAACACAAACACACAGACAGACAGAAACACAAACACAAACACAAACACAAACACACGAACACAAACATACAGACAGATACAAGCACAAACACAAACACAAACACAAACACAGACACAAAATGCCAAACACAAACACAAAAACAAACACACAGACAGACACAAACACCAAAACAAACACAAACACAAACACAAACACACACACAAACACAAACACAAAAACAAGCACAAACACAAACACAAACACAAAAACAAACAAAAACACGAAATGCCAAACGCAAACACACAGACAGACACAAACACCAACACCAACACAAAAACAAACACAAACACAAAATGCCAAACACAAACACAAACACACAGACAGACACAAACACAAACACAAACACAAAAACAAACACACACACAAACACAAACACAAAAACAAACACAAACACAAACACAAACACAAAAACAAACACAAAAACAAACACGAACACACAGACAGACAGAAACACAAACACAAACAGAAACACATACACAAACACAAACACAAACACAAAAACAAACACAAAATGCCAAACACAAACACAAACACACACACACACACACACACACACAAACACACACACAAACACACACACAAACACAAACACAAACACAAACACAAACACAAACACAAACACAAACACAAACACAAACACAAACACAAACACAAACACAAACACAAACACACACACACACACACACACACACACACACTGCGTGAGGTGAGATCAAGCGCACAGCGATAGCACGGCAGTGATCGTCAAAACAGCTCGTCAGGCCAACATCAAAGTAAAGTCATGGAGGCTAGGCGCCTTTCTGACGGACAGTGAAGGAGACAGTGCATATAAATCAGCATGGTGCGTCACGAATGAACCGTCCCTCCATTGACCGTAACGAGAGTATATACAGAGCGTGTACCCCCTGTCGTTTCTCGGTTTCCTCTCCTATCCTATGGTGAAGGGGAAGCATGTACAGGCCCTGCTGGTGCCATCACTGTCCACTGTAGACCCGACCTGCTCGCCCCTTGGGGGGTCCACCTGTTGGGCAGCACGAGGTAGGCGCCATCACCGCGGCACAGTGAGTACCGTAGCGGTGGGCTCTGGCTCCATCCCCGGCTGCGGTGTCTGGGGCGTTCGGAGGGAGGGGTAGGAAGCGAGCGAGTCGAGCTGCCGTATCCTATCTACTCCCTGTCTGCTGTGATGTGCACTTAGATCGCGCGCAAGCGCTCGATCACACACACACACACACACACACACACACAAACACAAAAACGAACACAAACACAAAATGCCAAACACAAACACAAACACACAGACAGACACAAACACAAACACAAACACAAACACAAACACACACAAACACAGACACAAACACAAACACAAACACAGACACAAGCACAAAAACAAACACAAACACAAAATGCCAAACACAAACACAAACACAAACACAAACACAAACACAAAATGCCAAACACAAACACAAAAACAAACACAAAAACAAACACAAACACAAACACAAACACAAACAGAAACACAAACACAAACACAAACACAAACACAAACACACAGACAAACACAAACACAAACACAAACACAAACACAAACACAAACACACACACACACACACACACAAACACACACACAAACACAAACACAAACACAAACACAAACACAAACACAAACACAAACACAAACACAAACACAAACACAAACACAAACACAAACACAAACGCAAACACAAACACAAACACAAACACAAACACAAACACAAACACAAACGCAAACACAAACACAAACACAAACACAAACACAAACACAAACACCAGCGCAAGTGCAGTAGGAGACCCCCCGGAAATCACCCACTCCCCCGAGTGCAGCGAAGGGCCTCCCACCCCGACCCGCCCCGCCGGATAAGACATGGGTTGGGAGACCTCAGGCAGTGTGAAGACGTGCACGCCCCGCGACGTCAACTGCTCCTGCAGTCGAGCACACGCGGTGCTCTTGCCCGCACATGGGCCCCCGGTGAGCACGATGCGGTGGATCTTGTTGCCGGTGGCGGAAGGGTTGTTCGCCCACTTCGCCCGCAACTTCACCAGCGGGAGGTGCAGCCCCAGGGACTTGCCCTTGCCAACGGGCTCTGAGAACCGCAGCGTGTTTGCCTCTGCGGGACACGGATGTCGTGGGGAAGCGGGGGGACTGCGGGCGTGGGGAATGGCGGGGGGTGGGGGGCAGGGATGCATTAGAAGGGAAGGGGCCTCAGAGGCAGCCCCGGAGGCGGTTAGGCAGGCGGTTGGAGGAGGTTGCCGAGGCGGTTGGGGGCGGTTACTGTCGGTTACAAATGCCATTGAGCCTGGCACTTGCGGTCAGGGGGACAGTGGCTGGGCATAGGCTGGACGCCCTGGAGGGGGGGGGGGGGATATCCCCCCCCATCCAATGCATACCTGGTGAGGTGGGGGGGGGGGGGTACGCTACAAACCACGATGTTCCCCGGAAGTTTTGCATTGGGCAATCTGATGGTTATCTAACACCGAATTGACATTGTGCCAGGATTCACCACCAGCTTCCTCAACGTGCCCATGGGTTCTGAAGGGAGATCAGAGGGCGAAAACTGCTTTGCGGAGCAGCTCAGCTGTGCACCTGCCATCAATCCCCCCTTCGGTGCAGCAACCGGCCTCCGCAAAACTGTTGCGAATCCACCGCGAAACTGGAAAACGTTTGGAGTGGTGTGTGGTGTGTGGCTATAATCCAGTCCCTCTTGGAAGGCGGTGATGCCCATGAGTTGACGTTGATATTGATGAGCCTACCGGCAGCCACACCTCCGCAGAGCTCACCTACCGGGGGGGGGGGGGGGGGATATTCCGTGTGGGGGAAAATATGAATCTACAAAATCGACAAAATCTGTGCCACTTCTTAAAAATGGGCGAACAAATTACGTATGGCCCCCAATAATTGCTCATGAGAAACAGTTGGCGCTTGCTGTCATTACCTGCACAAATCCTTAAAAACGCCGAACAAATTGCGTACAAAATGTTTGTACAGAATTTGAAATCCAGAAATTCTACCTTGTATAACCCCCCCCCCCCCCCCCCAAGTACGTTAGGTTACCCTGCTCCCTGGCAACCGAGGGACGATGCAAATTGGGGTGTGAGCCGCAAAGAGCTTCCCGCCGCTTACCGGCTGAGAGAGCTGGCGGGGGAGGGGGGAGGGGGGGGCACTAGCGGCAAGCCAAAACCTCCGTCTGAAACAGCACACACAACATCGTTCGACCCAACCCTCCACGAAATTCCATTCCGGACTGCGACACGCCCCTAAAGAGGCAAGCCGCGGCTGTACGCCCCCCAGCCCCGCCCCCGGCACGGTGCACAATGTCAGTGCATTGGTCGCCGTCCTCCATGACCGTGATCCATTGGACGCTGCTACAGTGAAGATAAATATCATTCACTAAAGTCAACAAATCAGAAAACCCCCGGAAAAAAAAATTCCAAAAATTATGCCGGCAATGCTTTTTCAAAAAAATCGACGCAGAATTCCACTAGGAAATGCCGGCATAATCGGTTCACGCCTACTCGCAGGCTTATCCCCCAACGAGCGTCCCAGCGCATCTGCTCCTTCATTGCCATCCCAGTACAACGAGCACCTCCGTCCCCCAGTGAGGGCCATCGATGATGCAAGGTCCTGAAGGAGCACGTGTAGCCCTCTGCAAAATGACTTTCTCTCAGCGACAACTGAAGGGGGGGTGGACAATGGCAGTTGTGGGGCGTCCAATCCCACGGCGAGAAATCGTGTCACAGCGCGGGAACAATGCGATGGCGTCAGAAATGCGATGGCGTCAGTGCCTCTCCTTATCCCTCGGGGAACCGCACCTCCGGACAGGCGCCTGACGGCCCTTGCTTGTGTCGTACAACACGGTCCAGCGCGACCGCCACGTCAGAAACAAGTGCGGGAAAATGGTGGCAACGTGCGATGAATTGTAGGAAACTGCGAAAAAGTCCGAAAAAGTGAAATCAGCCTCCAATTTCCGGCCGCTTTAAATTGCCGGAGGAAACTTTTTCTGATGTGGGTGGGTGGGTGGGTCAGCCAGGGGCTGGCTAGGGCCCCAAACAACCCCCCCTTAAGCAATAGCCTGACATGCACATCTGGGATCCGGGTGAGCTGTGGATGGGTTGTGTGGTGCCGACCGCTTTGGCAACTCCCACCAACCGCCTGTCGAACCGCCTCTGGGGCCGCCTCTGAGGTCCCTTCCCGAGGCGGAAGCGGTGTGAGTGCCAGGTGCGCCGGGGACATGGCGGCCCGCGGACCCCGATTACCCCCGCCTCCCTGTAACCGACGGTGGATCGTTCACCTGCTTGGTCCCTCATCTTGCAAGCCCGTTCGGCTCTTTATTTCCATTTTTTTTTTGCTGGTGTGCACGCGACCAGCCTTTTGTTTGGGTCTGACCTTGGCACGCTGGCAAAACCCTCTTTCCAGACGGCACTTGAGAGAGTTCTTGGAATCAGGAATCAGAGCTTTCCAGTGCTACGATTGTCCCACAGCTCAGCGTGCTGGCGGACATGACACGTAGTCAGGGGTGAGCTAAATCTGAAGCCAGAAGATGCAGCGGAAAGTGCCACGCCCGGAGGCATCCCAGCGTGCGACTGGGGCACACAAAGGACTGGAGGCTGAGAAGCAGCAGCGGCTTGTATTGCCCACAAGAACAGCACCGGAGAGGGCGGTGTGCATGCGACCGGCTTTGTCTCTGCCTGTGTGCGACGCACGCTCCGGTGGTGAGGGGAGCATGCGGCGGGACAGGGTCGCACACCCTTTGCCTTGTCCCTGCCCTCCTTGTTCACGGACGAGCCCTCGCTGATGGACAGGCGGCCGCTTCGGATGGTGAACTTCGAGGAGGCGGACTTCTGCGTCAAATCCTCAAGGCCGGGTTCTGCGGCCCCTTCGGCGGGGAAGGCAGGGACCTGAGGCGATGTACAGAGCAATGCAGCAGAAGCGATCCACTTCACCGGAATAGTCTTATATGCCCATCTGCTACCACCATACAGCCAATTGGAGTCCCAATGCAATCAGGGCCCCTAAGACTGCCAAAGAGTGCCAAAGAGTGCCAAAGAGTGCCAAAGAGTGCCAAAGAGTGACAAAGGGTGCCAAAGGGTGCCAATGAGATTCGCATTTGAGTGCTCGATTAGATTACCATTTAGACTTCCATTTAAAGTGCCAATTAGATTTGTGATTAGGTTACTATCATTATTATTTTCTGCATTAGACTTCCAATGACATTCCCATTTCGGCCTTCGTACATTTGAAAATGAGTAACATTCGACATGCCTATCTGGGAAGTGGGGACAGCAGAACAACTGTAAAAGCATTCCGTTTGGAGGCAGCAAAGCAGCATGTCACTTGTACTGTTTGGGCGAGCACGTGCACCTGCGCACGCGCCGCGCGCTACTTGTGCAGCGAGTACACCCGGAATTTTCTGCTTCCCCCCCAACCCCCAAAAAAATGGCCCCCAAAGAGAGCAATCCCATTCACCACAACAAATTGTATGACCACCCCCCGCTCCCACAAACAGTGCACAATCAAAAGCACAACCCACTTCATAATCTTTGAAATGGCCATTGGCCCGGTGTGGCCCTTTGCGGCCCCAAATAAGTACATCTGCGGAGGTGCCCGGCGCGAGAGGACAAGTCCAAACGACAGCACAACACCTTTCCGATGGATGTTGTCAAATAGCTGCACCACGTCACGTGCTCCCCCCCCCCCCCGTGTGACATTCCGTTGGGTTGTTGTTTCTTTACGGGGCCCTGGACAGTCACCCGTTCGTCCCTTCGCATGTTGCGTCGGGTCGCTGCGTTCTGTCGGCCGCTGCGGCCGGTGCTCTTGCTGGCGTCGTTTCCGCGTTGGCGGAGCCCAGTAGTTTGGTGTGCCGGGGCTGTGCTGGATGTGGCGGGATGTGCCGTTTGCGTGTCAGCGGCGCCCAATAATTGGCGTATTGAGGATGTGCTGGTTGTTGCCGGGTTCGTTTGACTGTTTTTGCTGTCCGCCTCCCCCACGCGCTCTCATCCCTGTTGTCCCCTGCTTTGCCCAGGTTGGTCAAGCGGTTTTTTGCGAACTTGCCCGGGTCTGCCTGTTGCAAGAACAGCTTCGCCGTTTGCAAGGCCAGACAGCCTTCAGCTGCCCTTGCTTAGACCACTGCAAGCAGGTCCGAGGAGGTGGGCAGACATGCACAGCAATGGGAGTGATGGGAGTGGAGTCCTTGGGACAGAAATCTGCAACGGTGAGCAGCATTCCACTCCTACCCAAAAAAAAGCAACCCCCCCCCCCTACCACATGGTACCCCGTCGGCCTTTGTGGAACGACCCCATTCCTCCACAGCACTGCACACTGGGCGTACTACACGGTACCTCGTCAGCCTTTATGGAAAAACCCTTCCCCCCTCCTCTGAAGCACTAGACACCGGGTGTACCAACCCCCAAAAAAATTTAAGAAGTAGTTCTTAACTGTAGCCCGGTTGCTGGCGGTAGCAGTGGGGGTTTTTATTCTTTGGGGTGGTTCCTATTTAGTTTCTTGTCTATGTAACCTCCTCCTGTCACCAGAAAAAATGGATGTTTTTGATGGCTTGCACCCACAGCGTGAGGACTCTATTGATGTGGATGACTCAGATACATCTGAGGACTCAGATATGGAGGTGATGGAGCGGTTGGCTGAACCTTTGGATGATCTTGTCTACAACCTGCCAGCTGCAAAAATAAAAAAATTTTAGTAAGTAATTTACTTAATGAAAAACATACATTTTTTTACTCAATCAATTACTTGATAAAAACTCACCCGCAGAGGAAAGACTGAGCAACTAAATGTTTTTTTACTAAGTTTTGAAACTCAGTAAAGTTGACTTTTGAAAAAAAATTTTGACTAAGTTTCACCACGGACCCTTCCATCACTTCCTATTTCCGGAAATAATTGGTGCACAAAAGGAAGATCCTGGCAATTGCAATGTTCCCCAGTCTTCGCCTAAATCGCTTGTGAGAGACCAGGGTGGGTTTTAGCTTTGGCACGCTCCGTGGAGACCCCCAGGGGTTTCTTATTTTGGGGCGGCTCTTAGTTTGGGCCTGGTGCGTAAATTTGGGAGGGGGGTTTAAACGGCACTCCACCGGCCTTTGTGGAACAACCCGCTGTAGCGTGGGGAGCAGGGGCCACGGCACACCGCGGTGTTCTCATTCAGGAACACGAACTTCCCATGTCTCGTCCTTGAAATGACGGTCATGTTGTTATCGACATTGGACAACATGAAACCCCTGGCCTAACTGCCAGTGGTGCAGCGACCGTCTGCAGAGCCAGGGCAGGAGGGTGAGTGGAGAGTCTGCAGGGCAGGGGGAGCGGGGTAGATCAAGGCACTTACCATGAGGCACAAGAAGGCACGCGCCAGCGGGCACACAAACACACGTACCATCACTTCCCATACGGCACACCAAGGCACTTGCCACAGGGCACACAAACACACTTACCATGGAAGTGCCTTGGTGTGCCCTACGGTAAATGCCTTGGGTGGGCAGGCTTTCAACTCGGGGGGAGGGGGTCGATAGAGCCCCCTGGCTGGACCCCCGCCCCCCAAAAAGGGGCTCCATTGACGCCCCCCCCCCCCCCCCTCCCCTGAAAAAAAAATCCTACCAAACCTGACCCTCGGGCCCCGGAGGTGGCCCGGACCCGAAATTCGGCAAAAAAAAATGAAGATGGGATTTTTGGAGTCAGCGCGTCCAGGGGTTCAGAAAAGTCATCATTTGCCATGGATTTGGTGGGGGTGGGAAATTGACCATTTTCAATGGTCAAAAAAACTGTCGGCGCCTTTGGCCAGACTTCACAATCACTAATTACTGGTCCTGTCAATTGAGCCCTTTTCCCATACCCCCCCCTCCCAGTTTTTGGGGCTCTATTCACCCCCCCCCCCCTCCCGGCAGTTGGAAACCCGCAACCCCCTTTGTGTGCCCTCTGGTAACTGCCTTGGTGTGCCTTACGGGAACTTTCCTGGTGTGCTGTATGCTAAGTGCCTTATCGTGCCCACACAAGGGCACTTACCAGA
Source organism: Eutreptiella sp. 'Long Island Sound 2002' (assembly GCA_964036045.1). NCBI lineage: Eukaryota > Euglenozoa > Euglenophyceae > Eutreptiales > Eutreptiaceae > Eutreptiella > Eutreptiella sp. 'Long Island Sound 2002'. The sequence goes on along the minus strand of OZ038404.1, from coordinate 7,060,225 downwards.
GGGCATAGCACAGCATTTACCACAGGGGACACCAAGACACGTACCAAAAGGCACACAAAACTTTGCGATTTTTTTTTTTGCAAAATTCACTTTTGCGGAGCTGTGTTTGGTTGACCGAGCCAAAATTGAAAAAAAGCAAAAAAAAAATAAAATTGTTTTACTTTTGCTTTTCTTTTGCGCTTGGCACTCTTTTTGGAGGGTTTCGTTTCATTCATTTTGGTGCTTCACTTACCACAGGGCATGCTGCACGTGCCGATGTTGTGTGTGCCCGGGTTGCATGTGCCTGTGCTGCATCCCTCCCAAACGGCCTCTCCCTCCCACATGGCGACCGCAGCGACGGACAGCACCGCCGAGTGACAAGTGTGGGGCGGTGCACAGGTTCATGAGCAGGTGCACTGCGTGCGACACAGGGCCCTCAGTGACACACCTCAGGGGATTCAGACGCGGGTCATGCAGCTGGCAGTGGATCGCTGACGGGGTCATACGGCGCGCATGACACCGTCGTACATGAGGCAGCAGCAGAGTGGGACAGAGACAGACTGTGAACAAGAGAGATATGCGAGGCTGAAAGTAGTTTTCACCACATTTTTATTTTACCCGAAAAAAACGGTTTTGTACCCGAAAGTAACAATTGCATAGGTAGATGACGTCATGACTATGAAAAAAAGTGACGATGGGGTCTAAAGGACCAAATTTTGCTGCCGTGGCAAATCGGTTCCTATTCCCATTGTTGATGTCCATCGTCGTGCATGTGAGCCCTGGAGGCAGCCTGTGGACAGACGACATGTTTAGCCTGTGGCATGTGTTTGACTACGTAGCGGGGCATGGGCCTAGGCCACAATGTCTGGTTCCATGAAAACCAGCATGATCCTGGCCACAAGGTAATTCCAGCAGCAGGATTGGGACTCACTCGGGGGGCAGCGGGGTGGCGGTGGGGGGTGGCATACGGGCTGGAGAGGTATGCCGGGTGGTACTCCCCGTTACAGGTAATTGTTCGTCTCTTGAGGAGGGAATCCCCCGCACATGGAGAGGTGGGTTGGTCTGAGGGGGGAGGGGGTCCTCCTATGGTTGTCAGCTGTTCTAGTACCTGCCCACATCCCCCACTTGTAAAGTTCAAGGTGCAGGTCGCCATGAGTGACGGTGCATCGCATTGCCGCGGTGCTTACCGATCTATTTGATGCCCGCAGTTGCCATTGGTCACGTGGTCAATGGACACATCCATGTGTGTGTACGGTGACAGGCTTGTCACCCAAGGTTGTCCACCCACTGGTTTGGGGGTGAAGGAGGCAGGTTCGAAAAAGCGCGGGGGGTTCGGAGCCTGCCCGGCGACCCCTAACAACCGGGGAAAACGATTTCTACTCGGTGAGAGGGGGGCAGCTGTCCAACTACGCACACCTGCTGCTTCTGCCCCTGGGCATCCCTCACATGCCAGCGCCAGCGTGCTCCACACAAAGCCTCTACAGTGCCAAGACAGGGAAGTTTGGAGGGTGCTCACCTCCACTGATGTGAGAAATGTGACACAGGGCCAGGGGTTTCTGGATCACCAAGTGCTACCCATCAGTGGGGTGGGCCTCAAAAGGTGAGGCGTGGACCCGCCACTGAGCTCCAGCCGCGCCTGCCTTCACGCGGCCTTCACTGCCTTTCCAGTTTCCAATCAGTTCAAGCGCTGTGCTCAGCCCACAGATTTCAGATGTTCGCCTCCCTGATCCTCCCTAAATCGGGTAAGTTTAGAGGCCCTTTTTGCTCCACGTGTGCCCGGCGCGCAGCTACTATCCGTGGAAACTGCACCAACAGAATGCTCTCAAATGGCTCACAACAGGAAACTATTTCATTTGAATAGGGAAATAGGGGGGGGGGTGACCTAATTAAAAAACAGACAAATGCAAACCAGAGGTAACCAGAGGAAATAGGGGGGGGGGGCGGGCTATTTATTTTGAACGGGGAAACAGGGAGGGGGGGGGGCGATTTAATTTGAATAGGGAAATAGGGGGGGGCTATTTATTTTGAATGGGGAAATGGGGGGGGGGGCTATTTCATTTGACCTGGTGCAAAGCATGCACCTACAAAGCACAGTCATGAACCAACAAGACCCACCGGGTCAGAAAATCAGTGACACCCGTCTTCGTACCCCCCCCCCCCTTGCGCAAGCACGGCCAAGGTCAGAAAAACAACGGTCACACGGGGTCCCCGTGCTTAGACAAGCCCGTGCTTGCGCGTGACGCGCAACACAAAGAGACAATGCACACAGAAAACCTGCCCGTACCCCACACCAAGCACATCACTCACAAACATGGCACTAGAACACAACGTGTAGGCAAAATTCTATTGCCTTCGGCAGTGCACCTCGAAGAGAGGTTGACAGTCAGCCAATCAGTCCCTGAGCCAGCAAGCAGGCAGTCAGACAGATACACACAGTTTGGGTTTTTTATCAGTGGCAGATGCGGCCCCAAGGAGCAGGGAGACCATTCGTTACAATGTTGCAATCTAAGCAGTGGGCGAGCAGTAATGCAGCCGACCTGCAGCTGTACGGTCGGTGGTTCGAACCCCAGTCTGCCCACTTTGGCGCCGCCGCCAGCGGCGACGCTAAAAGTCAGCAGACCAGGATTCGAACTGACGCCTGCAAACACGGCGGCAGCTGCGTTACCATTGGACCGCTGACCGTGTTACCAGTGCCGTGTGTCCCCACTGCTTGTAGCCTATTAAGCAAAACTTTTGACCCCCCCCCCCACCCCCACCCCCACCCCCCCCTCAAAAAAGTGATATCCAGTTTTAGGGGGTAGAGGCCTGAAAATCAAAAAATCCATTGGGGGATGGTCTTATTGGGCAAAATAATGATTTTACAAGGGGTTGGACATCCAATATCATGCCTTGGGGTATGCTACGCGAATGACCCCAAAAAAGGGGGGTATATGACGCCCGCGCCTGCGCTTGATCTAACAACCTCTCTTCGAGGTGATTCAGCATGTCCTCATGTACTTCAAATGAATGAAGTCATCTCCACGTGCAGAAGGACCAGCGATGGTGGCAGGTGCATGCTCACCAGTGGATCGGATGTATGTGACACCCAAGCCAGCGATAGCAACATTTTTCATGGCTAAAAACCACAGCAAAACAATTACCATTGGGTTGCAGTACCAATCAGAATGTTGTTGTGAGCAAGAGGAACCATCACAAACATGACCTAGCCCTTCTTTCCCTGTACAATCAGCGCACAATCACGAAACAATGAATTTCTGACCATAAAAACCGTGGTCAGAAAAACCCATCAAAACAACGGTCACACGGGGTCTTCGTGCTTAGACAAGGCCGTGCTTGCGCAAGGGGGGGGGGGGTACACCTGCGGTACCACCCAAATCAACACATCGGCAGACGTTCTGGGGGGGCCGGATCGAAACAATGCGCCTGAAAGATGCTACCCATGCACCCCACGCAGCAAGTTTTCCTCATCCTCCACATGTGCTTTCCTCATTGGAGTGGTTCTGGTTGGAAGTTGTTGCATGCACTCCATGCCAGCGTCCCCGCCCGTGAACGTTCGTTTCTGGTGGCGTTACGGAGGCATTTATTCTGCTCTTAAGGCCGCGCGGTCGAGAAGTTTTTGCATCTCCACACACCTGCGCATGCTGCTGTGTTGCCCCCTTGCCTGCAACGCAGGGCGCCAGCAGCAGAACACGAACAGCAAGGCTTGGAGACTGACTGGTACTCTTGGTGTTGTCGCGGGTTGTGCCTTGGTACTATTGTACTGCAACAACTAATTGTGGGAAAGGCGGGTACGGGATTTCCGGATTCAAAACTAAACCCCCCCCCGTACAAGAACACGCAGTCAAAATAAGAACACGCACGCATGTTCTTATTATTTAGTCAAAAATAAGAACACGCAGCCGGCCCCGGGGTCCTACGGTCCCAATTTCTGCACCTATCGGCCCCTGCTGACATACCAGGAATTTCTATTTTTTACCCTGTAGCTTCCCACAGGTCCCGGGGTCCCAATTTCAGCACGTGCCTGCACAAACAATGCACAACAGGGTTCGGGCCATATTGGTCGATTCGCACAGTCTTTAATTAGGCTTCAAGAAGGATGTCATGGACAATTGCTTGGGTGCTGCTTTTGGTTTTGGTTTGGCAGCCACATGAGGAGCAGCGGGCTGAGCAAAGGCCCCCTGCGGTGCAACAGGGGGGACAAAAGTGAAGGGAACACGAAGCTAGACATCACAGGGGTTTATGTACCCCAATTTCCTGAACCCAACCCCCCCCCCCCCCCGTTTGTATTACAAAAAACCTCCCGTTTTGCACTGAAAAACTCCCTTGTTGTACGAAAAAAACCGCCCTTTTGTACCAAAAACTCCCCTTTTTGTACTAAAAAACCCCCCATTACCCTATCTCAAGCCCTGCCAACCCCGCATACCCTTACCCACGTTCTTTTGGGGTGAAAGCTGCAGGTAATTGCTTCCTCCTTTATGGTACCTTTATGGCTCCTGCATTGCTGCAATGCTGCATATCTACCCCCCCCCAAATGTACTAAAAAAAAACCCTCCAAAATGTACTAAAAAACCCTCCAAAATGTACTAAACCCCCCCAAAATGTACTAAAAAACCCCCCGAAATGTACTAAAAACACCCCAGCCCAACCCCCACCGGGTTTTTTCTTACTGCATTTTAGAGCAGGAAGTTTTTTTAGTGCAAAACGGGGAGTTTTTTAGTATGCACCACATAGTCCAAGTTAGTGGGAGTTGTGGCACTGCGGTCCACACCATGTGTGCACTGAGTCTGCACCATGGCAACTATTAATGGTCAAACACCGGTGAACCATCCCAAGATATACGCACCCAAACAGCCGATACAACCCCAGAAAACGTTAGTTGCAAACACACCACCTGTCTTGCTTGGATTTTTTTTTATGGTTGCCAAAAATTCCTAAAGGCTTCTGGGGAGTGTTTCTTCTTTCCTTGAGGCCTCTTCTGATGGTTGCAATTATCACTGTGAGGGTCCCCAGAAATCCCCAAAGCTTGCGCTGTGCGGGCACTGCGCGCGCAACGTGGCAAGAGCGCCCTCTGAAAGGCCAGCCATCAAGCTGACAAACCAGAACCATATTCCACGGTTAGAGCCGCAGGGAAAGTGGTTCTCAGCGCAGGTACCGATCACTTCATGCTGGTACCCCCTGCGGCGCAGGGACATGCACAAGGGGCACATTGGGAATGCTATTGCACGCGCACCGTGTGGGCACCGCGCGCATATTCGGGCACAATTCATTGGACAGGAAACCCTGTTTAATGTTTGTCATGGGCATCCTCAGGGGGAATCTTTGCACTGCGCGCGCACTGCGCGCGCACTGCACGCGCACTGCGCGCTACTTTTAGACTATGTTCCCCCCGAAGAGCCCCCAAGCACACCCCTTGGAAACGCCCTTAGAGTTAGGTAACCCAA
>OZ038404.1:6877305-7049805 GCA_964036045.1 Eutreptiella sp. 'Long Island Sound 2002' | reverse complement strand
CTGGGATTTCAGGTGCCAGCCCACAACATCTGAGGCATGGAGGCCATTGATCTGGGGGGAGAAGGCTCGGTATGTGTGCGGCCGCATCGAGGACGTCAGGCATGTGTGCGGTGCGTGCAGTGTGCCAAGCAGTGCAGTGCCACAATATGTGTTCCTCGTCCTCTGGTGCATTGCCACAAAAAGGGCATGTCGAGGCCACGCGCATACCCCTCTGGTATGCCCTGAGTGCCGTCCAAGTGGCTCCAGAGAGGATGCCCCGGAGGATGGACCGCTGTAGTTCTGTGTCAAAAGCAGCTACACTGGGTTGTACCAGCTGCCTGCACGTGGCGTAATGGACCCCAGCAAAAAGTCGGGGCCGCCGCTGCACTAACGCATCCAGCATTTGGGAACGCAGCTGTTCACGCACTTCGTGCTTCACTGTGTTTTTGTCCCCGTAGAGTAGCAGGGGGTCGCTTTTCCCTGGTACCTTCCAACTCCACCACCCCTGCACTGACACCCACCCACATTCGTGTGCGGTGTGAATTGCACGGCCGAAAGGCCGAAAGGCCCAGACCCCTTGTGGCACTGATCTGTTTCCCAAATCGCCTGGCCGGTGATCTGGGTGTGTGTGTGTGGATGTGTGTGGATGTGTGTGTGTGTGTGTGTGTGTGTGTGTGTGTGTGGTATTGCCATTTTTACCAGGTCTCCCGGATTAGCCCGTATGGCCACTCTGGCGTCCTCGGGTCGGGTCACTCCCATCGAAGCAGGCCCACTGTACAGGCTCAGGGTGCGTCCCTGTGTTACCCCTCGACCAGTGTGATATGCACTCTGGACCAGAACCTGGCTCGCTGCCCCAGGACCACCCTGGAAGTGAAGGTGGTAGCTCCGTGGCTTCCGCCGGGCCAGCTCCACGGGAATAGTTCAACGAGCCCGTCATGGCCATGTTGCCCCGTGTGTTGTGTGTGTGATGGGGCAGTCACAGCTGGTGGTGCTCGCGGCAGTGAGGCAGCATCCATGCCTACTCATTCAGCGACTTTCCCAGAAAGGATGCCCTTGATGCACGGCTACCGCCGCCCGCCTCCAGGCACGCCCACTCCGGGAATCGAACCCCCGACCTCTCGGGTGCGAGTCCTACGCTTAGCCCGGTTGAGTTAGCCGGGGATCCTTGTGTGTGTGTGTGCGCGCGCATGCCAAGGGAATCAATTCAATCATGCTCAAACTGCGAGGTTCAACATTCCTACTCTCCTATCACTACTGCAAACCATCGGTTCTGTGTTTGGCCCTGCAGAGGGGCAGCCAATAGGCTCTGGATCTCCATATGTACAGGGTGCTGCCAACACACCGCAGCTGTGTGTGTGGACTGCCACTTCGGGTGTGTGTTGGGAGGGGGGGCATGTGTTAGAAAGGGGGGGGTCTGAAGGGGGGGGGTGTTGGCTGGGAACCCCTTCCTCCCAGGGTCCTGCTATGGTCCCCGCCGAAAATTTTGAAGCTTAAATCCACTTGGCACCGAAGGCGCCGGCGCAAAATTTTGGCTGTCAGCCTCAAACATTGGAACAGGAGGAGGGGGAGGGGGAGGGGGGTCCAAGGGGGGGGGGGGGTACCCCCCCCCTCCTTCTGCGACCCGTACGGCCGTTCTAATACATCCCTTGGACCGGGGGGGGAGGAAGTCTGTCGCACTGGTCGCCATCGTAGCCCTGTGCCCCTGCGGCGCCCCCCCCTCGTGCCCCTTGCCGGCAGAGGCTGCCGGGCGTCGCATCCGGAGACTGCGAAGGGGAGGGGGTGCGCCGAATGGGGGGGGGGGGGGGCTGTTGGGCGCACGGACGCGAAGGGCCACTGGGCTCCGGACCATCAACGCGGGTCCCATCGGTGGTGGGCTGCCGGGCCGGGCGGGCGGATGGGGGGCCTGGGGGGGGGGGGTCTCCCACAAGAGGCCCTTCCGGGGGGTACGCGGGGGCTTTGGGGCTTCTGAGGCCGGACCTGTCGGCGTTGCTGGACGGAGGCGGCGGGGGGAAGGGGGGGGCCCTGGTCGCCAGGGAAGCGTCAGAAGAGGGGCAGGGGGGGGGGCAGGGGGGGCAGGGGGGGGGGGGAAGGGGGGGCCCTGGTCCCCAGGGAAGCGTCAGAAGAGGGGCAAGGGGGGGGGCAGGGGGGGGGGGAAGGGGGGCCGTGGTCCCAAGGGAAGCGTCAGAAGGGGGGCAGGGGGGGAGGGGGGTCTGGGACCCCAAAGTGTGTGTACCAAAATTGGCCGATCAGATTTTCCCAACGGGAAATTTCGTTGTCTCCCCACGAAGGGAAGGGGGTCCAGGGGGGGGGTACCCCGCCCTCCTCCGACGGTGTACGGCCGTTGTAATACAGCGCTGCGTGTCCCTCTCCTCGCAAGACCCCTGGTCCCGGGGGCGGGGGCGGGGGGTGAGGGCGGAGCCGCATGCGCGCGCGTCTTCAGAGGGCAGTCCATGGACCAGCTCCCCCATTGTCAATCCACGGGCCGGCCCCCTGCAGGCAACGCTGTGGGCAGGGTTTGAGGAGGACAAAGAGACGACAATCAGAGACGATGAGCACCATCAACACAAATCCAATCCACATCAACAGAAAGACACATTCAAACGACATAAACGACGATAAACAGAAGCGAGGTCAAGGGGCAGTAACTCGAAAGGCAAATGATGCGGGAGGGCCATCATCAAGCCGAATGGACTAGGGCAACGCGTGCAGTTAAAGTGGAAAGAAATCAAGGAATAAACATAAGACTGCCGCGCTCTGTGTGCATTGTTCGCCATGACCCCCAGCGTTCAGGTTTGATGCCCCACAACAGCGGTCCTGGGCAATGCATTGGATGGACCTGGACCGGAAACGGAAAAAGCCCCTCCTTTTTGTTCACTGATTGCGGACCTCTCCACCCATTGTGGACCCCCACAAAACCCATTTGGAAGGCATTTCCGGACGGTGCCGGCCAAGACACTGGGACCGTTCCACCGAAGTCGGGCATATTTCACAGAGAAGTGCATGGCCACGGACGTGCACATGCGCCCATAGCGCCGGCTGTAGAACGAGGGGGTCCAGTGATGGGGCTGGCGTTGTGTAGGATCAGCCCACGTCGTGACAGTGGAACGAGACGTCTGAACTGGTCACATCGGGGCGCCAATGGTCATGCCACTGGGGACGGGACATGTGGCGCACCAGGCGAACAACAACAGACAACAAGACCCACCGCACCGCCCACAAGCACAACGCTCACCGCCCTTCCTCTTTGACTTTAACCGGAGGGACCATCGAGAAATATGTGGTACATCCGTGCAATATGGGGGGAAGTGTGGCGGTGGTGTGGGCAGGGCGAAGGACAGGGCGCCGGGGGGTACCGGGGGGGGTTTGGCGGCAAAACCCTCGCATGCAGCACACAACACGCCTCTGTTTCCATACCACAGACCCAAGTACCTTTCGGACGAGGCCGCCATGGGCCCATAAGAGGGATTTGCTGAACCGCGTTGGGGGGGGGGGGGCGGGTGAAGGCCTCGGTATCTGAACCGCGTTGGGGGGGGGGGGGGGCGGGTGAAGGCCTCGGTATCTGAACCACGTGGGGGGGGCGTATTTCATTAAACCAAATCTCAGTGCGTGGAGTATGTTCGACTGGTCACGATGGAGGACTCCACCCTGCACCATGTCTATCATACACCGTGGGCACTGCCATGCATCGTGCTCACACGTTCACATGGTCATCGGTCAGTCCTACGACACTTAACAGTGGCCGAATCAGAACTGAGGTCAGCATCCGAAGACTCCCTAGACAAAGACCCACTCACTCGGTCGGACGACGTGCTGCGGCATGTGCAATCTGCAACCACGTGGGGTGGGGGGGGGGGGGGGGGAAGGGCGGGTGAAGGCCCCACCCACCCGCCCACCCGAACCCAAAACACAGTTCCTCACGTGGACCACACATTCCCCAATTGAGGGGCTTCGTGTTCTGACTCTGTCGCTGACGCAGAACGCGAGACGCCAGTCGGGCATATCCCGGAGGGGCAGGCGGGCACCCCCCCCCCTTTGCAAGGCATCCCTCGGGGTTGGGGTGGGGTGGGGTGTGCATCCGGCATCGGCATTGAGGCGACGGGCGAGAATGTGTGCCCCAGAGCGCTGGCGCCGGCGGTATCCTGCCACGGTGGCGTCCACTCCCCACGAAACCCCACCATTCCTGTCCCCATTGGGCGTGTGCACGTGCGCGAGAGAGAGGGTGCACGTGAACAGGGGCGCCTCGGGGACGCCCGAGGGCGCAGCGCACCGCCCGCGCCGTGCCTCGGACGGAGGCGGACGCACCATCCGCCGAGGCAGACCGCGCTGTCGCGCGGGGGGTCTGCCCGCCGATGGGGCGCTGAAGACGGGCGTTTTGATGGAGCGGGGGCTGGGGTGGGGGTTTAGGGGGGGCGCAAACAGGTCTCAAAGCGCTCTACACATGCATGTCCTGGTATGCACATGCAGCAATGTCCGGCAGTTCCACAAGATCATTGGTATGATACACGTGTGCTCCCATACAATTGTCTGCACCTGATGGCCTTTGTTTTGTCAACACGACAGTGTTTGTATGCTACAAGACAGGACAAGGCACCCTGTGGCTACCATCCTTCATACGAGGGTTAAGGGGGGGGGGGGCAGCGGGACATCGCGGCGGCCCGGCCCCATCAGCCAGGGCCATCACGCGCGCAGAGCGCCGTCCCCACATCGCGCACAGCGCACATCCACAGCACCGGACAGGCCGGCCCATCCATCGTGGCACACCCTCGAGTCACCGCTATGAACAGCAGCGACCTCCACATACAATCGGTCATCGAGGCATTCAGAACGAAAAAAAGAATGAACCGCCGCCACATCAGACGATGCGCCATCGGATGCACAACACCTCCAACAAAAATGAATGCGCATGTGCGCCGGGCACCCCGAGACAAGGGCGCGATGTTGCAGCGCTGCGCAGCGACAGAGACCGCGCGCGATGCAGCCGTCGAGACGCACCCACGCGCAGCGCAGTGCACAGCGGCATATTGGGCGCCGCACATTAAAACATACAAACAAAAAGCCACAAAACAAGTAAATACACAACAAGCGCCACAAAACAAGTCAATACACAACAAGCGCCACAAAACAAGTCAATACACAAGGCAAGGGCACAAACACGAAGGCGGACAGATCGTCAACACCCGCACCAGATCCCCACAGGACGTCCCTGTCCCCCCATGCGGTGCTGCGTTGGGGGGTGGGGACCGGGGTGACCTCGTCGCACGGGGGGGGGGGGCGGACCGTTAACACCCGCCCCGCGCCCCCCACAGGACGTCCCTATCCCCCGCCTCAGGGCCCGCGGACACTTGGGGGCATCCGTTGCCACACGAGGGCCCGGCACCGGGACAGAGTCTCGGTAGGAACCGCCCCGGCACCGCTCAGTGCGTTCCGCTGCAGATCTCAGTAGGAACCCGCCGCGTCCTGCGCCCGACTCCGCCGGACGCGGCCTCGTCCGATGACGTGGGATGCGGCGGCAGCCGGGGCTGCCTCTGCCCCTCAGACGCCTCCCCCCTCCTCCAGCACCTCCCTGAGGTCGTAGTGCATGGCCCGCAGCGTGCACCACCACCGCTCGGCCAAGTCCTTCCTCCGCTGCTCCTCCGCCAGCTCCAGCTCCCACACCGCCACCCAGTTGCTGATCGCCACCGTCTTGGCGGCCGCCGCCTCCGTTGTGCCCTTGAGGCGCCGCTTCAGCTGCGCCAGCTCGAGCTCCAGGTCCAGGTCCCCTGTCGCAGAGGGGGTTGGGCGGGGCTGCATTCGAGGGGAAGGGGCCTCAGAGGCGGCCCCAGAGGCAGTTAGGCAGGGGGTTGGAGGAGGGGGGCCAAAGCGGTTGGGGGCGGTTACTGTCGGTTACAAATGCCATTGAAGCCGGCACTTGGCGTTCGGGAGACACCAGTTGGGCATATCCCGGAGGGGCAGGCGGGCACCCCCCCCCCCCTTGCAAGGCATCCCTCGGGGTTGGCGCAATCATCATTCAAACTGCAACGGTTCTTGTGTTCGAAAGGATATGCTATGGACAATCTAGATGAAACACAATGTATTCAGCTGTCATTATAACTGCATCCATATCTACAATCAAACGCCATTATTCGAGCGTGTTCACCTGATGACTTACATTTCGGCAAGTGCTGCCTGCATACCACATACTGTATGTCCTACCACCCACTGCTATTGTAGTCAAGCACTCCTTCGGCTCTCAGTTGCTGTGGCAGTCCTAAGGTGTGTTCTGTTGTGTGTCAGTGTGTTCAATTGCTGCTGCTGAGTCATGATGCCGTAGAGACTACGTTAGGCTTGAGTGGCATTGTTGGTGTGAGGGGGCCGACGGCCCAGCCTCTGATTTTAAAATTTAGTCTGGACACTTCGTTCCTATGACCTGAGAGGCATAAGTAGGTTTTTGGGGCAAGTACCGCAGCGGCAGCGCAGCCGGCTGCTGCTCTGAAGACGGGGGTTCGAATCCCCTTGGCCGGAGGCCGAAGAGGACTATGAGGAGGAAATGCGCTTCCGGCGACGCAAGGCGGTACCGGTGGCGGAGCGCGCTGCTGCACATGTGTTGTGGTTGGTGCCTTGCTTTTTTGCTTCACTCTCGGACATGCCTCACACAAAACTGAGACATACCGCAGAAAGAAAAAACTATGAGGACGAGACACGCCACCCATCCAGCGGCGGTACCACTGGTGGAGCGGGTTGCTGAAGGGGGCGGGGTTGGGGTGGGGTGGGGTGTGCATCCTGCATCAGCATTGAGGCGACGGGCGAGAACGTGTGCCCCAGAGCGCTGGCGCTGGCGGCATCCTGCCACGGTGGTGTCCACTCCCCTACCGGGGCTGCCAGGCTTCGTGTGGGGTCATTCCCGTAACGATGGAATGGGGAGGGCGCTTTCCGGCACTGAGGCGGGACGTGCCGGAATAATTGGAAGGTGGGGGGGAGGGGGGGAGTGGATTTGGCTGGGACCCCCCCTCCTCGCAGGGTCCCCCTATGGTCCCCGCTGAAGGTGGGCCGAAAATTTTTAAGCTTCAATCCTCTTGGCCCCGAAGGCGCCGAAGCAAAATTTTGGCTGGCCCAAACATTGGAAGGGGAGGAGGGGGAGGGGGGTCTAGGGAGGGGGTCCAAGGGGGGTATCCCCCGTCCTCCTACGGTGTACGGCCGTTCTAATACATCCCTGGGGACGTGTGACACACGGAGGCGTATCTTTCGGGATCACCGAGTGCTGCCCATCAGCGTTGCGCTGCATTTTCAGGCATTTTGACAAAATCATGCAACAAAGGTCGCTTGCAGGGGCTGACTTTGCGGCATTCCGACACCCAAAAAGGGGGGGTGAGTGAGCCCACTCGCCGCGCGCAAAGGCCACGACACGGGGCCTCAGGCCGTTCGTTCGGCGTTCTGATGGGTTCCGATGCAAATGGCCCCCTCCAAGAGTGTCGTCGGCGCCCCAAACGCCCCCCAAAATGGCGTGTTTTGGCCACTTTCGACAGATCTGGTGCCCAAACATGTGGCACCTGTCCCTTAACGTCACGCCGATCACTGTGACTGCACACGTGTTTTTTGGGGAAAGTGTAAGAATTTGCTTGCGGCGCGTTCGGAGCCAAACTCCTTTGCGGTGATGTAACAGAAGAGAGGAGAGGGGGGGGGGGGGTCTGGGACCCAAAAGTTTATGTACCAAGAATGGCCCAAATCAATACTGCCTTTTGTAAATTCCATTGCCTATCGGCAAGACAGCTCGAAGAGGGAGGGAGCACAACCAGTCAATCAGTTGGGTCGTCACGAAGTCATTTGAAACCACCCCATCCCCCCTCCAACGCCCAAACAGGGTGAAGCACACCTAAAAAGGGGTCTCAAACATGCTTCACATGGGATATTTGATCTTTGAGAATGGTCAGAATATCAAAAAAATCGGGTTTGAAAATTACCATTCTTGAGCTGGCGAATCCACAAAACTGCATCAGCAGGTTGTGCCCCAGCCCCTTGCCCCCGTCCAAACACACAAATCAATGCTGCCTTTTGCAAACTTCATCGTTCCCCGCTGTGAAATCTGGGCTCAGGGGCGGGCTGCCCCCCCCCTCCTCCTCCTCCGGTTGTCAGCCGTACTCATAGCTCCCTGGTCCTTCCATCACAACAACAGTCCTGTCTCCCGGCCCCCTTCACCCAACCCCGGGGATGTATGAGAAGAGGGGGGAGGGGGGGGGGACTGAAGGGGAGGGGGTTTGGCTGGGTCCCCCCTCCTCCCGTGGTCCCCCCTCCTCCCAGGGCCCCCCCTCCTCCCAGGGTCCCCCAGTGGTCCTGAAGGCGGGCCGAAAATTTTGAAGCGCAAATCCTCTTGGCACCGAAGGCGCCGGAGCAAAATTTTGGCTGCCAGCCTCAAACATTGGAAGGGGAGGGGGGGGGGGGGGGCTCTTCCTGCGGCGCACGGCCGTTCTAATACATCCCTGGCTGGCCCCCGACCCCCGCCCTGCAGGGGCCCGAACGACCCCCCGAGTGGAACACTGCGTCATGGCAGTGCGAGGGCACGCCCGCAGCAGCGCATCCCGCAGACGCTCGTCCGGGGCCTTTCTGCCCCTGAGAGAGCGGCGGAGGGGCGCCGGGGGCCCGGCCGCCGATGGGGACGCGCAATCCCTCGGCGATACGCGCACGGGCCGGCGCCACCGCGCTGCCCCCGCACGGGAATGCATGAGGACAACGGGAAAGCCCCCCCCCCCCCCCTGTGTGACATTCCGTCGGGTTGTTGTTTCTTTACGGGGCCCTGGACAGTCACCCGCTCTCCCCTTCGCATGTTGCGTCGGGTCGCTGCGTTCTGTCGGCCGCTGCGGCCGGTGCTCCAAAAGTGTGTGTACCTACAATGGCCCGGCAAGATCTTCCCAACGGGAAATTTCGTTCTGTCGCACGATGGTCCCTTTGGTCTGTGGTAAGGGGGGGGGGGGGGGGAGGCACAAGGCCTCGGCATCTGATTGTTTGCCTTTGGCGGCGCCTATTGGCCTCTCGCCACCGCTCATTCTGACCCTCTGTGGGCCCGAACGTGTTTTGGTTGTGTCAACGGAGCCCCCGGATGACTTGTCCTGTTTGACTACTCCGGGGGTCGGCCGTCCCGGAGACGAGGCTGTTGCCTGTGCCGTTGACCAGGTGCATCCAGATGCACCCTCCGAGTCCATGCGGGGGTTTGCCGACTCCAGCACTGACTTGTGCGCGCTGGGGGTGTGCATCTGCAGGATCATGCCTGACAGGGGCTTCTAACCACCACAAATGATTCTTTCCCGGGGGGGGGAGGGGGGCTCCTTGCGGAAAAAACAAATAAGCAACGGCCTGCCCCCCCCCCCCCCCACCTCCCCCGGCCTCTCGCACCCCCCGACGTGCGTGACGTGCGCGCCGGGCTGGCGCGGTGCCGCGTGCGCGATCCGCTGCTGCACCGACCCCGGCACCGTCTGCGGCGGGGCCGGGCTGTGCCCGTCGGACGGGCCCTGCGGCGGGGCTTGTGAGAGGGACCGCGGGGGGCGGCACACCTTTGCTCATGGTCGCGCGCCGCAGCCACATGCGCCACGCGTAGAACCGCTCCGCGAACGCCGCGCACGCGTCGTCCTCGGCCGCCTCGACGACCGCGCGCCGCCCCGCCTCGTCGTCCTCCAGGAGCCTCAAGTGCCGGGCCCAGTGCGCGGCCTGCGCCTTCTGCTCCTTGCGCTCCTCCGCCGACAGCGTCTTCTGCGTGTCGACCTGCGCCACGATGTCCGCGTGCCCCAGTTTGCGCTGGAGGAACACCGCGCGGTTCTGCATGGCGTCCGCCAGCCAGAACTTGTCGTCCGCGCGGGAGTGCATCGCCGCGGCCAGCGACTCCTGGTCGCGCCGGCGGCCCTGTGGAGCGAGGCATGTGGAGCGAGGTGCTCATCGGGGGCGCACTGTGCGCTGTGCGAAAAGTCGGCGGTTTCCACCGCCGGTAGCCACGGGTCCCAGGGTCCTGAACTCTGCACTCCTGATGCGGTTTTGAATGGATTATGCACGCTTCTGTAGGGGGGGGGGGGTTGCAGGGGTGTTCCCGGGATGAACAACGTAATAATGGGCGCTGTGCGAAAACACCCCCAAAGTGCCGAGGGCCCTTTGGGTGAGGGGGCGATTTGGGGCTGCCATTGGTCAGGTTTGCAATGTCAGCATTAGGCTCCGGCCGTGCCGGGCTCCCCACGGCGTTCACCGCCCACCGTCCACTGTTTGAGCCCATGTCCGCCGATCGTCCGCACAGCCAAGGTCTTGTGTGCTCGCTCCCTGCCCTATCCCTGGGCATCCCTCCCTTTGCGGTCAGATCTGGGCCTTTGGAGTCGTGGACTCCATCGGGCCCGGCGGTCATACCGGTCATACCCCATTTGGGGATTTGGGGTGGGGGTGGGGGTTGGTGCATGCCCCCAAGGCGAATGCTCCGACCCGTTGGCTGCGTGCACACGGCAGTGGCAATGGGGGGGCTGGGGCTGGGGGCTTTGCAGGTGACAGTGGAACGTCTGTCCCACTGCTCCCGACTGCAGCATCACTGCCCCTCGCGGCATCCTCTCCCCCCCCGGATGCGGGTTGCACTGCTGGATGCACTGCCCAGCAGCCAAAGGGGGGTGGGGTTGGGTTGGACAGCGGTTGGGGGGTAACCGACGGCGGTCGGAGGGTGAACGACGGCGGTTGGAGGGAGAGAGAGAGAGAGAGAGAGAGAGAGAGAGAGAGCAACGATCGGTTCTCATTGGCTGAATGACCCTGCCATAGGCACTTTCAGCCTTTAGTCCAATACGTTGTGTGCAGTCGATCGCGCTGCCAACGGCTATAAATAGTGGGCTGACTCTGATGTCAGGTACACAGCGTATCAGCAACACTAAAGGCTGTTCATGTCAGGTATGGACAAATGTCAGTGCAAAACCAATCGTCTGAAAACTCGTCTTACCTATCTCAGCCCCAAGGCCAGGGATGTATTAGAAGGGGGGGGGAGGGGGGGGGGCAGGGGGGTCTGGCTGCCCCCCCCCCCTCCTCCCAGGGACCCCCTATGGTCCCCGCTGAAGGCGGGCCGAAAATTTTTGAAGCTTAAATCCTCTTGGCACCGAAGGCGCCGGAGCAAAAATTTTGGCTGTCAGCCTCAAACATCGGAAGGGGAGGAGGGGGGGAGGGGTACCCCCCCTCCTCCTCCGGTGTACGGCAGTTCTAATACATCACTGCCCCCCAGAGCCACGCCCGGACCTCTGGCTCGACTATGTGCTCAGTCCGGACTGCCCAGGGGGACGCGCTGGTCTGGGGCTTGAGGCGGAGACGGTCTGCCGTGCCTGTCCCAAGCCACCGGAGATCATGTGAAGAAGCCGGTGAGAGTGGGACCGCTGCCGGTCCTGCTGCCCACGGGTGCTGCTTGTGCCCCTTGGTGTCCCTCCCACGCCGGCGCTGGGGGGGGGGGGGGATGCGTTGGGAGGGGGGGGCGAACATACGCCCAGCCACTGTCCCCCTGACGGCAAGTGCCACCCTCAATGGCAACCGACAGTAACCGCCCCCAACCGCTTTGGTAACCTCCTCCAACCGCCTGCCCAACCGCTGCTGGGGCCGCCTCTGAGGTCCCTTCCCTGCTAATGCATCCCTGCCCCCCTCTCCCCGCCCGAGGGAACTCTGGCTTTGGCACGTGTGCACAAAGCGGCAGGCAGCCCCCTGTGTGACAGTCCGTCGGGTTGTTGTTTCTTTACGGGGCCCTGGACAGTCACCCGTTCTTCCCTTCGCATGTTGCATCGGGTCGCTGCGTTCTGTCGGCGCTGCGGCCGGTGCTCCCGCTGGTGTCGTTTCCGCGTTCGCGGAGCCCAGTCGTTGGTGTGCCGGGGCTGTGCTGGATGTGGCGGGATGTGCTGTTTGCGCGTCAGCGGCGCCCAGTAGTTGAACTCAGGCTATTGCACGCGTGCACAAAGCGGCAGGCACCCCCCCCCCCCCGGGCACGCGCACCACCGATGGGTAACACCCGGTGTTTCGGAACCCCATCCCCCCCGTCCTCCCATTCCCCCCACTTCAGAAGGGGCGGTCCGCAGCCCCCCACACGTCGCACACCTTGTGCTTGCAGCCCTGGGCCTGCGCCTTGATCTCCTCGCCCTTCCGCACGTACGCCTCGCCCATCTCCCGCAGCCGCGCCCCCTCCCCCGCCACGAACTCCATCTCCACCGGGTCCGCGAACCGGAACCGCATGGAGTCCCAGAACGCCGCCTCCCGCCGCAGCCGCCCCGCGTACTCCTCCTGCGCGACGCTCTCGTGCAGCTCCCGCTGCACCGTCCGGTAGTACTCCCCCCAGCCCCGCACGCCCTTGGCCGGGCGCGGCGCGGTGCCGTGCAGCGCCTTGTGCCCGACGCCGCCGAAGCCGGGGCGCGCGCGGCGCCGCTCGAGCATGCCCACGAGCATCTGCGTCTGCTCGATGTCGGAGGGGACGTCGGGGTTGAGGCGGCGCCAGGTGGCCTGCCGCTCCCCGGCGAGCGGGCTCAGCGGCGACGTGGCGTGGGGCAGCTCGGAGACGGCGGCGGCCTGTGGAGGTGGGAGGCGACGGAGGGTGCGGACATGGAGGGGGGGGCGAGCAGAGGGATGCATTGGAAGGGGGGGGGGTACCCCCCGTGTGACATTCCGTCTGGTTGTTGTTTCTTTACGGGGCCCTGGACAATCACCCGTTCTTCCCTTCGCATGTTGCGTCGGGTCGCCGCGTTCTGACGGCCGTTGGTGTTGTTGCCGTGTCAGCGGGCCCCAGTGGTTGGTGTGCCGGGGCTGTGCTGGTGGGTGTGGGGGTCGTTTTAGGGTCTTTGCTGCCCAATCCCCCTCCGCGTCCCCGGATGGGGAACCAGCGGGCATAGCACACAGATGGGGGTTGTGGAGGGTCGTGGAGGGCTGTGGTTGAGGAAACTGGGACAAAAATGGGAGAAAAATGGGATCAAATACCCATTTTTCACGGTCCCATTTCCCCCATTTTTCCGGGGGTCGAAGATGGGCCCCACCGTTCCCTCTGTACAAACCAGCGCACCGCACTCACCGACGGGAAAATTGGGAAGTGTTGCCTCTCACCGGCGCACCGCCACGGCGGCGCGTGCACGCCAAGACATAAAACCACAGAAGCAGTATTGCGAGAGCAACGGTCCGTTCTGATTGACTGAATGCCTCCGCCAGAGGCACTTGCAGCCTTTGGTCCAATGATGTGTGCCCTTCACAATAGAGCAAGCCACTGTATACATTCGCTATATACAGCGAGTCGTACCCTACATCCAGGTTTCACTCAGATTTATAGACCAAGGCCATCCACGCATGCTGAAGGACTTGATGAAAGGACAGTAAACTACTTTACTAAAGAAGAGCAGTGAACAAGGGTTGGCGGTTGGCGGCGGGCGGTTGGCAGGGGTGGATATAGTGGGGGGGGGGGGTGGTCCCCCCCCCCAGCCCCCCCCCTCCCCCCCCCGATGACGATTACGATTACGATTTACCCGTTTGACTGACCTAGCAATTTTGCCAGCAGTTTTACAAGAGGACTGATGGCCCAAAAAGGCACCAAAGCAGGTGATACCCTGGATTTCATCCCAGGACAATCAATCTATGAGCCTGTGCATATACCGTTGTACTACTGAGCCAACCTGCCAGCCCTGAACACAAGACAACACATTGCACAGCGGTTGGTATATCCCATGAAGACAGTCCACACAGTGCAATCATTTCTTGACACATTTTGCCAAAATGGCTTGCAATTCCGAATCATCTTTGCCTGAACTGCCTGAGCTAATTGTAATCGTAATCGTCATTCCGTCATCACTGCCTCCTGGCTCAACAGCCCCCCCCCCCCCACCTTGGTAATGTCGTCAGGATTATATCCACCCCTGGCGGTTGGTGGTTGGCGGTTGGTGGCGGTTGGTGGCGGTTGGCGGTTCGTGGTCCTTGGGGGCTGCCCTTAACAAAAACAAAATTTTTTTGGCCTTCTGCAGGACCAGAGGCGACCAGAGGTAAGGGATGGGGGGGAATGCTTCAAGACAGGGCCACGGAACCTGGAAGGCGTCTTGGGGCGGGCTGGGGGGCATCTGGGCGGCGGTCTGCGCGTACGGCGCGCGCTTACCGGGGCTGGACGCCGCTGGGCTGGAGCCCAAGGAGGGGGGCCCCAGCGTGGCCTCGGTGCTCGAGAGGGTCCCGTGCCCCGGGGTCCTGGGGCTCAGCGGCGCGATCAGTGAGTCCGGGGCCCGGAGGGAGTGGGGGCGGGGGGGCGTGGCGAAGGAGCCGCGGTCGTAGGACCAGGAGGGGGGGCTGGGGACCTGCCCGGCCCAGAGGGTGCTGGACAGGGGCTTGGCCTTCATGTAGCATTCCAGCGCGATGTCGTCCTCCAGGAGGCGGTTGCGGGGGGTGCGTTTGGCCGCCTGAGCCATGGTGTACAACGCCGAGCGGCAAAACTGTATCAGGGAAAGGTGGAGGGCGGGGTGAGGTGATGTGAGGTGATGTGATGTGATGTTCGCTTCTAGTAACAAATGTGCACGCAGCGCCCATCCAGTGCCCACACAGTGCAAAGGCAGGCGTCACCTCAAGTCACCTCATTGCACCCCACCCCACCCCACCTCACTTCACCTCACCTCACCTCACCTCACCTCACCTCACCTCACCTCACCTCACCTCACCTCACCTCACCTCACCTCACCTCACCTCACCTCACCTCACCTCACCTCACCCCACCCCACCTCACTTCACCTCACCTCACCTCACCTCACCTCACCTCACCTCACCTCACCTCACCTCACCTCACCTCACCTCACCTCACCTCACCTCACCTCACCTCACCTGCGGGACCCCCGGGGGACGACGCCAAGGCCCATCGTCCGTGGGACCGTGGCAGGCGCTCCTCCTCCTCCTCCTCCTCCTCCTCCTCCTCCTCCTCCTCCTCCTCCTCCTCCTCCTCCTCCTCCTCCTCCTCCTCCTCCTCACCTTATCTCACATCACCTCACCTCACCTCACCCCACCTCACATCACCTCACCTCACCAACCCAACAAAGTTGCTGGCACGTGAAAGGGATTAGAGGCTGCGAATGCTGACTGGGATAGTCCCAGTGGCCCACCCAGCGACACTAGGGAAGTAATGTCTGAAAAACATTGATGGTCTGTTCTACTGAATAGAATTGCGGTGCAATGAGACCAATGATTGGATCGGATGACAAGATAATTTGCAAAATTTCCACTCCGACAATACCCTGGTCACACTTGGGTTTTTGCGGTCAAGAAAATGTGTAACTTGATTTTGCAGATTTCAAATGGATTCATTGGGCCTCCGCAGGTCACTGGTGACATGTATGGCCAGTGCACCTTGGGTGTCGCCAAAAAGTGGAGGTACCTCTTTGTGCCATGATGTACCAAAAGACACCACTACAGAAGACACCACTACAGAGCCGTCCAGTGCCGTGCTGTAAAGGATGACACTCTGCACAACACTGGCAATGTTTACGGCAATCAAAGCGTGGGCAACTAATGCTGGCATAAGCCCATCGCCAGGGCTGCCCACTGTCCTACGTATAGGGAATGGCCAGGGCCTTCCAGCCTGAAGGCTGATTCAAACAGATGGTAGGTGGGTTGGGTGGGTGCTTGGTTCAGGGTTGCACACCGTCCATACCAAAATTGGACAGTGGGCACACTGTTGTACCACAATGTCGTCAACGATTCTTTGCTCGTGCTGTTTGCAAACACTCTTTGTAATTGTTCCACTGAGTGCCCAATGGTTGCATACCCGGGGGTGGGGAAAATCACCAGAGTGGAGAGTCACCACCCCCTTTTTGAAGCTGGTTTTCGTGGCTTCAAGTCACCCTTGGTGCACCAGAAAAGAGTCCAACACATAGGCAAGCCTGTGGAGAACCTAACAAAGTTTTGTCAAAAGGTGCATTAGCGTGTAGTTGAGTCACCAGCGCACCGGCGACTGGCGAAAAAAAGTGACTCTGGGGGCGTTTTCGCACAGTGCGGGCACAGCGCCAATTATTACGGTGATTATCCAGGTAACAACCCTGAAAACCACCCACCTGCGGAATCATGCACAATCAATTCAAAACTCAAAAATTCAAACATCTGATGCTTGCCATGGGTCCCAGGGACCTAAATTCTGCTCCCTATAGCCCCGTCCACTGCAGCAGCCATTCAATGACGTCCTTTCAATCTTCTGAACTTACCGAACTCCCGGTGGTGGAGAACAGCCAACTTTTCGCACAGCGCGCGCACAGCGCACGGTACGCCCCCTCTCAACACTGGTGACTCTGGAAACACCCGGGCATTTGACAAACCCACCAGATAGAAAACCCTCTAAAACCGCCCACCACTTGTGCAGAGCACAGCAATGTCGCAACGCAAACAGGCACGAAGCTGCCTCCATCTGTGCAACACAATTCTCCCCCCTTTGCATGATCTCTTGATGGGTATCTGGTCATATATCCTTGAGGCTGATGTCAATGCCCTCAACAGTGCCATCAATACAGTTGAACTGACTTTCCACCCAAAGAAACCCGGTGCTTTTTGGAAGCAGCCCAAAACTAGAGTTCAGGTAGTCGTCGATGCAGAAAACTTTGCGCTGACCCAAAGGACATTCCCACTTCACCACATGGCTCGCTTGTCCAAGCCAAACTTCACCACCCTGCAACCAAAGAGGGGTGGGGTGGCAGAGGGCCTAGTTAATGGCTTGAAGCCCCCCCCCCCCCCCCGTGCTGTGACACGTGGGCGTGGCAAGTGGTGATTGTGCTCGGGGAAATTGCGCAAGCAACGGCATGCAAAGCCAAAAACAGATCAAGGCTGATCACAAACTGGAATATGGGGTGTCAAGCTGTGAACACATAATATGCCGGGGTCAGGCAGGCATGCACTTTGAATGTGGGAAGGAATGAGGGCAGCGCCCCGACTGAGTCCGTTCTGCCTCCGCCACTGCGGTCCCCCTGACGGCCCACTAACCGCCTTGCAACCGCCAGCCCTGTGTCCCCCACCCCATTTCACAACCCACCAGCAACCGCTTTGGCAACCGCATTTCAGACCCCCGTTCCGCCTCCTCCCCACTCCAGTGCAGCCTGTCGGGGTCAAGGGTGGCCAAGGGGGGGCGGTCGGGCGCATGCGGCCGGTGATGGTGCACTCCCGCCGGAGCTGCAACCACAAGGGCCAGCTGGCTCGGTTGGGGCTCGACATGATGCAAGGTGGTCTATGACGTGCGCGGGAAGGGGGGTGAGGGGCTGCACTCAACCCGGCACACACTCGACCATCAGCAAAGCGTCGCTCGGCTGGTCACTGGCGGCAGTTGAGACTCACCTCCGCAAACGGCCAACCGCTAACAGCGGTCGGTTGAGTGGTTAGAGCACGGGACCCGCGGGCCCGAGGACGTCAGTTCGAACCCCCGGTGGGTTGGAGTGCGTGGGGTAGAGCCAGGGGCCTGGGACTTTCCCGGGAGCCTGCGGCGAGGTCCAGGGTTCGCAGGGGCGGGACATCGGCGCCTGATTGTCGGTGGTGAACCACACCGTGGTAGGCACACCGGGACTCCAAAACGGCATTCCCAACCAACCAATTCAAGCTCCTTTTCACATGAACAACCTGCCACCACATCAGGATGGCCCAACGACATGCCCTGCGGCCATGGAAAGCTCTACTTTGGCCTATGGTGCCGCCGTGCACCCAGGGAAGCCCCCTCACGGCCCTTGCGGTGATGTCTGGGTCGAATACCCACGGCTGCGCTGCAGTGACCCTCCCTCTGTGGGCAGTTTGCGATGGCGTTTGGAAACGGGCATGTCTACAAAAAAGTGGCATGGGACCGGCAGCTGCAGGGCTGTCTTCACACGGAATTGGGGTCCTTGTGCTTGTGCTTGTGTCTGTGTTCGTGCCTGTGCTTGTGCTTGTGCTTGCCTCGGTGCCTCACACAGAACGGATGTAAGTGAGTAGCAAACCCCAAGGTCGCCCTTGCTGCGTCCCGGACAACCCCCGCGGCATCCGAGGCGTCCAGAACGTCGCGTCCAAACGGGCAGCGCCATCCCGCGCCCCCGTCAAGGCACACCGTTTGGGACTCCGAAACGAAAAACGCAGTTTGCCTGGCAGACAAAGGACCTCCGGAATGGCCCCTCCCCTGCGGTGGCCCGCGGCACCCCATGAAGTTCGGACCACTGTGACGTGTACACGAATGGGGGGCAGTGCAATGGACATGTGAGCGGTGCTGGGGGGGGTCAGGAGACCTCCAGAACGTTGGTCAGGGTCCGGCTGGGGCTAACGCAAAGGGAGCACTTCTTACTTTGAACTCCTTCCTCCTGAGCCCCCCTCGAGTCCCGTGGGCTACGCAGGAGAGGGCGGGGGTGGCGCCTGGGCGGTCTGCCTGGGCACTGGGCTCCGACCGCGGGCCGCCTCCCTGACTGCGATCCCCCTGACCGCGAGTGCCGGCCTCCATGGCATCTGTAACCGACAGTAACCACCCGTACCCCCTTCGGCAACCTCCTCCACACGTCCATCCAACCGCTTCCGGAACCGCCTGTGAGGGCCCTTCCCGTCCCCCCCCCCCCCCCTCCCTTCGTATGCGGCCGTACCTCGTCGCGCGGCGGTGTGCAGCGCACGGGGGGCCGCTGGGGTGGTCAAACGTGCGGTGTCGGTCTGCGTGGGACATGCACGCCCCATCGCTGTGCGCTCAGAGCGGCGTCCCCGCAGGCGGAGCCCCGGCCTCGGCGCGCGGGGACTCCCACGAGGACTCGGACCGTCGGCCGTACGCCGCCCCCGAGGCCCCCTGTCCGACGTGGTCTTGCTGCCCGTTTGTTCACCCGTGGCCCCTTTGGCGGTGGGTGGCGGTTGGCGGTTGGTGGTCCCTGGGGGCTGCCCTGAAGGACTCTCCTCAGGGGCTTGCCCCTGCGCGCGCATCCCTCCGGTGATGGACCTTTAGGCAGTGCGCAGCATTCCAGAGACAGACCCACGGCAGTGGGTTTGTGTGTATGTCTGCGCCCGCCACGGCAGCGGCCTGCAGCCCCCCTTTGGACTGGGGGGGCGGGTACGGCCCCCTCGGGCGGAGGGGACCCGGGCGTGAGTCCGCGGGCCAAAAGCGGAGGGCGGCAGGGGCGAAAGAACGGGCCACGCGCGAGCGCGCGACCCGTTGCACACCACAGCCACAGCCGCCCATGCGGTGTCCCACGGCTCGGGATGCATTGGCAGGCGGCGGGGGGGGTGACCCCCCCCCTCTTCCGGCGCCCAGCCTATGCCCAGCCGCTGTGTCCCCGCCGACGCCGAGTGCCGGACTCAATGGCATTTGTAACCGACAGTAACCGCCCCCCAACCGCTTTGGCGACCCCCTCCAACCGCCGATCCAATCGCTTCGGGGGCCGCCTCGGAGGTGCCTTCCCTTCGACTGCATCCCTTGCCCACGGCCCAGGGGCACCGAGGGCCTGCCGCCGCCCCAAAGCGGTCCTCACCCCCCCCCTCCATCCCCCTCCCCCACCACCGCGTGCTGCGGCACCGCGGTACACACGTCAGATTAGGATGCCCCCGGCATCCGCGAGTGTCGCACGGGGGGACGCCGCACAGCGGCTGCACCCCCCCCCCCTCCCCCCCCCTCACAACCGGCGGTACAAAGCACCGGCACCGACACACCACAACCGACACCCCCTCGCCGCCCGCAAAACCACCGCCGCGGGATCTTCTGCCGAGGCGGTCCAGGCCCCCGGGAAATGCCCACAATGACTTGGGAGGCCCTACGCCCACTCCCCCCGCCCCCGCCCCCATCCCCAACCCCCGCCCCCACCGCCCCGACGGAGCCACCGGCGAACGGGGTCTGGGGTCTGCGTCTGCGCGCGCGCGACACTGCCTGTCGTACAGGCCACGGCTGACGGACCCCCCGTGTGGGGGTGGGGGTTGGGGGAGAGGGGGCGGGGGGGGCATTCGGGGCCCTGGCCACCGCCCAAACCGACCCCCCCCCCACACACCCCCACCCCCCCATCAGAAACACTGTCCTCCGCGAAAACCGAACTTCACTAAAGAGGCCCGAAATTGGAGGCCGATTGGAGGTACACAAACTTGTTTTTGACGTCTTCGGGGGGGGGGGGGGGGGGGCTGCAGGGACACACGAGAGCAGAGGAGAGGCGGGGGGTTGACCCTCCTCTCTTCATCACAATTGCAGTTTGGGGCGCTGAAGGCGCCGAATTATCTTTTTCCGTCAAAAAGGGTCCATGAAACACACAAAAAAGGGGCGCCGAAGGCGCTGGAGAACTGGTTTCTCAGACGGAGGGGGGGCGGGGGGGGGTCCGGACGCCCTTTGGGGGGGGGGGGGCGTGGGTTACGTCCTCCGTAGAAATGGAGGTGCCCTGTCATTCTCATGCGTCCCTTGGGGGGGGGGGGGGGGGCACTACACGACGGTCCGGGTCTAGTACGGCCGGTAGCCCCCCGCCTTCGTGCACCGGAGGCGGTAGCTCCCGATCTGGAAGTCGTGCATCGTCGACTGCGCGAGGTCCGCGCTGGCGCGGCTGGAGAACGTCACGGTCCCCCGCCCCGTCTGCCCCCCGGCCTCCGGCGCCACGCTGCACCCCACGACGTTCCCGAACATCGCGAACATCGCCGACACGTTGGCCTCGGTGTAGTTCGGGGGGAGGCTCGCGAGCTGCAGCGTGACGGTCTCGCCGCGCGCGCCGCCCGCCGCGTGCGCCGCGGGCGCGGCCCCGGCCGCGGCGCCCGCGACGGCCGAGGGGTACGCGGCGTACGGGGCCCCGTACGCCGCGTACTGCGCGTACGGGTCGGTGTACTGCGGGACGGCGCCGTACCATTGGGCGAAGGGGTCGGGGGCGGGGGCGGGGGGCGCGGGGGCGGCGGCGGGGGGGGCGGCCCCCTTCTCCCGGGCGGGCTGGACGAGGATGCTCTGCCCGGCGACCTCCAGGTGGTTGCAGGCCCGCATGGCCGCGTCCGCGCTGCCGGCGTCGCTGAACCGCACGAAGGCGCCCTTGGCCGTCTCGGTGCCGCGCTTGAAGAGGAAGGCCTGGGGGGCGGGAGGGGGGGTGAGGGGCGGGGCCGGGGGGTGTGCGCAAGAGGCGGCCCCCCTCGTGCGTGGGCACGGGGGCGGAAGGGCACGGCGGTCGCAGGAGAGGGCAGCCGTTGGAGGTTTATGGCGACCGTTGCGGGCGAGACGACGGCGGTTGAGGGGCAGCCGACGGCGGTTGGAGGGTAACCGACGGCGGTTGGAGGGTAACCGACGGCGGTTGGAGGATAACCGACGGCGGTTGGAGGGTAACCGACGGCGGTTGGAGGATAACCGACGGCAGTTGGAGGGTAACCGACGGCGGTTGGAGGGTAACTGACGGCAGTTGGAGGGTAACCGACGGCAGTTGTGGGGCACCTGACGGCGGTTGGACGGAACCTTTTAACAAGACAGAAAAGCTCGTTCCTTTCTGATCAACGCCATCCGGAGAACGAAGGGTGGGAAGTGACACAGTGCGTGTGGGGGATGTGTACCACTGATGGGGCCGGGCCACAGGCACTAATTGGGAATCCAGCGGCCGGCACTCCACCACCGACAGACGTCACCTGACCACCAACCGCCGCCGGCTAAGCGCCAACCGCCAAATCGGGCCTCCAGCTCGTCCCCCACTTCACACAAGGCAGGGGCGTCCTTAAGAAGGGAAAACAAGCCTTCGTAACGCCAACAGAAAGGAACGTTCCCGGGGACGCTCTCTGCTTCATGGTCAAGACATGGGCAAGACACAATACCACAGAAACGGGATTGAACAATGGATGGCGGTTGGCGGTTGGTGGCGGTTGGCGGCGGGTGGCGGCGGATGGCGGTTGGGGGCGGTTGGCGGATGGCGGCGGATGGCGGCGCATGGCGGTTGGCGGCGCATGGCGGTTGGTTGGCGGTCGGCGGTTGGAGGTCCCTGGGGGCTGTCCTTAAGGGCCGTCTATCATTGGACTTCTGAAGGACACCCCCGTTACAAGAACACCACAGGAATGATCTTGACACTCATGGACAACTACACCCCCCGGGGACACAGCGCGCGCACAGTGCGGGCACAGCGCCAATCATTACGCTGTTCATCCCGGGAACACCCCCTGCAACCCCCCCCCCCCGCTACAGAAGCGTGCATGATCCATTCAACACAGCGTCGGGGGTGCAGACTTCAGGGCCCTGGGACCCGGGGCGACCGGCGGTGGAAAACCGCCGGCTTTTCGCACAGCGCGGGCACAGCGCACGGTGCGCCCCCCCTGGCCCCCAGCCCGAGAGCGCCCCCAAGTCCCCACAAACCCAGGGCGGTCCTTAACAGCGGAAAAAAAAAAACTGCTACGTCACGCCAATGCTGTGAAAAAGCTGCGGATACTGACGGCGGATGGAGGGTAACCGACGGCGGTTGGGAGGTAACCGATGGCGGTTCAAGCACGGGGGCCGCCGCCAGCCAATGTGTGACCCCGAGGGGTGTTCGACAGTTTGGGGGGCTGTAGGGGGGGGGGACCCCCCCCCCCCCCCCTTCGTTGACCCAAACCCCGCACCATTTCCGTCAGGCCCCGTCCAAGCGCGCAAACACACAAGGCTAACAAGAAGCACTAGGACGGGGGACTAAATCAAAAGTGGCCCACAAGTGGGTTCAAGCCTCTGGAAAAAAGCCCTCAAGGGCGATCCTTAATGAAATTCAAAAGAGAGACAGAGAGAGTCCGTCAGGACCGCCCTGCACAGACCTCAATGAGGTTCCCAAATGGCATGAACATGTCCCGCAGCTGGTCCTGCGTGATGCTGAGGGGCAGGTTGCCCACGAACAGCTTGACCTCCCCCACCGGCGCCGCGGGCTGCGCCGGCCCCGGGGGGCCCCCCGAGGCGGCCTTGGGGCCCTGGCGCTTGGCAAACTGCACCGTCATGGCGGTGTCCCGGGGCGGGAAGGCGTAGACGGAGTTGAGGGCCGCGATGGCGGCGTGGCACTGGGCGTTGGCGGCGTACTCCACAAAGGCGCAGATGGCCCCGGTGCTCGTGGGGTTGCGCATCATGTGGATGTGCGTCACCTGCGGTGTGCCGGGGGGGGGGGGGGGGTTAGGGTTGGGCGCAATCATCATTCAAACGGCATCAGTTCGTTTGTCCATAGAAATACGTTATGTACGATCGGGATGAACCCCTAGGCATCTGTCTGTCATAGCCAGGCACATGACAGGAGGGGGGGAAATTTCGCGCCAAGTCAAATTTGCGGTGGTAAATTTCGCTGTGGGAAATGTTGCGGGGCCCCCCGGTTGAGTGTATCACCCCCCGCCGGAGTCCACAGTGTGTACCGCTGGTGTGCGAGAAATTCGCGGAGAACCCGGAATTTCGCGTCGGAAATTTCGCGGTCAATTTGAAACATGAAATTAAAGTGCCACGAAACCCCCCCCCTCTGTATCTACAATCAAACTTTGAAAAGGGCTGGTTTGTTTGATGTGTGGTTGTTCGGGGGTTAGGGTTAGGGGGCGGGGGGGTGCGGGGGGGGGGGGGGGAGGCAGGGCGTCCTTTGAGCGTGGGGCATCAATGGTCCGGTTGCGGTGTCCGCATTGAGCTCTGGCCACGCCTGCCCCCCACGGCGTTCATCGCCCTCTGTCCTCATTGCGCGCTCCCTGCGCCTTCGGGTCCACCGATGCTTGTTGGGGCCTCTTTCTCCCTGATCGGCTGGGGTTGCGATCATCAGGAGTCATCAGGAGGTCAGGGGTGCATCCCGGTCAGGGGTCACTCCTTTGCCGGGTGCTGATCAGCTGCCCCCACTCGGCCCCCGAGTGTGGGGAGCAGGGGGGGGGGGGGATGGGGTCAGGAAGCCAGAACTTTGTGTACCCAAAATGGCCCGATCAGATTTTCCCTTTTGCAAATTTCCTTTTTTCCCATGATGGTCACTTTGTTCTTGTGGGGGGGGGGGGGTCCCGCCCCCTTGGGTTTTAATCATTCTACAGACACCCAACCGCATTTCCAACCGCCAGTAACCCCCCCTCACCCCCAAACCGCTTTCAGATCCCCTGTGACCGCTCTACAACCGCTCTGGAATGGCCCCGATTGCCCCCCCCTCCCTTTAAGCAAAGCCCCGGGGTGCGGGGTGGGGCAGGGCTGGTTGGATGGCGGGCGGGGGGGGGGGTCCAGGGGGGGTTGGTGTGGGACCCCCCGGTGGTGGTGGGTTGATAAAAGGAGCCCTGGGGGTGGGGCAAGGGTGCGTTGGACGGGGGGGAGGTCCCCGCTGCAGACACGTGTACAGCGAGGCACAAGAGATGTGGGGCAAAGAGGAAAAGATCTTCAGTGACATGTCATCGGCGCCCTTCACTGTGGCAGACACGCGTACCGGGGGGCCATGAGCAACGGATACAGAGCTCATATACACCCCCGTGTCACATGCATATGGTCATTGCCACCACTTTCAGTTCATTGTTTTGCCTTGCTGCACTGCAGCACAAACCAGATCAGACGCGTACAGGGGGGGGGGGGGGGGATTCCGTGTCCAGGGAAATCCGAATCTACAAATTCTGGCGCAGCAAAACCCGGGCCATTTCTGAGAAATAAGCGGAAAAAAGTACGCGGGGTGGGTCAACGTTGCCCATGAGAAACAGTGGACGGTGGCTGTTATTTCCTGGAGGACTTTCCCGGGGCATCCACCAGCACTCGTGTCTGACCCCCATCGAATGCCACGGGGACACTGCAAACGAGGCAACACCACTTCAGCACTTCTGCGACTTCCGTGGGAAAGTCATTCGTTGGGACGGGGACAAGTCGGCAAAGGCAGAGCCCAACAAATACCCGTGCAAATCCTCAAAAACACCGAACAAACTGCACACAAAAACGTCGCACAGACTTTGTGACACACCTTCTCCCCCGTACAACCCCCCCCCCCCCTGTGGGACATTCCGTCGGGTTGTCCCCCTGTGTGACAGTCCGTCGGGTTGTTGTTTCTTTACGGGGCCCTGGACAGTCACCCGTTCGTCCCTCCGCATGTTGCGTCGGGTCGCTGCG
This sequence comes from Eutreptiella sp. 'Long Island Sound 2002', assembly GCA_964036045.1. Taxonomy (NCBI): domain Eukaryota; phylum Euglenozoa; class Euglenophyceae; order Eutreptiales; family Eutreptiaceae; genus Eutreptiella; species Eutreptiella sp. 'Long Island Sound 2002'. The sequence continues at coordinate 7,024,910 of OZ038404.1, read as the reverse complement.
TTCTGTCGGCCGCTGCGCCGGTGCTCTTGCTGGTGTCGTTTCCGCGTTCGCGGAGCCCAGTGGTTAGCAGGCTGTTTCTTTTGGCAAAATGCTGGGTTTTACGTTTGTGTGGGTGTAGCAACCCCCCTTTATTATGCGCCAAAATAATATCATGCTGCATGATATTACTACTACAATACTATCACGCACCCCTTCCAGCGCTGGATCCAAAGCAACATGCGGTAACAGATTGAAAAGGTGAACCCTGTGCGCCGTGGTTTTCTGAGGATGTTGCGTGGTGTGCCGGGGCTGTGCTGGATGTGGCGGGATGTGCCGTTTGCGCGTCAGCGGGGCCCAGTAGTTGGCGTATTGGGGGTTGTGCTGGTTGTTGCCGGGGTCGTTTGACTGTTTTTGCTGTCCACACACCTCCGTCCACCTCTGTCCCCCCCCTCCCCCGGTAGCATGACGTGCGGTGCAAGTCCACCCCCCCCGAGACCCGTGAAATAAACTCCGGCAGCGTGCAGCCCTCCACCGGCATCACCCGTCCGCAGAAACCTCAGGCCCCCTCCTCCGAGGGCGAGGAGGGGGCGGCAGCCCCCGCCTCCGGGGCGCCCGGCCTATGCCCAGCCACCGTGGCCCTGGTCTCGGCCCCCCTACCCACGCGGGGGGGGGGGAGTCAGGGGGCGCAGACCTGCCCGTACTGGGACATCAGCTCCGTGAGGGTCTCCTGCGTGGCTTCCGCCGGGAGGTTGCCAACGAAGAGCTTCAGGTCGGTCGAGGCTGCAGGGACGGGGCGGAGGCAGGGGGCCGGGCGTGCGGAGGGCGGCGGGACGACGGAACGCCGTGGGGCGGCGGCACGAGGGCGTTGGGTCGCGTGTGCACGAGGCCGGCGGTGATGGCAGGACGGTTTTTGATTGAGAAAATGAAAACCCTCGGGCCGTCCGGTAGCCCGCTCAGTATTGGGGAACACCGTTGGACGGCACGTGAAGGGCCACCGACGGCGGTTGGGGGGTAACCGACGGCGGTTGGAGGGTAACCGACGGCGGTTGGAGGGTAACCGACGGTGGTTGGAGGGTAACCGACGGCAGTTGGGGGGTAACCGACGGCGGTTGGGGGGTAACCGACGGCGGTTGGAGGGTAACCGACGGCGGTTGGGGGCTAACCGACGGTGGTTGGTGGTTGACAGATACCAGCAGGTGGCCCGCGGTTAGCAGTTGGCGGTTGGTGGTTGGCGACCGCTAACCCCCCACCCCCCCCGGGTACGCACCTGTGGCCACAGCGGCTGGCGCGGCGGCGGCACCCGCGCCCTTGGCGCTGTCGGCGTAGCGCACCACGACGGCCTCCTGGCCACCGGAGAACACGTACTGGGCGTGCAGGGCCTGGATCGCCGCGGCGGCCGCCGGGTGCTGCGTGTAGATGACGAAGGCGGAGCGGGCCCCGCTGGGGCTGGCCTTCTCCATCATCACGATGCGGTCCAGGGGCCCGTACTGCGTGAAGACGGCGGAGAGCTCGCCCTCGGTGATCGTGGCCGGGAGGTTGCCTACGAAGAGCTTGGCCTCCGCTGTGCCGCCGGCGCCGGGCATTTGGGGGACGGGGGCCGCGAAATCTGAGGGACAGGGGCGTGCTTTGGGGCGGGGGCTTAATGGGACGCGGGAGGAAGGGGGATGAGGTCTGGCAAGAGGGTGTGGGTGTGGGTGGGGGCCATGACGTCAGGTTTTGAAATGACCCGCACAATCCAGACCCAGGGACGTATTGGAAGAGAGGAGGCATCTGCCTTTTCAAGTCCTGGACGCTAGTGCAATTGAGGGGATTAGGGGGGTAGTGGGTGAGAGCTCGTCTATGTGCAGCTGTATACAGATATATAAGGCCCTTACCCCCCCTGCCCCCCCCAGCGTATCGCGGCGCGACGGAAGAACCTGGGCCTCCATCCGACGTGGGATCTTCCGAGGAACGACCCTGCCCAGATCTCGGGCTGTGCGCTCCCCCACCCGCGCCCGCAGGTGCAGGTGCATTGGAAGAGAGGAGGGGGGGGGGGGGTTGGCCGGACCCCCCCCCCTTCCTCCTATGGTCCCCCAAGGGTCCCCAGCGAAGGCGGGCTGAAACTTTTAAGCTTGATCCTCTTGATGCCAAAGGCGCCGAAGCAAAATTTGGCTCAAACACTGGATGGGGAGGGGGGGGGGTTGGCATAAGGCCTCGGTATCAGATTGTTTGCCTTTGGCGGCGCCTATTGGCCTCTCGCCACTGCTCATTCTGACCCTCTGTGGGCCCGAACGTGTTTTGGTTGTGTGAACGGAGCCCCCGGATGACTTGTCCTGTTTGACTACTCCGGGGGTCGGCCGTCCCGGAGACGGGGCTGTTGCCCGTGCCGTTGACCAGGGGCATCCAGATGCACCCTCCCAGTCCTTGCGGAGGTTTGCCAACTCCAGCACTGACCTGAGCGCGCTGGGGGTGTGCATCTGCAGGATCATGTTCCTGACAGGGGCTTGTAACAACCACAAATGATTCTGTCCCTTTGGTCCTTTCCTTCTCCTCCTTCTGCGCTCTGCACCGGAGGAGGAGGGGGGGGGGGGATCCAAGGGGGGCTCCTCCTCCGGTTGTCAGCCGTTCTAATACATCTCTGCCCTGACCTCATGCCGGACTTACTCAATTCGACTTCAACCGGCACCGAAGGTCGCCACTCATCAGTGGCTATCGAATGTTTCTTGGTGAGGTCAAGGTCAGCTCAAGGACAGGGCACGCCCCAAATCAGTAGGATGTATTAGAAGGGGGGGGGGGAGGGGGGGGGGTTAGCTGGGACCCCCCCTCCTCCGAGGATCGCCCTATGGTCCCCGCCGAAGGCGCGCCGAAAATTTTGTAAGCTTCAATCCTCTTGGGGCCAAAGGCGCCGAAGCAAAATTTGGGCTGTCGGCCTGAAAAATTGGAAGGGGAGGGCGGGGGGGGGGGGGGGAGGGGAGTCGAAGGGGGGGGTAACCCCCCTCCTCGTATGATGTACGGCCGTTCTAATACCTCCCTGCCATCCCCTGCGTTTGGGGGGGGGGGGGGGGCGGGGCATTTGTATGGGCGACACGCTTTGAGGATGGAGCAGGCGGAGGGTTAGGACCGAAATGCGGTCGCGTGGGTGTAGCGGTGCGCCCATGGCATGTGATTGCGTGCCGAGGGCATGCCATTGCCTGCAGATTCATGGGAGTGGCCGCCATGGCACTGGATGTTGCATTTGTCTTCGGGTACTTCTGGCCGTAGTAGGCCCAAGCCCGGCCTTGCCTGGCGGACTTTGGCAACCGACTGCGGCCAGAGCAGGGCTGTCCTTAGGAAAGGGAAAACAAAGGCGTTCGGAACGTCGGCAGAAACGACCGTTCATGAGGGCGCGACCGACCAGGTCCCTATTTCAGACAGGGACGCAGACCCAGGGGGCTGGGTGGTTGGGGCGGGGGGGGGGGGGGGGGGGGGCTCTCTCCCCCTCCTCCCCCCTCTTTTTTTTGGCAGATAGTCTTTGTGGCGACATGTACGTCCACGAGAAGAGGGCGCCGCGGGAGCTGGGGTAATTCTTTACGCGCTCCGCTTCATGGTCAAGACATGGGCATATCAAAGCGGTGCTGGCCCCAGAGGCATGGCATACTTGGCACGCTTGCCCGGCGGTCTCCCTTGGCACTGTCCGCGTACCGCACGACCACGTTGTCCGCCGACCCCGGAAAAGCGTAGTTCCCGTGCAGCGCGGCGATGGCGATTTGTGCGAAGGAGTGGTCGGTGTAGATGACGAAGCCGGACCGGGACCCGCTGGGGCTGGCTTTGTCGATGAGGACCACGCGGTCGATGCTGCCATACGCTCCAAACACCTGCTGGAGCTGGTCCTCCGTGATGGCCATCGGCAAATTGCCAACGAAAAGCTTCGGTTCCATCGTACAAAATGCCTGTGCAAAGCGGTCCAAAGGCGAAGCAGCCATTGGGAATGCATGCGGAAGGCCAGATACAGATGGGGAATGTGGTGCAGATGCGGAAAGGATGTAACAATAATGATGATGTGCTGAGGATGTGGTGAGGATGCAGTGAACATGTGGTTAGGCTGAGCTGGCGGAACCATTAAGGTTTTATAACCCCCTTTAGGGGGCAGGGTGGAGCTACCACTTTTAGCAAGCAACAGCAAGCAACAAGTAAGCGTGAAATGGGCAACAATCAGCATTCCGTCATGGTGGTTCGCATTTGGTCAAACCTTTGGTGGGCGATACATATGGATGAAGTACAATCTCACAAAGTTTGAGCAAGAAACTCAACAGTGGCAGCCAGAAATGGGCGTCACAAATACCAGACCCATATTTCAAAATCTGTCATAGGTCACCACCGAATGGTATTTTTTGGCCATTTTGGGTACGTAGGATGTCCATAGAGGAGGGCTTGTGCATTGGAACCAACCTAAACGATGAACGAAAACCTTGGGACGTGGCCCAGTAGCTTTTGCAGCCCCCTAATGGCGTCTACACCCCCTTTTGGGGTCGAAAATGGCCAAAATCAGCCTGGAAAGTGACTGGCATGCTAAAATTTTCAAATATCACCTTCCTTCGGTGTGTTTGAGTGTGTGTATTGCCTTGGGCACCCCTGTGCTGAAAAAAAAAGGACGAAGACGAATGGGAACACATGCAAGCTTTTCCAACACCACCGTCACCCTTCAATGCCCCATTGACAACAAGGAGTGGTGCACTCTGCACATGCTAGGATAGGGTTAGTAGCGTCCCATGTTGGTGAAAAAGTGGTGCAAAATGATTTTTATCCAAAGTTGTTCCCACACCACTTGGGGTACATAAACAAGTTTTAGGCTGTTGTCAGCTGTTTTCAACCATATTGGTGCATGCAAGTTCCCAAGGGCCATTTTGTAACCAAAAGGGGTCAAAAAGGGATCAAAAACACAGGTTTTCAAAATTGATCCGAGATCGTTTGGGATGATAAAACAAGTAATTTAAAGCTATTTTCAACTATCTTTGAACCGGGTTGGGTGTAAGGATAGTGTTGGGGTGCAAAATGGACAGAAATTTCCTTTGGGCGCCTTTGGTGCCCATGGAGAGTCGGGCGCCTTTGGCGCCCACGGAATCTTGAGGTCGGTAGCTTTGGCAACTAACTGTTGGCCGGAGGGCTGGTGTGTGGGGGGGCCACAATGGGTCAGGTTTGCTTCACCGCAATTAGCTCCAACCGCGCCTGCCCCACAGTCTTCATTGCTCTCAGTTCAGTGTAACAGATCATTGTTCTTTGTGATCGCTGTCCGAGTATTCAATGGCTGGGGTTGAGGGCCAAGGTCTCTCCCTCCCTGTGTGTGTGGGGCGGGGAGGTTGGCGTCCTAGGACCCGCGGAGTCAGCCCCCTGGGGTTGAAAGGGTCTTGAAGGGGGTCCTTCATGGGATCTCGTTGGGGGATCCTTCACAGGCATTCTTTGCGGGGTCCCGCACGGGGATCCGGTAGGGGAATTCTTCATGCAACAGGTTCTTTATAGGGTCCTTCAAGGGTGTCCTTCATGGGGCTCCTTTTGGGGGTTCTTGGGGGGGGTCCTTCAAGGGTTGTTGTCGCAAGGTCCTCTGGCGAGCCCTTCGAGGGGGTCCTTCAAGGGGGTTCATGGGGGCGTTTTCGCACAGCGCCAATTATTACAATGATTATCCAGGTAACAACCCTGAAAACCACCCACCTGCGGAATCATGCACAATCAATTCAAAACTCAAAAATTCAAACATCTGATGCTTGCCATGGGTCCCAGGGACCTAAATTCTGCCCCCTATAGCCCCGTCCACTGCAGCAGCCATTCAATGACGTCCTTTCAATCTTCTGAACTTACCGAACTCCCGGTGGTGGAGAACAGCCAACCTTTCGCACAGCGCACAGTACGCCCCCCATCAAGCAAGGGTAGTCCTTCAGGGAGCTTCTATAGGAGGGTGCCTTTTGGGTGTCACTGAGGTAGTGGTTCATAGTAGTTCTTCAAGGGGACCTTGTAGCAGGGCTATTAGTTGGGTCCTTCCATGGTCGCTTGTCAAGGATTGTTATCAACCTGCTGTGACTCGTATTCATCTTTTTTTTTTGCAACAGGCCTGCGCTGAGTAGCGATAAGGCTCTCGGGTTCACAACCCGGTCTCTGCATCAGGGCTGCAGGGCGCTGTACAGTCACCAGATATATCATGTGGCCGAAAAGGCAAACCTGGATCTGTGCCTGCAGAGGGTACCAATGCATGGTAGTGCAGTGGGCAACCTGCTGTGACTCGTGTTCATCATTATCCATGTGCCTTCCCCACCAATTGGGTCCTAGTATTTAGTCTAGCTAAGATGTGGTAACCCCCCCCCCCTTGCGCAAGCAGGCTGAAAGTCATGAAAACAACGGTCAGACAGGGTCCTGTGCTTAGACAAGGCAGTGCCCACAAGAGAAAACCTAAAGGAGCGGTCATGAAAACAATCAACTAGCTTCTGAGTTCAAACATGTATCCTTTGCCCCGATGCGGAGAAGGAAGGAATGGCATCAATGAAAAAAAAAAGAGATCATGTCACACTGAATCTAGAGACTCGAACATGTGGTAAAGACCCCGAGTTAGACAAGCAAGATTGCATTGGTGTTTTCCCCAATGATGAGAAACCCATCCTGCATGCCACTTCATACCAAGAGGGCCTATTTTTTGGCTGGGGAAGAGGAGCGCTACGGAATTCCTTTGGTGGAGTTTCAACGACTCCTGTGCATGGAGGATCGGCGATTATGCAGTTGTGGCAGTGATGATGGGTGATGACATGGTGATGATGTGGTGAGGATAGGCCATTGCCAAATGGGCTCTTTGGCCAATGCATTAAAGCCACCCAGCCACCCAAGAACCCCCCTTTGGGGAGGTATTCCAAAACAAATGAGTGTCCACACCAAATGCCAACAAGCGTGCCTTGTGCATGCATACAACCATGGAATGGGGATGGCAAATGGCACTGTCCAACTCCAGAATCTCGGCCTCGGGTGTGCTAACCAGCACAAACAACATGCGGGAGACCACCTTGGACCGCTGTTTTATGAAAGTAGCTATTCCAGGGCGTCCTTAAGAAGCCCGTTAATGTTTTTTGTAAAGGACAGCCCCCAGGGACCACCAACCGCCAACTGCCAACCGCCGCCAACCGCCCAGGGGTTGGGCTGGTGCAGAAGTCCGCATCTTGACCCGGGTGTCACCGGGTGTAACTTCAGAACTCCACCTCCCTGCTCTCTGTGATTTTCGGGTCCAGCCATACTTTGTCCCTCCAACTGTGCCACGATTCAACCCGGGTTCCAAAGACCAGGTCGGCATGGCTGCACTGAATCACAAATTTGCGATGCAAAATTGCCAAAGTCGTTGAATTGGACTCCGGACTAATTGGCGTGTGGCAGGATGGTGTGTGTTGGGATTTCAGGGGAGTAGGCCTAACTTCTGAAATGGGGCACTATCATGGGTCACCCCTCGGGTGCAACTGTTTGCAAACATCAGGTGCCTTTCAGTGCTTGTTACTACAGCTTAAAAAGTCTCATTGAACACTTGGCCACACTGTCACCTGCTTGCACCGAAAATCTTTGAACCCTAGCCTACCCTCTTACGTGGGCACACAGGAGCCCCCCAATTTCGATGATGTGGATCAAGAGGAAACAGGTCGCTACTCCTCAAACAACAGTAGCACGCGCGGACCAGTAGATCCCCCCAAAAGGTCCAGGTGCTTCTCACGGCCACGGATGACCTCACAACATGTGGCGAGGTCACTGATCGCTCAGCCCAAGCCCACAGCAGATCACCCGTGTTCTGGCAGCGTCGGGCGTGCGGGTGGCATCTGGGAGGAAATCAGCAGAGGAAATACCGACAAACGGACCGTTTGAATGGAGCAACCGGCAGACACAGTGTCTGTCCGAGGGCCCCTCTGCTGTGTCAGTGTTTGTGTCATGACTGACTGAGGGCGGGACGACGCGGAGAACTCCCCCCCCCGAGCGAGGCGGGATTCACGGGACGAAGAGGACAGCCCGGGGCGGCATGGGAAGGCGGAGAGGTCGGTCACATAACCACCAGGCCGCGTCCCTCTGACGCGCAGTGCACATAGCGGCCCTTGCCTCGTATGCACAGCGTTATGGACTCAAATAGTGAGGTGTTGTGTCATGACTGACTGCCACTGCCACTACCGCTGTCTCAACCTCACGATGCCACCGATTACCTCTCTATCACATCCCACCCCACTGCCTTTATCACGATCTCTCCCACCGTCTGTATCACGTCCTATCCCACTGCCTCTACTGGTGCGACGTGTCTGTTCAACGCCCCATCACAGCGACATGGCGACATGAGGGCGCTGCGGAGGACGCAACATTTCACCACACACACACCCAGCAGTGCGGAGCAAATAGCAGCAGCAGCAACAACAGACAGGGACATTCTTGACCCTAGTCTCCGGCATGCCGATGGCCGCCGGATGTGAAGGCAACGTCTTGCCGGAGGCTGCTGGATGTGGTCTATTCCTGTGCCAGAGGCTGCCGGATGTGAGTGTTGTTGTGCGGTTGGGTTTTAATCGATTGTGTGGCGTGCTCACAACTCCACACCAATCTTCGTCAGCGGCAACGGTCTCCAGGTGTGCCCCGCTGCCCTCACAGAAACGTCTATCTAAGCTTCTGGGAGAGTAGTGTTTGCCCTGCCGGAGGGGGCCGGATGTGGACCAAACTTCTGCCGGAGGCGGCCAAAATTTTTGCCGGAGACTAGGGTCAAGTATGGACAGGGACAGCGAGGGACACCAGAAACAAAGCAGGAGCAGCACAGTCCTCCCGAAGGATATTTACAATATGTAACAAAATAACACCGGACGCTTCGGCGTGCTTTTGCAGAGGGGAACTCCAGCAGAAAGCAAAAACCAGCGGTTCGGTGTCGCCGTGGTCGTTTCTGGGGAACCGCTGGGGCGCAGAGCTCGTGACCCACCCCAACCAACTTCAGCCCCAAAGGGGATGATGCGACGTGAGCTGATATGAGATTGCCCGGGTAATCTCCGCACGCGCGCATAATGCGATCCCTTTATCGCTCACATTATCCCATTCGGCTCGCAGGGTCACCGACACCCGAGCGTCCAGGATGTGGGATTCGAACTCGGGACCTCTCGGTCCGGGTGCTGTGTGCCACCACCGCTGCGCCACGTGACCCCGTAGCCCCAAAGGCAGGCTGGCGGAGACACTGCGTGTGGGCAGTCAGACCTCATACAGCAATATGAAATCTACTCTGGCAGTGTCCCAGCCTTGGTCATGTAAAGACTGGCGGTGCGGGGCCACTTCTTGTTCAGCGACCCGGTGGTCCTGTACACGGAGTTGCGTGTTGAACCCAAACAGCCACTCGGCCTCGCGTGGGTACTGCGACCAATCAGAAATGCCTTTGGGCGACTTGACCATTTGGATTACAAAAACGGTACCGCCGGGGCGCTTTTCCCTCTTTTGTTCCTGGGAACATGCGAACTCCAGCGCCACCTCCAGCTTTTGAGAGGTGCTGGAGAACGCCTGCCACGTGATGGACTTCCCGGGGCAGTAATGCGCGCGGCTGACCTTCCGTTTGATGCCGCGGTACAGCGTCGTGATGTGCTCTGGCAGGATCACGGCGGAACGCAGTGCGCGGTCCAGGTGGTAGATGTAGTCGAGGTGCGGCTTGAACTCGTGGGAGCGCAATCGCCGGAGGCAGGCGGTGCGCATCGCGGCGTTGACCTCCTTGTACAACAGGCACTCCACGGTGTAGCTGTGCAGGGTCCGCGCATCGCGCTCGTCAATGCGGCGTGCGATCTGCGGCTTCTTCTGCTCCCACAACGAAATCAGCGTGCGCCCGAGCAGATTCGGATCGGTATCGTCGGTGCAAAGATACCGCTCAGAAAACGTACGGCAGAAGTCGTCGATGGAGAGCTCCGGTACGAAATGGTCCGGGAAGTAATTGATGTGGCCGGCCGTTGGGTCCAGAATGCCGTTGGCAAAGAAGCGGTCGGAACGATCCGGACAGAGACAAACCTCCGTAAGACATCCCGTCATCTGAGTGGGAAGAATGGGAGGACTGCGGTGTGTCGCGGGCTAGAAACACGACGACAACAAGACGCCCTCCAAGTTGCATGGTAGCGTGCTTGCCAGGTGCTGACACCATGGGCCCAGGGGCTGTGAGGGAGACACATGCACCGTGCGTGCAACGGCTGGTGTTTCCGCTTATCCCCCCCAGGCGAGGATGACCCCGCACCTCCCGAAGGGCAGGATGCTTCACCGTCGGTCTCCTCCCCATCTTCCGTGCAAGCAGGACTATAAACCTTCTTCACTTCAAGTTCTGAGTTGCCCAGTTGTGGGTGTTGCAAGGAGGAGCTCCTGGGGGACATCGTTGTGTGCCCAGGTTGCAACCAACGTGTTCATGCCCTTTGCAAAGAAGGGGCCAAATGCTTCCGATGTGTTTGCAGGGTGTGTGACTCCCCGCCAGGGGATGTTATGCGGCCCTGCAAGTCCTCGATGCATCGGGTGCATGATGCATGCGCCATCGCCGTGCCTGATCGGATCGAATGGGTATGCAAGACCTGCATCCCAAAGCCCCGTTTTTGCTGGCCCATCTCTGGATTTTTTTTGTATTTTCAGGGTGGCAGGGGCGCAGTGGCCTCAGGGTTAAGCATACAACAACGGAGGCCTCCACTCCTCCTCACCAATGGTGGTTGTAGCCGCCCACACCATGGTTATGGAGCCCCATCGGCTGCCAAACCCGCCCTCCAACAGATGGGCTTCACCAGGTTTCATCTTGGTGAGAGGGAGTCCCAATTCCTCCTTCACATTGTCTCTTGTACGAGATGTGCACAGTGCCCACAACATGTGCGCGTTGTACACCCCCTGTGCACAACCACACTCAGCCACATGCACATGTGCACAGTGCCTACAACCGGTAAACAGGAATATTGCGACTCATCGTTAAGCGTCGGAAAGCGCCGCGCAAGCCCTTTCGTGACAGCCATGCACCCCGTGCTGCTGTGGCCTGAGAGTGGGCGTTCATCCCCGTTCCTGTCCGCACATCACACCCCCTCTACACCCTCCCTGGCTGACACGCAGCAGCAGGCGGCTGCAGGAGACGGATCGTGTACCTCGGAGTCCGGCGCTGCCGGTCGCGACGGGAGTAGCCAGGCCCACCACCGGCAGGCCCTTGGCGTCTGCACGCACGCATTCCGTCGCCGGCGCCAGCGGATGCACGCCGCAGCACCGCCGATGCAGAAGGCGGTCGGGAGAACCACAACCAGCGGGAGAATCCATGACAACCTGAGCAACACCGGGCCAGCCACGCCTGAGACGGCGGAGGGTGTGGAGCCTTGGGAACTACGGGGGGGGGGGGGGGTTAGCACAAGGCCTCGGTACGGGGGAGGGGGGGGGGGGGTGCGAAGTTTGGAATGGCGGGATTTGGAAAATGTGACCCCAATTCTTGAATACCATCGGAAAATTTTGGTGCAAAACTCCGCGATTGTGGCACAACAGGCGTAGACTGTGAATGGTGGTTGTTATTTCCGATGGGCCTTTGGTTGGTTGCTGTTTTTTCTTGGAGGCTTCTGTATGGCTGCTGCTGTTTCGTCACTTTGCGCATACCGCCAGTGCAACGTGGTGTGCCCCAGCCTGAGCTTCCAGCAATAACAACACAGTGGGCACTGGCCAAAGTAAAGGATCAAAGATTTCAAAGAGGTACCGCAGATCACGCCCAAGAGGGTGACGTCAGTTGACGACATGCCTTCCTGGACTTCTCCTGCACCCCTCCCCTATCCCCCCCCCCGCATCCCCCCACACCCCCGGTTGCTGCACTGTTAGTCCCAAAATTGCCCATTTCAAGGCTTTTTTGGAGCATGTATGCACTCATCTGGGTGCAAAATACCTCTGCTTGCTCAAGAGGCATGCCCTCCAACACTCCTCTAGCACCCCTCACCTATTAACCCTCCCCCTGCATTCCCGCGGACTCTCCTCTGCTGCACTGTCATTCCCACCATTAGTCCCACAATTGCCCATTTCAAGGCCATTTTCGAGCTTCCATGGGGGATGTGGGTCCAAGATGGCTCAAAATGGCCGTAAACCACTTGTTTGATCCCCCCAAGTTGTCTAGGAACAACTTTGGAAAGAATCATTTTTGACCACTTTTGGACGGACAAGTGACCCCGTAACCCTACCCTAGCACGTGCACTATGCGCGCTGCACCACTCCAATGGGGCATTGAAGGGTGTTGACAACATGGAATTACGTTGCAAGTGACCCCCTTCATCATGATTTATCACCACAAGGGTGGCCAATGTAGTCCATGGCATTCAAACACAATACATTCCCACCGGACCGCCCCGTACACATCGTCGGTCCTAAAATTGCGCATTTCAAGGCTTTCGGGGAACTTGCATGGGCTAATATGGGTTAAATAAGGCTGAAAATAGCGTCAAACCACTTATTGGAGCACCCCAAATGGTCTCGGAACAATTTTGCAAAGAATCATTTTTGACCACTTTTGGACCCACCGGTGACCCCCGTAACCCTACCCTAGCACGTGCGCCATGCACACTGGTGATGACAATAGGGGATTGAAGGGAGTTTATAGCATGGAAATACAGTGCAAGTGATCCCCTTCATCATTATTTATCACCACAACCATGCCCAACGCAATCCATGGCATTCAAATACAACACGGGGAGGTGGAATTCAAAAAATTAAAATTACTATTATTGCAAAAAAGGGTGCTTTTCAAGGCCGATTATGTGTTTTGGACTCAAAAAGGCGTTGTTGGGGCCACTAAATGGGTGCAAAACACACTAGACGGCGATCAAAGGTGTTTGTTCATCATCTACATTTGTTCCAATGCAAATGGACCCTCCATGGACATCGCATGCACCCAAACTGCCCCAAAATAGGCATTTTTTTGGGCAATTTTTGACAGATTTTGAAACCTACGGATGCCACTGGCACCACTTGTTCCTAGCCACCACCGTTGAGTTTCTTGCTCATACTTTGTGTGATTGTTCTTCATAAACATAAATATCATCCACCAAAATTTGGGCTGAATCCGAAGCACCATGATAGACTTCTGATTTTTGCCCATTTTGCACGTCCTTGCTGTTGTTGTTGCTGCTTGCTACTGCTGCTTGCTGAACCTGGTAGGTCCACCCTAGACACTAAAACCCAAGACTGGTTCCACCAGCTCAGTGACCATGACCCTAAACCTAACCCTAATCTTTGGAGCAAGCTGGTGCGGCCACGCCAACCATGTTGATTACGCTGAACAAGATCTTCCAAATTTCGTTTATGGCTGCTTTTTGCCACATCATTGCTCTCCATGTGGGACCTAGCACGAATCAAGACTGAATATTGGGACTAAGCTGGTGGGGGAGGGAATATCAGCTATGGGGCTAACTAAGGATGCATGTTCATGCCCCCCGTGCACTCTTCCCGTACCCCTCCCCTATCACCCCCTCCCCCCCCCGCCGCATTCCCCCCTGTGGTGATGAATAATGATGAAAAAGATCCCTTGCAAGCCATTTTCTCGCTGTCAACCCCCTTTTATGCCCAATTTTGGCATTGCTCAATGGTGGAGCGTGGACAACGCACGTGCTAGGGTCGGGTTACGGGTGTCACCGGTGGGCCCAAAGGTGGTCAAAAATGATTTTTTCCAAATTTGTTCGTATACCACTTCTGGTGCTCAAACAACTAGTTTGGGGCTAACTTAAGCCATTTTTGACCCCTAATGGCCCATGCAAATTCCCAAAAGGCCTTGAAATGGGCATTGGAAATGGGCAAAATCAGCCTTGAAAAGCACCCTTTTTGCATACTTTTTCGAATTCATGGACTCCTGATGACAGCTCCTTTGGCAACCAATTGTTGGCCAGAGCCCCCCCCCGGGGGGTAGTCCGCGTCCTAGAACCTGCGGAGTCGGGCCCCCCATGGGCCCCCACGGGGCACACAAGTTGATCCGCAAGGAAAATGCCCGGACTATGGGCCTCATGGAGGGCCGGGGAGTCCGAGCCCCATCGCACGCCCCACGGCCACACACCGGCTGGATCCTGCGGGGCTTACAGGGCCTTTGGCATCAGTGGGCTCTGCAACACGAGAAGGGGACGGGCTTGAAGGTTGTGCACTGGGGCTTGGACTGGGGCTTGGACGGAGGCTTGGACTGGGGCTTGGACTGGAGCCTGCGATCAGATTGGGATCTGGGCTTGGGTCTGGACCGCGACCTACGGGTGAGGCCAGATCTGCAAAAGAATTCAAATGCACCGCTGCATCTACAAACCAACAGAGAGCACGGCACAAAGATCGGACAGGAATACGTGCTCAAGGGCCCTGGGCCTTCGCAGTGCCACCTCCGGACCGCCTCGACACAAAAATACCCGTTGCCCATTCCACTGAAAACCGGACTCAAATTCGACCTGAAAACCGAAGCGTGTGGTACGCGGGTTTGAGCGTATGATATGGAGTGCTGCCGGCACAACACCCGTACATAAGGGCCGCTGCGGACATGCAGCGGCTGGGGGCACATGAGGTGGCCCTCTGCAGGCCACCTCCACTTGTTGCGCATCGCTGAGACACCAGAGGGTTACAGGAATGCCTGTTGAGCAGGTCTGACACCGGCTGGTCTGCAATATCCCGGGGCTCGGAGGGCCCTTGGGCTGGGGTGGCCCCGGCAAATGGGGGAAGGGGGCATAACCACTGCCCTCTGCCTTATGCCCACATAACGCCTGCTGTCTTGGGGTTTGTTGGGGAAGACGTGATCTCGGCCAAATGGAACTACCCTGGGCCCCGCAGGCCCACCGGGGGGAGGGGGCGAGGCTGGGGCCATGGGTTGCCCTGAAACGGGAATCCGGTGCAATGGGGCATATGCGGTCCATGTCATCTTGTTGTGGAGTATACTCCTGATCAATCGCTCTACATGTGGTCTAGCCTTTTGGAACAAATCTATGCACTGCAGTCGATCCCAACGCAATCATTGGCCATCAATGCCGAAGATTGTGAGTATTTGTGTTGCGGCAAATACCCCTTTCGTGACTCAGCCCACAGGGCTCTCAGGCCAAGAACACAGTGCGTGACGTACCTTTGCATTGGATTTCACTGGTCGCAACAACCCATCGGCCTGTGTGCCACCATTGGGCTTTGTACCACCATTGGGCGGATATTGATCGCGCGGCAGTCTCTACAGAAGTGGGCACATAACCAAAGAAAAAACGAGGATGCTTATCAATGTCGCACCTCCACCCATGTACTTGCCCAGCATGCCAGTACACGTACCGCACTTTTTGTCCAGGGTCCTGCTTGCGGTAGATGGAATGCCCATCCACTTGTTCCGAAGTCTTGGTGTAAAATCCATTGCACCAACTTTGCGCCTCATATGCTCCAGAGAGCAGCAGTGAAGCACCGCAGTGCTCTGCGCAATGAACGGAGTGTGGGGCTCATAATGCGGTTTTGGCCATAGTGACGTGCATTGCCCCAGAACCCACAGCTTGAAGCCCGCATTTTAGCTCCTCACAACCGACGACGCTTGTGTGAACAACGGTACTATAGCCTACCCTCTGCCTGCGTGGGCACCGTGTGCAGTGCATATCACGTGCCACCAATGCAGACCAATGCAAAAGAAGTGCATCACACTGCAGCCCATGGACTGTGAAAGGGTCGGAGTGCCGTGCCCCTCCGCCCACGACGGCCATCAGGTGGGGCTGGTTCGACCCGGAATCCGAACAGCCACTCGTTCCTGTTGCCTTTCAGCCACACCAGCTACTGCCACAATGGCTTCCAATGGGGTGCCACTGCTGAGGCAACCACATCAGCGACTGCATTCTTTGATGAGAAGTCAGGGCGTGAGATGATTCCATCCGCTGCAGACACTTGATGGACAACACGATGGCCGTTTGCAAACATGTGCCCCCACGTGTTTCATGCTTGACTGCCTCCCTTTGCCCTGTGGATGTGGAATCGTTGGGCTTCGTCGTCTTGTTTGGCACGACATTTGGTACGAGCACACATTTGTGTTGTGATGTGATGCAGATCTGGTTTGGGGCGGGTCCCGTATGACCGTCTGCATTCAGGGCCCTGAGACACAGCCCAGCCCCAGCACAGGCCCGCCACACCGCAATGCACCATCACATACCGCACGGGGCACACGGCCCTCCACAGTCAATACTGGTCTCCCCTTGATTCTGGATCCCGTCGGTACATGTCGCTGGGCCTGAACACCGAAGGCAACAGAACTCTGGAGGCACGGGGGGCCCGTCTTCTCGCTTTTGTACGCGACTCCCCACCAAGTAGAAGTGGGCCGAAGGCCCCTGGGGGGGGCATTGGAGGGGGGGGGGTTCAAGGAGGGGCGATGGGGGGGGGGGGGCAGTCGGGAGGGTCGGTTGGGGGGGGTCCAGGTGGGGTGGTGGGGGGGTGGGTGGCAAAAGGCCTTGGTGGTTAGCTCTTGGGGGGGGGGGGGACAGGCTGCTTACCTCCCCTTGCCCTCCCTCTAACCATACCATCACCATAAACCTAACCCTAACCTTTGCAGCAACCTGGTTTGGCCATGCCAGCCATGTTGATTGGGCTGAACATCATCCACCAAAATTCATTCATGGCTGCTTTTGCCACATCATTGCTCTCCATTTTGGACCCCATATGTATGGCCGGGAGCTATTGACCCTTAGTAACTAAGTGGGCCCGGAGGGCAGGGAGGGGGGGGCAAGTCGCGTACCGGAACTGAGGAGACGCCCCCCCCAGTGTCTGGAGGCAGTCGTTTTGTGGGCCGTGGGTTCGGGGAAGGGCAATCCGCAGCCGCAGTGCGTGGGGCTGAAACATGGGGGGGGGAAGGGGGGCACACCTCTGGGCCCAGGCCTTGGGGGGCCTGTGGATGGCGCGAAGGCGGCGTGGAAAGGCGGCCACCAGCCACGGTCCACGTGCCTGTGCCTGTGCCACTGCCCCAGGGCCCTTCATACCCCCGAATGCATGCGGCAATGCTCCCGTGCGGTGGGTGTGTCCTGCCGAAATGCACCGACCCTGCGTTCCTCGGGTGGGCCCTGTTTTGGGGGTCACACATCATCGGATGCCAAAAAACACAATCCCACAAAAGTCACATTCCCAACGCATCCAAAGGGCACGTGCAGCGGCAGCAATACGGTGTGTACCCCAAAGTACAGACATGTCTGTACGTAGGGCACTCTCATCGCATTGGCCATCAATACCAATTACTATAAGCATTTGTGTTGCGGCAAATACCCCTTCCTGACTTAAGACCTCTCATCAGCATGTCTACAAAGTGAACGAACGGCTTTACTGGAGGTGGGGAGCATCACCAAGCCGGTGGCTGATGATATTGCCCAACCAAGTCATCCATTCATTGTCCAAATGCAGATTTTTCAATCTCCTGCCTACTTGCGCCTGGTGCCCAGAATTTCTTGTTTTCTTCATACAGCCAGCCTATAGCATAGCCTTCTGTGAATTTTGGCCGCTCAATTAATGATTCTTATGGACACATTTTCTCACAACAGCTAGGGCAATCCCCATCGATGCACTGACCCCGTGATAGACCAATGTAAAGCGTTTGCTCATTTCACTCCACGAGTCCATGGTAGCTCTAGCGAGGGGGGGGGGGGGGGGGAGACCATACCTGAGCCTCACTCCTTTCATACCCTTCTCCACATGGAGGTCATCACAAGCGCAGCGCTACTCACTCCTCCACACCAATCAGTAGGGCCACACTTGTCTTCTTCTGCTTTTGTTTCCGCTTTTGCCTCTCTGCTACAACTGCAGCTACAGAGGCTTTTGACTATGCTTGGATTGTGCTTGACACATCAGAACACGAAAGTTTTGCATTTGCACAGCTGGAGAAATCTGTTGCATTCATCAGATTGGGTTGCATATGGCACATGGAGAGACTAATGGTGGCTGACAGACAAACACGGTCAAATCCTTAATTGATGCAATGGAAAATGATCCAATCCTATTGCTTGATGACGTGATAAGTTGATTGAATGATTGATTGATTAATACTACTAATTGCATTTGGATCTCTCATTTGGAAACACCACAGGGCTCTTCGGCGAACAAGACAGTGCGTGACATACCTTTGCATTGGATTTCACTGGTCGCAACAAACCATCGCCTAGTGCCCCTCGCCCACCATTGGGCGGATATTGATCGCGCGGCAGTCTCCACAGAAGTGGGCACATAACCACGTATTGAACGAGGATCCTTATCACTGTCGCAACTCCACCCATCAACATGCCAGTACACGTACCGAACATCTTGTCCAGGGTCCTGCTTGCTGTAGATGGAATGCCCATCCACTTGTTCCGAAGTCTTGGTGTAAAATCCATTGCACCAAATTTGCGCCTCATATGCTCCAGAGAGCAGCAGTGAAGCACCGCAGTGCTCTGCGCAATGAACGGAGTGTGGGGCTCATAATGCGGTTTTGGCCATAGTGACGTGCATTGCCCCAGAACCCACAGCTTGAAGCCCGCATTTTAGCTCCTCACAACCGACAACGCTTGTGTGAATAACGGTACTATGGCCTACCCTCTGCCTGCGTGGGCACCGTGTGCAGTGCATATCACGTGCCACCAATGCAGACCAATGCAAAAGAAGTGCATCACAATGCAGCCTATGGACTGTGAAGGAGTGGGAGTGCCGGGCCCCCCCGCCCAACACGCCCTTCAGTGATGGTCCCCGACATGGGATGCCTCTACAGATGAGGGTCTATAAATGGGGATCAAGGGCTGAAATCAATGCGCAGTCGCATAGTACTGCATTCAAAAGATGGGCTGGGGGTGACCCATGCGATGTATGCAGTAACTTTTGCAAACATGTGCCCCCACGTGTTTCATGCTTGACTGCCTCCCTTTGCCCTGTGGATGTGGAATCGTTGGGCTTCGTCGTCTTGTTTGGCACGACATTTGGTACGAACACACATTTGTGTTGTGATGTGATGTAGATCTGGTTTGGGGCGGGTCCCGTATGACGCCCTGAGACACGGCCCAGCCCCAGCACAGGCCCGCCACACCGCAATGCACCATCACATACCGCACGGGGCACATGGCCCTCCACAGTCAATACTGGTCTCCCCTTGATTCTGGATCCCGTCGGTACATGTCGCTGGGTCTGAACACCGAAGGCAACAGAACTCTGGAGGCAGTCGTTTTGTGGGCCGTGGGTTCGGGGAAGGGCAATCCGCAGCCGCAGTGCGTGGGGCTGAAACATGGGGGGGGGAAGGGGGGCACACCTCTGGGCCCAGGCCTTGGGGGGCCTGTGGATGGCGCGAAGGCGGCGTGGAAAGGCGGCCACCAGCCACGGTCCACGTGCCTGTGCCTGTGCCACTGCCCCAGGGCCCTTCATACCCCCGAATGCATGCGGCAATGCTCCCGTGCGGTGGGTGTGTCCTGCCGAAATGCACCGACCCTGCGTTCCTCGGGTGGGCCCTGTTTTGGGGGTCACACATCATCGGATGCCAAAAAACACAATCCCACAAAAGTCACATTCCCAATGCATCCAAAGGGCACGTGCAGCGGCAGCAATACGATGTGTACCCCAAAGTACAGACATGTCTGTACGTTCGACGAAGGGCACTCTCATCGCATTGGCCATCAATACCAATTACTATAAGCATTTGTGTTGCGGCAAATACCCCTTCGTGACTCAAGCTACAGGGCTCTCAGGCCAAGAACACAGTGTGTGACAGACCTTTGCATTGGATTTCACTGGTCGCAACAACCCATCGGCTACCGGCCCACCATTTGGCGAATATTGATCGCGTGGGAGTCTCCACAGCAATGGGCAAACGCCCACGTATCAAACGAGGATCCTTATCATCGTCGCACCTCCACCCGTTCCACATTTGCCCAGCATGCCAGTACACGTACCGCACATCCTGTCCGGGGTCCTGCTTGCGGTAGATGGAATGCCCATCCACTTGTTCCGAGGTCTTGGTGTAAAATCCATTGCACTGAATTTGCGGTTCAGGTGCGCCAGAGAGCAGCAGTGAAGCTCCACATTTCTCTGTGCAACAAATGGAACATGAGGCTGATACCGTGTTTCCGGCCGTATCACTGCCCATGTTCCGTACAACCAGAACCCCACCGAAAGCCAGTGCAACATCCGGAAGCATGTGGACTCTATGAAGACGGCCAAAATGGCCAGAACCTATCGCTGCGCATAGAGTCTGCCTTGTGTGTTCATCGATGCAGATAACCACGTTCAATATGCAACTCAGCTGTGACAGAGTGCACAGAAAATGGTATGTTCACAGGCTGGGTGCACAACAACGGGAGTGTGTAGGAATACCACTCTCTTTCCGTGCGTTGTATTTCTGTTGAGCCTTTGGGAATCTCACTCCTGTGGAAGTGTACCCATGTGTGTGCCTACATTCCATGGAATGCAAACGTCCCTCGACATGTTCAAGTGTCGTGGATCCACGGTGAATTTGTACAATACCTGAGAATTTTGCTTTCACAGCTGGCTTTCAACAGCTCATAAACGCTTACGACAGCTCATAACAGCTTATAACAGCTAAAATCGGAGGACATTGCAGTGCATGCATCCTTTGTAGTGTCGGTCTTGTAGTAGTGTGTTGGCATAACATCTTCGTTGCCCCAGGACAAGGAGGAGTTCATTTGTCATGTGCATAGGTAGGGGAAAATTCTCAAGTGCGTGTCCCGTATAACGTTCTAGCAAGTGTTGCGGGTTTCGGCTCCCGGGGGTAGTGAACTCAAAAATCGTTTGGGCAGCATATCTCAAAGCGCAGGATTTATGATCCAAAAAAATTCCAAAAAATGAAAAGATCCCAAAAAGGTAACAATACAAGGAAACAGACTGAAAGGGTGCAGGTGGCAAAACTGCAGTTTCTGGGGAATCTGGGGGTTTGGTCTTGAACTCTTAGGGTCTGCCAGCAGTGCTGAACACGCACTCTCTGTGTGACAGGGGCCTGAATGGTACACTGGCCACATTGCATTCATGCGCACAAGGCACACTCACAGTTACATCGTTTACCACGTAAGACAACACACCACCAGAGCGCACACAATGGCACACAAGTGTGCTGTGCCAACCATGCATCAGACACCTGGTGCATGGTGCACGGTACCACAGTAAGCTGGGGTTCCAAGGTCGGAGTAACGATGATCCCCAGATAAACAGCGTGTGGGATGTTTAGGGATGGCAGAGACAGGGGTTGCAATCACCTGCGACCAGAAATACATCAAATAGCAAAACTCACAACGAGCCGCCATGGTCAGTAGTGTTCGACAGGGGATGTGCTTGCAAAGGCCATGTGTGAGGGTTCGAAGTAGGGTTGGGATAGTGAGCGCCACACACTCCCTCAGAGAGATTCATTGGCGACCTTATCACTAGATATGCACAGATTACATGAGTCTCCGATCCCTCTAGGACCTGGCAGGTCGGCACACAGATACCTGCACCACCGCCACAAGCACAGCAGGCTTGGGTAGCATCCTTCCAAAGGCTTTTGCGGTCTGCGAAAGAAGGCCAGTGAGATTTCCAGCCTGGACCGTATCCTCCGGATGAAGTGCAAAAGGACTTGTTCTTGTAATCTTCGCAGGAATCTCCCATACGATCTGTCCAATTTTTTGGGTAATCGATGCACACTGACATGAGAAACAGCAGCACACAAGTTGCATCCTTCGTGTTTTTTGAGAGGTTCTCTGATGATGGGCATAAACAGTTTTGCACAGTCTTGAGGCCCCGACTCATTCCTTGTTGGTTGCGTGCTGCTACTCGCAGCATTCACCTGGCCCACACTTATCTTTGGGACGTCCACGCAGCCTTTCCACAGTGCCCACAAGCACTGCAACATGACAGCGTACCTGTCGTACTTGGTGCCAAAGCCTGGAAAAAATGATTGGTGGTTGGTCATTGACTACTGTCATCTTAATTCCTGCTTAAAGGGCAACAGTTTTCCGCTGCCACCAAATTGCCAACCAGGAGGGCAATTTTATCTTTTCCATCATTGATTTGGAGGATGGTTTTCATCAGATGCATCTGGAGGAGAACAGTGCAGCACAATCCCCACAATCCTCCACACCACTGAATAAACGGCAAGGAACAAATACGCGAAAAGCACTCCGCAACATTCAATGAACACTAACTTGACAACAAAAAGTCTGCAAGTCTGCACCACACCTCTTCGGGCACACCGGGTACCGGAGCGAGTGACCGATGTGGGGTGTACAGGCTGCAGCGCCCCTTTGTGAGCCTGAGCCTCGCTGTGCACTGGTGAAAGGGGCATCGCTGCCCGGCAACCGCCCTCCAAACTCAATCCATTGCCACATTACCCGCGTCACTGAGATCCATCGAGAGTTTTCCTTGGCTTCTCAAAGCCCCCGCCCCCCCCCTGCCCCAACCACACGCCGCATCAGCCCTGCAGAAGGACAAGATTGACCAACAGCGTCACGCATGCAGTACATTGCTACTATGGTCACCACAGACCATACGGGTGGAGGAAGAACTGGAAGAGGAAGGAGGGGGGGGGGGGGGGAGTTCTGGCTCAAAGACGCTGCTCCCCTATGGTCTATCCCCTGTGGGGCTGGAGAGGACAAAAAAAAAGCAGAACGTAGCGCCCTTTGTTGTGTGCTGCGACATTGGCACAGTGCTCTATCGTGTGCTGTTCCTCCCAGAAATTTCGCCAAAACAAAGAAAAGAAACGGGGTCCCTCCGAACGCATTCGCATCTTCGAATTGTTCATCTGCAGCTGATCATTTTCGTGGACTCCTCAACGATTATCGAATAGTGCATGGGCTGTCCTGATCTGACACCTTCACTGCCTCCACCCCCCACCCCCTGTGCCCTGGTCAGCCCCCCCCCCCCCCGCCCCCTTACAAGAACAGCAGCAGTAACAGCACTGGAACTGGCACACACAACACCTGTTGTTCTGACAAGGGCGTTGTTTGCGCACACCGTGAGAAGACCCAAACAGCAAAGCAATGCATCATCAAGGCCCCGACAGCCATGTCTGTGGGGGAATCCTTGCACTGCGTGCGCACTGCACGCTACTTTTAGACTATGTTCCCCCCGAAGAGCCCCTAGGCACGCCCCTTGGAAACACCCTTAGAATTAGGCGACCCAAACTGGACTGGAGGGGACCTTGAGGGGGACCTTCCCGGTTCTTGTGGCAGTGGTGAAGGACCAAGGGGCCTTTGGGGGGGAACTTGATTGTGTGTTGGGCGGCGGAGATGGAGGGCAGTCAGGTGGCGAGTCTGAACTTGGGATGGCAAAGGAGATGGACTCCATCTTGCATTACCGATTCACCACTCTCAACCCATCTTGGTAGTATTCCAAGTGGAGGAGTCCGTCTTCAGCCGTCCCAACCACCATGGCAGGAGGTCGCAGGCCATTGGAGCGAGTGTAGAAGACCCTATCCCCAATACTGAGATCCATGGAGAAATTGGGCCTAAGAAATGAGGGGGGAAGTATGATGTCGTGTAGCAGGCACCTTGAAAGTGTATCACCATATCAATCAACCGAGAAAAAGAGTAGATGTGGTAGAAATGGGTAAAAAATGTGTGCAAAAAGGTAGAAATGGGTGAAACAGGGTGAACATCCAAAAATGCCATATCCCCAATGCATTAAAACGTACTACCAAACGACAATGATGCCCAAAGTAGCACAAAGTGTGGGTTTCTACTACGGACAGACGCCCAAATAGTTGCACTGCGCGCGCGCTGCGCGCGCATTGCGCTCAAGGCGCTCCCTGTGGCGGTGCATCAAAGTGACGCACTGAATGGAGAGGCAAAAGGGTGGCACAACAGTCATCAGCATGCCCGAAATACCATCCCCCAGCCCCGAATCACAGCAACAACTTGAGCTTCACGGACCACCAGAAAATCGAATCGCCAAATTCCACAGTTCCAGAAGATGGAGACCACCTCCCAGGGTTCAGGGGGCGGGGGTGTACCATGTGTAACACCGGCTGAGGGACAAGAGCGGGCACAACCACAGGCATTGCATACGTTCAGCCCCACAAACGGCCGCCATCACAAGCAGCAGGATCGAGAGGCTGTGGGGCTGCAGGAGATCATCGAACACATGGGCATAGTTCCAAATCCGGGTGCCGCAGCGGCGCCCGGGCATCATCGAGGCCAAAGTCGAAGCAGTGGCAGGGGCGTGTGTACTGAAATGACAGGCAATCAGACGTGGTATGGTCACTCAGCCCCTGTCCCCCCTGTCCAGTCCCATCGACTACACGACGCCCACGATCCCGCCCTCCATGGGACAGAATGCATTGGGATGCGTTTGGGAGTCTGACTACACAATTTGGGGGGGGGGGGGGGGGCTCAGCCTCGGACTGTACTCTTCTCAAAGAAGGTGAAGTTGCTCGGGGCAATGGCACATGCAATTGCGGCTGGGGCTTTCAGGGGGTGTTGTCGCACGGTGCGCGCACGGTGCGTGCAACTCCCTCTCAGGATGGAGAAGCGAGGCTCGGAGAGAATTGGGGGCCAGGGGGGGTCTGAAAAAGGTGCTTCAAGGGCCAGGTGATTCGAATGGTACAGCTTTAGATGCCGCACATGCTGAACTTGTGTTGTGGGGTCAATGTCCAGTAGAGGTTGCTTGTGTCACAACATGTAGCTCAAAACGATGAGCGTGTCACAGCGATCATTTTCAGGTAGGGGGGGGGGAGTTTGTATGAGGAACCTTTTGCCAGGGAAAATGTTGCGGGGGTGGAAATATTCGCCGCCCTTGGAATTCCCAACGCTCCCAACTGCCTCACGCACACCCTCAGGTGCAAGCCCATGCTGCGTTCAGAGGCAGACAGGTTTGCACATCCAATGGCCCCTGAAAGCAGCATTGAGTTCACAACGTGTGAAAGAATCTGCTGTTCCAAACACTTGCCCAGAAACTATAGACCCACAAAAGGCAGCGCCATTGGCATCTTCACTGAGGGTGCTGAAACGCACCGCGCACCGCACCGCACACGTCAGTGGATGCAACACTTTAGTGCAATGTACACCCTTTGGGAAGGTAGGCAGGGACGCGGTGGCCTAAGGGGTTTGCATGCAGCAACGGTCTCCTCCACCCCTACGACCTCATGCCTACGGTGTTGATGATTGCAGCTGCCCACACCCCCTGCCAAGGAGGCCGTTTTGCTTGAGCTACAAATGGGGCCACGGCTCTCACGACCCATAAAAAAGAGATGTAATGTATAGGAAAGATTCTGCGCGTACAGAAATAGACTTTGGTTTGGTTTCAAGAGACATAACCAGCCGGGAATGGCCAGACCGCTCATATTGGCTTGCCACACAATCTGCCTTTGACGATGAGCCCACAATGGTGGCGGGCACACGCTCGTTGGTAGTGCCTCAAAGTTAGAAGACACCAGTGCCTAGTGCCAACAGTTCAGAGCTCATGGACATGTGATCAGTGGGGAGATAATACATTGAAATGGGAAACTTTTGTGCATGCATCATCACCACTTCCCCCCAGATAATGCCCCCAAAGCGT
Organism: Eutreptiella sp. 'Long Island Sound 2002'; assembly: GCA_964036045.1. Taxonomy (NCBI): domain Eukaryota; phylum Euglenozoa; class Euglenophyceae; order Eutreptiales; family Eutreptiaceae; genus Eutreptiella; species Eutreptiella sp. 'Long Island Sound 2002'. The sequence continues at coordinate 6,999,515 of OZ038404.1, read as the reverse complement.
GCTTTACCCATACACACAAATAGCATCACCCAACCATTGCATACGGTGCACACTGGCCACGTTTCAGCAACTTTTAGTGTGAGCATATATTGTGTGCGCCAGGCTGACTTCGCACCGCGCGCTGCACCGCACGCACCGCGCGGTCAGCACCCTCACTGCACCACCTTCATTACAGTCGAAAATTTGCCACGAAATTATTCCCGCCCAAAATTTCCTTGCCCCTGGCTTGATCTTTGCTTTATTTCCCGACCCCAGGACACTCCTCAATGCCCACTCGTTAGGACCGCAATGTTGTTGCATGGGTTACGCTTTCTACCCTTGCCCCCCCCCCCCCTTCCGCCGGAGGACAGTCGCGTTGCTTGCACTGGCGGGCTCCCACCTCCAACACACCAAAGCCACAGCCTTTAAATTAGTCCCACGTGTCATTTCAGAAATGGCTGGCCTCCAGCCTGGGGATTCTACCGGTTTATCATTTCGCCATCATGGCACAGGCACCCTCCTGGGGTGTTAGAGGACCGGCCCGTGAAGCCCCCCGTTAAAGGACCACAGTCCCAAAACAAGACTCTGAACACCCCAGCGCCCTCACGAGACACAAACAGTGACAGGAAAGGGTACATCATTGAGGGTGCTGCCCGCGCACCGCACACACTGCATCATTGAAGTATCTTGGGCTTTACGCCACGCTGCAGAACATAGCCCCAAGACTTCAAAAGGGAGCAACATGGTGACTGGCGGCGCACATGCTTAATCCAGGTCCACGGATGCAGCCAAACGCACATGCCCTGGTGCACTCTCTGCACCGCGCGGGCGGCACCCTCATTGACGTTAAGGACATTCATGTCTGCGGCAACCCATGCAACAGCAGCAGCATGCCCCCTGTGCCCCAGCCTTGCTGTACACGGCGTGAGAGAAGGACCCGTGCCAAGGGCTCAGGTGTCTTCGCTGCGGCCCCTTCCGTGCCCCTCACCCGTCGTCTCCGGTCCTCTCGGGGGCGCAAACGCTCGCCCCTTCCCCTCATCCCCTGGCGGCATCACAACAGCCGATCTGGCGAAGCCCAGAGTGAAAAGGGCGGCTGGGCGATGGCGTCCTGGTGCCGGTGCCCTGCTTGCTGTGCCGGCCACCGCAGCCTCCCGACCCCGCTTGGGCTTGCTTGGGGTGGAGAGCCCTCGCGACCCAGCTTGCACCGGTTGCTTGCCCGCGGCCCTGGGACGGCGGTGTGCCGAGGGCTGGCTGAAGTCCCCCTGCCCCCCCCCACCCTTGCGGGGCTGCCCTCCTGCACCTCTGCCCCCCCCCCTCCCCGTGGGGTGGATGCTCCGATTCTGGTGGTGGCTGCAATGCCGTTGTGGCCGCCCCTCCCTCTGCCGGTCCCTGGCCGGCGGCGGCGGCGGGGCCATGAGGCAACAGATACTGGGCTCGCATACGCCCCCGTGTCACAGGCGCATGGTCATCACCACTCAACTCATTGTTGTGCCTTGCTGCACTGCAGCGCAGACCAGTTCAGTGGCCACTCCGGGCGGCGGCGGGGGGCGGGGTCTGCTGCCGCGCCCTCGTGGAATGGGGGGATAAAGTCGGGAGAGGGAGCGGGGAGGCCGCTCCTCGGCTCCCGCTCAGGGAGCAGGGTGGCCGGTAGGGGGGGGGGGCGGCGAGATCCTTTGGCTGTGACCCCCCCTCTGCGTCCTTGGCTGCCTTGTGGCGATTCTGCTGGCGCTGGGCCCCGTCCGCGGGGCCCCCCTCCGACGCTCGCTTTCTGCCCCTGCCCGGCTCTATCCAGTTGTCTCGCTCTTGGGCCACCGGCGAAGGGGCTGACGCCGCGTCCTGGTCCCCCGGCTCACTCGGCCGCTGCAGCCAGCCATGCATGCCTCTGGCTGCGGGGACCCGCTCCGCCTGCGGCAGCCTCCGCATGCCCGGTCGCGTGACGTACCATCCCCGGCCCGTTGGCGCTCCTGTTGCCCTGGGGTGGCTTGTGTGTCCGTACCGGCAGTAGTTGGCAACTCGCTGGCCTGTTGCCCAGCAGTGCTCGCATGACGGCGCCCCATGCGTGGGGCAGAGCTCTCTTGTGGAGCCACGTCCCTTGCCTAGCCCGCGCCGAGAGGAGGGGCCGCAAGCAGGTCAACAAAGCGCTCCACACATGCACGTCCTGGTATGCATATGCAGCAATGTTCGGCAGTTCCATTGATACGTTGGTTCCACGAGCACTTTTGCGTATGTACAGGTTGCACTGATGTTTGCCTAGTTACCCTTTTCTGGCCGTGTTTTGTCGGCCAAAACCTCTAGCCTGCATGTTAACGTACTGGGGGGTTGAGGTCCACAGGCGGCTGGACAGGCTTGCGGTACGCTGGCTCTCAATCGGCCAACCTGTCATGTCGTCCGTCAGCACTCATAGAGAGAGGGTCAGTCGTGTGTGTGTGTGTGTTAGGCTCTATCTCATTCATATAACTACAGACACTGTGGCGATAACGTGGTTGTGAGGGGGCCGCAGGCCCAGCCTCTGGTTCATATCATCCATTCAGACAGAGCGTTCCTGTGGGCAGGTGTGCATAATGCAGACTTTTGGTCGTGTACCGCAGCGGCAATGCAGCCGGCCGCTGCCCTGAAGATGAAGGTTCGATTCCTCGCTGAGGAGGAGTATGAGGAGGAGATGCGGTTCCGGCGCCGCAAGTGGCCCCGGTGGCGGAGCGCGCTGCTGCAGGTGTGTTGTGGCTGGGGCTTTGCTTTTGCTGAGTCCCTGTGCTAAGCCCATCACTAGACAAAAACGAAGAGGAGACACGCCACCCGACGCACCGGCGATACCGGTGGTGGAGCGGGTTGCTGAAGGGGGCGGTGGCGGGGGCCTCGCCAACGGACCCCTGGACGGACAGACGAACCGGGGTTCGAACCCCCGACCATGACGAGCGCCAGCCATGGCGCATACCACTAGACCGTCCATGCCTCTTATCAGAACAGGCGCTAAATCATTGATGCTTCAGTGCAGTATCGCATAAAATCCTCCTGGTTGGTACCCAAGTATTTATTGTCACCACAGAAGAGCTACCCATTGCGAGGCGCCACAGGCCACGCTCCGGGTATCGAACCCCCGCCGTCCGGCGCCAGGGCCACTGATGATACCATTGTACTATATGGATGATACTGTACGCCGCAAAGCGGAATTCGCCGAAAAGGGCAATGGCGCTAGTTAGTCACATGTCTCTAACCAAAAAATGGCGCTTGTATCATTCATTCCTCGATGGTGTGACTCTCTCAGAGGGGGGGAAGGCTCCCAAGTCCGATTCTACTTCCGTCGTTTCCTGGTGGAGCTGACATCCGTACTGAACTCGTTATCTGAGGAGAGGGAGCGGTCGCTCGGACTACCATCAGAGAGGTAGTCATCAACAATGCCGTGCCTAGGCGATTCAATGGTGGAGCATTCCGACTGGCTGCCCTGATCAGACGACACCAAACCCTCTGAATCTGTCCCTGGTTCGTCCGGAAAAAGCTGTCTCACAGGATCCTCTGGGTAAGTGTGTGTGCGATTCATTCGTTCAATGAGGGGGGTTATATCGTCTGGCTGCAGGAGCGGGGTGATTTCCACGCGCGTGTGCGGGCCTGTGGAGGCATCAGCGCAAGCTCTGGGCGCCGGGGGGGGGCAGGGCGGGGTGACAGGGTGGCGCACCGCCCTGTGCACTGTATTGTACAGGGGGGACAGCTTCCTGCCTCGCTCAGCAAGCCTGTCTGCATGTTCATTTTCAACAATGTCAACGTGACTAGGCACCTTAACCCACCGGAACTTGCAAGTGCTGCGTAAAAGTTCGCCTAAAATTTCTTCCCACAAGTCTACATTGATGACCGGTCCCCTTGCTGTGACCCAACCTGTGGCCTTCCATTGCATAGCCTTACCTTGGAGGCCATCATGTACGTAAGCTGAATCAGTTGCAACTGCAACTAACAGTGTCCCATTCCTGTAGTGGTGCACTACATCGATGACAGCTTGTAGTTCTGCGCGGTTAATGGATTGTCTGAGGTGGGGGGGGAGGTAAGAGCAGTGCTCCCACTTCTCAGAGGAGGGGGGGGGGGGGCTGTGCGGCCGCTGGCTGCGCCACTCCCGAGCTGGCAGACTGTTCTGCCGGCCGTGCCGGCGGGCAGCGCGGCCGTCGTTGCGCCCGATGGTACGGCCGCAAGGGCGCCTTGCCCGCTGGTGCCGGGGGGAAGAATCCTCCTACCCCCCGTGTCCAACAAGTAATTATGTCCCAAAAAATACGGTCCAAACGGGTAGTGTTCGTTGGACACAGTGTTCGGTGCGTGCGACAATGTTGTGAACCAACGGTAACGCATCCCTAGGCACAAGACACCCAGCCCATTCGAAGCACAATGCGATTCAAGGTAGAGATGGCCCTCTGCGTAGTCATAGTACCGGCAGGGACACACGACATTCCACCGTAGGCGCCTTATTTGGTCACAATATTTTTCGGGTTTGCACTTTCCCACTATGGCCCTTTATGTCTTTTGTGACCAGTCACAAAAAATGACCGCCCCCCCCCCCGGACCCGTGGCGCCAAAATTTTATCCATCCCTGGACACCACTTCCTCACACCCCACTTTGCAGTTTTGCACACCATTTCCGCCACATACAACACAACGGGGGAATGCTTGCACCGGTGCGCTACAAAACGTGGAATGCGAGTCCCTAACCCCAACTCGAGGGGCCACGCAACAAAGCGTGGATTGAGAGTCCCTAACCCCAACTCAAGGGGCCACGCAACAAAGCATGGATTCAGAGATTGTCCCGGTTTCCTCAATAGCACCGGAAGGTTGGGGCCCAAAAGAGGGCAGAAATGCTACGTCACCCCTGCATTCTCGGGGGCCCTCAACAAAGGGGACAAAATCAGAAGTCAAAACCAACGCTAGGGGTCACCATGATGCTCCTAGTCTCAAAAAAAAAAAGCCCGGCGCGCACCCGGCGCGCTAAAGTTCCCCCAACAGCCCCTTATTTCCCTGCAGCATTAGCCTAAAACCTCTGTTCTGATGTTTGGTACCTAATCAAGTACCGAATTAATTAGGTCCCCAAAAATACGGTCCGAACGGGAAGTGTTCGTTGGACGCAGTGTTCGTTGGACACGGGGGGGGGGGTTAAGAAATCAGCCATTGGTGCCGCATGTAGGGGTCTGCTTAGCGGTCGCTGCCACTGCGTGACACAATGCGCCGCCAAGCCCTCAAGCATCCTCACCATCTCGCCGCGGGCGGCAAAGTAGGGGCGTCCCTTCAGCCCAAGGCATGTGCGACCCCCTAGTGCAATTAGGGAGTGGCACCTGGGGGACTCCTCCGCAGGCAGGAGGTGGCCTACCAGCACGTGCGGCTAGAGTGCCCGGGCCGCTTGCCGTCGGACCGCTACTCGCTCCTATAGTGGAAGCACAGTCATCCGCAGGGCGTGCTCCGGGCGCGCGGGCAGTGCCTGACCCGAGGTGGCCTCAAAATCCATTGCGAGCTCCGCATACGACACCTCCCCTTCGTGCCAACGCAGCAAGTAAGCCTATGAGACGAGGTCTGCGGCCAGCTGCTGGTCCCACTTCCATCTGCGGGGTAATCCTGAGGCCATTCGTAGTTGTGGCCTGAGGCCCGGCCACGGCAGTGGGCCTCATTTGGCCATAGAACGGAACAACTCTGGGAACAGACCATTCACGGCTTTGTCCGCTTTGTTCCGTACAGGCCTTTAGGCTCTATAGATGCTCTCTTGATTACCTATGACGCCCGCGCCTCTGGCACTTCCATCTGTGCCGAAATCCGATGAACTCGACTGACCCGCCGGGTGTCACTGACATCCGTGCTGAACTCCGAGCTCGGGTACTCTCCCCTCAAGGCTAACGAGACACTGCACTGCGACACTTCTTCACTAGCCCACTGTCCCTTGCTTCCCCTTCATCCCAAGACATTTCGTCTAGCCCTAGGGCCTCCCATTCCGGCTCTGTGCGCCGCCTCTTCGGCAGCGGCTGCGAATTATTTGGGTGTGCCTGTCGTCCCTGTTCAGCCCGCTGGTCCGCCCCAGCATTGCCTTCCACCCCCAAGTGCGATGAGACTCAACGAATCTGCAGTTCGGCACCCGCCCTCTCCCTTTCCCACAGCATTTGCTCCCAAAAATCTCGAAGCCCCACCTCCCCACTCGACGTGCGCCACCCATGGCGGTGCCACTTCGGTTACCAGTCGACTATGCCATTGTACACATACAACGAATCCATGACCACCACCAACCCTCTTTTCTATGCAGCAAAGCATGCAGCACCCCTTGGAGCTCCCTGCGACTGACACTTTAGCACTCCAATTCTGGCACATGCGGCGCAAAATTTCGTAACGACTGTTCCCCCTAATATACACCATATCCTGCCCCACCCCACTTCCTTGACCGTTGCATCTTGATACACCCCCCACTTAGTCTCCTTCTCCGCCAACTTGCTCACTGGCTTGACAGGTCGCGCATTGGTTGGCGGCTGTGCCTGACCCTTAAAAATTCTTGGCATCTGCGGGTTGTCAAACCACCCGTCCAAAACCCCACAAAATAGTGCAAGTCCTGTCTTGAGCACAATATGTTTAGAGTGTTGCCTTGCCGTCTGCCCTCCCCTGCTCCATCTCCAACTCTCTGCTCCCTAGACCTCCCTACAGTACATGCACTAGGCTTCTGCAGACATGTATACAACGTCAATCTCTGTCGGGTAGGCTTGGCTAGCATCCTGCAGCCCATCCTTTTCCGCCCGCCACCTTCTCAATATCCCACCCATCCTGCGATGAACTCATCTAATACTTGCGCCACCTGCTAATAGTTTTTTTTTTGACGGACTCCAAAAGTTCAAAGAGTACCCAAGACTTGTGCTTGGGAAAGTGGGCGACTCCAGCACATGATACAGAGGATCCCCGCAACGCGGGGCACATGGCAAAGACCCACAGTTCACATGCGTATACCAAAATGATCTCTTGTGCGGTACACAAAACTAATAATACTTGCGCCACCCACTGATAGTTTGCGCGACAGCGCAAACTCCACTGTACCTTCCACCCCGCCCAACGTCACGCAACGGTCTCTTGGGCTCCACATTCCCCGAGTCTCCTTGATACTAGCCCAAAAGCGCAGAAACACGTGCTCATGATTTTCTACCCTGTTGTCCTTTCCCCAAATTCTCTCCATTCTCGTCCCTACTGGCAATTTCTTCCAAAGGCACCGCGGAATAAAATATTTATCCCACTTCGGGAGGCACAACCTCTCAAAAGCCGGCCACACCTCACGGCGTTGGTGCTGCATGAAAAGCAACATTTTCTTGGATGACCATGCATGTGCCCACCGACCCAACACTGGCCCTCCACACGACATTGGCAGTCGGTAGGCAGCATGCAGCTCCTCCACCCTCTTCAAGTACACCAGCTGCCAGGTGGGGGCCAACAGCTCCCAGAATTGAAGGGGGATAGGGAGTTGTTTGGACAAGGGGTGGGGGTAGGGTATCAGAGATTTGTGAAAGAAATAGAAGGGGCAGGGGGGGGGTGCCCTTCAGCAATCCTGCAACCCTGCTACCTGACTAAGTGCAGGCCCCAGCAAAGGATGCTTGCCAGGGGCTAGTCCCCCGCCACCACTCGGCAACACAAGGGAACATGGTGGGTGGCGTTGCTTGTAGTCCCTTGGCCATCTTTGGCTGGACCACAACCGAGTGTGACGACAAATGCAACGTCTTGGTATGGTTTGCGTAAATGGTAATTGGTTTGGACAAGGCCACTGCTCAAATGTGGCGCAACCGCTGCACGGTACGTGTGCAACAACCCTACCCCCCCACCTTGTGCAAGCACGGCCGCGGTCCCAAAAGTCCAGGCAAAACAGTGGTTCAACGCCCAACCCGTGCTCAGCCATAATCCAACGATGGCCGTCACCCCCGGTATCCCACCGGCAAGAAATCACTGTGCAGGAGTCCAGCAAATACGGCGGAGCCGCGGCCCTGTCTAGCAAAGCGGCGAAGCCGCCGTCATGTGTGTGTGCACATCCTGTGCATCTTCCCTCCTGCCCTGATGGATAGGGTCTCAGCGCCTTTAGGCGGTCGGGACTATTGATTATCCACGCCTCTGTCTCGCTCTCTTTCGCTCTTGTTGCCTATCACTAACATCTAACATCTATATTGAACCCTGAGCTGCCCACACTGGAATCGCTCGCCCCTTCAGATGTCAAGTAGTCTGCCGACTCCTCGGACGCGTCAGTGGCTATCTGTGAGCCCCCCACGCTGGACCGTGCTCCCGCAAATACATGTGACTCTGTGGAAGCCCCCCCCCCCCCCCCGAAGAGGACGATACATCTGACCGCATGGGGCAGAGTCCGACGTCCTCCCACATCTGGACTAGCTGCGTCTGTGCTGACCGCTTTTTGTTGTGAGGGTGTTGTAGCCTGCCCTCCTCTGCAAGCGAGTCTGCCATATCATTTCCCTTGACCTTCATATGGGAGGGCGTCCAAACAAACTGCACCAATGACCCCGCCTCCCTTCGCAACTAAAAAATTGTTTCCCACAGGTCCCTATGCCCCACCTCCTTAGACTTCACACGCCAACCATGCCGGTGCCATTTCACCGACCACTCTGTGACCCCCTTATATACATACTCTGAGTCCAGTATTACCACATCTTCTCACGCGCTTGCCGATGTTCCAGTGCGTAAAGAATCCCTCTCAACTCCCCCCGGCTCGAGCTCCGGCGTTCGTTCGTCGGTACCGGCACCCGACATTTCTTAACCTTCCCCAAACCACGCGCCCAGGTGTCCGACAAGGCAGCAAAGCCGCCCTCACGTGTGCGTGCACATCCTTTGCATCTGCCCTCCTGCCCTGATGGATAGGGTCTCGGTGCCTTTAGGCAATCAAGAGTGTTGTTTACTCAACCGTATGAAAAAGGGGATCCCAAAACCCGACGGCGCCATGACCTACTCGCCGGGATTCAAACCAAGGGCCTCCGCCACGTTGTCCGAGTGCATGTTCAGTATACTATGCTACCGATGTGGTTATTTTTTTTTTATCAAATAGGCCGGTTCATAAAGTGCCATGGGCCGCTGTAGGCCAAGTTCAGAGCAAAGTACAGATTTCGGCAATGCCAGGGTGTGCATACGCATTCCCGTCCCATTGCAACCCCTACCAAAACGACACAAAACGCACTGGGATCCAAACGAGTGGGAAATCCCACTGACATGACCACAACCACCTCAACGGGAAACCATGGGGGCCCAGCCGTGAGCTGTGCTACCGATGTGGTTAGATAGCCGTTACCATAACCACCATTCAGTAACCCGCTGCTCGCCCCCGCTTCCCATCCCATCTCGGTATGGCTGCCCATGCAACAGCTAGCAACTGTTCATGATCGACCTGTTGGTCGATTGCGCCGTGGCCTCCACAAGCCGCGACGATGGAGCGCACTGCAGCGCGAGGTCCTAGTGCATTTTTTGGTATGCTTGCCCCCTTTACGGTAAAATAGGTGTACAGACCAAAGTGGGGATTCGGGCCGGGTAGTGCATCCCCCCCCTGCACGACGCATGACCCACGCATGTCCAACGACACTACGCTCTACACGGCCTATCTGACAGGTTTGTCCACTATCGTTCCGTCTTGCCGTTCGCCACCCGCCCTCCGTTGTCTCTTCCGCTCCCTTTGTCGTTCGCTCACCTCTGTACTGAACCCTGACCCCTCACTGTCTGAACTCCCCTCCCCGTTGGAGCCCTCTAATGATGACGAGGCCCCCGGCAGGTCAGCGTGGGGGTGCAACTCCCCCCCTTGCACTAGCCCATGAGCTCACCACACTGGAGTTGTCTCCTCATGACTCCGAGGACAACACATCGGTGCGCATCGGTGACAGGCCCGCATCCCGCCATAGGCGCGGCATGCGGTCGCCATCCCCTTTTCGTTTCTTATTATTGGGGTGCATCTCTCTACCAAACTCTGCTAGCGCGCCGGCCTTATCGTTTCCCCCCCACGCGCATGTGTGAGGGGATCCAGATGAACTTAGGCAGGGGCCTGCATCCTGCCGCAACTGAAAAATGGCCTCCCACAGGTCACGGTGCCCCACTTCGCGCGACTTCACTCTCCAGGAGTGGCGATGCCATTTGGGGGACCACTCAGTGATCCCCTTGTACACATACTCTGAGTCCAACACCACTGCCATTTTTTCTCCCGCCCGCCGACGTTGCAAGGCGTGCAAGACTCCGCGTAGTTCCCCCGTGCTCACACTCTGTCTCTCTGTAGCTGGGACGGCTAATCCCACATTCCTCTGGTCCTCCTCTCCAAACCAAGCCCCATGACCCGCCTGCCACCATCCCTTAACTTGCTTCGCCCACCCATCGGTATACACCAACGTCCATCACTCGGTCTCTAACACCTTTAAACGTTTGACCACCCGTGCTTAGACGTACCAACCCGTGCTTAGACAAGCCCGTGCTTGTGTGTGACACACACCACAGCAAAGCACGGTACGTGACAGCCATGCCGAGAATGTTAGCAATGTTAGCCATGGCCGAAAACCACATCACAACAAACCGCATTGGGTTGCAATGTGTGGTACAATGTTGTTATGAACAGAATGCAGAATCACAGACTTGAATGAGCCCCCCTTTCTGTCTACAAAGGCGTCATAAACGCTCAATCCTGCATTCAGGACCACCAAAAACAGCGGTCCCAAAAATCCTGAAAAGCGGTTCAACGCTCGCTCCGTGCTTGGACAAGCCCGTGCTTGCGCAAGGGGGGCCTCAAAGTCCCACTGCAGTCGATGAATGTGCCATAACTTTCGACGTGCCGAGGTCGCAAGCGTGATTTCCGCACTAAGGAGGAGACCAGCGAGCACCGGGTCGAGCAACGCCCCCCCGGATGTGCGGCGACCCAAACAAAGCCCCGCTGTGGCAAATAACGTCACAAACACACCAAGTATACCCGTCTCTGGTGCAACCAAAAAGAAACCCACAAAGTCCAAGGCTCAGAAACCGACAGCAACAACACCAGATGTTGTTGGGACAAGGGTTGTTTGCGCAACGGAGAGTAGTTTTGCAATGGCATAAGCACAAATCCAATAGAAGTCAATGCAATAGCAACTGGTCTGTGGCTACCTCAGTAGGTCAGCTCACACAAAAAATTCAAAATCTGTGCAAATACAAGTCAGGGGTCGTTAGCAAAACAACACTTTCAGCAGAGCATGAAAGTGTATTTTTCTGGCACATCTGTAGTCGGGTGGATAACATAGGGACAGTGCAACACACAGGTTACGTTTAGGATTGGGTTTGGGACAGCACAATTGCCCCTATTATTGTCCATGGTGCAACCTACAAAAGGAGACGTTTGTTTTTCGGGGTGTGTACCCCCCCCCCCCCCGAAAAAAAAAAAGCTCCGCAAAAAAATACCAAATCAATACGGTCCCTACGCCTACTGCAGCGTAGCCATACTCCGACGATGGCCGTCACCCTCCGGCTTCACACCGGCAGAAACTCAGTTTATATGTTCAGCAACGCCGCAGCCACAAATTGTCCAAAAGCGGCGGGGCCGCTTCCATGGGAGAATCTTTGCACTGCACGCGCACTGCGCGCTACTTTTAGACTATGTTCCCCCCGAAGAGCCCCCAAGCACACCCCTTGGAAACCCCCTTAGAATTAGGTGACCCAAACTGCCCCAGCTCAAGAAAGTTGCAAACTACCTTCCCTTAACATAACACACACATGTTCCTTACGATGCCCCGGTGCCACATGCGTGGTTTCGGTTGTGAGGAAGGGGCTCTCTCCTTTCCCTTGCGGTTAGAATCGGATTGGGGTTGAGATTGTGTAGCCACAGGGGGTTGCGAAGACTGAGAGGGTTGAGGGGGATTGGAGCCGGACGAAGCCACATCGGCCCGAGGGGGCGCAGCAACACAAAAAGCATCCAGTGTGCGTTGCCGCTTTTCTAGGACCTGCTGCGCATGTTTTGCTTGTTTCTTGGCCTCTCTCTCTCTTTTCTCACGGCGCAAACGGTCAATCGCAGGCTGCAGTGTTGGCGCTTCACTACCGCCTTCAGAGAATGGTTGGCCATCAAGCCCATCCTCGATAATTACACTTTCCTCATCCCTTGGTAAGTGGTTACCCTTGCCGAACCGCAAGATCTGCTCAATCACCTTTGGCACACCCAAACAAAGGGGGACAAAATCAGAAGTCAAAACCTACGCTAGGGGTCACCATGATGCCCCTAGGGGCCCCTGTCATCTCAAAGTATGGGTCTCTAGTACGGCCGGACGCCCAAATAGTTGCACTGCGCGCGCACTGCACGCGCACTGCGCTTAAGGCTCCCCCCATAACTCGTGTACAGGGGGCGAAGCCGCCAACATAGGTGCGTGCACCTCCTGTGCATCTGCCCTCCTGTCCCTCAAGATAGGGTCATTTCGCCCTTCGGCGATCAGAACTCTGTACTGCCTACTGTGGCTTAGACAAGTGAACGACCCAGGTTCAAAAAAAGAGAGGACTGCATGGTGAGCTGGTGCAAGAAAGGGGACCACAATGCGCACACATCCTCAAAATCAAAGCTATGTGGGCAAACACTCACAAAACACATGTCCATGACATCATGTAATTGCGAATTTGTCACCAAAGCCTTGTCTTATGTGGGCTGCACTACATTTGGTACCAAAATAAATTAGGTCCCAAATTTCACCAAATTAATACAGTCCCAACGCCCGCTGTAGCTTGGACAAGACCGTAGCTTATACAACGGGGGGGGGGCGCAACAACTGCTTGCACAGTGCACGCAGCTGCCGGGGCCTCAGGCTTGTGCTGTCAGCCTGTGTAGAGATGTCAGAAGTACAAGGAGACACAAGGGCTTTGGCTAGCCCCGAAACATTCATTGCCACACACAACAAGCAGCCACTTCCCAGGGCTTTGGCGAGCCAAGGGTTTCATTCCACCACCAGCAAAGTGCAAGGGCCCGGCTAGCCCATAAATGTTTGTCGCAAAAGCACAGGGCGAGGGCTTTGGCGAACCCGCTACAGGACATCATACGACCCCTATAATTGCACATTGTCTGAAAGTGGGGGCCAGCCAAGAAGAGGGATGCACTATGCAGCACAAGTGCGTTCAAGCCAACAGAGGGACATGTGGTGGGAAAAAAATGCGACTTTTGTTTTGCAGAGTTCATTTTTGCGAAGGGCATGCAGCTCAAAATTAGTTTTGTTTGCCTTTTTCATTTGCGTTTTATTCACATCCTGCACTGGGAATTAAACATTTTGCAACAAATTAATATTTGTACCCCCTGTGTGACATTCCAGGTTGCTGTTTCATTACGGGGCCCTGGACAATCACCTGTTCTGGTTTTTTTGGGGGGGGTTCAGACGAAGCTGAGCTGGCGTAGCCTGCTCACTTCACAGCACTCGAGATAACCTCTCGGAATCAAGGTTCAGAGCTGTCCAGCGCTACGATGATCCCACAATGGCGTGGTAGTGGATCTGACACGTAGTGAGGATTAGCTGAAGCTGAAACCAGGTTATACAGTGGGAGACTGCCACGCCTGTAGGCTTCCCAGTGTGCACGAGGAACAAAGACTGCAGACTGAAAAATACAGCGGTGTGAAGACTGAAAGCTGAGATGAATCAGCAGGTTGCGTTTCATACACTATCAGCACTAGAGAGGGAGGGGGATGGCATTCAGGTACAGTTGGTCACTATTTGCTTGGGGCAGGGAACACTGCTGTCCCACAATCACCCGTTCTTCCCTTCGCATGCCCCCCAGTCCCCCTTGCGAGAGCAAGACTTAAGTTCCAAACTTTGACGGAAACAACACCTGGTTCTGCTCTGACGAGGGCGGTGTTGATGCGCGCCGCAAGAAAGACACAAGCAGTGACCGTTGCGTTGTGAATGCACATGTCGTCAGGTGATTCCCCAGTCTCCACCTCCAAAGGACAAGAAGGGGTGAACGTGGGTAGCAGGACCCCAAAAACACCATCCCCCAGACCCAAACCACAGAACAAACTGCAAAAGCTGCGGAAACAGGGCAGCCCATTTAGGTCCTGCACGTTGCGCTGCGCGTGTGGGGGTTAGCGCAGAGACAGGCCTCGGCAGAGCTTCATGCCGTCTCCCTATGCCTTCCCCTCAGCGCACGCGCCGCGAGGGAAGAACCCGCGCCAGGCGCTCAGGTGTCCTCGCAACGGGGCCCGCAGTGGCCCTCACCCGGGGCCTCCAATCCTCTCGGGGGCGTCGACGCTCTCCCCTGCCCCTCCTCGGCTTGGGCCTGGGACCTTTGGGCAATGACCGCATGGGGCACGAGCGCATGCGGCCCGTGCGGTGAAGTGTCGGGGCCGCGTGGGCTAACGTTAACAGGTACAGCCCCCCCCCCCCCCCCCCCCCCCGAAGGAACTCTGGGCTATATGTGGTCGCGCTTCGTATTGTTACAAACGCGTGTGTGCGTGCGCGTCTGTGCGGATGCCGGTCCCTTGCACTCGGTCGGCGGTGCTTGGGGACGCGACTCCGCAGACCCTGCAACTGCCCACTGATCTGCCCCTCTGTACACCGCTTCAGATGTTCCCATGCAATGCCCTTCTCAACTTCCAAACTGTATTGCACGTGTGCACAAGCGGCAGTCAGCACAAAAAGCGCAGAAAGAAATGTGGCTTGTCAGTGGCCTAGAAGACCATAGGTACCGTTCTGTCGCAAACACGGGAGGCAAAGATGCTAGTGGGCGGAACACTGACGGTAGCAAACCAGTGACAACGCAGCGGTAAGCCCAAACCACCGCCATGCAGCGGCCACCGGACTTGTTCATGAATGAACCAATGAGCTCATATACACCGGAAATGCAGGAGACCCCCCCCGCCCCCGCGGGGTGAGCCGCAATGCGATGGGAGTAGACGGGTCCAAAAACGGTGTCAGGGACGACAAAACTGGAAAATCATAGCACCAGTCCGCACAAAACGCGCCAGCGTGGGGCGTATGCCACCCCCAAGGGAAGCCATTATCGGCGGCCACGGGCAAGCGGCCAGTGCATGCCGGGCTACCAGGGCTTTCAACGCCCGGCAAGTCCCAGCGGGGCCACGGGGGTGGGGGGGAACACCAGGGCAGGGAAGGCGCCAGCCGCAGAGTTGGGACGCTCTGCCGTAGAAAGGATGGGATCATTTCGCCGGGAGAAAATTCCGCCACCCATGAAATCCCCAAAGCTCCAAGTGCCATACGCCCAAATGACTGCAATAACACAAGACATGCCCCAGACAGAGACTCCAAAATCGCAACGCATCGCCACAACGAAGAGGGCCAGCACCTCCAGTCACCGGATCGGCAGCACCAGATTTCATACATCTGCGCAAGAAACGGTCGGCTCAGGCGCGTTCCTAAGCGCTTGGCTCTGCTTCGAAAACACAATCCCTCTGCAGCGGTGGCGAAGGATGGAACTGTGCCACCAAAACTTCTCCGGGGGAAATTTTCGCCACTTTTCTTAGCGGCGGAATTCTCCCCCGGCGACAATTTCCCTCCCCCTGTACCACGCGGCCTCTTCGCCCTGGGCTTCACCCGCCTGGCGTCGAATGCGATGTCGCCACAAGAGCCCAAGCCCAAGCCCCAGCCCAAGCCCAAGCCCAAGCCCAAGCCCGAGGGCCATTGCCCACGGGGGTGTGCCGCTGCCTGCGCCGGCCCCCGTGGCGCTGGGGCTACACAGGGCCGCCGCGGAGGTGGTTTGGCCCCAGACCAGGAACTCCTTGTCCCGGATCAGGGGGTGGCGCCACGTCAGATTCGGGAAGAGCAGGTCGTAGTAGTGCCGCATGAACTGCTTCCCCCCGTTGAAGTGCAGGAACACGGGGCGCGTCCCGGTCTCGGGGTTCGTTGAGCGTGCGGCCGACGACCCACGGCCGCGTGCCGTCGAGCCGCGCGAACCGGCGGTCGCCCGGCCCCTCCTCGAGCTGCGTGCCCCAGCCGCTCTGGAACAGGCGGCAGTGGTGGTCCAGCGCCACGCGGAAGGCCCCGGCGCGCCACTGCGACGCGTGCGGGGGCTGCGTGTAGAGGTAGTGCACGCAGCGCTGGTCGTCCTGCAGCGCGGCGCTGCACCGGGCCCAGGACTCCACGAACGCCGTCAGGTGGGGGCCGTTGCGCGCCACGAGCGCCCCGGAGTTGACGTACCGGTACGACGTCGGGGCCCGGGGGTACCGCGCGCAGCCGAAGTCGGAGAGGGCGTAGCAGTTGCGCTCGGCGCTCACGACGACCGTGTCCGCCAGGTCGAAGGCCCGGAGCGCCGCGACGGCCGCCCGGGGGTCCTGCAGCACGAACGTGTCCTGCGCGTCGTAGAAGAAGACGATGCTGTCCGCCGGGATCTGCCTCAGGAACGCCTGCAGTCAATGATGCACTGGAAGGGCCTCAATTGGTCAGGTGTGGACCCGCCACTTAGCTCCAGCCGCACTGGAAGGGGAGGGGAGGCAGGGACTTGCTTGAGCGGGGGGGGGGAGGGGGGGAGGGGGTCCAGGGGAGGGGGGGAGGGGGTCCAGGGGGGAGCCCCCCCCCCCCCCGTCGGAACGTACCTAGTCCACAGGGAACAGAAAATTTATGGGCAACGAACCACTCAGCACATGGAAATGTCATCTTGTTGGTAGCAAACAAAGCCAATTCATCATTGCAGGTCAATTCAGGGTTCCCTCATCTAATCAAGACACAACAAATACAACAAAGCGGGACATTCACCATCTCATGCCAACTCACCGTGATCATGGTCAATCAGAATTAGACTCCCCTGAACTGGAGCCTCCATCTGTAGTGGAAGTGGAGCTGGAACCTGATGATGATGAGGAATCTGAGTCACTGCCTGAATGGGAGACATCAGACAAGTGTTGCCATTGGCACACTCAAAAACAGTGTGGCACATGCCTTTTGTGCCTCATTGTATGCTTCTTGTCTCTTCCGGCCAGTGATCCTATCTTTAAACCTAAAATAAAGCAGCGCGTCGATTACGTCTTTGCGTTTTGCGCGTGGCGACGGTTGGACTGGGGAGCAGAAATACAATGACAACGAGCGTTGGGTCATGGTAATCTGCAAGACAAGGAACGCAGAGTACACATAAAACGATAAGTAAACAGTGTCCCCGTCACCAAAAAAAGTTCCCAAAACCCAGGTTTTCAGCTGCATTTGAGCTGAGGGGGAGGGGGGAGGGGGTCCAGGGGAGGGGGGGAGGGGGTCCAGGGGGAGGGGTCCCCCCCCCCCCCGTCGGAATGAAAATTAAAGCAAGTCCCTGGAGGGGAGGTCACCCCAGCCCCCCTCCAGGGCGCCCAGCCTACGCCCAGCCACTGTCTATGGCATTGTAACCGACAGTAACCGCCCCCCAACCGCCTTGGCAACCTCCTCCAACCGCCTGCCCAACCGCCTCGGGGGTCCCTTCCCTTCTCTTTCACTCAAACGCCTCCCTACCTGCAGTGCCGCGCCCTTCCCGGCCTTCTCGTTGGCCAAGGCTTGGCCCGTCGGGCCCAGGAGGACCAGGTCGACGTTGTGGTAGGCGGCGGTGGAGAGGCTCAGGCAGAAGATGTCGGCCGCGCTGTGCCACCGCCCGAGGGAGTGGACGAGGGCCGGGGGCGCTTGGAACTGCACGAAGTAGACGGCGGTGTCCGGGTCCTCCGCGGCGTCCCAGTCGCGCGTCACGGCCAGCACGCAGAACAGGAGGAGGGCCCCGGCGCCGGGCCCCAGGAAGATGAACCAAAGCCTCATCTCATAATGCACATCGGACTGGAGCGAGAGAATGTCCCGGCGCCTCCCGACCGGGCGTGACAGACCGTTGGGGGGGGGGTGTGACAGACCGTTGGGGTGAGGGGGGGGGCGTGACAGACCGTTGGGGGGGGGGGGGGGGGCGTGACAGACCGTTGGGGGGGGGGGGGGGCGTGACAGACCGTTGGGGAGGGGGGGTGTGACAGACCGTTGGGGGAGGGGGGGAGTGACAGACCGTTGGGAGGGAGTGACAGACCGTTGGGGGGGATCAATGGTCAGTATCAATCGACTGAATGTCCCCGCCATAGACAATTCCAGCCATTAGTCCATAGGTTCGTCCTATCAAATGCATGTGTCCCCTTCTTGGTTGGGGTGCTCCACTACTCCTATATACAGTAGGATGTATAGTGTGCAGGCGGCGCTCTCAGTGAAACTACTGCGCGGGCACAGATAAGGATAAAACCAGTGAAACATCGATCCGAAAGAGATCAATACCTAAGTCCTGTTAGACACAGGGGCATGAAAAACAGCCATGCCATGTGGTGTGTTGTGTGGGGAAAACACAGTCAGCGTATAGCATGGTGCACTCCTTCGGCCTAACTGTACGCGTGTCTGTAGTTCCCGTTGGGGGGGGGGGGGGGGCGTGACAGACCGTTGGGGGGGGGGGGGCGTGACACACCGTTGGGGGCCCCATTCGCAAATGAAACACTCCTGAGAGCACAATTTGGGACAAATATGGTCCTTTTCTCCCGAGAATCAATCTTATGGTATTCCAGCCAACACAGTGCTCCCCTGAGGGTTTGCATGCGCATGCACGGTGCAAGCAATTGGTCCCATGCCTGCATTGAGCACCCGCATGGCCATGGCTTTTTTTGTTGTCAAAGGATGCGGCAAACGTGCTTGTGACTGACCAGAAGGCAGCCTTGTCAAGTTGAACAAGGGCAGTTTAACTGGTCCGTCTATGCCCTTTGCATGCTACGTATTGCAAATATGACAGGCACGTTTGTTACTACCAGTTAACCCGAGACATCTGCACCCTTTGTTTTTGTTTAACTCGTGACCGAAGTTCCACCCATTGTCCATCCAGAGTACACATAGCAGGTCATGAGTCAGCGACAGGGACGGCTTGGGTGTGGGTTAGGTATGACCTACCCCTACCAAGACGGCTGCGGCGGTGTGTCCGGAGGAACGAGCCCTGTGCCTTGCCCCACCCCTGTCGCCCCGTTTGCACGGGTGTGCACGTCCTCCCGGACCTCTCATTTGTTACTACCAGTTAACCCGAGACATCTGCACCCTTTGTTTGTTTGAACCTTCGTTTGTTTTCACATTCCATGCGACAGTCAAAATAAATTCCACTGCCCCTTTCTCTGGCACAACCGCAAAAAAAGAAGACGAATGTGGTTCCACAATACTTCGGAAGCAGAAGATACGATATGCTTGACCGCAGCAACAACAAGAACCGAACACCTATGTTCAGCATCATGAAGATGACATCTGCCAACAACTTACCCCCCCCCCCTTGTATAAGCTATGCAAAAGTCTTAAATTCATACGGTCCCTACGCCTACTGTAGCTTTGACAAGGGCGTAGCTAGGACAAAGGGGGGGGGGGTACCATCAACCATGAACGTGAATCGCACGAAGAAACATTTGGGAGCTCACGCATTTGATTTCAGTCTGGGATTCGCTTGATAGTTTGTTGGTCCAAACAAGACTCCAAGCGGCATGCTGTTATGACAACATGACCGGATAAGCACCCGGTTTCTTGAGGTCTATGCGCCTCGTCTCAGGAGACCCGCTCGGGAACCTCCGCGCCGGCCTCCCCCTCCAGGGCGTCAACTGCGTCATGCAGCACAGAAGGATCACAATGTGCCAGCCCCTGATCGTTGTATGTTGTGTGGAACTAACTTTAACCTGTCCTGTACCCACCGGGTTCTTCAACCTAAGGCCCCGTCAAAGCCCGACTCTCTCCCGTTGCTGCAGTTTGGAGCAATGGAAGAGAGGACCGCAGGACAGCTTGCTGAACGAGCTTGATTCTGATCTCTTGGTTGTCGTTTGCGAATTTGGACTGGATAGCCAATCATGCCTCTTTGTTATGTACACACATGCCCTTGCATAGCCCTCGAGGGGGGGGGGGGGGTCACTTCAGCACCTTACCTTCGGCGGCATGGGGGAGTGGGCACGCGCCAGCGATTACTGACAGGGGAGGGGGGGAGGGACTAGGCTTTCAGCCCGCTTCCAAGCTTCTGTTCTATAGCGGTTCTGGTACGCATTGCCTGCATTTGCTGGCTTAAGTGCCCTTGTTTCATGGTGCAGCCAGTAACAGGCCTCGCCTCTGATTTTGTTGCACAGGCCATGGCACCGTTCAGCAATAAACTCCTCACATGTTTGAAGCACGTTTACACCTTTTAGAAGCTATACTCCCTTACGCACAGGTTCAGTTCCTTGAAATGGGGCATCTTGACAACCTCAAGCGAAATGGCTTTCCTTAAGTAATCAATGATACAAACAAGCCATGCATGATTTGCCGCCAATGTGAAGGTCAGAGGGAGGGAGGGTGGGCACTGCCCCACCCTCCCACGACACGTTGGGGGTGTTTTGCGGTTTCAGCCCGTGAATCAACAATTGTGCACTGTGGGGCCCTACACTCAGCGATTTTCCCACCCAAACCACTTACGGTCATTGGCGCATTGGCGCAATAATCATTCAAACTGCAGCAGTTCAAGTGTCTGAGAGGAAAGGCTCCAGACAGCTGAGATGAATCGCACCCCTGCGATCTGTTACAAAGACATGTAGACCAGAATGATCAAATGATGTAATTCAGCTTGAAGACAACGTCAATAAGCGCGTGCAAGACGCTACCTGCATGCCACAAATACTGTCTATCCTATCACCCGCCACGTCCGTGCACAATCACGTCGTTAGCTCTCGGTCGCGGTGGTCGTCCTACGCAGTAGTTGTGTGCGCAGGATGATAATATAGTGGTGTGGGATCCCAAAGACCGTATCGGGGTCGCTGCTGGCTGGCGGTAAGCGAAAGAGCAATGAAAATAGTGGGTGTCATGGGTTTTTGGGCTTGGTCGCCTGTTTTTCCTAGGAATCAATCCATCAGTGCTGGCAAAGGAATCAGACGAGTTCCCTGCTGAAATCGTGTCGAAGTCAGAATCAGAAAAAAGGGGTGACCGGTCCGTTTCGGAGTGCGATGAGGTGTTAAAATCATCAGGAAGGTACCCATCGGAGAGTGCAGCAGCTGTAAATCCAACGAAGACAGCAACTGCGTGGCTGGGCTCTCCCCAATCTGGAGCACACCTGAGGCTCGCATCTGTGCAGGGCCCCTTTTGTAGCCGATGGGGGGGGGTTGCAGGTGTAACGGGGACATGATCAGGCTCAAAGGTGAAAAGAAAGGGGGGGGCGCCAAATTATCATCCTCTGAGGGGGGCTGAGAGTCAGAGTCCAGGACGACTATGGAAAGACCTGAGTGTGTGGATGGTTCCGTGGTTCTTTGAGGGGGCACAGAGCGTGGAAGGTGACGCTCTGAAGAGGCGAAGGAGTTGGTAGGTAGAGGGCTGCTTGACCGGCCACTCTCAGCCAGCGAACCTGGCTCTTTGTTCCCTTGGATACCCACATGGGAGGGGACCTTAACTTCATGTCTTGCTGTGGGGCATCAAGCTCTGACCGGAACTCCATCCAAAGGTCTATGCTGCTCAGCAGTCCCCATGAGCCCACCCAGCTGTTGAGGGCCCATTTCCAAGCTTTCCCTGTGGCTACCCCCCGCCCCCCCCCAAAAAAGAGGAGTCAGTGCAGATGGCAACTTTTCCTGTGGTGAAAAGTTTGATGGCTTGTACAGCGGCAAAGAGTTCTGCGGTTTTATTCGTCTGTCGCAAAGCGGGGCGGGGCAGGGACCCTCAGAAACTCCCACCATCCCAATCCCATCCATTTTTCCTGCGGAACCATCGGTGTACACAATGCGAAAATCCTGATCCTCGAGATGGCTAATTAGGCATCAAGTTTCTGTGAATCATGGACAGCTTCCTTTGCCCCCCCCCCCCCCCCAAACAAAAGGGCTCAATTGACAGGCCCCCAAATCCTACCGAGACTGACCCTGGCCCCCAGAGGTGACCCAGACCCAAAGTTCGGAAAAAAAAAAGAAAACGGGATTTTTTGAATCAGCGCGTCGAGGGGGTTCAGAAAAATCGTCATTTGACATGTGTTTGGTGGAAAAAATGGGACCATTTCGATGCCCAAAATTTTTTTCGGCCAGAGTCATTAATACCCGGTTAATGGTCCTGTCAATTGAGCCCTTTTCCCAAACCCCCCGCCCCTCCTGCCAACCCCAGTCGAGATTCTCAGAAATCTGGGAGCACAACCCCCCCCCCAACCACCCCACAAAAAAAAACCTGAAAACATGAGCAACTAAGTCGACAAAGAGCAACAGCACAGGACGTCAACAGCAGGCAAAGCCAGATCAGCAATAATGGTATGGCTCAAAGGATGGCAGTGGCTGCGTGCATGATGAGTGAGAGGGTTCTTTGCAAGCCCAGTTCCAACATCGGCTCAGCAGCCAGGCAAACTTTGGCGGGCATCAATGGTCAGGTTGCAATGTCCGCATTAGGCTCCAGCTGCGCCTGCCCCACAACCTTCACTGCCCACTGTCCATGTCAGTGCATCCAGCGCACTCATGTTCTTTGGCAAGTTCCAGCCCTCACCTGCCCTGAATGGATGGGTTCCGACCCTTGGCGGGGGGGGGGGGGGGTCAAGCCACTAACTAGGCCCTCTGCCACCCCACCCCTCTTTGGTTGCAGGGTGTTGAAGTTTGGCTTGGACAAGCGAGCCATGTGGTGAAATGGGAGTGTTGCAGTGTGCGCTTTCGGGTCAGTGCAAAGTTTTCTACAACTCTCACATCGACTACAACATCAACGACTACCCGAACTCTAGTTTTGGGCTGCTTCCAAAAAGCACCGGGTTTCTTTGGGTGGAAAGTCAGTTCAACTGTATTGATGGCACTGTTGAGGGCATTGACATCAGCCCCAAGGATATATGACCAGATACCCATCAAAAGATCATGCAATGGAGGAGAATTGTGTGTGCAGATGGAGGCAGCTTCGTGCCTGTTTGCGTTGCGACATTGCTGTGCTCTACGCAAGTGGTGGAGGTATCGCTTTGTGCCACGATGTAATGAAAGGCACCGCTACAGTGCCCTGGTGTAAAGGATACCACTCCGCACAACACTGGCAATGTTGCTCCACTGAGTGCCCAGTGGCTTTGTATGTAGCAAACCCACCAGATAGGAAACCCTCGAAAAGCTGCCCACACTATTTGCAGACACCCAAGGTGCACTGACCATACATGCCACCAGTGACCTGTGTAGGCCCCAATCAATCCATTTGAAATCTAAAACATCAATGTGCACAGTGTCTACAGCACTGCAGCGTGCCCAAGGTATCCTCGGAATGGGCATTTTGCAAATCATCTTGTCATCTCATCCAATCATTTCTCCTTGCGCCGCAATCCTAGTCAGTACACAGAAGACAATGCTTTTGAGACGCTGGTGGGCCACTGGGACTATCCAAGTCAGCATTCGCAGCCTCTAATCCCTTTCACGTGCCAGCAACTTTGTTGGGGTGGTAGACTTGATAATCAAAATAGAGGGTGCCGCCCGGATGGTGCGATTTCACATGCATGGCAGCATGGGACGGGGGGGAAAGCACCGAAAGGGGCTGCCTTTGCCTGCAGTGCACAGGCAGTTCAACTGCTGGAAACACCAGGCCTGGGGTTGAGGGAGCTCCTGAGAGTTGAACGAAACTGGATACTGTATCGCTTCTAGTAACAAGTGTGCACGCAGCGCCCATCCAGTGCCCACACAGTGCAAAGGCAGGCGTCACCCCACTCCAGCCCCCCCCCCCCCCCCAAAAACTGCCCCCCCCAGTTTTGGGGGGCTCTATTGACCCCCCCCCCCCCCTGACTTCCCCAGCCCCCGGCAAGTATGCCATCCGTGCCGACTCTCCCCTTCTGGGTCCCTCCGCTCGTTGCTCTCCAACGTTTTCCGCCGGAGCAGAAAGGGCAAGCCCACGGTTCTGGGAGCCGTAGGGCGCCCCGGGGGACCTCGCGGCCAACCACAAACTGCCGGCACATGGGCGTCACCCCGAAACCAGAGGACTCGGCTGTCCCTGACCCCCCCCCCCCCGTATGGTATCGTGTGACCTGTCACATGTGTTGTTGGACGCGACTTCAGCACAACACGCAGCACATGCAGTTCACAAGAATGAGAGAAAAGCTTGTCAAGAGCCGAGCACGGCCCCGGGCGCCTTTCGCAAAAGGTCTGTGGGAGAAGTGTGCAGAGTCCCCTTTTGCGTGGGAGAGAGGGCAACTTCACCCGTCGTATTGCAGCGTGTAATGTCATTGGGACATGAAACAGACCCCCCCCCCGCAGCACGGACTCGGAGGGTGCATCTGGATGCACCTGGTCAACGGCACGGGGCAACAGCCCATCTCCGGGACGGCCGACCCCCGGAGTAGTCAAACAGGACAAGTCATCCGGGGGCTCCGTTGACACAACCAAAACACGTTCGGGCCCACAGAGGGTCAGGATGAGCGGTGGCGAGAGGCCAATAGGCACCGCCAACGTAAACAATCAGATATCGAGGCCTTGTGCCAACCCCCCCCCCCCCCCTCGACGAGTCTCGGCAGGGCAACCGGCGCAGCGAACCACCGCTCCATCAACACCCGGGGTCTCATTCCGCGGGGGGCGCCCCGGTGCAGCCCCCGACACCGACACCTGTCAAACATTTGGGTATCGGTCATGGCCGTGGGTGGTCGGGTGTTGTCGGTGGTTGTGGGGGTCGAGGGTCGGTTCTCATTGACTGAACGCCCCCGCCACAGGCACTGTCAGCCCTTCGTCCCAACGTGTTCATTACCAGTGACTCGGGCTGATCAGCGGCGCCACTCGCTGCGTGGCGCTCTATTCTACAGAACATCACGGAGTACAGAATCCCTGGCGCACCAGACATGCCACTGGCGTCCGTCAGGGAAACTGGTTCTCAGTAGGAATTGGCCCCGTACCAAAGGCCACTCAGTAATACCCGCCCCCCGCACCACCAAAACTCAGTAGGAACGTGCTGCGTCCAGCGTGTGGCTCAGTAGGACCCTGCTCCATCCGATCATGTCTGAGCCGGCGGACGCCAGTGGCAAGTCTGTGGCGCACCCGTCGCCCCCTGCGTCGCCTACGCCGCTTCACTGCCACCGTCCACGTCCGCCACCTCCTTCAGCAGCGTCGTGAGGTCCCCCTCCCGCGTGGCCCGCCGCCGCTTCAGCGCCACGTACGGGGCGTACGTGTTGTGCCGGTCCGACACCCAGGGGACGTAGAGCGCGCGCGACCACACCGGGGAGCGGCCCGCGTCCAGGAACCGCCGCTGCGCGACGACCTCCCACGTCGCGCGGTCCGCCAGGTAGCTCGGCTCGGCCTGGTCCCGCAGGTCGAGGTCCACGAGGTAGTCGCACGCGCCGACCTCCACGATGCTCGGCAGGGTCCAGACCGCCGTGTTGTTGTTGTTGAGCTCGCGGTGGACGGTCCAGGTGCCGTTGCCCTTGGCGTCGAAGTGGGTCGGCAGCAGGCCCGTGAACCCGGAGCGGACGAAGTACGCCTTCATGCTGGGGTGGAGGTGGAAGTGCGACGGGAACCGGTGCCACTCCTTCCCGACGCACACGCGCACGGCCTCGCCCTGCTCCGGCGCGAGCGCGGCCCCGGCGTGGTGCCGCGCGAGCGCGCCGTACACCTGGACCGGGGCCCCGTAGAACTCCGTCTGGGCCGCGATCCGGCCCAGCGACAGGACCGCGCACGCCGCGATCAGCAGGTACTGGAGCGCGCGCGCGACGGGGTGCAGCGGCCCGGACGCCCGGCGCCCGCAGGCCGCGTTCAGGCCCCGGAGGACGGAGTCCGCCGCGATGGCGGCGCACAGGAACAGCGCGTTGTAGGCCGGCACCATGAAGCGCTCCTCCTTGTGGGCGGGGAGGGTCCAGAAGACGAACCACACGAAGAAGGGCGCCGTGTACGTGAGCCACCCGGGCCCGCACAGGTCCGGCTCCTCGACCTCCGCCTCCGCCTCCTCGGGGGCCTGCTCCCGGGGCGCCTCCTTCTCGGCCTTCGGCTTGTCCGGCGTCGCCTTCTTCCGCTGCCGCAGGCCCGGCTTCTCGCCCGTCGCGGGCGCGCCCGCGGCCTCCGCTTCGGCCTTCGCGGCCTCCGCTTCGGTCGCGCGCGCCTTCCCGGGCAGGGGCGGGCAGGGGCCGCGCCACACGCGCAGCAGCAGCAGCGGCGGGGCCGCGAGGGCCAAGGGGAACGCGACGTTGAAGTTGAGGGCGAGGTTCTTGGCGAAGTAGTGCCAGGGCTCCACGCCGTAGACGCGGGAGTCGGCCCCGCCCTGCGTGCCCAGGACGTTGTAGCTCAGGAGCCGGAACGTGCTCAGCCCCGCGACGCCGTACACGTCGCAGTCCACGGCCCACGCGACGCCGATGATGATCGGCAGCGGCCCCAGGGCCGCGAAGCAGCTGCGGAAGGAGTGCCGCCCGACGCAGTCCAGCGCGACGGGGGCCATGACCAGCGCGGCGAAGGGCCACCCGACGACCGTGGCCAGGCCGACGAGCACCGTCATCTTCTTCAGCGCCCGCCGGTCCCCCGACAGCCACAGGCCCTGCGCCGCCGTCAGGCACATGAGGCAGAAGGACGTGGGGAGCAGCGCCGGGGCCGCGAGGAACATCCCGGGGCTGAGGAGGGAGAAGGCGAGGGCGAGCTTCGCCACCCGCCCCCCGAGCGCGTCCTGGACCGAGGCCAGGAAGTAGGTCTCGGCGGCGGCGGACAGCGTCCCCAGGAGCATGCGACCGGCGTAGAAGGTGGCGCCCTTCGTGAGGGACCCCGCCGGGAGGAGGAGGAGGTAGTGGAGGAGGATGTAGGACCACGAGCGGAGGCCGTACTGCGGGCTGTACTCCCAGGGCTCGAAGCCCTCGCCGTACATGAGGTAGTGCAGGGGCTCCCAGAAGTTGTAGACCTCGTCGCAGTCGGGGATGGGGCTCAGCCAGGCGGCCATGAGCCGCGCGAACATGAGCGGCAGGAAGTAGCTCTCCATGCCCATGACTCCCATGAACATGTCCATCTTGCGCTGCGAGACCGAAGGGAAACGTCGACACTCAGAAACCCCCGCGTCGCACTGATCGTTTTGAGAACGGATATGTGCGGGTGTGCGGGTTGACCGAAAAAATCTGACCCTCTGGGGGGGGGGGGGTCCGGGCCCAGCAGCCAGGGCTGGGGGGCCGGATGGGGGATGTCAGGGGCCAGAAAAAATTGTCATGCATGCATGTTTGGAGTCCCCATGAAGTTCTGAGCACTTTGAGTGTACGCACATGGAGTACAAATGAAATTTTACCCCCCATTATATGCTAGATACAAATTCCGGCGCCTTTGGCGCGAAATTGGGACCAAATGTGGTCTGGACCTTGTAGACCATTTGGCCGTTTTGAAGGGGGATTGGGGTGGGGTGGGGTGGGGGGGGTGTCAAGGGCTGCAGCAGGGCACCAGCCCGAGTCTGCTTCACTCGTTCATTTAATGCTTCACTGATTCGTTGATGCACACACATCCTCATTCATGATGCACCCACTGATTCCTTCAGTCATTCATTTGTTGATTCGTTCGCTCATTGACTTATACATTCATTCATTCACCGATCCATTCATTCACTCTCTCATTGAGAAACTCCTGAAAACATGTCTTTTGTTACTGGTACTACTACCCTTCCCCCCCCTTGCAAACTCCCGGGTTAGCGCGGAACGGTCTCCTGGGGGGGGGGGGAGACGGTCGCCAAGTGACGGTCTCCCGGGGGGGGGGGGGGGTTGCAAGGGTATTTCAAGGCAAACTGTGGTACCCTCCACCAATGCAAGCAAAGAGAACACGTGTGAAGCGACTTTCGCATTGATGCGGTGGCAATGTGTTTCATCCAACACTAATGTTATTGAGGATCCAAAGGAACGGTGAAGAACTTCTGGGTACGAGAATAACACACTTTGAACTGTTGCACATGCTCAGTTTGCATGACAGGCACGGGTGTGTTGCATTGGCCGATGAGGAGGAGGCAATGGCGCGCGGGGCTGGTTTGGCAGCCGCTTTAGCGCCCGCTTGCAAAGCCAAACCAGTCCGTTTGGTGGCTGGCTTTGCTCTTGGCTGGGGGGCAGCCTTTGCTCTTGCCTTGGGGGCGGCCACAAGGCCATGCGTAAAGCAGATGGGCAACACAAACAAGCACAATACATGTTAACCAGAAAAACATGGAAGTGACGGTCTCCCGGGGGGGGGGGGGATTGCAAGGGGTGGGAGTTTGCAAGGGGGGGGGGGGGGTAACTTTTGGGCTGCCAGGCGGACCGACCAGTGCGCAGCTCTGGCGATCCAAAGTAAGAGTCCTGGTGCTGTGGTGCAAGAGAACCCCGTGGGCAAATGCATTATGTGGTATTGTTGTCCCTTGTGATTGTCTGTGTGTATGTAGACTGCACCGAAGTACTCATGTATCGCATCATGCACTATTGGAAAAAAGCGACATTCCCCAGGCGCGCGTTGTACAGCCTTAGGTGCCCCACAAAGGGGGCAAGAGTCTGTTCTGATCTACTCCTTCAAACGTGCATGCTCCTTCAGCTTGCAAACTCATGCAGTTGCTGTGGCAATTTATCTTTATATCGAATATATATTATATATATATATATATATATATATATTATATATCGAATATATATATTTATATATTATATCGAAATGCTCGCCACACCTCTGGTTTCTGTCCTACCGGGATAGACAAGTCTCGCGTGACTTTCTTCAGCCTCAATGATGTTCCCCGCGCACCTGACCACACCTCAGGTGGCGAGCAATCGGCGCAGGGCATTTTCTGCAGTTTTGGCAGCCCTAACCTGTATGCGGGGGACATGCGGGGGGCATGTTTCTTCGTTTCCCGGGGGCGGGGGGGGGTTCATTGACAGAGGGGTGGGGTGCTTTGACAGGGGGGGCTGCATTGATAGGGGGCGGGGCGGGGGGGGGGTGGGCGCATTGACACGGGTGGGGGGGTTACAAGTATTGCGCATCTCAGCAGCCCGAGACAAGAACGATTGCCAAAAAGCAGATGCTCCAATGGGGACCAGTGCCTCAGACCATTGGGTCATGGACCAGCATTGGAGTCCAGTAGAAGAGGTGTTCGAGACAAAGCGGAGGGCTGAAGCCGCAGTACGACCCCATGCGATGGTCCATGTCTCATGCAACGCACGTGAAGTCACACAGATGGTTCAGCGGTGACAATGGTCGACAGTACAACAAAACGCCGGCAACAAGAATGCCGGGTTGTAACCAGACTATTGCGTCATCACTGAGCCTTGGGGCTTGGGGGGGGGGTCATTATTGGGCTGGGCGAGGATTGGCCGATCACTCCAGTCAGACCCACCGGAAGCAGCGTCTGGTTGGAAATATATACGTGCGGGAAATATATACGTGCAGACAACACTCATATTTGCACAGTACACATTTGTATACGTGTGCATGCGTGCATATGAATATGACTGCATAACACTCCTGCGGGCCATGCTTGCACGTGGATGTGACCGCAACGGTTCTTTTTTACAGATGCACGTCTGAGGCTGAGTAAAACTGGGACAAGAATCGGGACATCGGGGAAGGCTCCGTACCGATGGGGAGGGCGGCATATCGATGGGGAGGGCTGCATACTGGGGACGGGGAGTGCAGATCAAACAAGGGATCGGGCGGGGAAGAGAGTAGGAGACAAGGGGAATGAATGCAGACCCGCCTGACTGGAATTGTCAGGGGGCAGGGGTGTGGGAGTGCACACCACACCACACGCTGGGAGCCCTCACCCCCCGCCCCCAACTCAACCTCTACGCACAACACAAGATGCGCCTGCACTGCGTGCAGCAAACCACGGCCACTCAAAGTGCACAGGTCACAGAGGCGGAGCAAAGATGGCGCGCTGCAATCTCTGAGCTTGTGCATCTCCGGAATAACAACGATGCTGGAGGCCGCACGCCCTTTGCAGCAACTGAAACGACAGCTGTGACTCAACATGCCTCGAGCTGCAGAGGTTTGGAGCGGGATGGACGTGACGCGTGTGAGGCATGCGGGGGTCGAGATGGGGCAGTAGCACACGCGCCCATACTGCACAGCACAATGCAACACAGGCACTAACAATGCCATGGCGCACCAATCCATGACCAGATGAGGACACTCAGCATGGACGTGATGGTGATGACAGTGGACGGGGGCATGGGGCTCTCTTGCGTGGGGGGCTACCACCTGCAGCTCGAGAGATTGGGGCAACCGGGCTTTCAAATGAGGGGGGGGGCAGTCGATAGAGCCCCCTGGCTAGACCCCCCCCTCCCCAAAAAAGGGCTCAATTGACAGGACCCCCAAAATCCTACCGAGACTGACCCCCAGGCCTCGGAGGTGACCCGGACCCAGAAATCGGGAAAAAATGAAAATGGGATTTTTGGGATCAGCGTGTCGAGGGGGTTCAGAAAAGTCATCATTCGCCATATATTTGGTGAAAAAAAATTGACCATTGTTAATGTTCAAAAAAAATTTTGGCACCTTTGGCTCCAGAGTTTATAATAACTGATTAATGGTCCTGTCAATTGAGCCCTTTTCCAAGACCCCCCCCCCCCAGTTTTGGGGGGCTCTATTGACCCCCCCCCCCCCCTCCAGTGGAAAGCCCGGTTGTCCTTGCCACGGAGGCACGCACCACGCGCACCGCGCACGCTGCGTCATTCAAGTATTCCGAGTGTTCTGCCATGCTGCACAGCATAGCCCCAGGACTTGTAACGGAGTGAGGGGGGGGGGGGGGGACTTGCAGCGCCCATGCGCATCAGGGCTCATGGGTGCGGCCATGACGGTGCACTGTGTGCACTGCGCGCACCGCGCGGGCGGCACCCTCGGAGGGGCAGGTGCCATGTTCGGCCTGGGAGAGGTTGGCACGACTGACTATTGTACAGTGTACTGCTGCAGGCCTTCCACGCGGGACGCAGGAGGAGACCTGTGCGGGTGCGTGGGGGCTCGCGCTGGAGCCATGCAGTGCCCCAGTAGTGCCTTGGTATCAGGCCTTTGCTTCGTGGGGGTGGGGGCTGGGGGTGACCCCCTGCCCCGGTGAGGGGATCTCAGTAGGATCCAGCCCCACATGCCAGTCAGCTCAGTAAGAAGGAGCCCCGCCCTATGGGCAACTGAGTAGGACCCAGCGCCATCCACGAGGCTCCTCACTAGGAACCCGCCGTGACCCCCCCCCGAAGGAACTCTGGGCTATGTCACGTATGCACTGGTGGCAAACAGCACAAAGCGCAGAAAGAAAATGGGCTCGTCAGTGGCCTATAAGACCATAGGCACCTTTCTGTCGCAGAACAAGAGACACGAAGATGCCTGTGGGTGGGCCACAGAGATGCGAAGCAGTGGGTTTGCAGCGGTACGCCAGTGGCCGACGCTATGCTTTACCCACTGGACCTGTAGATTCGACCCCCCCCCCCCCTCTGAGCAAAGGCCTGCTTGGTATGCCTGTACTTATGCGTATATTTACAGAGTGAAGCGCCGATCGGCTGTGCAGTAACACACACACGGACATGCACAACACGCCACAGAACAGTCACAAGGGACGTCCAGAGAGGCATTGCCAAACGCGGGCGTGCACCTGCACGAAGGACGCAATGACGGACACGTTGGGGCTGTGTGCGTCTCAGAGCAGTTGCTGCGCTTACAATGCTCATGGCAGTCAACGCACGGGGGCACCGAAATGCAAAGCAGAACAGGCCCACCGGCCCACATTGCATTACCTTTCCACGCAGTCTCAGCAGCCGCCACACCGGCAGCTTACGAAAGAAAAGCGACTGGGCAAACGCATTCCCTGCTGTTCCGGTCCCAATAGCAGCCTCGCGGGCACGTTCGTTGAACCGCCAGTTCCCTCTCAACGTCAGTCATCGGCGTCAGATGGCTTGCCGGATTGCAAGCGCATGTGACGCCGTTCCAATAGCAGCCCTCTCCAGGGCACCTCGTGCTGGCCTCCTGCACCACAGAATGAAAAAAACGAATAGCTCACATGATCATGCCACAACACTAAATAAAGCGTCGGCTGGCACACTGTTGATTGCGCTTCCCAGACCCACCAGTCCAGCAATCAGTCACGAACACAAGCTGTGCCGTGGGTCACGACTTCATTGCATAGAGCCCGATTTTGTGTGTTCGATGCAAACGACACTCAGTGGCTTGGGGTTCGAAAAGATGCCTTCTCTGTCCAATGCTCGTGTCTGTGCTTCCCCCTGTTGTACTTTTTTGGTCCGATGAAAAGCTTTTCCCCAAAAGCTGTTGCGGGGGGCCTTCACCAACGTCCAGCAGTACCAACAGTACTGAACCTGCTGTTTTTGGGTACGGTTTCTCAAACAGTTGCCTGGCAAGTATGGCCCTGTGCTTTCTCCTTGCGCCATGTCTGGAGTCCTTTTGCACACACCCTTTTTGGTACAACCCCGGGGGGGCGACTACGAGCGGTCCTGATGCGACACCCCCCCAGCCATCTGCCAAAACTTGCGGGGGGGGGGGGGGGGGGGGGGGCAGTTGGTGCGGGGAGGGGGGTCGGCAGGAGGGTGGGGGGGAGGGTATTGGCAGCTCAGGGGGGGGGGGCTGCACGCGACCCACTACTACCACATGCATACCTCAAGGGTGTGTGTGTGTATGGGGGCATGGGGGTATAGAGGTATGTATGCGATAATAGCGATTTCTCGGCTTTGCGAGGAAGAAAGTCTTAAGGGTCTTAAGGACCAAAGGCATAGTACCCCTCGCAACTAAGCATGGGAGAAAAAATTTGGCGCCCATGGCCCCCACACCGCTATCTTTCAAAACTCGGGGGGCTGGGGGGGGGGGGGCTGGGGGGGGGCTGGGGGGTGTCGCATACAAGGACCGGGCCCGGCAGCCCCCCCCCCGGGGGTACAACACTGAGATGGGTTGTGGTGGCCGCATGCGTGTGCCTGGGGTACACAAAAAAAATGGTGCCTTCTTACCGGCTCCTTGGTTTCCCTCCCGGCCACGCCTAGCCGCCACAGGTTGGGGACCGGCGGAGCTGGGTCATCAGCATGGGTGAGTAAGGGCAGTTCCCCCAGCACCTCGTGAGGGTGGGGGACCTCTGAAGTCCATAAGGAAACTCGGGTGGGTGGGATCTTGAATCCCGCCCACCCCCGACCCCCATGGATCAGCACAACCACGGCACATCAGACCAATGGTCGCAGGGACTGCCGGCTGCAATGCCCATGATGTTGCCGGGCATGCCTGTGGGCCTGAGGGCCATTGCGGGTGGCGGCAGTCGCCGTCACCCTTCTGAAGGTTGTCGGGTATGCTGCGGGCCTGGGGCCCCAGCGGGTGTGCCAGTGACCTGGGGTGCCATGTGTTGCTGATGAGAATTGGCCCCTCAGGGGCCGTCCATTCAGGGCCTTGGTTCATTGTCAATCAGTACCCCCTCATGCATGGTAACTAAACTTCACAGTTCCACCATTATATTGACTCCTCCCGGCCGGTGGTTGCGCAAACCTTAGGCCGCCTCACCTCCTCAAACCCTTCAACCGACTAACATTGTTTTGGGACCACTGACCCCCCCCTCCGCCGTGTCGGGACGTTTATGCAACTCATGACAGTTTGCAAGACGCCCTCCATTTATTTTCCCAGCCCACCACTGAGTGGTTGCAACGTGACACACATAAGCCCACATAAGCCCAAAGAACCGAACGGGATTGTGGTGAAGCTAAGGCCAACGTGCATATGGTGACACAAAAGATTCCCAGTCCAACTACACTACTTCACTGCGGGATGTAGGACAAAGCATAACCCACTACATGGGTCACAAACCAAGGTGGTAACGATTGGCATTGCTAGGAAGTGAAGAGCAACTGCCAAATCACCACACATCAACACAAAAAAGCATGATTTGGTAGCAAGGGTGGTAGCAATGCTCTTTGGCACCTCGTCGAGTTTGGTTGCAATGTCACAAACAAGGGTTGTAATGAATGGTATTGCAGTCAAGCGAAGCGCAATCACCAAATTGTGACACATGCAGAAACGGCCAATCACCTATGGCAAATGGAATCTTGTTTTCACAATCTTCCACGCCTGTAGTAGGAATGGAAACCGCTGAGTTTTTCGTGCAAGCCAAATATGTTTCGCGAGCATCGTGTTCACCCATTGTACGCAACAGGTACAAACTCAATCGCCCGTGCTTGGCCATAGAACAGTGGAAAGTTCAGCGATAGGTCCCCACCGACAGACCTACGCCCTCAAGGACAAGGGGGGTGGGGCGGGGGTATGAGGGTAGGCGGTTGAGGCCACAGCAGATTCGCCACCAGCACCCGCCCCCGAACTGCGGATGTGCTCGCATTTGCCTCCATGTTGGGTTTGGCGCCACCTAACGGTAACTTGCATGACTGCTCAAGCTCTTTCCATTGCGGCCACGAGTACCCTCCGCTGCACTGGCCATTGACAACAGACAAAGCACCCTCTTAACACCACCATTGCAACCCAAATTCCACACTGTTCAATTGAGCTGCTGATTATATCCTCAGGGCACAGAGCAACGTGCAGGCCGTAGTGAGTCACAACAAACATCTGACATCTGAACACGGCACCAAACGAGTCCCCTGTGTCCTCAGCTGTTTGACGGCTGGTAGTATGCTTGTTGCCAGCCGGAATACCACACACTTGCATGCTGCCCCATATCTCATTCCCTGGACGCTGCCCTCCTACTGGTACTCTTCGGGGCATGCGCCGTCTGGGAGGTGTATCTGCTCCTCAGAAGGGCACACATCACCCGGCTCTCCTCCTTTGCCCATGCGTGCCGGGTTCTGCTGCTGACACTGCCTAAACTCCCTGGACCACTCTGCATCCACGCCACCCAACTTGTTTGATGGGCCACCCCCCCCAACACTTACACACATTTAGGATACAGCCTAGTATAAGCCACAGTGGGCGCAGGGACTGTATTAATTTGAGACCTTATCTGAGAGTTAATTGCACTTTAACTGTAGTATTTGTAGTATTGTGGCATGAGACAATGGTTGGGTAATTGAATTGCCGGTTTGGTAGGCTCAGATTTTATGTATGATCGCGGTTGTTTGCCTATTCAGATAAAGGGGCGTGGCTTGGG
Organism: Eutreptiella sp. 'Long Island Sound 2002'; assembly: GCA_964036045.1. NCBI lineage: Eukaryota > Euglenozoa > Euglenophyceae > Eutreptiales > Eutreptiaceae > Eutreptiella > Eutreptiella sp. 'Long Island Sound 2002'. Next base: position 6,964,686 of record OZ038404.1, on the reverse strand, counting down.
GCTTGGCCCATTGAGCTATGCCTGCTGTCTTGAATGACCCAGGGGATTGTTTAGGTACTGTGCCTACAGTTGATGAGGCTGCGCAGGGTTCTGCCACCCCCCCTCCCCGCGCTCATGGACACAGATGACACCAGGGCCCAATCAATGCGGCATGGTATAAGTTACAGGGCTGTCTCAGCTACGGTCAGGGTAGGCGTAGTGACCGTATTAATTTCTGCAACGCCTCCGCAGCTGAGACAACGCACCTTCCTCTCCGCTTCCCACTCAGCGACTGCATCCATCTCCGCTTCATCAAATGTGTCCTCTTTTGGAACCCTCTGAGCGGTACCTGGGTGCCCCTGGGGATGCTTGTAGTGGGTCCCTAGGTTCCGAGTGGTGGTGTGTGGATGTTTGTTGGTGCTTTCTGGTGGTATGTGCATATTTCCGTGCCATACATTTTCAAGTTTTTTTTTCCTACACTCGATGTACGCCTTAAAAAAAAAAATAAGCGACTTACGCCAAATAATAAAAAAAAGCGACCTACACTTGACACATATTTCCTGGCCATTCCTGGTGTTGTCTACATGATTGCTGTGTAATGTGTGCAGGTCCCCGGAACAACCCCAATCCACGCACCGCGTCCAGGACTCCCCTGTTGGGCCATGATCCGCCAGGTCGACATGCAATGTAATCGTCAGAGATCCGTCATGTGGCTGCAGAACGCCACAGCGGGGGCGTGGGATTTGCATCGTGCGCACCTTTTGAGGCCCGGGGACCACAGTCACAGGAGACATGCTCGGAACACGCTCTGTTGGACCCCTGGCACACATCCCCCTCAGAGCTTCCCCTCCAGCCTTCATCCTCTTTGACTGTCCCCTGGTGGAGTCTGGGAGGGTTTGGGGGGAGGGCAACATGTGGCATGCACAGGAGAGGCAGGCTGCGGTGATGTAGGGTCCTTCCGGTAAGAGGGAGGAGGGGACGGACAAACCACCTTCAATGGACCAGGAGGCGCTCCTGTCTTGGGCTCCTCCTCAGGCACATCTGCTGGAATGGGCTCTCCAGACGCCTGCAAGGGTGTGGAACCCAATGGTTGCGCTACCGCGGGCACGGGGCCTTCCTTCGCTGCAGGAGCTGGTGCTGCGGCCTTCGGTGGCTCTGGTGCGCCAGTGGGTACTGCTGTGCGCCCCTTTTCCGGGATGCGCAGCCCATCATTGTGGGCATGCACATGGAGCAGCGCACAGAACACAAGCAGTAGAAGATGACAAAGGCTCATGTTGCAATGCCCTAATAACACCAATGATGAGGGCAAGAGGTTGGCTGGGCCACAACCCCAGCAAGGTACCCACAGACCTAGCAATGGCCCCCTGCTACACACCCTGCCCCACACCCTGGTATGCACCCAGCTGTAACCATGGCTGCTAAAAACACAATACCTCTTACCAGTTGGTGCTTGTTGTGTTGTGTTGTGTTGTGTTGTGTTGTGTTGTGTTGTGTTGTGTTGTGTTGTGTTGTGTTGTGTTGTGTTGTGTTGTGTTGTGTTGTGTTGTGTTGTGTTGTGTTGTGTTGTGCTGTGCTGTGTTGTGCTGTGCTGTGGTGTGGTGTGGTGTGGTGTGGTGTGGTGTGGTGTGGTGTGGTGTGGTGTGGTGTGGTGTGGTGTGGTGTGGTGTGGTGTGGTGTGTTGGGTTGAGTTGCGTTGCGTTGCGTTGCGTTGCGTTGCGTTGCGTTGTGTTGTGTTGTGTTGTGTTGGATTGTGTTGCGTTGCGTTGCGTTGCGTTGTATTGTGTTGCGTTGTGTTGTGTTGTGTTGTGTTGTGTTGTGTTGTGTTGTGTTGCGTTGCGTTGTGTTGTGCCGAAGGCGCTGTTACCGAAAGGCAAAGGCCGGGATGTCTACCCACGGGTACAGGTAAACGGGCTGGGCTGTGTGTGTTGTGTGCGCGCTGTGTGTAAGTGTGTTGTGGCATAGCCGGACCAGTGCACTCTCGCACTTGGCCGACACTGCCTTGCCGACGCCTGCGCGCCGTCACACAGGGTCTCATTTGCCCACTGCACCCTGCGTGCCGCGCTGCACCACCAGTGCCTTCTGTGTGGTGCACTCTGCTTGGTGCTCTGCACCACACTGCACTGTGTGTGCCCTGCTGCACTGTTGTCGTGGGCAGGGGGCAGTGGGCAGTGGAACTCCTGCAATGCACTGCCTCACTGCCTGGGGGCAGTGAGTAGTGCAACTCCTGCAATGCACTACCTCACTGCCCTGGGGCAGCGGGCAGTGGAACTCTTGCATTGCACTGCCTCACTGCCTGGGGGCAGTGGGCAGTGGACCTCCTGCTATGCACTGCCTCACTGCCTGGGGCAGTGGGCAGTGCAACTCCTGCAATACACTGCCGCACTGCTTGGGGGCAGTGGGCAGTGCAACTCCTGCAATGCACTGCCTCGCTGCCTGGGGGCAGTGGGCATTGCAACTTCTGCAATGCAGTGCGTCACTGCATGGGGGCAGTGGGCGGTGCAACTCCTGCAACGCACTGCCTCACTGCCCTGGGGCAGTGGGCAGTGCAACTCCTGCAATGCACTGCCTCACTGCCTGGGGGCAGTGGGCAGTGGAACTCCTGCAACGCACTGCCTCACTGCCTGGGGGCAGTGGGCAGTGCAACTCCTGCAATGCACTGCCTCGCCGCCTGGGGGCAGTGGGCAGTGGAACGCCTGCAACGCACTGCCTCACTGCCTAGGGGCAGTGGGCAGTGGAACTCCTGCAATGCACTGCCCCACTGCCTGGGGGCAGCGGGCAGTGCAACTCTTGCAATGCACTGCCTCACTGCCCTGGGGCAGTGGGCAGTGGACCTCCTGCAATACACTGCCGCACTGCTGGGGGGCAGTGGGCAGTGGAACTCCTGCAATAACCGGGCGCACCGGCCTGGGGGGGACGGGGAGTCCTGCCCAGGGGGTGGTCGGAACCTCCTGCCAGGGCAATGGGGGGCCATCATCTTCCAATAACCGGGCGCACCGGCCTGGGGGGGACGGGGAGTCCAGCCCAGGGGGTGGTCGGAGCCTCTTGCCAGGGCCAATGGGGGGCCATCTTCTTCAGAGAACCGGGCGCACCGGCCCGGGGGGGACGGGGAGTCCTGCCCAGGGGGTGTTCGGAGTCTCCTGCCAGGCCAATGGGGGGCCATCTTCTGCAGAGAACCGGGCGCACCGGCCCGGGGGGGACGGGGAGTCCTGCCCAGGGGGTGTTCGGAGTCTCCTGCCAGGCCAATGGGGGGCCATCTTCTTCAGAGAACCGGGCGCACCGGCCCGGGGGGGACGGGGAGTCCTGCCCAGGGGGTGTTCGGATCCTCCTGCCAGGGCAATGGGGGGCCATCTTCTGTAGAGAACCGGGCGCACCGGCCTGGGGGGGACGGGGAGTCCTGCTCAGGGGGTGTTCGGAGTCTCCTGCAAGGCCAGTGGGGGGCCATCTTCTTCAGAGAACCGGGCGCACCGGCCTGGGGGGGACGGGGAGTCCAGGCCAGGGGGTGGTCGGAGCCTCCTGCCAGGGCCAATGGGGGGCCATCTTCTTCAGAGAACCGGGCGCACCGGCCCGGGGGGGACGGGGAGTCCTGCCCAGGGGGTGTTCGGAGTCTCCTGCCAGGCCAATGGGGGGCCATCTTCTTCAGAGAACCGGGCGCACCGGCCCGGGGGGGACGGGGAGTCCTGCCCAGGGGGTGTTCGGAGTCTCCTGCCAGGCCAATGGGGGGCCATCTTCTTCAGAGAACCGGGCGCACCGGCCCGGGGGGGACGGGGAGTCCTGCCCAGGGGGTGTTCGGAGTCTCCTGCAAGGCCAATGGGGGGCCATCTTCTTCAGAGAACCGGGCGCACCGGCCCGGGGGGGACGGGGAGTCCTGCACAGGGGGTGTTCGGATCCTCCTGCCAGGGCAATGGGGGGCCATCTTCTTCAGAGAACCAGGCGCACCGGCCTGGGGGGGACGGGGAGTCCTGCCCAGGGGGTGTTCGGAGTCTCCTGCAAGGCCAGTGGGGGGCCATCTTCTTCAGAGAACCGGGCGCACCGGCCCGGGGGGGACGGGGAGTCCTGCCCAGGGGGTGTTCGGAGTCTCCTGCCAGGCCAATGGGGGGCCATCTTCTTCAGAGAACCGGGCGCACCGGCCCGGGGGGGACGGGGAGTCCTGCCCAGGGGGTGTTCGGAGTCTCCTGCAAGGCCAGTGGGGGGCCATCTTCTTCTGTGGGCAGTGGAACTCCTGCAATGCACTGCCCCACTGCTTGGGGGCAGTGGACAGTGCAACTCCTGCAATGCACTGCCTCACTGTCCCAGAGCAGTGGGCAGTGGAACTCCTGCAATGCACTACCTCACTGCCCTGGGGCAGTGGGCAGTGGAACTCTTGCAATGCACTGCCTCACTGCCTGGGGGCAGCGGACAGTGCAACCTCTGCAATGCACTGCCTCACTGCCCTGGGTCAGTGGGCAGTGCAACTCCTGCAATGCACTGCCTCACTGCCTGGGGGCAGTGGGCAGTGCAACTCCTGCAATACACTGCCGCACTGCTGGGGGGCAGTGGGCAGCGCAACTCCTGCAACGCACTGCCGCACAGGCTTGGGGGCAGTGGGCAGTGGACCTCCGGCAATACACTGCCGCACTGCCTGGGGGCAGTGAGCAGTGCAGCTCCTGCATTACTCTGCCCCACTGCCTGGGGGCAGTGGACAGTGCAACTCCTGCAATGCACTGCCTCACTGTCTGGGGGCAGTGGGCAGCGGAACTCCTGCAATGCACTGCCTCACTGCCTGGGGGCAGTGGGCAGTGGAACTCCTGCAATGCACTGCCCCACTGCCTGGGGGTATTGGGCAGTGCAACTTCTGCAATACACCGCCGCACTGCCTGGGGGCAGTGGGCAGCGCAACTCCTGCAATGCACCGCCTCACTGCCCTGGGGCAGTGGGCAGCGGAACTCCTGCAACGCACTGCCTCACTGCCTGGGAGCAGTGGGCAGTGCAACTCCTGCAATGCACTGCCTCACTGCCTGGGGGCAGTGGGCAGCGCAACTCCTGCAATGGGTGGTCGGAGTGTAGTGCCGGGCCTGTGGGGATGTACTACTGGGCGCACCGGCCTGGGGGGATGGGGAGTCCAACCCAGGGGGTGGTCGGGGCATCCTTCAGGGCCTATGGGGGGCCATCATCTTCGGAGAACCGGGCGCACCGGCCTGGGGGGGACGGGGAGTCCAGGCCAGGGGGTGGTCGGAGCCTCCTGCAGGGCCCATGGGGAGGCGTCATCTGCTAATAACCGGGCGCACCGGCCTGGGGGGGACGGGGAGCCCAGCCCAGGGGGTGGTCGGAACCTCCTGCAAGGCCCATGGGGAGCCATCATGTTCCAATAACCGGGCGCACCGGCCTGGGGGGGACGGGGAGTCCAGCCCGGGGGGTGGTCGGAGCCTCCTGCCAGGGCCAATGGGGGGCCATCTTCCATTTCCTACACTCGATGTACGCCTTAAAAAAAAAAATAAGCGACTTACGCCAAATAATAAAAAAAAGCGACCTACACTTGACACATATTTCCTGGCCATTCCTGGTGTTGTCTACATGATTGCTGTGTAATGTGTGCAGGTCCCCGGAACAACCCCAATCCACGCACCGCGTCCAGGACTCCCCTGTTGGGCCATGATCCGCCAGGTCGACATGCAATGTAATCGTCAGAGATCCGTCATGTGGCTGCAGAACGCCACAGCGGGGGCGTGGGATTTGCATCGTGCGCACCTTTTGAGGCCCGGGGACCACAGTCACAGGAGACATGCTCGGAACACGCTCTGTTGGACCCCTGGCACACATCCCCCTCAGAGCTTCCCCTCCAGCCTTCATCCTCTTTGACTGTCCCCTGGTGGAGTCTGGGAGGGTTTGGGGGGAGGGCAACATGTGGCATGCACAGGAGAGGCAGGCTGCGGTGATGTAGGGTCCTTCCGGTAAGAGGGAGGAGGGGACGGACAAACCACCTTCAATGGACCAGGAGGCGCTCCTGTCTTGGGCTCCTCCTCAGGCACATCTGCTGGAATGGGCTCTCCAGACGCCTGCAAGGGTGTGGAACCCAATGGTTGCGCTACCGCGGGCACGGGGCCTTCCTTCGCTGCAGGAGCTGGTGCTGCGGCCTTCGGTGGCTCTGGTGCGCCAGTGGGTACTGCTGTGCGCCCCTTTTCCGGGATGCGCAGCCCATCATTGTGGGCATGCACATGGAGCAGCGCACAGAACACAAGCAGTAGAAGATGACAAAGGCTCATGTTGCAATGCCCTAATAACACCAATGATGAGGGCAAGAGGTTGGCTGGGCCACAACCCCAGCAAGGTACCCACAGACCTAGCAATGGCCCCCTGCTACACACCCTGCCCCACACCCTGGTATGCACCCAGCTGTAACCATGGCTGCTAAAAACACAATACCTCTTACCAGTTGGTGCTTGTTGTGTTGTGTTGTGTTGTGTTGTGTTGTGTTGTGTTGTGTTGTGTTGTGTTGTGTTGTGTTGTGTTGTGTTGTGTTGTGTTGTGTTGTGTTGTGTTGTGTTGTGCTGTGCTGTGGTGTGGTGTGGTGTGGTGTGGTGTGGTGTGGTGTGGTGTGGTGTGGTGTGGTGTGGTGTGGTGTGGTGTGGTGTGGTGTGGTGTGGTGTGTTGGGTTGAGTTGCGTTGCGTTGCGTTGCGTTGCGTTGCGTTGCGTTGTGTTGTGTTGTGTTGTGTTGGATTGTGTTGCGTTGCGTTGCGTTGCGTTGTATTGTGTTGCGTTGTGTTGTGTTGTGTTGTGTTGTGTTGTGTTGTGTTGTGTTGCGTTGCGTTGTGTTGTGTTGTGTTGTGTTATGTTGTGTTGTGTTGTGTTGTGTTGTGTTGTGTTGTGTTGTGTTGTGTTGTGTAGCATGTGGCACTGTAACCTGCCACACATCCTGCACATACCCACCACACACACACCCTACAAGCACCCCTGCCAGAGCCCCTCGGATGTGACCCTCTGAATACCTGGCAACAACCCCTGCCAAACGCCTTGCTGGACCCCTGCAACATACCCTCCTACACAGACCTTGCAGTACTGCCCGCCGCATGCCCAGCCTATTCCTGGGGCAGGGCCGGAGGACATTCACCCAATCTGATAGGATTACAGCCGAATACCAGATAATGCAGTGAATACCCACTGATTGGGCCATGTAAATTGTTGGAAGCCCACATGGCACGTGGCAACCAAGATACCTACCCCCCGCTCCCCTTGTAATCCCCCCCCCCTATTGTCAGGCCGGTCCCCCCCATGGGAGGGGAGGGGGTGACCTAATTAAAAAACAGACAAATGCAAACCCCCATGGGGGGGGGGGGGGGTCACCAAAGTGACGGTCCCTCCCCCAACCCCAGTTCCACTGTAACCTAAAGAAAAATTCTATTCCCTTCGGCAGTGCTTATCTTTTGAGGTGATTTTCTTCGGCGCCCAGTGTTTCCTGTGCTTTTTGCGCCATGTGACAGTCCCCCCCTTCTGGGGAGCGGGGGGGGGGGTTGCAAGGGGTGGGGGATTACAAGGGGGAAGGGGGGGGGGGGTGGGTAGTGCACCTTCAAAATTCTCAGATCTCCGTCTTGCCATCACCCATTTTTGGACGGGGTCGGTGCCGGTCCACCTTTGATAGTTATGTCCCCAGGTCCCGTAAGGGCATAATCAAGCAGGGGCAATCCTGTGGCAATCTGGGCTAGTCTGTCTACTTGTCTGCCCACTTTGTCATTGCGGATGGTCTCTTGTTGCACCTCCTTTGACTTTGCTTGCGACAACTCTCTATGGCTGGGTACCCATTTTGCTTGTAACACAAATGCGCAGATCCATATCCGAGCACTCTTTCCGGGGAGGGTCTAGTGCATATTCAACCACTGCTTTATTGTCATACGTGAGCTCTTGTTGGTTTGTTTTGCAACATCCACATTGACTGTGAAGCTTTGCACTTCTACTTTATATGACGGGTGCCTGTTTCCTTGATGACAATCTGTAGTGGGCCACATGCTATGCCCCCCCCAACCTTGTGTACCTCCCTCACATCTACCTCCGTCTCCATTTGGCTGCCGTCTCCATACCACACTTCTCCTTGGGGCTGCTTATTGTGGGAATGGCACGATATGCCCGCGATGGTGATCGGGGTAAATCCCTCACAGACCTCCCCTTCAGATGGGTCCTCGGTGTCCCGGTGTGGGTTCATACATCGTTGTGCCCATTCCTCTATTCCCACCACCTTCTCTTGATCTGTGAAGCAATCGTCATCTCTTAATGATTCCTCGTCAATAAGATCCCCGCTTGTTGCCAAGTGGGCGTTCCTAGTTTTTACCCTATTTGCAGTTGCAGCATGTCTTGCATGATTTGTATGTTCGCTTCCTGGTCCCATGCTACGTCCCCATTGAAGTGGGGTAGGTACCGCCGTGCAGATCTCGCTGTAGCTTGTGGGCCTGATGTCCTGAAAGGTGTCAAGAGCCACACAAACTACCGTAACACCTTGTGTGCAGTCCGCATTTCTTTGCCCCCAATGTATGTGCTCCAGTCACGTAGCTCCAACTTGACTTATAAAGATATAATTCATCAAAAAAAAGTTCACCATTGTCAAGGAGCGTATCGAGGCGGTCATTTTGAAGGGCTGTCTTGGTGATTTTAAGGTATCTTTTGTTTCGTCATGCATCCCATATACAATGGTATAAAGAGGAGGTTTTAGTGGGGGGCGGCCCCCACTCCCTGGCCCCCCACATATTGAATAAGCAGAACACAGCGCAAAACATGGCAAAACCTGCCCACAGTCAAATAGGGGGTTTTGGAGGTGTCGGGGGGGGAACTTGGTCCCGGCGTTTCAGTTTGTGGCGCTTTTTTTTGCATGTGCACGGGAAGACTGTGCACTTCCTGAATATCCAAGAGGTGTGAATTGGTATAACGACATTTTTGAAATCTGGGCCCGTTTCTGGCCGGGGTCACCCAGAAAAATCACAAAAAAATGAACAACAACAAGAGCACACTCCTTTGGCACTGCACCCAACCCGCAAATGCAGAGAGAGAACAAAGGCACACAGAAACAAATGCACAGAGATTTCTCAAGCAATGAAAGTCCGCAGTGGGAATGACTGCAATCGCAGTCTCAGAGTCCGGAATCCACTGATTGGGGGCCTGTTGATGAGCTGCCCGAAGAACGGCGGCTGAAGAACGCACTGGGCCGTGCAGAGCGAACACAAAATTCGCAAACTGCCCCCTCACCGGCATCAGGATACTTGTCCCGAAGCAAAGCTTGATCAGCGGAGGACAACGAATCCCAGCGTCCTTTTGTGGACAGTAAAAACACTGCATGGTGCCAATCTGAACAACCAATGTAAAAAGAAAAGGTATTATGCAGTGTCCCAAAGTAAGGGATGCCTCCAACTCAGGTGACCCAGAACCCATAAACCCCAACAGGTCGGCAAAACGAGGCGGCAAAGTCCCAGAAACCTAGTGATTCGGCAAAACAAATCGGCGAAATTCAGAAACCGAACAATTCGGCAGACCAATTCGGCAAATTCGGCCAAATTCGGCCGCCGAATTGGGGGGGGGGTTGGCATTGCTTCAAAGGCCAAGCTGAGGACAATTTGCAGTGCAATGTCAGATTGCAGTGCTACACGCAGCATTGTCCGGTCATCGGATGCAGGCGGGGCGGTTTGCGCCGCGCCCCACACAGCACCAACAATAGGCTGTTACCACGTAGTACAATCAGCGGCAGAACAAAAAATTAAGACTGAATATCTTTGGCGCACACACATCATGAATGCCTGAGGTAACGAACAATTCGGCAGACCAATTCGGCAAATTCGGCCAAATTCGGCCGCCGAATTGGGGGGGGGGTTGCAAGTACAAGGTCCAAGGGACTCAAATGGCAAGTGAGCTTAGCATAGGCCAAAATAGGGGCAAATACAACCTTAAATACCCGACTTGGGTCCATTATGAGTGCAACGTGTATATCAATACTTTAAAGACCCCAAGCCCATAGAAATAAGCATTTTACTGTACCACTTTTTTAGTCAATGTTAGGTGGTACAACATCTGGTGACTGGGACTGCTCCTCTTCCGCGGATAATTTTACTCCCATCCTCTCCATCACAATCTTTTTATCCTCCGGGCTGAGCATTAAAGTGGGGACACAACAATCGACCGTCACTTTGAAGCAGATAGCCCCCACCACTGTGAAGTACAGCAGGGACCCACAACTGTCAGGACTATTCGCCAAGCACAGGGCGATCGCAGTTACCAGATTGAGGATCCCAATTATGCTCATCAGGGTCATTATGTAACGGATGCCAAACTTGTAGCCAAAGGCCAACACAATCAGTGATACCGCAAGATCGTACGCGTAGAAGAAAGCATAGAACATCAGAACTGCCCTGAGCGCACCACAATCAGTTGATTCGGTTTCCAGAATGACGTAGCTGAAGAGGCCAACTGCAAGGACCTCTAATATGTTCACAGTCACACCCATGGGACTTGTATTGATGTCTTTGGCCACCATTGTCATCGTCCGCGTAAGCTTGGTTTCCTCTTCCTCGACCATTGTGCCTTCACTATGATGCAAAGGGCGAAGTGCAACATCCATGACACACGTGTACTTGAATTAGTGTATGATTTAAACATCACATCAAGCAGGGGCCTGAGCCGAAGCCGCTAGTGCGCAAGCTACTCCTCTCCACACGTCTGCCCCCACGGAACATGGACCGCCTATGATGGGAAATCAGCATGGGTTCGTAAATTAGCGTGTGCAGTGCCGAGGGGGGAATAATGCTTCTCGTGCCTGATTGATTGAAAGCAGTTTTGGTTGTTGCAGTGTGAGGTATTGTACACAATTAGCAATGCCCTGCCAAAACCAGGATGGTTTGGCCCAGGGAGGAGGGGTAGATGTGAGCAGATTGTCCACGAGCACATTTCTCGGCATAATTTTCCACTCAAAATGTGAGGAAACACACGGGGGGGGCACCTCCTCACCTCCACTCTACAGACAGCAAAGACAGCGTTCCGTCGGCCGCAAGTTTCTGCTTCAATATGGCTCCCAAGGGTCTGGGCTGGCGGAACACACTCCACCAGATTGCCCGTAGGCCCAGGCAGCATTCCTTGGGGTCTGTGCGTACCCGTTGCGTATTCATGGTGGATTCAAAGCCAGCAGGTGGAGCGGGTGCAGTGACGAAGGTCAGAAGCTCCTTGTCCAAGATTCTATGGTCTTCGTCAAACGCAAAGCAATGCGTGGTAAAGATATCTAGGGATGAACACAGCATTGACAACGAATGTACTTTCATAGGCATTTGGGGGAAGCATGCTGTACGCAGTGATATCGTGGAGCATGAGCAGGTGGATGTGACCGGCTGCTGCCTTACTTTTGCAGGGGTGGGCAAGGATGTGGCCCCACTTAACAAGAAGTGAGGTGAGCTCTTTGTCCGAGAGGTATAGCTCAGTCTTATCCTGGTTGAAGCGGTGGTTTGCTCTCTTCCGTTATACCCTCATCTCCGGAGGATAACTCTTGAGGCAGTGATTTGGTCCTAGTCTTCCGTTTGCACAAGCAGAGCACAAGAAAACTGCACAGGACTTGGGATGGCAGTACTGATGTATCACCAAGGCCGGGTGTACCGGCGGTTGTATGGACGGGTGCGTCGCGGACCACTCCGCTGGATGCGGGACCCCACTCTGATACTGACCCTCACCCTATACCCTGGCCCACACGCTGCAGCACGGTTAGATCCCCCACTCAACCCCTGGGGATCAGTTTCAAAAAGCAAAGGAAAGGGTAGGTACTCTCAGGGGGTCAGCCGGTCAGTGGGTGGGTGGGCGGGCAAAGACAGGAAAACTGCCTAAACATTGGAGACGCAAACAAAAGTTGAGACGAGGCACAACTAGTGTTTGCACAAGCAGAGCACAAGAAAACTGCACAGGACTTGGGTATTCATTCTCCGCTGAACACAGCACATGCGCCACTGAACCCACCTCCGAGCCTCAGCCCTTGAGGAATGCGAACTGAGGTAGTTACAAAAAACAAATAAAAGTACCCAGCGGTCATGCCGTCAGGGACGCCCCCTGCAAGGGGCAGGAACAGACGACCACGACAGTCGCCGAGTCTCACGGATTGAAGAGGCGGGCAAACCGCACCACCAGGCCGTACCCACCTTGGATCCATATATAGGGCACAGCAACCCTGTGTCCCTTGTTCCAGTCCGTCAGGGAGACCACAGCGACTCCCTCCGGCAGCCTCACCTCCCAGACCTCGCAGCATGCATGCTTCCCTGGGGGCTTAACGCTGCGGCCGTCGGGGGTCACGCGGCGGTGCGGCGTGCCTCCCACTCGTGCGGCCACGTCCCGGACCGCTCGCTCCAAAAACCCATCCCTGTCGGCAGGGAGGGGGCACTGGGGGCACAGGCGCACCCCGTTGCCGAGCAGCACCCGGCGGATGGGCAGGTGCGCCACCTTGCCGCGAAGGCGGCCGCGGAGCTCGGTGGTCCACTTCGCCGCCCGTCGCTGCTTGGCCTCCGCGGATCGCCGGTGACGCTGTCCGCCATGGCGACCCTTCCGGTGGGCTCCACGGGAACCCCGTCGCTTGCGGGCCCCACGCGAGCCCCGACGCTTGGGCATGTGTGCGGAAAAAAGGTGCTACACGGAGGGCGCACGCACTGCCGCCGCTGGACTGCTTGGGGGGGAGGGGGGGGGGGGTTAGTATCCCCGTAGACATACCACCCCCCTCACCCGAGCCTCGCCCAAATTATCCAGCAATGCATCCCACGTGCGCCAGGCCTCGACCTCCGCCCTCGCCTGGGAACCTCCAAACACCGATGTCACCCTCGACATAGGGTCCCCCGGCTGCAGTGCCGAGGGTACCCACACCAGGCGGACCACGATCCCCGAGACCCACAGGACCCTAGCCAACGACCGTAGGACCGCCTGGTGGTGGGTCAGGTGGCTAGTCGCACGCAGTCGCAGCACTTGAGCAATGGCGGCTTCACTGTCGCTAAACACCGTTACAGACTTGTGCCCTGTCCTGACAGCAAACCTGACAGCCCACGCCAAGCCCCTCAGCTCCGTGGTTTGCTGGCTGGCAAAGCGGGCTGGAGGTGTCACATGCGTACGCACACCCACTCCCGGTACAAGCGCTCCCACCCTCCAGCACCCTGCATCACGCGCACCATCGACACAGACGATGACACCCCCGTACCACAGAGAGGAGGACGTAAGCCTGTCCTCATTCCCAAACTGGAGGGTCTTCAACTGTCGCCACGCCTCCCCCCCCCGGCGCCTGCCAGGGCTCGGCCGCCACCGCCATCAACGTTGCGAGGCTCTCCAGCATTTTCAGGGGGAAGCCCTGGGCCGGCTGTTTGACCCCTCCCACCGTTCTACCCCAGCGCAGCCAGCAGTAGGCACCCGCCGCGAAGGGACAACTGAATCCCCGCGGGCGTACGTGCCAATTCAGCAAACCCAGGAAGCTTTGGAGGTGTCTGTCATTGCCTGTCCCCACCGCCAGTCTCAGCCAGCCCGCCCACAACTGGAGTAGCGCCTGTTCGTGGCTCTTGATCTGCCTGGCCTGTAAATCAAGCTCCTTCCCCAGGAAAGATGCCACAGGCACCGGGTCCAGGACACTCTTAGGACTGATGAGGAACCCAGCCTCGATCAGGGCGCGCACAGCCGATCGCCCCGCTTCCCTGAGCACCTCCCTATCAGTGAAGACGAGCAGGAAGTCATCGAGATAGTGCACAAGGAGTATCTCGGGGGGCAGCACCCCCCGGAGAATGCGGGCCAAACTTGTTTGGCACAAATACGGGCTGTATTTCCAGCCAAAGGGCAGGCGTGACAGCGCCACAGGCGGGGCCCCGGGGGCGGGCCGGAAGCGAAAAATCTGGCGCGCCCCTCGCGGCAAGCAAAAGCTCCAAAATGCATTTTTGAGGTCAATGTGGAGCCCATAGAGGCCCACATCAGGCGGGAATGCCGACAAGGACCTGGCCAAGTCCTCCCAGGAATCCAATCTAAAAGTGGGGGGCTTGGCCCCGTCACTCTTGTTGATCTTGACGCAACTCAAGATCAAGGATACCTTTTTGGAGGACTTGGGGATGACGAAGGGGTAACACGTGGGGGGAGGGGGGGGGTCGGCGGTCTCCTCGTAAACCCCCGCCCCCCGCAACGCCTGCACTATCCTCTGGACCTGCTGGGACACCCAGCGGGATGCCCCTCGGACCACCCTTTCCCCGTCCTGCCACTCCCGCTCGACATCGAAATCCCGGAGCCCCTCGCGGTAGAAAGGCGGGACCACAGCGTCCCACAGATCCGCAGGGAGCTGGTGGGTGCCGACCGGTCCCAAACCCCGGTCCAAAATTGCATCCTCGACCCCCCCCATGGACCGCGGAATGGGGGAGGTGTTGACATGGAGGCATGCCTCCCATGAGTCCGGGTGGAGCGCGCGCAACGCGCTCAGGAGCGCGGGCAAAGCCCCCCGCAAGCGGAAATCCTCGGCTGTATCGAAGACCCTATTTAACCACAAATCCACCCTTTTCGCCACCATCCATAAGCCACAACGCTCCCGCTCCGCTATCCAGTGGAAATGCGGGGTGAGGGCTTGCATGAACTCCAGGAAAAGGGGGGGCTGTTCCTGCACCCTCCGGCCCCTGTCTGGACCCTTACAGAGGGGGGGGGGGGCGACGCCACTGGGCCCGCCCGCCCCCTAGCCTTGGCCTTGAGGCGCTCAGCTGCAGCCACGAAGGCACCCTCCACCGGGCTTTGCGCCGCCGGCGTCTGGACATGCCCGCCTGCCCCGAGCTTGGTGCGCTTGGGCTCCGGCGAATCGATCTGCTGGGCCAAACGAGGTCTCCCAGTTTGACGGCGTGCGGGGGCTCAGGGTCGCATGGCCTGCGCACCACCCACGACCACCTTAGCGCGACGCGGCCCCGTGTATGAGCGGTGGATACGGCCCACCACTCCAGCTTTCGAGCCCGCTCCGGTCCCTCCTCTGACAGGACCAGCGGCTGCCCTGGAGGACCACGGCTTACGCTCGCGTCCCACGAACTTGGCAACTCCGGCCTGTCGACGCCCGGGGGAACCCCTGGCGTTGCCGACTGCGAAGGCGCCATCGGGTTCGCTTCCGGAACCCTCGCTGTCGTCGTCGGTGTCCACGTCGGAATCGACATTGATGGGCCTGGCTGCCGTCCCCGGCCCGCACCCCCCCCCCCCCCCACAGCAACCAGAGGACCCGCCAACGTGCACAGCTGACCCGCATCTTCCCGAGACACGGCGCCGCGCTCAGAGGCAGAGGCCAAAGGTTGAAGTGGAGGGGGGGTAGGAGCCGCTTCAGGCCCCGGGCCCACCTCAGCAGGGCCATCCCCGGCGGACTCCTCCAGCTCGGTCGCGGCCTGGTTTCCCTCGTCTCCGCTCCCAACTGTGCCGCTCTCGGTGGATCCAGGCCCCCCACCCCGCGGGCGCCTCGGCTTGCGCTTGGTCGGGGTGCTGAGGGCGCCCGCGATGCTGGGGAACATTGGTGAACCCCACAGCGCCAGGACGCCCACACGCTCCGGAGTCGGCAAAGGCCCTCGGTCACGGGACCATGCAGGCAGTACCGCAGGGGCCACGACTCCCGGGTCGGACCACTTGGTGCCGTATTGCATCGCCACGGCCGTGCTCTGCCATCTGCCCCACCATTTGTAGTAGGCGAGGTCCGGTTTGCGAGCCCAAGTCGCTGCGGCGCCTCCCCTGCGTAGCGCATGCCACCTGGCGCGGGCGTGCGCTGTGCTCGCCAGGGTTTCGGCCATGCCTGCCTCCAATCCCGCCTCCCCTGACTGCCAGACCAGCATGTCTGAGGACCGGCCCAACGAGACCATGTGGCGATGAAGCCACGCACGGACCCCGTCCGCATACCTGTACAGGGGTCGGGTGGTGTACCCCTCCTCCCCTGTCTTGGAGTTCCAAAGCTGGACAAAGCCTGGCATAGCCAGGTCAGAAACCCTGATGCCAGCTGCTTCGCCCACCCGCAGGTAGCATACCCAGCTGATGATCGCCAAAGCGCTGAACACCGTCCCATTTCTGGAGTCTCTGGTCTTCTCGACCAGCTGGACCAAGCCTGCTGGGGACAGATAGGGCTGAGAGCCCGATGAGGCGGCTCCCGCCGCGATCCTCTTGTGCAGGGTTGTGACTGTTGGGGGCAGCCACTGGAGGTCCTCCACGGCCCGGACCGCGGAAATAATACCCCGCAGGGCTGACGCTGTAGCTCCGGCTTGCGCCCGCTCTGCCAGGAGGCCTGCCAGTGTCGCGGCTGGATCAGGCGGGCCCGCGCGCTCCGCGTAAGCTGCCAAGGCCCGGAGCCGGGACGCATACTGCGACCGGGTTCTCGGCCTCCACGACTGCATGGCGCTTTCTTCCGGTGAGCAGGGGTCGTCTGCCCGGGCTGCTGTCTCCCACCTGCAGGCAGGCGCCCGCAGTTCCGCCGCTGCGCCCGTGACGCTGATCCTGTCCAGCTGATCCTGTCAGGACCAGTGTGGGCACCTAAAGTGCCAGTGGCGCTCGTCGGGGGAGCCCCGCTGCGCGCACCTCTGGCACCCTCCGCTCGGCGGCGACTCCACAGGGATCCATTCGCCTTGCCGTGACTGCCACTGCAGCACTCCGCCCACTTCCCTGAACTTTACACTTCGCCATGTGAATGCCGACCCCTGCTCCTTCCATGCCTCCTCCAACGTGGCGTACTAGCTGGACTCGGAGCTGGACTTCCCGTGTGTTCCTGCATACCTGCGGGCATAGGCCGCCTGGGACTGGGACACGCAGTCCCAGACCCTCCACGCCAGTTGTTCTCCTGGGTCGACCGCGGCCTCCGTCGCCTGGCCGCCAAACTCGCTCGGGCGGGGGATCTCCCCCACCTCACCGGCCCTAAGCCGTACGTACGCCTTGATGTTGGTCAGCATCAGCCTCATCCACTGCGCCAACTGGGGCTTCTCGAGGGCTCGGTTGATCTCCGGAACGCTCAACGGGGGCAACGGGGCCCCTCCTTCACTGCCACTCGGGCGAGTTGCTCTCTGAGATCTTGGATTTCTTTGGCCTGTGCCGCCAGTCGCTCCTCGGCTGACACCTGCTGGGCCTGATTGGGCTGCTCAACCCCGTCCATGGGTTAACAAAAACAAAGACAGGAAAACTGCCTAAACATTGGAGACGCAAACAAAAGTTGAGACGAGGCACAACTAGTGTTCACCTTCTTCGGGGGGTCCAAAGTGTTGTGGCTCTCTTGCAACATGCTGTCTGTGCTGCCTAAGTGATCAGGTGACTCCGCCTCCAATGCTTCTGCTGTGTATGCACCATTGCCTGCGCGTCGGGATGCTCTGCTTGGAGGAGCCCTGCGTTCCACATTCTCCGTCACCTTAACGGTCATTTCGTTCGCACCTAGTTCGCTAGCCGCACACATCCTGCGGTTGAAGTTGGGGCCCACGTTCTTGGATCATTTCTTCTAGAGAGGTGCATCTATGGCACACAGCATTTTCTCATCTGCCTTGCCGTCGCCTAAAGTGAAATGAATGTACTCGCCCTCAATGGTCTCCACATATTGTCCTGCTGCACATGCTGCCGAGCTGCACTGGACGCTGGCATTGCCGCATGCTGGGTCCGACCACATGTTTGGGAGTGGCTTGCACCGGTCCCAGTGCCCAAAGAATGACACTACAATATGTGCTACTTCTTGCCCTGCACCTGTGGTCTAGCCTACGTGCAAAGTTTCCTTCGAGGGTAGGACCGCTGGTGGCGGCCTCTGCTTGTCCCGTGAGGTTCGTTGGGTGCCAGTCCAGTAGCTCCAATGCACTGACACACCAGTGATCACATCCGATTACGAACTCAAGGTGTTTCCTGCCATGGGATGAAATCGGACTACAATTTTGCGAAATGGAGGTTAGTGCCGCCGGGCCAATGGAACACGAAGTGGAATACATCTTGTTCCCACTACCATACCTAGGAGCAAGAGCTCTCGGCCGGCGTTCTACTCGCGAGTCAACACCGAATCCTAGGAAGCAATCTCATCACATGGCTGTGTGATCAAGACTCGGTGAGGTGCTTCCTAGATCGACCACCACCGGGTGCAAAACGACTACACCAATGGTGGTACTATCTCCGTCAAATACGACTTGCTACATTCCACAACCCTGGGATCAAAAAAAGAAGTGTCTAACTACCTGTCATGCAATTGTTTTGATACCCTTGTCGGGCAAGACACCGAGTTGATGGCCCAAGAAGCATTCACTAAGATGGACCAAGACCTTGACCTTTTTACGAGGAAAGAAACCCCAACGTCGTGGACGATGAAAGAGTTGGCCGTCATCTACGGCGACACGCACATGGCGGTGGCTCAAAATCATAGATGGTGCGCCATTGTCGCACGCATCTAGCCACCTCTATCAAGAAGACCTCGTCTGTGTGCCCAAAGACTGCGAGCATTGTATGCTCGAGTGGGCACACAAGACTGATGGACAACCTTGGGTCTCACGTGCTCTCTCATTCTTCCTGGCTTCTTCACTAAGAGCAGTGATGAAAGCCTAAAGAAAGAGCCCAAGAAGATCATTGGTGCATTGAGGCTAAGCCAAGAACATCAGTGGATCGAGGGGAAGCAAGAAGTCTCCCAATCCTGAACCAAGTGAACTCCACCCTCTACATGGATTTCATGGAGCTCCCTAAGTTCGCGGGGCACGACTACACGCTCATCAATAGCCACTACAGCCGTGTGTACCCCCTCCCCAAGAAAGTGGCCATTGAAGGAGTGCTCAAGGAGATTTTTCAAGTATGGATCAGGGTTGACGGATTACCTAGGATCATCCATAGCGACAATGATGTCTGGTTCACCAGCCCCATATGTGGATATTTCGGCATCTTAAAAGCTATGGGGACTTAAGTCTAGTTTGGTGCTCCTTCTTTCTTCAAGTACGGTGCGGGTGGGGCGCCGCTGTCATTGCGGCGTTTATAGCAAACATCCGTCCTACATAGTCATCCGGGTTGTTGGTAACTTCAATGGTTTTGGCAAACCATTCAACAAGGGTTGGTGGGGGGGCAACTTCAGAAGTAGAAGGATGCTGTGTTGCTTGAGAAGCGTCGGAGTTTAGTGGTACCGTGCGGTACCGCACTCCCTAGAAAGCAATCTCACATTTCTCTAAGGCGGAAGAATGCTTCGGTTTGAGGTAGGCACCTTGGGCCTTAATGAAATCACTGACCTTGTTGCGGGTGGCATGAGGCACCTCGCTGACAATGCGTTGGAGCAATGGTTTTGCCCAAACAATATCGCTTTTATGTAGTGTGAACTCCAAAATGGTGGCAACCAACTCTTGAATGGTTGGTGCTTTGCAATGGAGACGGATTAGCCACAGCTCGGCCAAAGAAAATTATTGTGCCGTGTTACCAGGTGGCGGGTGGTGCGGCCTCACACTCGGACCCAAAATTTGTCTCGCGAGAAACGTTGCCACCCATACCCCACACCAAGGGGTATGTTACGGGGGGTGGCCAAAACAAGGTTGGGGCCACCCCCCACTAGCATTCGAGCACACGGGGGTGCTCAATTGTGCTTCTAAACGTACATACATACAACACTTACATGACCATAACCAAAAAAGCGGTCTTGGGCGAAACCTCAACCCACAGTATGTGCACCAGAACTGCATGTAGTGCCCCCTTCGATTTCCATATCTGGATCCCCTCCATATACGTTGATGTTCGTGGGCGCGCCTGGGGGGGAGGGGAATCTTGGGGGCAAACATAGTTGAAAAAAATAAAAACGAATCGAAAGGTGCAAATACGTGGGAGCAGTCATGATAGAAACACAGCCGGACACCCCATGTGGAGGCGGAAAACGTAACATAAAGCATACAATGCAGGGAAGAGAGCCGAGCCGGAGGCGTGAAATAACGCCCAGAAAGTCCAATCAGTGTAGCAGCCCATAATAGGGGGGCATATGTTTTGATTGTCGGTACCCCGCATGCATTGCACCTTAGCCAGTGTCCGTGACTGTTTACCCATGAATGATGAGTAAGCTCCTTCATCAAATCAAGGCTGGAGTGTCACAAACAACCAAGCAATAAAAGTACACTGCATGCGTATTCTAAGGGTGTCATCCGTGCCCAAGGAACTCGTTGTCGCCAATTTCTTTGTGCTTGCCTCAGTGCCTTCCGCAGAGCTTTGCTTGGAGGACACTGTTGCAACAACCAAGGGCAAAAGGAAAAACGGGGGCCCAAAAGAGGGCAGAATTGCTACGTCACCCCTAAATTCACGGGGGTCCCCATCGCCAAGCGCGGGGAGCAAAAGCAAAAAAGGATTGTGAGTGAGGGGCAGAATCAGAAGTGGCCCACAAGTAGGCAAGGTGGCTATAGAACCCCTGCCGCCTGGGTGGTCCCCACCGCTTCAGAGCGGGGGGCAGAATGAGAGGTGGCCCACAAGCGGGCAAGGTGGCTACATAACCCCTGCCGCCTAGGGGGCCCCAACCGCTTCAAAGCGGGGGGCAGAATCAGAAGTGGCCCACAAGTGGGCAAGGTGGCTATAGAACCCCTGCCGCCTGGGTGGTCCCCACCGCTTCAGAGCGGGGGGCAGAATGAGAGGTGGCCCACAAGCGGGCAAGGTGGCTACATAACCCCTGCCGCCTAGGGGGCCCCAACCGCTTCAAAGCGGGGGGCAGAATCAGAAGTGGCCCACAAGTGGGCAAGGTGGCTATAGAACCCCTGCCGCCTGGGTGGTCCCCACCGCTTCAGAGCGGGGGGCAGAATGAGAGGTGGCCCAAAAGCGGGCAAGGTGGCTACATAACGCCTGCCGCCTGGGGGGTCCCCACCGGTTCAGAGCGGGGGGCAGAATCAGAGGTCGCCCACAAGTGGGCAAGGTGGCTACATAACCCCTGCCGCCTGGGGGGTCCCTACCGCTTCAGAGCGGGGGGCAGAATCAGAAGTAGCCAACAAGTGGGCAAGGTGGTGACATAACCCCTGCCGCCTGGGTGGTCCCCACCGGTTCAGAGCGGGGGGCAGAATGAGAGGTGGCCCACAAGTGGGCAGGGTGGCTACATAACCCCTGCAGCTTGGCGGGTCCCCACCGCTTCAGAGCAGGGGGGCAGAATCAGAAGTGGGCCACAAGTGGGCAAGGTGGCTACATAACCCTTGCCGCCTGGGGGGTCCCCAGCGCTTCAAAAAGATATCTTTATATCTCCATTTCTTTCTGATGGCACCTGCCTACAAATGTTTGTGCATCCCCATTGCAAAGCAATGCAAAGCCCGACACATGGGCTCCTGTAGTTTGCGTGCACATGCCTGCATATGCTTGTGTGTCCTAACTGCAAGAGATGCAAAAGCCCAACACGTGGGCCCTTGGATCCTTTTGGTAACCGCGTCAGAATGCGGTCCCCTATGTCATGCCAAAATATGCCCCCCCCCCCCCCGGCCTCTTGTAAACTAAGCCTGGCAGCCCATCCGGAAGGCACGGGACCCAAGCTCAAAGCTCGAGTACATGGCAGTATGTAGTGGAATAGGCCATGACAATTGAAATCCTGAATTGCCTTCAAACGCTTGAATTGGAGGGCTATGCACCTGCTGCACACGGTTCTAAGGTGCACTTGTGTGCCTGAATGTATGAAGTTTCTCGGTTGACACACGCAGTACAGCGGCGCTGCAGGTGGAAGCAGGGATGCATTAGAATGGAAAGGACCTCAGAGGCGGCCCCAAGAGCGGTTGAATGGGCGGTTGGGGGAGGTTGCCAAGCGGTTGGAGGCGGTCACTGTCAGTTACACATGCCGTTGAGGCTGCCACTTGCCGGACAGTGGCTGGGCATAGGCTCGGTGCCCTAGAGGGGGGTGGGGGGCTCCCCCCCTCCCAATGCATCCCTGGGTAGAAGCTGCAGTGAACATGTCTCAAGATGGATGGGTCAGACGGGCACTAGCCCGTTTGCTGGGCTTTTGCTGCCTTGTTCTGCCCATTCTTGACAATGCACCCTGGCTTCTCCGCAATGCGCGTACGCTCACCCCGCCCCCTCTGTGCAAGCGGCCTTGTCTAAGCATGGGGTGGGCATGGAGCCGCGGTTCTTAGGATTTTTTGGAACTGCTGTTTGCGTGGTCCCGAATGCAAGATTGGGTGTTTGTGAGGTGGTTGTAGCGGGAAAGAGGGGCTCATTCATGACTGTGATTGTTCATTCTGTTCATAACAATGTTCGCGTGTGACATTCCGTCGGGTTGCAGTTTCTTTACAGGGCCGTGGACAGTCACCCGTCACCCATTCCTCCCTTCGCGTGCTGCGTCAGGTCAAGGCTCCCTCCCCCCTTACATATTAATTCCTTATAAACACAGCCTGGGGGCTGCAGTGAGGATGTGATGGGATGATAAGAGGGTGGGGTGGCGATGCACCGAGTACGGCCGATGCGGTGACTCCCAACGCACCACCAAGTGCCTCCCCGGAAGAGGGCGGTCCAGTGGCACCCTCTGCCACGGCCTGGGGAAGGGGGGCTGAGGAGGGGGACGCGTGTCTCTGGCTCCGGAACCTGTCCTCAGCACATGTCCCTTGGCCTGTTAACACCCAATCATCCTGCGTACAGTTGGCAACACTCATTTCGAGGCAATGCTTCGGCAGCAATCATGATTCACACTGCAAAGTTCGTGGGTATGCCATGTACAGCGTGGCGTAATGTGAAACGAGCTTAGGTATGCTGATTGCGGGGAGGGGGGTTCCGACCCAGCTCGTTCCACCTCGACCGCTTCTGCACCCCGTGACAGCCCACTGACCAACTTGTAACCGCCAGCCTTCGCCCCTCAACCGTCTCTCCAACCGCTAGTAACCGCTGTGGCAACCGTGTTTGAAAGCCCCACAGAGGTGAGGTGGCTGGGTGATCGTAACAGGAGTTGCATCTCACAGCAGACCCTTTGCGGTGCAGGCACCTGAAGCTTCCTAAAGCACAATGGGTACTGGTTGCCGAACTGTGTGGCTGCTGAAGCAAGACCGAGGTCTCGCCCGCTCAACAAATCTATTTTGGGGGTGAGGGTCAAGCCATGATGAGCTGCCGGAGCTCGCTCATTAGGAGGCACTCGAGGAATCTCTCGGCATCAAAGATCAGAGCTGTCCAGTGCTACGATTGTCCCACAAGGCGATGTGGCAGCGGACATTACACATAGACTCGCCGGCTCAGCAAGTCCATCTGCCTCCTCACTACTTGGGACCCCAGTGGCTTGGGCATCCCGATTCAGTGTGGGAATGCGGTGCGCATGTCCGGGATCAGCTCCGTGCATCAGTGCGGAACACGCCGCCCGCCTCTGCACGGCGTACCAAACAGCACCGCATGCCACGACCGAGGCTGTTCTGACACGGGCTTGTCATCGTTGATGGCACGGCCGTTGCCACACGGCGTGCGTCTAGACCACCAGACAAAGATGGCTCCGCAGCGGAACGCTGTGCCCCCGGAACACTGTGCCCCCGGACCGCTGTCCTGCCCTAAATGATGCGATACGACCCCGGGATAAACCAGCGTGCACCCGAGCACCAGCACGGGCTGGGGCACCGCCAGGAGGGACCCCACGAAGGGCACAAAGCGCTCCACATGCGCAACGCCCTCGTCCACATACGCAGCGATGCTCCGCAGTCCGATCGGGAGCGGGGGGGGGGGGGGCGCATGACGGCAGGACTCGAACTCAGCAGCACGACCCAGACTCGCTCAGGTCGGCTTCAACCAGAACCGAATGTTGCCTTGAGTTCGCCCCTCATCAGCGGGGGTGCCGGGGACTACAATGTCTCCTTCGTCAACAGCTCCGGGGGGCACGCCTCCCTCCCCTTCACCATCGCCACCAGCGCCTCGTTCCACGGCGTGGCCCTGCCCTGGGCCCGGCCATGCTGCACAATGTACCCGTTCAGGAAGTCGACCTCCGTTGGCGCCCCCGCCACGACGTCCTGCAGCATCGAGTTGTAGTTCTGCGCGTTGACGCCCACGACGCGCCGCACGTGCGCCAAGAGCTCGGCCTCGTCCCCCGGCACCCGCGCCCCGAGCACCGCCTTGCACTCCGCGACCACCCCGCGCCACACCCCCTCCACCGCCGGGTTGCCCACCAGCGCCCCGTTCCGGCAGTGCAGCAGCGCCGACAGCGGGTTCGCACAGCAGTTCACCACCAGCTTCCGCAGCAGCTGCCCCCGCAGCTCCTCCGGCGACAGGCCGACGTCCGGGCGCAGGCCCTCCAGCCGCCCCAGGACCCCGAGCGCCTCCGCCGCCGCGCCCCCGGACGCCGCGCGCGCGCCCGCCTCCGGGACCGGGGCGCCGAAGACGCAGTCCCCGTGGCCCACGTGCAGCACGCGGAAGTCGCCCGCGCGGAAGGCCCCGTGCGTCGTGCTCCCCAGCAGCAGCAGCGGCCGCGCCGCGGGGTCCGGGAAGACCCCCGCCACCACCGCCTCGTACACGCCGAGCACGCCGTTCAGCACCAGCACGACGACGCTGTCCGGCCGCAGCCGCGGCCGCAGGGCCCGCACCGCGCCGACCGCCTGGCTGGCCTTCGTGGCCACGATCAGGTACCGGATCGGCGGGAGCGCGCGCGCGCCCCCGGCGGCGGGGGCGGGCGGCCCCAGCACCTCGCTCGCCACGCGGAAGTCCTCCCGCTGCACCACGTCGCCGTACACCTTTTCGATGGAGACGCGGTTCTGGCGGGCGGCCAGCGCGTCGGCGCGCGCGGCGGACCGGAGGAGCAGGGTCACCGGGTGGCCCTGGCGCGCGAACTCGCGCGCCAGCACGGTGCCGATGCTGCCGGCCCCGACCACGTGGACCAAGGCCATGGAGGCTCCGCTGGAGGTGAATGCTGAGAGACGGGCGTGGGTCGGAAGAAGATTGGAGGAGGGGGTACAAGCGCGGGCAAGCGCTGACTTGTGGACCTTTTTTGTTTTTCATTCCAGAGCAAGACGAGCTGGCGTACCCTGCCCACCATGTGGTACTCGTGACAAACTCTCGGAATCGGGGTGCAGAGCTGTCCGGTGCTACGATGATCCCACAAATGACTGTGGTAGCGGATCTGACACAGAAGTGGCGGGCCGGAAAATGACGGTAACACAGGGGTGCCGTGCCTTGGCACCGTGCGCACTTTTTGGTTGTGTTTTTTTTTTTGCATCCGCCCGGCATGAGTTCGGCCCCACTCGTGGGGAGCGGAATCACGGCAAAGCCAGGGTCCGTGATGGTCTGACATACTGGTCTGTAAGGGGCGTCTAAAACCATCCCCAATAGCATGAAAAAAATCAGGGTATGCCTCATAAGGCCACGGCCAACAGGTCCACTGAACCTCCCAGCCTATTCCTAGCCTCAACCCTCTTTCTTCTGCAGCATTTCTCTCGCTTTCTTGTGTCGACACCGTGCACATTGTTTGCTCGTGTTTCCCGGAACCGCACCCCCCAAAATGCAAAAGTGCCTGGGAGCAGCATATTGGGGATGAGATCCCTCCGCTACCCGCAACCACCCCTTCCGACTTGCACAACCGTAGTCCAGTTCCCAGAAAACAGCGGTAACACAGGGTCAGTGTGCTAATACAAAGCTGTGTGTGTGTGCATGGACATGGGGGGAGCAGTCCATTCCATGGGGGCACGGGGGCGCGGTGCGCACCGTTTGGGGCAATTACCCAGCTTTCACCCCCCAATTGGACCCCCCACAGAATGGCAGCACACAGCAACATTGGAACCCAGAAAACATCCAATCACATGAGTTTCTTGCAGTCCAAAGTTCATCTTTTGTTTTCTTCAGGCTCAACAAGTTTGATGAGTATAATGTGAGCTCTCAGGCAACACCTGGGTCAAGAAGTAGGGCATATGTTACAAACGAGGGTTCCACATTTGTCATGTGTTCCAGCCTTACCTGGGGAACTGTCTCTGTTCACTACCTGCTTGGTCTACCCCTTGCATATGCACTACGCAGTGCCACGCCTAACGGCCTTATGTTGTTGGTGAAGCTCACGTCTTCTCCTGTGATGTTGAGACCCATAGAGTCATTCTACCTTCCAAGGTGCTCCATCCTTTCACCCTCCAGTTTGGTTTACTGTGTGCTTTTTTCCTCCTCTCCCTCACGACACACTGTCCTGCTCTATCTTCCGCCTTTCGTGTGCCCTGTTGCCGTCAGTACCAGACTCATTCCCATCCCTAGGGCGCCCTTTGCGGCTGGCATTAATCGCATCTGCGTGCAGTATGGCTACAGCCCACTCGTGCCCTGCCAACAGTTTTCGAATGTACTGTCGAACCTCGTCCTTTACCCTCCGGTAAATGCATTCCATTATCTTTTTGGTAGACTGGTTCCACAGTCGTCTTGCCTGCTCTTCCCCCGCATCCCATGCCGGTTGCGGTGACATCACATTTTGGGTATTGTAGTGCCGCATTTGCACCTGCCCTTGTCTATACCATTTGCGGAACACTTGTTGCACTATTCCTTTGGATTCTTGATGATACATCTTCTTTTTCTGTTGATTGTAGTAATCTCTCCATTTCAGGGTGTACTGCATCCACCTGGCCATGTTGTGCATGGCGACCCCTACCTTGTAACGCATAGCTAAGACAGTTCTGGCATCCGTCTCTACCCCTTCTATGGTGGTCTTGGTGATCTTATATCCTCCTATCGGCATGTGGTTTCCTGGCCCATGCAGCATGGACCACCACGGCTGTAATATTTGACATATCTACACGCGCAGATCGTCTACCCTTGTGGTCTGCCTTATGGGGGACCCCAGTATGTCCAGCAACTGCCTTTTCTTTTTCCTTGTCAAATCTCCTGCCGCATATACCTTTACTTTGTTGTGCACCTGACGCAGTGGGGCTGTGGCGTCCTTACATTGTTTGTCCGTCTTGACTACCCGGGTTGTGCGCTTTTGCGGCCGATAGTGCACTTGCTCTTTGAGGTTCTTCTCCGTCACATTGGGGCTCACCTTTCGTGCCCGAAGCGCCCCATACCATGCCGATCCTGCGTTTCCTTCCTCCTACGCCGGGTCCTTTGGTAGCATGGGTAGTGTGCCCCTGAGCTGTGTCATTCCTATCATTGCCAGGTATTGGTGCTCCGCCACTTGGCGTCGGAGTTCACGCTTCTGGCCAGGCTGCAGTGCCTCAGTCAGGCTTTCCGGGATCTGCAATTTACTGAAACGGTGCCTGTCCTCTGGAGTCGCCTTATTGTACCAATCCTCCATTTGGGTGGCCCAGTCCCCCCAGCTATTCGTCCACATCTTTCTAAACTCTGGTTCCCACACCGCGCACTGGATGAGTCGATTATGCACTGTGGTTCCATGTGTGCACCCGCACAGGGGGCATTTTTCCTTGCCCCGCTCCCATGGTGCACCTGTCCCTTGCCAGCGGACGTTGCCCCACAGCCATGTGATCCATGTCATTCTTCTTGTTCCCCGTATTGGCAGCCAGCTCGTCCAATGGGTCCCTACCCATTTCACCTTGTTTCGATATTCTATAATCCACTTCTTGGCAGCTGTAGGTGTGACTCCATTACAGATGGTGATGCTGTCCACCGTGCCTAGTGGTGCCTCTGGCAAGGGTAGTTTGGCCGCCAACTTCGCCAGCCTATCCACAACATCATTGTGCTTGATGTCTTTCTTCTCCTTTTCTAGTGTGGTACCGTTTGATCACCCTGTGGCTTGGGATCCATCTCCATCGCAGCTGCTTGGCCCCTTGGTGTGTTTCAATTATTTGCCGCAGGTCTACATCCGAGCATTCCCTATGTGGTGTGGTTGCCCCATAATCCACCACAGCTTTGTTGTCTATGACCAACTCATCTTCCTGGTCTGCCAAACAACTCACAATGGCTGCCCCTTGCAATTCGGCCCGATATGACGTTTGCGGACCCGTCACTCTGGCTATTATCTCTAATTGGCCACACTTGATTCCTACTCCCGCCCTATTGTTTTGCTTACTGCCATCAGTGTACCATGTGGTATCTGTCTTATCTTTTCCATTGGTGTAACACACCATGCCGCCGATCATGATTGGACTGAAACCTGCTGGGAGTGTGCCCGTGTCGTCCACGTCCGGCGGGTGTACACTGCCATGGTAATGCGCCCTGTATTCCATCAGACCTACCACCCTCTCTTGGGCCCTGAGCATATCGCCATCCTCTGAATCCTCTTCATTGAACAGTTCCGGTCCCCCTTGTGGTCGTTGCCTTTCATCCATTTGAATTGGAACTGTTCCTCCCATTTGCTCCACCATGTGGACATAGTCTCTGAGTGGAGCCATGGTGTGGTGTACAGGCCGGCTTGCCGCTTTGGTGATGGGATGGTCACCGTCTCGCAGAGTGCGTTGCATGATGGTGATATACCTTGCTCTGTAGGCCCAGTAGATTTGGTGTAGCCCCAGCCCTCCGTGCTTTTGGGATGCGGTGACATGGCTCGCATTATACTTGGGTTCAACACCTTTTGCCGCCGTCACAAAATCACGTACCCTTTGATCTATCTTGTGGAACATGCGATCATGGGGTACAAACATGGCATGGTACAACCACCAGGGAATCAAGACGGAGTTCACCAGTTGTACTCTTTCAAAAGTGTTCAATGGTAGCTGCTTGTACCTGTTTAGATCACTTTTTACTTCCGCCAGTATCTCTGAGCGTGCTAGTGACGCATGCGTTGGGTGTGCAATCATATGACCTAGATAACTGAACACGGGTGACCTTGCCTTGATGTGTTGTCAATTCCATATCACTCGTGCACTTTGTGGTTTCGCCGCCCAGTGGTACAGTTCTGTCCTTCGTGGGTTAACCTGGAACCCCAAAACTTGCGACAGCTCTGAGATCCTATTCATGGCCGCCTTTAATTGGGTGAGATTGTTTGCCACAATGGCAATGTCATCCATATACACGTATATTCCCAACTCTGGGAACTCTGTCGCCAACGTGTGATAAAAGCCCTCGTACACTAGCACAAACAGTGACGGCGAGAGCGGGCAGCCTTCTTTCACTCCTCGCTCTAATGAGTACACAAATGACCCATACTGCAGCGTGCTCCTATGGTAGATGTCCCTTATCATTTCTATGAGGTGTTGTGGTGTCCCAATTGCCTGCAAGGCGTAGGTTATGGCCGGGTGCGGCATGCTCGGGTATGCTTTGGCTATATCAATTAGGCACACATATGCCTCCTCATTGTCCTTCGCATGCAGCCTGGTCAACATTGCCAATGCATGTTGTGCCGGCGTTTCCCCTCTTTTTCCGCCCGCTTGACGTGCCGACAGGGATTGTTCAATTGGGTCCTTCATGGCACCCAGCAGTAACTGTGCCAGTATCAAATACATGGCTCCTGACACCGCTATGGGTCTGTAGTTTGCCGCCTTGGAAGGATCATCCTTCTTATACAACAGTGTTATCCGCCCCTCCAACCATGGTTGTGGTACCTCTCCAGTGACCCACACCTCTAGTACCGCTTGGTACACTTCCCACTGCAGGTCCAGGGGTAGCCACGACACGAGGTGTGGCGCCACTTGATCTGGTCCTGCTGCTTTTTTCTGGGGCTGCTTGACTACCTTCTGGAAGGTTTCCCATGATGGTGGTGCTGTTTGGAAACCCGTTTTTTGGGTCGGTACCTTGTGTAATATCTCCTTACATTGTTCGGGGTCCCATGGTGGATTTCCGGCAAATTTGGGCAGGAGTTTCCGTGCAGACTGCTCCTCTGGCTGCCGTTGTGCCATGCGAAATGGTGTAACTAACCACAGTTTGGATTCGCTAAAGAACTTCGATCCCGTATGTATTGCTGCTTTCCGAAACTGTCGAAGCCCTTTGTTTGCCATCCTGAGCCGTTTTAGTGCCTGATATTCACACCAATCCTTGGCTGCCCTGTGGGATTGGGGTGAGTTTTCCCAAGCCTGTTTGAGTCTTTTTTCATTAGGATCCGTTTCTTTTGGAGGCGGTGCCTGCTGTCCCACAAATCGGCTCATTTCTGTGAATATTTGTTCTTGTCTTTTCACTGCTCCTTCTTGCACTTCCACTTGCTCTCCCCACTAGAACATATGTCTGTGAAATGCCTGAAACTTTCCTCGTGACCACATGTGTACGGACCCTTGGACAGGCGTTGTTGCAGCTGATGTGTATAACGGGTTCGTGGTGTCTCGCTTTCTTGTGTCGACGCCGTGCACACTGTTTGCTCGTGTTTCCTGGAACCGCACCCCCCAAAATGCAAAAGTGCCTGGGAGCAGCATATTGGGGATGAGATCCCTCCGCTACCCGCAACCACCCCTTCCGACTTGCACAACCGTAGTCCAGTTCCCAGAAAACAGCGGTAACACAGGGTCAGTGTGCTAATACAAAGCTGTGTGTGTGTGCATGGACATGGGGGGAGCAGTCCATTCCATGGGGGCACGGGGGCGCGGTGCGCACCGTTTGGGGCAATTACCCAGCTTTCACCCCCAAAATTGGACCCCCCACAGAATGGCAGCACACAGCAACATTGGAACCCAGAAACCATCCAATCACATGAGTTTCTTGCATTGGAACCCACAAACCATCCAATCACATGAGTTTCTTGCAGTCCAAAGTGCATCTGGTATGGTACGGTACGGTATGGTATGGTATGGTATGGTATGGTATGGTATGGTATGGTATGGTATGGTATGGTAGCGTTGTGAGGGGCCCAGAATAGTAGCAGGATCCCGCTCATTTGCACTGCTGCGGTTGTAGAAGACAGGGGTACCGGCGCGAACCCAAGACAACAACATTGTGTTGCTGAGCTGTAGACCAGGGAATAGCATGTACAATGCAGTCCTCATGGCATACAGGGTGAAATGGGGTACCAGCTCAGCAACACGGCACCTCACCGGGCAACAGCAAAGCAAAACAACGGCGTCAAGTAAATTGTCCAAATAAAAAAGATGCACGGTGCGCGCACGGTGCGTCCCGCTCCCCCCATCATGCGCTGAAGTTCCCAGGAACACCGCACTGTGCTAAAGGTGCACCGCCCAATCACACCAAAAGCAATAAAAATGGCCCACACCTCTGGGGAGAACCAAGTCTCGGATGCATGCTCCGGCCCCTGTTTCCATGGCTTCACATACGCAATGGGCTAACGATCTTTTGACCTTTTGGAACACAAAAGTGGGTGTCCCAAAACTGACGGTAACACTTTTAGCCATTTGTTCTCGTGTTAAGCTGCACTACTATTTTCCTTTACAGTCCGGTGCTCTGCAAGACTGTCGGAAACTGCGACCGGAACTTCAGATGTATGATCCAAGAGGCTCTCATAGTTGGCCATGCCGGCCTAACCGCCATCCTCACACAGAAGGGGGCATAGGTTGGAGAAAATTCAACTACAAATGATGCCCTCCTTGTGAGGCCACTCCCACCTGCCGTGGGATGAGGGCAACTGTCCTGTCAAGTTGGGGAAACACTGGAAAAACGAGTTCCTACCACCCGACCCCCGCTCAAGGTGCCAAAGGCGCCTCGGAGGCTGCCCTCTCATAACCCCCCCCCCCCGTAAACGGTGGAGGGCACTGGAGCCGCAATGGCTTTCACTTTTCGGTATTAAGTGGGGGCATGCTGCCTCCTACACAGCGTAGTGTATGGATGGGTGGTGGTGATAGGACCTGGACAAAGGAGCAGCGGCTGCCTCAGACCAGGAGTGCCAGCAATCACCGGCAACACGGGGGACTGCAACAGGCAGAATTCCTCCCAGGGCTGCACCCCCCCCCCCCTGCAGAGCCAGCGTTGGGGGGCACCAACTCAGCCATGCCTCCGGCGTGGAGGCTGACTGTCTGCTGATTCACCAGTGCCACTTCTCTGTTAGCTACACAAAAGTCCCAAACTAATACGGTCCCTCCGCCTACTGTACAAAGACGTAGATGCCCAGGTTCAAAAAGAGAAGATGGCATGGTGAGCTGGTGCCAGAAAGGGGAATATAATGCACAAATATACCCAAAATCAGAGCTATGTGGGTTCAATAGGGCAAACACTCACAACAAATGGGTCCATGACTCTATGTAGCTGGCAAATTTGTCACCAAACCCATGTCTTATGTGGCTATCTTGTGTGGCTACACAACATTGGTACCGAATTAAATTGGGTCCCAAATTAATACAGTGCCTGTGCCTGCTGTAGCTTGGACAAGGGCGTGGCTATTACAGGGAGGGGGGGGTTAGATGCCTGTTCTCATGCTAAACTGCACTTGAAACTGCATCACGTCTGAGTCATACGAACACTGGAAGGGGCATCCTTGAGTGATCATCAATGAGACCATGTTTGTGCCAACACGCAACCTAGCTAATCAGACATCATCTGTGCACATACTTTGTCCTCGACGCGCACAGCTCTGGCCTTTCATCTTGGGTAGCTGGTTGCAAAGCGAGGAAGAAGCAGCAACCCCGCCATCCTGTGTCCAATTACCACCAAAATCCGTAAAAACAGGGTATGGTCTGACCACCAAGGGATTGCGTGAACGTTTTCTGAGTAGAAGCCCTTCTTGCGGTCCCTCCGTTTCAGGCTCCACACGCTCTACTGTGGGTCATCAGTCCCATGGGCGACATGCTGGCCGCCACGGCCATTGCTGGAGACAATTTTGAGTCAAATGTTTGCAATATTGGTGGCCCACCCCTGGTCAGTCACTAGTAGTCACAGCCATGGCACTATCTTTCAAGATGGTTGGCACAAGGCCTTGGTATTAGGTTGTTTGCCTTTGGCGGCGCCTGTTGGTCTCTCACCGCTGCTCATTCTGACCCTCTGTGGGCCCGAACGTGTTTTGGTTGTGTCAACGGGGTGTCAACGGGGTGGGGGGGAGGTTCGCACAAGGACCGGGCCACCTGACCCCTTCCCCATTGACAACACGGACCAAAGGGAACCACAGGTCATCACAGCCACAATGCACACGTCCGACTTGGCGTCTCATCAGAAGACACTTCACTCCAAATCCAAATGCAAAGTCCGAGACGGTTGTGCATTCTGCAGATCCGAGGCAGGTCACTCCTCTCTTTTTGTGTGTGTCCCGGTGCTCGGCGCGTATGGCAGCCCCCAACAGAAGCCGCCTCCACAAGGCACACTTGGACAGTAGGTCCAGAGTAATGTACAGTCTCCAGCTTGTGACCCACAGCTTCACACAGGCAGATCCAAGGCAGCTCACTCTTCAGAACCTGAGGCCCAGCGACTTGTGGCTCTGTGGCCCGGCCCCCTTCCAGGTGTCCATGGGAGCTGCCCTCTGCTTCCCACCGGCAAAGGGGCCGGCTGCCACCCACGCTGTGGGCCCTCTCTGTGTGTGGGCACCAGGTCACTTCCCTGGGGGTGCCCACACCGGCCGCTCTGCCAACTCCCCATCGGAAACCTGCAGCCACAGCGCCGGTCACACTGTTTGTGCGCAGGCGGAGGCTGAGGTCTTGGGGCGCGGTGCGGGCGTCGCCCCATGCGCCGAAAGCCCGGGCCTGACCGCCTTCTGGAGGCCATGCAAAGAGGCCATGCCCCCCACCCCCAAAAGATTCGAACGCATGACCCCTGAGCATGTGGCACTTGTCCAAGGTCGTTCCCATGGGTTCCAGCGACCCAGTCTGCAATCTCGCCACATGGGGGGAATGGTTGCCCGGTGCGCGCCCGGCGCGCTACTTTTCTATTAACTATCCCGACTTCAGCCCCAGGGACAACGGCTGCATCACCCCTACCTTCTCAGGGTCCCCATGGTGGGGAGAAATCAACCTAGTAAGGAGTGGATGTGGTGGAAATGAGCAAAAAATGGATGAAAATGGGTGAAACTGGGTGAGAATCCAAATATACCATATCCCAAATGTGAAAGAAGCATCAAAATACCCGTTTTCAAACAACAACAGTGCCCATAGTATCACAAAGTATGGGGTTCAAGGACGGCTAGACGTCCAAATAGTTGCACTGCACACGCACTGCGCTTAGTGCACCCCCTGAAAGGTCACCGGTAGGACACGGGTCAAAAAAGATGCCTGGCGCGCGCCCGGTGCGCGCCCGGCACGCAAACGCTCCCCCATGGAGGGTCCTGAAACGCACCGCGGACTGCACCGCGCGCGTCAGAGGATGCAACGCTTTAGTGCAATGTACACCCTTTCAGAAGGCAGGCAGGGACGCGGAGAAGATACATTGAAATGGGAAACTTTTGTGCATGCATCATCACCACTTCCCCCCAGATAATGCCCCCAAAGTGTGTTTTACCCACACACACCAATAGCATCACCCAACCATTGCATACAGTGCACACTGGCCACGTTTCAGCAACTTTTAGTGTGAGCATATATTGTGTGTGCCGGGCTGACGTCGCACCGCGCGCCGCACCGCGTGCACCGCGTGGTCAGCACCCTCATGGGTCTCACTCCCCCATCACCCACAGCTGTGCAGTCGGGCTCTGGGATCCCCCGACCCTCAGGCCAAGCCCACAGAACCATCGGGAACCGCATGACTTGGGAACTTCAGCACACCGCTGAGGTGTAACACTCCACCGTCATTCAGTCTGTCCCTCCGCACGGGCCCCACCAAATGTGGGATGTGAAGATCTGTGGGCTTCCCGGCTCCAAAACCCACGGCATCACTGAACACTGACATGGGGGGCTGCCGGACCGTTGCGCGGGAAGTCTGATGGCCCCCGTCACACTACGACGGCTCTGCGGCGCCATCCAGCCGTAACATTCGGGGTTCGCTGTTGCGGGCGGCATCCGCTCGTCCCGTGTCCGGCCCCTTATGGGCAGCGGGATCATGGCCACGGCACGGTCCGGAATGGTTTCACTTGCTGGTCTGTCCGGGGGTGGTTCACAAAAACAGTCCCCAAATTCCCGGTGGAGGTGCGGACCACCATCTGGGGATGCCTTCCGCGTCTTCCAGCGGACGTCAGGAAGGGTATGCGCTTCCTGCGAGATCACCGAGGCATCACATCACGAAGACCCGGCGGTCACGGTCGGCGTCCGCGGCCCCTCCCTGTCCGTGGCTGCGGAACACCCCCGGCGCCTTCCCCGCGACTGGTCCGGGAGAATGCAAAGGGAATCGGATTGCGCATGCGCTTGCGGTTTGCTGACAAATCGGCGGGTGCCTCCCTCGGTTGTGCAATGCGCAGGCGTACTGCAGGGGCTGTGTCTGGACTGCACTTGACAAGCAGAGGGCAGGTGTGGGACGCACTGTGTGCACACCACCTGAGCACTTTGGGGAGGGTGATCCCGTACGTTCCTGGCACCGGGCTTTGCAGCGTCAGCCTGTGTGGTCCTGATCGCAGGGGATGCCGCCACGCACCCGACCTTTCAACAGCGCAACGATGAGCCCTCTGGGGGGCCGGGGGGCACCGCCCCCGCACTGTGCGTGCCATTTCGACCTCTTTTCCCCCCCGGAACGGCCCATCCTCCCCATCCACAGCCCCGCCAGTGTCCCCAGAGTGGAGAGGAGTGGCGTGGCTGGATGGCCCCTGCTGTGTCGGGGTGTTGGGGGGGGGGGCACATGGCTACACAACACGTTCTCACGGATGAGACACATGCAGCACTGCATTTGTGGGAGTTGTTGCGCCGCGCGCGCACCGCTTCCGCACTGTGGCAACTGTTGTTTTTTCAAACAAACAAACCGGGGCACCCTCCCAAGATGCCCCCACCCAAACAGCCCATAGAACCCCAGAAAACCTCAGTTGCAAGCACACCACCGGTCTTCTGAGGGTGTTTTCGTTGGTTGCTAATAATCCCAAAGGCTTTCTGGGCAGTTCTTGTTCTTTCCCTGAGGCCTCTTGGCGGGTGCCATCATCACCGGGAGGGGCCCCGGATGTACCCAAAGTTCGCACCGCGCGCGCGACCGCGGCAAAAGCGCCCTCTTTGAAGACCGTATGGGCTCTCGGGGGAGTGCGCGCACCGCATCGGGTGTTTGAACAACTTCCCTGGGAAATGGTCTGCCTCCGAAGCCCTGGCAAACATTGTCCCTCGGTGGAGGTTGCCAGGGGTTGCTAGTCACGGCACCGTGAGAGGGCCCCCTTGGGCGAGCTCACATGCGAACAGTGCAGCAACAGCCCGACAGATGACACAGCACAGGCCCTCCGCCGACAAGGGGAACATCACGAAGGACATGGCACAACCGCAAAACAGGCGCACATGCACATCGGTTTTGGGCACCCAACTGGACGCAGTAGCCTCTGAAGGCCGAACCAGTCTCCGAAACAACGCCGGTATAGGGGGCGTTTTCGCACCGCGCGCGCACAGCGCACGGTACGCCCCCATACGCACCGCGCGCGCACCGCGTCTGGTGCTCCCCCTGTGTGCATATGTGTGGCGCCGTCAAGAGAAGTCCAAGTGCAACTGCAGACTTGGAGTAGAGCCGAGACACCGCGTGCAAGCCCCGCCCGCCGTTTCAGCTGCGGACCAATGTCAAACCACTAAGGCAGGCCCATACAGCGGGGCGAGAGACGGAGCTCCCAAAACGTGTCGTCGTCCACCTCCAAGGCTCTGGAGGTGGGGGGGGGGGGGCGGGAGCGGAGGGCACGTGATTTGCCAAACGCGTGTGAACGGAAATGCGAGCAGCACTGCAAAGGAGGGGCGAGGAGGAGGAGGGCGGATTGAATTATGTGTGCGTGTGTGGGAGGGGGGGCGGGGGTGACCAGGGCGGTCCCTAACGAAACACTCCGTGAAAAGAATCCCGTTTATCTGCGCCCGCAGACAGACAACGGACCGCCAACCGCCGTTGGTGGACCAGCAACGCGGTCGATGCACCGCCAACCGCCAGCGGTTACATTTGCAAAACCGCCCGCCATCACGACACTCGACCTGTCGCCGGTGGCACATCCCCTGCCACCGGACCACCAGGGGCTGTCACAGGGCGGTGCTCGAGGGAAAAAAGCTTTTCGTAACGCCCACAGAAACGAACGGTCACGGGGACGCTCTCTGCTTCCTGGTCAAGACATGGGCACGACACAAGACCACAGAAGCAGTACTGACCAATGGGTGGCGGTTGGCGGTTGGTGGCGGATGGCGGTTGGTGGCGGTTGGCGGTTGGTGGCGGTTGGCGGTTGGTGGCGGTTGGCGGCGGATGGCGGTGGATGGCGGTGGATGGCGGTTGGCGGCGGTTGGCGGCGGTTGGTGCCAACACAAACAGAGGGGCCGCCTGCAGAGGCCCCCCCCCCCACTATGTCCCCCGCCCTCACAAAATCGAGCCTCTTATTCCGCGTCCTCGCCCCTTTGGTTTTTGAGGTCAGCCCACGGCGAGCGGGCGAGGCCCCGCTCACCACAAGGCACTCGAGAAAGCCCTCGGACTCCAAAGGATCAGAGCCGTCCCGATGCCACGATTGCCCCACAAGGCGACGTGGTCGCGGGCGCAACGCGTCGTGAGGAGGAGCGGGTTCTGACGCCGGGAAAGGCAGCGGGAACTGCCACGCCCGAAGGCACCGCAGCGGCGCAGGAAAGACGGGAGGCGGAGTCCAAACAGCGGCGTGCCATGCCCAAGAGCAGCGGTCCACAAGAACGCCCCTCATTCCGCGTCCTCGCCCGCGGTCTCGTCCACCTTCTCCTTCACCCGCTCCTCCAGCAGCTTCTCCAGCGCCGTCTTGTTCACCGTCTCCACCGTCCCCCGCTCCCGCCCGCTGCCGAAGTCCAGCGCCGTCGACGCGAACGCCCCGAACTCCTTCAGCGCCTTCACCGCGGGGCCGTCCGGGGCCTTCCGCTCCTTGTCCGCCGGCCGGGCCGCCTCCTCCGGCTCGGGCTCGCCGAGCGCGTACGACGCGCCGTAGCACGCCGCCACCACCGCCGCGTCCACCGCCCAGATCTGCCCCGGGTCCTTCGTGGCGAAGGGCACGAGCAGGCTCGCCAGGAGGGTCCCCACGAAGGCCCAGTCCAGCGCCGACTTCTCCTGCGGCTCCAGGGGTTTGATGGCCCGGAGGCTGGGGATCGTCAGGAGCCACCAGGACCAGAATCCGAGGGCCCGCAGCGGCAGGTCGACCTCCGCGACCCCCGGGACGTTGTTGGAGGCGAGGGCGTAGGAGGCCAGGCCCGTGAACACGGCCTGGCCCCGGAACAGGTTGCGCAGCCAGCCCTGAAACCAACACGGCAGACGTGCGGCACAACCGAACGGAGCACTCACAATGAAAACAACCGAAAAAAAACGGACAAGAACGGGACACGACAACATAGCCCCCCCCCCCCCCCCCCGCGTGAGTCGCAGGTCGGCTTGCCGCCATGTTTGGCGTGTGTGCTTGTGCCATTGCCGGTTTACCACAAAAAACAAGCATCACTCTAGGTCTCATATACATGTTTACCTCCTCGTCAGAGGGCTTAGACTGGTATAGACTATTGCAAAAAAAAAAAATGGCACTTGCCCTGTGAGACGCAAAATGATAAAAACGTCAGATTGGTCGACTTGGGATTCGAACCTGCGTCGGCAGACCCAAACCCAAAGCCCCGTGCACCGCCACTACGTCACCGCTCTGGAATGTACCCAACTATGTCCTTCGTTTGTATGGTCATGCGTCAAGCTCGGTATAACCACACATTCCGTCGGGTCGCTGTTTCTTTACGGGGCCCTGGACAGTCACCCGTTCGTCCCTTCGCATGTTGCGTCGGGTCGCTGCGTTCTGTCGGCCGCTGCGGCCGGTGCTCCTGCTGGTGTCGTTTCCGCGTTCGCGGAGCCCCGTCGTTGGTGTGCCGCGGCTGTGCGGGTTGTGGCGGGATGTGCCGTTTGCGCGTCAGCGGCGCCCAGCAGTCGGCGTATTGGGGTTGACAAGGACAAGAACAGACACGACAACACGTACACCCCCCCCCCCCCCCCAGGGACCACGGTTCCCCCACCCCCAGGGGGGGACGGACACCACACAACAATAACCTGAATTCTGGCATACCGACCCAAAATTTTTCTTCGGCACCTTCAGCGCCTGTGACTCCCCATTGATTTCTCATTGTTTATAGGCCAAGTGACCCCCCCCCCCCCACTGTGTGACACTCCGTCGGGTTGTTGTTCCTTTACGGGGCCCTGGACAGTCACCCGTTCTTCCCTTCGCATGTTGCGTCGGGTCACTGCGTTCTGTCGGCCGCTGCGGCCGGTGCTCCCGCTGGTGTCGTTTCCGCGTTCGCGGAGCCCAGTAGTTGGTGTGCCGGGGCTGTGCTGGATGTGGCGGGATGTGCCGTTTGCGTGTCAGCGGCGCCCAATAATTGGCGTATTGAGGATGTGCTGGTTGTTGCCGGGGTCGTTTGACTGTTTTTGCTGTCCACACACCTCTGTCCACAGGCCGTCCATAGCCTGCCTCGCTGTGTTTCCGTGCGGCCCAGGTGCCCCCCCCCCCCCTGGGGGGGGATGGACAAGGGGGGGGGGGGGCTGGACAAAGCGGAGGGGGGTACCGAAACAATCAACAGACACTCAAGTGTTGCAGGCTCCAGTGGCATTTTGCATTCAAGTGGTGGTAGTGCCTGAAGTTTTTTGGACTCCCGGGGCAGGCGTCAGACAGGGGGACCCTTTCTCCCCAACACTATTTGTGTTGTTAGGTTCGGCAATAATCCCGGTATTGCAAAAAGTTGATCCAGACCTCCATGTACGTATGTATGCAGAGAATTGGGTGATTTACATTGCAGCAGAGAAAAAACAATGACAAAGATCAACCCGAACAGACACCTTCATGACCCCGCGCTTCTCAATCAGCGACTGGTCCGCCTTCGCCTTGATCTCCTGCTCCAGCTCCTTCCGCCGCGCGTCGTCGTCGCACGCCTCCAGCTCCTCCCGCAGCTCCAGCAGCTCCTTCTCAATGCGCACCACTTTGGACGGGCTGAGCAGCGAGTCCAGCCCCTCCCCCGTCAGCTCCCGCACCTCCGCGTCGATCTTCCGCAGGAAGGCCTGCTCCTTCTCCTGCGCCGCCTTCTCCTCCTCCGTCAGCTCCGCCTCCCCCTCCTTCTCGCCCGTGGCCGCGAGCATGGCCGTGCCCCCCTCCGTGTTCAGCAGCTTGTCCGACACCGCCTTCAGCTGGTCGGTGTACAGCGACAGGAGGGCCGGGTCTTGCGACTCCCGCAACAGCCCCAAGTTCAGGTCGAAGACCTGCGTCGCCTCGTCCACGATCTCCTCCTTCTGCAGGTCGCTGAGGGTCATCACGTTGTTGAGGCGGTCCTCGAGCTGGATGGACCGCTGCACAAGGTCCGTGCGCATGCGCAGCGCCTGCGTCTTCTGGCTTTCCTGTGGCAACAGGGGTGCTGAGACGGACCTCGGTGGTGGGTAATGGATTGTAGCACCAGACAGCGTGGTGTAGGGGGCAGTTGGGTGGCTTCAAGTAAAATTATTTTTGTGTTTGGGCTCAACAGGTTCAACAGTTTCGTTATCATTTGAGGAAAAAAATAAAAGAATTAGGGGGGAAAATCCTTGTAGATTTTAGTCAAATTTTTTGGGGGGTTCAGACCTGGGTAAGCTGGCAAAGCCCTACTCCCAAATGGTACTCGAGAGAGCTCTCGGAATCAGGGGTCAGAGCAGTCCAGTGCTACGGTTGTCCCACAGCTCAGTGTGGTAGCGGGACATGACACGGAGGCAGGGCGGGCTAACTCTGGGACCAGAACACGCGGCGGGAACTGCCACGTTGCAGATTTTTGATAAACGCCAAAAGTCACCTACACATTTTTTGGGGGGGGGGGCTGACTCGAAATGTTCACGAGTACTCAAGATAGCTAGCCGAGTCAGGTAGACACCAAAAGTCAACCACGCGTTCTGGAAAATGGTTTGCAGAGAATGGCCTGCGCAAACGTTGGGCTGCGGAAATCGACCTGGGAGTTCAGGATCTGGATCATCCGCCCGGCCAAATGGTCCCACAGGTACGTGTGCGTGATCAGGAGGTAGGGCTTGTCCCGGGCCACCGTGCGGATGCGGGTGATGTAGGCCTCGCGCGCGGGCGACGGCGGGGCCGCCGCGAGATCGACGCCGGGGACCATGGCCTTGTAGTTCATGGAGTCGCCGTCGGAGACCAGCTGCTTCACGACCGGGTTCAGCGTCGTGTTGAGCTCCTCCTGCAGGGCCTCGCGGACCACGATCATCGAGGTGACCATGGTCTGGCTCTTCACGGCCCCGGCCGCCGGCTGCTCCTCCCCCGAGACGGAGCACATGGCCACCCGGGGGGCGTCCTGCAGTGCGGCGTAGTGCGGGAGGTCCCGGGCCCGGGACGTGGCAGCCATGTCCATCAGAGGGACGCACGCCCGCGGGGACCTACCGCGAGGCCGGACGTACGCCGCTGCCGCCGCGACGGCGGAGGCCAGGGCTCCGAGGACGGCCCATGGGGCCCCCGGCGAGGCCATCGGGGCGGTTGCCGCGGCGACGGGGGCGGCTGGCGTGGCTGGCGCGGACGCTTGAGGGTCCCGTGGCGGAGCGCGGCTTGCCTCTTCCCCGTTGCCGAGCACTGCGGTCTGCCTTGCGCTTGCCGAGGGCAATCGGGTGATGGTGGAGCGCGAGACGCTGGCAGCTGCGGATGTGGGGGAGGAGACCAGGAGGGAGGTGTGGGTCTCCGGTGCCGTGGAGGGCCACAATGCGATGGCCATCAGGGACACCCCTGCCACCACTGCCGCGGCGGAGAGGAGGGCCATGCGGGGGGCCGGGTTCGCTGCATTGCTTTGCAGGGACGGACGGGTGGGG
Organism: Eutreptiella sp. 'Long Island Sound 2002'; assembly: GCA_964036045.1. NCBI lineage: Eukaryota > Euglenozoa > Euglenophyceae > Eutreptiales > Eutreptiaceae > Eutreptiella > Eutreptiella sp. 'Long Island Sound 2002'. The sequence goes on along the minus strand of OZ038404.1, from coordinate 6,923,267 downwards.
GCGGACATGGTAGAGGAACTGAACGGCAGCCACGGAGTCTTGGAAGTCAACTGGCGAAACTAGCACAGGATGCTGGGAAAAACTAGACACTCAGAAAGTGGGAAAGTGGGAAAAAACGAATCCCCCCCCCCCCCCGGTAAAAGTTACGCAAAAGTCCCAAATCAATACGGTCCCTACGCCGACTGTAGCTTGGACAAGGCCCTGGGGACTAGATCCGGATCATGGATCGGACATGGAGGTGGAACCCCCCCCCCCTTCCTTCCTTGTGACATGGATCAAACCCCAAAAAGGCCTCAAAAAAGATGCGGCGCGCCGCGCATACTACTAGTAGCCCCAACCTCACCAAGTCTGACACAACAAAGCAAATTGAGATGGCATTGGGCACAACACTCATAATTAGTGCTGAAAGTAAAGCGCAAAAATGTCGTGGGGTTGGCAACAGACAGCAAACAAGTACTGAGCAAATTGTTGATTGGTGACAAAAATTCTTCATGCACAAGAAAGTTCTTCATTTGTGTGGCAAAACGAGCAAGGGCTCATTTTCAACAAAATCTAGCATGTGAGAAAGTTGTTGTTGGACAACAAAAGTTCCAAAGCAAACAAATTAATTTGTTTGCTTTGGAACTTTTGTTGTCCATTCAAAACAAAGTCATAACAAAGTTATTGATCCACATTTGCAACAAACTCAATTCTTGATCCAATAAAGATGCTACAAAGAACAAAGCACTTCATCCGGAAAAAAAAAGAGAAAAAGCCAATGTTGTTGACATACTTGTAACTATGTACAACACCAATTAGCAAACACAGAGTAGACATGGATCGACACATTGAAAATGGATCGGCATGGATCGGGGTTATGGAACCCCCCCCCCCCCCCCCCACCAAATGGTCCGGATCATGGATTGGGGTCGGTGAAATAACCCCCCCCGCCCCACCCCCCCCTTCCTACTCCCCCGTAGATGCCCAGGTTCTCTCACTTGTTCAAAAAGAGAGGATTGCATGGTGAGCTGGTGCAAGAAAGGGGAATGTAATGCACAAATATACCCAACACCAGAGCTATGTGGGTTCAATTGGGCAAACACTCACAACAAATGTGCCCCCAAATTACCCTCCCTTCATACGGATGGCTGTCCTAATAGGGGGCACACATCACACATTTTCTTGGGTAAAATCAGAGACGTTTTAGGAAATCCAAAAACATTCTGAATATTCCGGTGCACCATGAACTAATGCACCCCTAAAACTGGTCAAATAACCCCCTAGCACCGTGTGCCCCCATACTTTCAAAGGGAAGTAGATTGCAAGACAAATCACAAGCAACAAGGCATGATAACCACCAAATCGTTGAGTTGAAATGCTTATTATATTGACACAAATAAAACCATATAATCAAGATCCATCAGCAAGAAAACCACAAGAATGATCATTGATGCAATGTGTTTGCATACATGAAGCTAGCACTTGGAAGTGTCATTTTGTGTGCACAATTATGACACAGAAAAGTATGATCCTCATCACGATCCATGGGCGCCTCATCTTCATGCCAAAGGTATGAGGCAAAATGTTTTTGTTGCCCATAAGGTTGATCAACCTTACTTCGGTGCTCAAGCCAATGCCTCTTCCCCCTGTATGAATTTTTGTTTTACGTGTTTCTTGGCTGGATCCATGTGATCCAAGTGTTACCTGATTGGGGTGTTCAAACACAACATCCAAACTATTAAACCCCAGCACCAATGTGTCGTTGGGACCCCCCTCCCCCCCATGCCCCTCGCGTCCCGCATGGTGACACATTCACTTTGTTGCGTTCTAAGTAGTTTTGGTCTCGCTGTATTTGCAAATTCTTTTTTTTCCATGCTGCGAAGAAGGGGTTGTTTTGTAGTATTTGTATGTGGACCTTTCGTACGGTATGCGCTATCAAACAAAGCAAACAATAATTCGTCAGGTCTAGTCATGGGCATGCTCACAACATAAACAAAAATACATGTGCAACACGTACGACTCGCATCCAAAAAATCCGTCGAACGGGTTAGCCACTAATCGCACTTTCTTGCTTTCCTTTGTCGTAGCAAACAATGTGTGGTGAAACGAACACATCATATCCCACCACAATGTGCTTGCGTTGGGGGCATCGTTCTACATTAGTTTTCTCTTTGGGGTCTTCCTCATGGTGGTATGGGACATGGGTGTTTAGCTGACAAGGGAAGGCAACTGTGCAAGAACAACGTAGGCACAAGAGAAGACCGCTCACATGGCCCGTAGCTGAACGAAGGAAGGTAGCTGATGTGCACATCATGTAACACGCACCAGCTCACGCAGCTGCATCCTTGCCCCACAGTTTAGCTACCTATTTCAGCTGGCCTTTCATCTTCCCTTCGGACTTCCACATTAGGTCCAGTGTGGGCCTAGTAAGTTAGTAAGTGAGGTGCAGATGTGTGCCACCTAGTCTACATAACAGCGATAGCATTGGCAATCGTTCACACATGCCATGCCGCATGTCCACTTCGGTTTGATGCCTTGTTCCTCTTCAACAACACAGCAAACGGAACAAGCAAAGACTGATCACATGCGCATTACCCTGCAATACGAGATGTAGCGAATAGTGCAGCACGTCGCCATACAATCTGCATGCAAGTGTATGATGCACCGCACCCGAACTGTGCGTGCATGGGGTTTCATCTTTCCCGATGTACACGTGTATGTGCACTTCCGTTACTCTAATGCAAAGAACGTCAGCCCAACCCATGTCAGAAAAACGGCTGTGAAATAGCTATTTGACCCAAGTTTAGCGTGAGTTAGACAACGGGCAATGTACTACTGTATGTGAGTGATTGTATGTGTTGTTGGCAATGCGTATGAAGGGAACCAATCGGGTGCAAGTGTGACACTGTATTGGGCGGGTTGGGGTGTAAGTGTTTCACTAGCACAACACCAGGCACAAACATATGCTCACAAATGCGCCGAAGATAATTGAATGGGGAGTTGGTCAAACAGGGCTTATGTTCCACATTTTGTGCACTCAACTTTTGTGGCTGCTCCCGAATGTGCTTTTGTTTGCGCTGACAACTTGTGAACAGTGAGTAGCTTTTCTTGCATTCATCATGCCCGTAGTCTTGATGTTGTGTCGTGTTTCCAAGTGTAGGGAGTAGTTCCTTGCAAAGGGTAGACGAAGGTGGCACACACCCGTCAATGAGGCAAGCAAGGAAGCAAGGAAACACAAAAGTGAGGCTCGTAGTGGTATGCATGTGGTTTATGGCAGCCCGGTGTACCGGTCAAGTTTTCGTGTGTGCATGAAACGAAGGAGCTACCCAGTTGTGACCCCTTTGACCACACAAGGCACCACACATAGTCGCGTGACACAATGCAATACTGTGCAATTTCTAGTGTCATTGTCCAAAGGACGCAACACAAATACCCCCCCCCCCCCGCCGCCCGCCCGCAAATGTAGATGCATGGACGGGACATTTGAAAAAAAAAGAAGAGATCACCGATCCATAACAAATGGATCAATGTATCGCGTTTCTGCTTCACTGTTATGTGAGAGCCATGGAGAAGTAGTCGGGGGGCTTCTCTCCTTGCACCCATCCATCGCCATTTGCGATTTGAACCTTGCATCCATCACTCCATGAATCCATCGCAAGTAGTGAGTGACATGAATGACGCATGGTTTGGAAGAAGCATGTGTCTACAAAATGATTTTCCGCATCGAAAACTTGGTCGCTAGGTGCTTCATATGTATTCGTTTGCGCTGTTTGGTTCTCCACGCTTGCACACATTTTGAGGGTCTAATTTTGTTTCGTGCAACCAGCTTTCCATGTGTGCAACGCAAAACAATGTCTCATTTGCATTCTTCTCATTTTCGTTCGCTTGGCGTCATGGGTGGTGTCATTTTTTTCCGCATGTTGCAAAGCATGCCTTAGCAGCCACCGGGTGCAATTCTAACCACGGTTCTAATGTTCAAAGGCGTTAAGTCCTTTGAACATTGGACATTGGCACAAACCAAATTGGTCTTGGCAGGCACGTGCAGCACTTGAGGTCAACGTGGTGCAATGAATGCTCTGGTGGGGGATCCCTAAGCATCTGATAGCACTCCGTTAGATAACCGTTTTAGATGATGTCCACGGCGAGGACCCACAACCGGAGACATGTAAACAGGCAACAAAAAGCATATAGCAAGCTACAAAAAATGGACACTCAAAAATCGATTGATTGCTTTGGACTCATCGTTGCCACATTGTTGAAACGACAACGTCGTCGTCGTAGTTCATTGTGTGCCAATTTCTAAAACCCTTTCCCAAGAAACAAAGGACCGCAGCCCTGGTAAGCCCCCAGGGCCCCCGAGGCTGAAGCCTATTGATCTCTGAGACAGGCATTTGGTAATCAATTGTGGCTTTCGCAAAATACTCCTGTTACCTCTAGCAAACGAGAAGGATGTAGGGAGCGACAACAACTCTTTGGCACAGTTCTCAAGGGTTGGAGAGCTCTCGGGAGTCTCCCCACAGGTTTGGGCCGAAGGCGCGTGCACCCTCGTCTGCGTCCGTTTGCGAGGCACGGAGCTTATAAGGACCTTACAACAGTACATGCAATACAACACATTGAGCTCCTGCTTGCTTTGGCCATCGGGAACCTCAACCATCTGCGCCACAAACTCGTACGGGGAGACTGTGTTCCAGTTTCTAAGGGACTGCTTCCATTGCAACCAACACACCTGCATGTGCTACGTCGAATCGTTCGGGTTCCGCTTGCCGTGCAACTGACGGAGCTCTACTAATCCCCTGTTCCATTTCCCACACCGGCGTGAGGAGCTCAAGTTTTTCTGCATATGTGCTAACTCTACCTTGCTAGTTCGAGCTAAGCACGTGCACGGTTGAGGAGAAGGGGCCAAGCTCGAGGCATGCCTCAGGGAGAGGGCAAAAGCAACGGAATTGGAGGAAGAGAGATTTCGAAGGGAGATTGCTCCGAGCATTGTAGGTGCCAAGAAGCCAAAGGCAGCCCCATGTAAGCCAAAGGCTAAACCTGGTGTATGCTACATGTGTGATGAGCCAATTCCCCGAAAATGTGACACTATTGCTCTCCAACCGGTGTCATGTGATGCTTGCCGAGCAACCTACCACCTTCGTTGTGCCAAGTTGGCTCGAGTTCCTTGGCATGGTTCATGGATTTGTGAAAGTTGTGCCATGACGCCGTAATTGATCTACATGATGTACGTTGATGACTTGGTGTAAGTGAAGTGTCACCATGACAGTTGCAGTGCTGAGAGCCGCGATACTTGAAGGCGTCGCTCAAAGTGTGACTAAAAAGCAATTTGAATACCATGCTCGGCTAGGAGGAGGTGTTTGGGGTTTGATAAGGCGAGCCCAAATCAGGGTGTGCCTGCCACTTGACTTTCCCCTTGAAAGGCATGCACCATGCACGCATAGGGTGATGGGCGTGCACAAGACAAGGTCATGCAGTCTCGCCTCTCACATTCATGCATGGTGGGCATTCCGGTCTCCTTTCTTCCTTTTTCCGTATGCATGACCAGCGGTAGGTGTGATTGGTCTCTATCAGAAGGGATCGATGACCTGAGACGAGCCTAGCTGTACTAGTATCTTTGTGTATACAATGGGTGGTGATTGCTTGGCATTTTGAAACTGCTGGAATTGCTGAGTGCTCCATGCTTGCTCATTATCCAAACAAACTGAGTGAAAATAGTGCTCTTAGGGGTTCCACATCTACATTAGCTTCAACAACGTGCCGCACTCTTTACCTACTACTGTGGGATACGCGGCGAAACAAAACATACCTCATAAACAACCAATACAACCCCTACACGCCTACTATCTTCAACAGCGTACTACTACTACTACTACTATTACTACGACTACTACAACTGGTGCTGCTGCTGCTGCTGCGACTACTTTTCCACTTTTGAACATACCAACTAGCATCCAACGGTGATTTTAAGGCTGCACCCTACAGCACTGGTGACACATGCCCAGGGAAATACTGCCGTCTGACTCTGCATGTGGTGCCCTGATACGCCCCCCCCCCTGCCTGTGTTGTTTTGTTAATCTCTCCCTGCTCCCACAGCCGAATACCGCGAGCCTGGGCATGGGTTTCCCCAAACACTAAGAGTCATTTGACTTTACCATTTTGGTTCTAACGCGGGTTCATCACAGTGACGTGCTATGCGCCCAATGTGCATCACCTCATGAACCGACCGTTTCTTTGCACAAAGCTTTCGCTCAGGCCGTGGACTTTTTTGCATGTGCTTTGTCTTGCCGTGTTTCTAAGCCGTGGTAAAGTGAGCCTTCATTGAAGCAGAGACAATGCTGTAGTGTCCAAGACGGTTTGGTGCATACCTGTGGTGTTCATAGGGCCCTGGCTGGGCGGAGGGAGCGACACCTCAACGCTCAACGAACTCGACTTAGTTGAGATGTTCCCGAATATACCCAGGGAGGAGGTGGAGACAGCGCTGGTATATCTGCACAGAGAATTGCTGAAAAAAATGGGTAGGTCATCAGAGTTAACATTTTTCATTGCGAAGGGAGGTTTCAGGCGCCTGGATAACTGTGTGCGTGGTGACCGGGGGTCTTTTCTATTTTTTACCTTCAGCGATGTATTGGCCTACACGATTTTTGATATGCAATTCAATACTCTTTTTGTTGCATACAGCTCAGTCTTCACGCAGACCACGGGGACCCCGATTGGGGGTTCCCTATCAGCGCAGATTGCATCCCTGGTCCTGATCGCACGTGAACTCCAGGCCCCAGAGTCAGAAAAGCAGAGACTGGCGGCCAGGGAGTGGACGAGGTACAGGGATAACTTCATTATACTGCTGTTCATACATGCAAGAACACCAGAGCAGCTGGAGCTGGCAGTCCAGCGTGAAACCAAGCAGATAATGGCAGATTTCAGTCAGGTATTTGGGATGGAGTTACAGGTTGAACAATGGGGACATGAGCTGGACTTCCTGAATGCCACGCTGGGCGATGTACGAGGTACAGTGCCGATTCGCAAGAAGGGCCCTACGTGGAGTGCCCCCCCGGGGGCGGCACACCCGTCCTCAGTGCAACGCATGATAAACCCCCAGGCCCCCAATGCCAGGCAGATGGTTGAGTCATATGTACCAAACGAAGTGAGGTCCTGTGCGCACTACAGACTCACGACAGCGACAGCGCTACGGAATGTGTCCGAGGTAGAGCAATTATTGTCTACTGTGGGGTATCCACCGGCATGGTGGAAGCCCTTGGTGCGAAAACATGTGCAGAAGTGGGGGCTGTGATGAACCCCACCCGTCCGGGTGGGGTTTTGATGGACACATGTGCCCAATGTATGCATAAGCCCACATGACACACGCATGGATACAGCACGGAAAGGCAGGGACAAGGAACCATATGTGTCACACTCGGTAGTGCAAGCATCCTTTGTCACATCTCTCATTACAGCAAGCCGACGGCTAGTGGCATTTGTGTGATTTTTGCTTCTTTCATGTGCTGAGTTGCCTACGTCTCCATTTGCCCTGCCACCTGACGAGAGAGAGATCCATCGTTAGATAAATTGAAAAGACAAAGCTTTCGCTCAGGCCGTGGACTTTTTTGCATGTGCTTTGTCTTGCCGTGTTTCTGAGCCGTGGTAAAGTGAGCCTTCATTGAAGCAGAGACAATGCTGTAGTGTCCAAGACGGTTTGGTGCATACCTGTGGTGTTCATAGGGCCCTGGCTGGGTGGAGGGAGCGACACCTCAACGCTCAATGACGGATGATGCATTGTGAAACTCCGAAACAAGCTTCTATGCCACTGTGTTCACACATTCATGCTGTTTGAGTCCGTTGACTCTGCATGTGCGAATGTTTTGCGTTGAGTTGTGCATACTCCCTACACCTGGGGTATGCGTGTGTGTTGTATAATGGGGTTTGACAGAACGCGGTAGTACACTGACGCAAGCACAAGCTGGTGGCTACCATTAGGGTACCGGCAGTGCATACGTGTTGTGCCCTGGTAATTTTGGTGCGGTGTACCAGCACTGCACTCGCCATTTATTGGGGTTGCTAGTATACCACGATCCCCCTGTCATTGATGTCACAGGCCTCCATGGCGGCTGTGTATTTGCCTGTTGCTGGGCTGGCTATCACTTTGTGCATGTCTGGTGGCATGTTGGCCTATAGCAAGAGGACACACACGCTCAACGCCAAGACAGTCTTCCTCATTTGCGGGCCACATGACCCAGCTAAGGCCGCATTGTTGCAGTTCGTCCACAAGCAACGCCTCCTGACACCCGCTCCTGCTATGGATGGGGGCTTACGACGGCCACCACTGGATCCGGATCTGGAAATCGATGGTTCGGAGGGTGCGCTTGACAACATTGCTGTCATTGGTGGCAATGGCATCACGGCTCAGGTGTGTTTGTGCGCGCGCATAAGTGCCTGTTTGTCGCGTCATACGTGTGTGTGTGTGTGTCTGTGTGTGGTCTGTGTGTGTGTGTGTGTGTGTGTGTGTGTGTGTATGTGTGTGTGTGTGTGTGTGCGCACGCGCGCGCGTATTTGCGCTGATGGGGCTCTCACTCTCACTCTCACTCTGTGTGTGTGTGTGTGTGTGTATGTGTGGTTGATGATATCGTTCACATTGACAACATTGTGATGATTACATTTTGCATTGCGTTGTGTGAGATTGCACTACATTGCACACATATACTGCATTACATTACATGACACGACATTACACTCACTACACTACACTACCTCACATTACATTTACATCGCATTACATTACATTACGTGCACATTCCATTCCATTCCATCTACATGGCATGACATTAACTTACACCACATTTGCTTTACATTGCATTTACATTACAGTGCATTTACATCACATCACAATACATTTACATTTCATCACACTGTATTACATTTACAATACATTACGTTGCGTGGCATTGCATGGCATCACATGACATTACATTATCTTCCATTACATGAACAGAAGAGCTGTGCTTGTGGTGGGCTTGTCGTTAGCCACGGTTGGGACAGCCATGGCTGGCTAGCACAATGTGACCAACGTTTTCGAGCCTAACAGCATCAGCAGCAATAATTTTTGATATATTTTCGATGACACCACGGGGCCATCTTGCGTTGTCGAACGTGGCCTGGGCACGCCTGCGTGTGCATGCGTGCATGTGCGTGTGTATGCCGCTGCGCGCACGCGGCATACTTCCGCGCTTTTTGCCGATGCGCCAAACTCCCGGACCCGGTTTTTCCCCGTTGCGTGCGCCGGGAGGGTGTGTGTGTGTGTGTGTGTGTGTGTGCGCGTGCGTGCGTGCGTGTGTATGCGCGCGCGCGCGCGTGTGTGTGTGCACTCAGATTTGTGCACTCAGGGGTGTTGCTACCTGTTTTGTCGCGTACATGGTGTGCGTGCGTGCGTGTGTTTGTGTCCGCTCCAATGCGCGCGCGCCGCCACATCCATAGGCGTACCTCCGCAACGGGGAGCTTCGAGAGCTCTTCTTCCCCATCTACGACTTCCTCGGGGGCCGGCGCTACTACGTCAACACGAGCGTTGAGGGAGCCCTGCAATTGGCGCAGCACAAAGACAAGCTGCTGCACTTCGTGGGGGTGTGGGTGGGCCCCGCGACCCCCGCGGTGCTGGAGCGCCGCCTGCGCGCGGGCGGGCACGGCGAGGCGCACGTGCGGGCGCGCGTGGCGGAGGGCGAGCAGCAGGAGCTGGCGCGGGCGCTGGTGGAGGGGGGCTGGGGCGTGAAGGGGAAGGACCTGAGCCCCCACCACCCCGGCCTTGAGTTCGTGGCGGCCATCGATTCGGGGGACTTGGCGGCGGCGCAGGCGCGGCTGCGGGATGTTGTGAGGGAGCACGGCACGCCCCCGTGGCTGCAGTGAGTCGCGTGTGTCTGGTCAGTGACGACGCCCCTGCGCCCTTTGGCCCACCAGAATGGGCGTCGCCGGTGCTATGGACCGCATCAACAACCGCCGGCAAGCGGAGTGTGTGGGGGGCTACGGACCTGACGGTGTGGTCTGACGTTGTCGTGGTGGTAGAAGACGAGAGTTTCAGCGTCGGGCTCAGCCTGGCAATATGACAGAGGTCCATTAGGGGCTGCCTTACAATAGAACGGGGGACAGCCATAGCAGGAGACCCCCGCCCCCCGAAAGACCAGAGTGACCATCGTGGGACAAAACGAAACATCTGATGGAGGCATTTTTGGGACACAGACTTTTGGGAGCTTACCCAGCCACGGCGGGGGGCGGGGGGGAGGGGGGGGGGGCTCGGGCCGTGCCGTGCCACGGTGCCGCCACATAGGGTGTGTCGTGTCACACGGGGCCGCCGCTGTGTCGTGTTGTGTGAGGGTGATTGGCACTTGTGTCACCTGTGTCACCTGTGCCGGCCGTGCCACCATGACACGGAGGGGGGGGGGGGAGGGGGGGGGGGGCATCGGAAAGTGTGCCGCGGCACGTGCCGTGACATGGGTAAGCTCCTTGGGTCCCAGACGCCCCCCCCCTCCATGTCTTCTAATGTTAGCTTGATCGGGGCCGCCGGGTGGCGGGTAGTTCGCAGGTGAGATCCCATGTCCTGCGGGGGGGCGTGCAGGTCCCTGGAAATCTCGGCCGCGCAAGGGAACCCGCCAAGGATGAAGGATCCGCCCTGCATCGCTTCTGTGACAGCGAAAACGACCGTGCGCGGCACCAAGGGATGCATTGGAAGTGGGGGGGGGGGGGGGGCTACCCCACCCCCTCCAGGCTGCCCAGCCACTGTCTCCCTGACGACAAGTTCCAGCTTCAGCGGCATTTGTAACCGACAGGAACCCCCCCCCCCAAACCGCTTTGGCAACCTCCCCCAACCGCCTGTCTAACCGCTTCGGGGGCCGCCTCTGAGGCGCCTTCCCTCCAACGGGTGCCTGGTGGCACCGGCAGCTTCGCTCCATTGGTAATTCCGCACGTGTGCACTCATGCCATGCCTGTCCCCATGCCGAATGGGCGGGGCCACCTACTTTTACTTCCCATTCTGTTGGGCATTGCTCCCAAAAGGTAAAAGATCTGTGGCCGCTGGATAATATTGGGGGAGGGGTTTGCAAAAGCCGCCTGCCTGCCTCTCGACGCATTATGTGCACTCCATGCCCCTACCTGCGGCCCCGCATGCCACGAGAGAGGGTGTGTGTGTGCGCGCGCGCGTGTGTGTGTGTTTCTGAGTGTCTATTTTTTTTCGAAAGGCGCCTGGCCTTCAAACAACCATGACTGCTTTGTTTTGATTGGCCTGACGAGTTGTTGACAACCAGTGCCCTGCCCTGCCTGCCTGTCGATCCACAGTGGGTTTGTGCTTGGTTCTTTGGTCACCTCACGCCGTGTGTGTGTGTGTGTGTGTGTGTGTGTGTGTGCACTGCAGATCGGCGCCTAGTGCAGGCGGAACATGCTTCTGTTTTTGTTCTGCTCTGCACCTGACGAGATCTAGTACACTCAGGCCGCCTTTTGCAGTGCCCTGTTTGTCGCGTCGAACGCGCCCGCGCGCGCGCGCGCGTGTGTGTCACCGGGTGTTTGAATGGACCTCGTTGCACACCACCTTGGTCGCGGCAGAATGTTGGACGGATCAGGGGATTGCTTAGTGGCCGGTCAATACTTTAGGTTGGGGGGGGGGGGGGGGGCTGGGTCTGACTTTTTTGTGTACCTGAAATCGCCCTGCATTCTCTGGTCCTTGAATAAATTTCGTTTTTGAGGAAAAAAGCTTCTGCTCCGGTGGGTGGGTGGGTCGGCCAAAATCCCAGGAAGGCCAGAATAGCCCCCCCCACCCCCAGTATCACTAAGCAATCCCCTGGGAGGGTTTTCTACCAAAAACACGGGCTTCTTGCTTCTGGTTTTTTTTCCCTTTCCCAATGGGCAGTGTTGACAAGCTCCGTATTCACATGCCACACGCATTGCACACACGTTGTCACACCGTCCGCCATCCGCATCGCGCAGCAGGCGTGCGTGGCTCACAGAGGATGCACAAGATACCAATGAGCACCCATGCCGCGCACAGCACTAGCCTTGGCGAATTCAGGCACGCGGGCCTCATGGGGCCTACCCGCCATCAACGCCAGGCATCCACACCACATGCAACACACACATATCCTTGCCAAGCATCCGCACTACGCTTACTGCAGATTTACGCATCTCGGAGGTGCGCGGTGTGTGACAGAGGGTTTTTTGGCTGGGGTTGTACCAAGAAGCCATCTATAAGCACAGAGTTGCTACAGAGGTACTACAGAGGTACCACAGAGTTAGAGTTACTACAGAGTTACTACAGAGTTACTGCAGAGTTACTACAGAGTTACTGCAGAGTTACTACAGAGTTACTGCAGAGTTACTACAGAGTTACTACAGAGTTACTGCAGAGTTACTACAGAGTTACTGCAGAGTTACTACAGAGTTACTGCAGAGTTACTGCAGAGTTACTGCAGAGTTACTGCAGAGTTACTACAGAGTTACTGCAGAGTTACTACAGAGTTACTGCAGAGTTACTGCAGAGTTACTGCAGAGTTACTGCAGAGTTACTGCAGAGTTACTGCAGAGTTACTGCAGAGTTGAAGCATGCGCCGACCAACACGTCAACAGGTTCTTTTGCGGCAGCTTGAAGGGTCCCTGTCCTCCTCGGCTACTCCAACGTTCATCCAGACACTGCAAGTTGCCGAGGCACGCAATCTCAAACTCAAGCGTCCGTGCCGCACACAACTGGTCGCGGCGTTTTCAAGTGGACAAGCCTCTGCCCTGTTCCTTTTTCTGGTAGAACACGTCGACCTCCGAACACAGTCGTTCACCTCCAATGGCCGTCGGTGACCCTTCTGCCCCCGTCCGTTGCTACACAACCGCCGTCGTTCACTCTCCAACCTCCTTCGGTGACCCGCCGTCGGTTGTCCTCCAACCGCCGTGGGTTGCGCTTCAAGTGCTGTGCAGTTGTGTGCTAGAGAATGGGCTGGACGGCCCGAGTACTTTCTTCAATAATTAACAAACTGTCGACCTCAGGCGTGGAGGCTCTGCACGGGCGTACCCAATATCAAACCCAAGCGCGTATGCCGCACGCCGCAACCGCTTTGTCCACTTCAGGCGTGTGCACTTTAGAGCATACCCCTCGCCTGATTCGGGGGCGAGTCGTTGAGGTGGCGATGGGGGGGGTGTCCTTTCGGAATGACATCTGCCCCCCCCCCCCCCGTTCTACAGCACTGGCGCCTTCGGGGGGTCGCCGCATCGCCTCCTCCCACTCCGCGTGCTCCACCAGGTGTTCCCGCGTCTTGCTGTACCACAGCGCCTCCAGCGCCCGCTGCCGCCCCGCCTCCGGCACCGCGGCGTCGCGCGCGCCGCCCCTCTCCTTCCTTCCCACTCCTCTTTGAAGTTCTGTGCCCTTGAGCGGGTGCAATCAACCAACACCTTCGCTTGCCTCACCTTCATTGGGTCTTGCCTGCCCCCGTCCCTCAGAAATCCAGTGGCGGTTGGGAGGTGGCGGTGTTACACAGGGTTGTCGACGAAAGGTTCCACGGAGACATTCGTTTCGCTCACCTTCGTCAGCCCCGCCCCCCAGGGATGCATTGGAAGGGGGGGAGGTATCCCCCCCCCGCCCCCCTTCGAGGGCGCCCAGCCTATGCCCAGCCACTGTCTCCCTGACGCCGAGTGCCAGCTTCGATGGCATTTGTAACCGACAGTAACCGCCCCCAACCGCTTCGGCAACCTCCTCCAACCGCCTGCCTAACCGCCTCTGGGGCTGCCTACGAGGTCCCTTCCCTTGTAATGCACCCCCCCCCCCCCCTCCTTTCTTCGAATACATCCCTGGCCGATGGGCACCACCGCCTACGGAGGGAAAGGGTCCAAGGGAAGGGCAGCGAATGGCGATCGGCCAATAGGCGCCGCCGGCTGCAGACGAGCACGATACACCAAAGGCGACATGCCAGATCCCCCCCTGAAGGTAAGAACAGCAACTGACTGAGATTGTCTGACTAGCTGTAGTCAGGCATGATGTTCCGTTTTCTGTTTCAGATACCGTGTGTGTCTTGAGGTTCAACCAGGTTTGGCCTAGAGAATAAAGATGCCCTTGTGCCTTACGGTGGAGTGCATTGCCTCTGGTTTGGAGTTTTTGCTGCGCTGTCTGTTTGTTTTTCTATCAATACAATCCACTCAACTGATGAGGCCTCAGCCCCACCCCCCATCCCCGGGGTGTCTTTAGAATGATTCAAAACCCAAGGGGGCGGGGAACCCCCCCCCCCCCCAAGACCAAAGTGACCACCGGGGGGGAAAACGAAATTTGCAAAATGCAAAATCTGGCCAGGCCATTTTTGGTACACAGAGTTCTGGGTCCCTGACCCCCTCCCCCCCCCCACGCCCAGGATGCACGCCTGACCCAGTAGAGTCCTGATGACCGCAACCCAAGCCAGGGGGAAGAGGCCAGAACAAACATCGAGTGGAGTGCATTGCCTCTGGTTTGCATCTGTCTGTTTTTCAATGGGGTCTCAGCCCCCCCGGAACATTAGGATTGTGGCCGAGTGTGGCCAGCAGCAGCAAACACGCCCCGAGTGCAGCGTGGCCCGGCATGGAACACGGCGTGTCCTCCGCAACCCAAACTCAGTCCGTAGTGCAGCGTGACCTGGCGATAAAGCCCCAAACCAAGGAGCCCCACAACTCTAGCCCAAGCCCTGGGAGGATGGGGAGCAGCACAATGGGCCAATGGGCCCTTCAGTGGCCAGTCGCACATGAAACTGAGAAGGCAACGAAGGCCGTGTGAAGGCGGGCGCCGCTGGAGCACAGTGGCGGGTCCACACTTGACCTTTGGAGGCCCCCCTCTTTGGCGTGACAGGCAGCCCCGCCGGTCGCTTCCGTCCGCCCCCAACGGCCCTCCACCCGGTTTGTGCCCGCCAGACACTTGCCTCCCAACCGCTGCTCCAACCGCCGCTAACCGCCTTTGCAACCGCTCTTGAAACCCACGTTGGGCCCGTAGCCCCTCCAGCACATCCCTTCGGGGGGCGGGGAGGGGCAACCACTGGGCGCCGCTGACGCCCAACGGCACATCCCGCCACATCCAGCACAGCCCCGGCACACCACGAACGCGGAAACGACACCAGCAGGAGCACCGGCCGCAGAGGCCGACAGAACGCAGCGACCCGACGCAACATGCGAAGGGACGAGCGGGTGACTGTCCAGGGCCCCGTAAAGAAACCGCAACCCAACGGAATGTCACACAGGGGGGCTGGCCGCTAGTGCCTGCTTGTTGGGGTGGGGTGTCAGAAGGCCTGCGAAGGTGTCAGGCCATGCGAGAGTTCCCTTTCGTGTATGGTCCATGGCGTGCCTCGGCTGCTGCGCATTCACACGCTGACTTGATGATGGTACATGCCCTCGATCTGCGGCGGCTCCTCCTTCACAAATGCGCGGCACTGTGCCTCGTTCCACAACGCAATGGCTCGAACTGGGTCATACGTATTCAGGCAATGGCAGAAAGCATGTGTACCAGGGGTGACCCAGAACAAAGACAGAGCAAACCCGAGGTGAGGAACCGCATTGATGACCATTAGGGACACCAGAAGATGCATGGAATGTTCCATTGACGACGCTCTCTTTGTGCTTTCCCTTGCCTCCTAAAACCCCGTGAGACCACACACTACCCGGTTATAGCAAAAATGTGTTCATGCACAGGTTTTCTCTAGGAAACCCCGTGCATGACCACCCGTCCAGGCCCATGGCTGAGGGTGACATCGCCCATAAGTGCTTGCGCAGCCAGTTTGCCATTGGTGGGTCGGCCAGCCTAGGCACTCGATAGAGGTGATGGGGGTATTTGGCCACAATGGCCTCCACACCGGGTTCCAAATCGTCCGCAAACTTGCGGTTGATTGGGCCCCATGCCCGGCGGACGAGCTCATCCATCTCCCAGATGTTGGCCATGGGGCTCCCGTCTGGGCGGGCGATGTAGACGATGGGGGCGGGGGCAGGGGGGGGCAAAGGGTGCCTCCTTTAACCACCGGTAGAAGGCTCCCGGTCGGGTGCCCCACTCTCTGGCGAGCCAAGCCTTTCAGGCTGCCCACCGGTCGCCCTCCTCTTATGGGGCTTATAGGACGGTTTGCGCACTTCGGTCCTCTAACAGAGCCTGCCGGCCAGCCACGGGCAGCAATGACCCTGCACACATGTCAGCCTACAACTCATGAGGGATTCCGCAAGCGGGTCAGCCGCTCCCTCAAAGCCTGCCAGGCCCGGGAGTCCTCTAGAGAACACACAACTAGGCCCACCGGAGCAAGATAGCGGCAACTGATCGCTGTGCATAACGCTCCAATGGCTGCCTGAAGCACACCAGAGGCTCCGTTGTGGGTTGCCCTATCACTTGCTGCTATTGTGGGCAAAGGTGAATCTTCTTCAACAAGGCCCTTGTGCCCTTGCCGGGGCCCGAGGCAACAGATGCATGAGGCGCAGCTGCGCGAAGTCCGTCACGGAGGGGTGTGCCATGGCCAGCAACAACTCCTCAGTTGCCCATGTGTGGCCCAAGCTATGCACTATACACTCCCAATTGCCCCACTGCAAGACGAAGGCTGCAGAAATCTCTGCGCCCCCCACCGATGTTTCGTCCCGGTTGGTCTGCACGGGCTGCACAAGAGCCCCAACATTCGTAGAGCTGTCCCCCCCCCCCCGGGGCCAAGAAGATAGCAGTGACCCCCTAGACGGTAGGGTGTGTCTTGAATGCGCCGGACACAACGGCCCTCACCTACACTTCCTGTGTATCCGCGGACAGTTCCCTTGTATCCGCGGACTGTTCCCTTGTATCCGCGGACACTTCCCTTGTGTCTACGGACGTTTCCCTTTAATCCACGGACACTTCCCTTTCATCTTTGGACACTTTCCTTGTATGCGCAGACAGTTTCCTTGTGTCTGCGGACACTTCCCTTGAATCCGTGTGCACTTCCCTTGTGTCCGCGCACACTTCCCTTTAATCCGTGGACACTTCCCTTGTATCTGCAGACACTTCTGTTGTACCCGCGGACACTTCCCTTGTATCCGTGGACACTTCCCTTGAATCCGCGGACACTTCCCTTGTATCCGCCGACACTTCCCTTGTATGCGCGGAAACTTCCCTTGTATCCATGGACTTTTCCCTTGTATCCGCGGACACTTCCCTTGTATCTGTGGACAAAGCCCTTGAATCCGCGGACACTTCCCTTGTATCCGCAGACACTTCCCTTGTATCCGCGGACACTTCCCTTCAATCCGCAGACACTTCCCTTTAATCCCCGGATACTGTATCTGCGGACACTTCCCTTTTATCCGCGGACACTTTCCTTTTGTCCGTGGATTGTTCCCTTGTATCCGCGGTCACTTTCCTTGTATCGGTGGACAATTGCCTTGAATCCGCGGACATTTGCCTGTAATCCGCGGAAACTTTCCTTTAATCCGCGGACACTTCCCTTTAATCCCCGGACACTTGTCTTTAATCCTTGGACACTTCCCTTGTATCCGCGGACACTTCCCTTGTATCCGCGGACACTTCCCTTGTGTCCAAGGACTCTTCCCTTTTATCAGCGGACACTTCCCTTGTGTCCGTGGACACTTCCCTTTAATCTGCGGACAGTTCCTTTTAATCCGCGGACACTTCCCTTCTATCCGCAGACACTTTTCTTGTTGTCTGCGGACACTTCCCTTGAATCCGCGGACACTTCCCTTGTCTCCACGGACACTTCCTTTTCCCGGACACTGGTCTTTAATCCTTGGATATTTCTCTTGTATCCGCAGACACTTCCCTTGTATCCGCGGACACTTCCCTTGTATCCGCGGACACTTTCCTTGTGTCCAAGGACACTTCCCTTTTATCAGCCGACACTTCCCTTGTGTCCGCGGACACTTCCTTTGTATCCCCGGACACTTCCCTTGTATCCGACGACACTTCCCTTGTGTCCGTGGACAGTTCCCTTGTATCCGCGGACAGTTCCCTTGAATCTGCGGACACTTCCCTTTAACCCGCGGACACTTCCCTTTAATCCGCAGACACTTCCCTTGTATCCGCGGACACTTCCCTTGTATCCGCGGACACCTCCCTTTAACCCGCGGACACTTCCCTTGTATCCGCGGACACTTTCTTTGTGTCCAAGGACACTTCCCTTTTATCAGCCGACACGTCCCTTGTGTCCGCGGACACTTCCTTTGTATCCCCGGACACTTCCCTTGTATCCGACGACACTTCCCTTGTGTCCGTGGACAGTTCCCTTGTATCCGCGGACAGTTCCCTTGAATCTGCGGACACTTCCCTTTAACCCGCGGACACTTCCCTTTAACCCGCGGTCACTTCCCTTGTATCCGCGGACACTTCCCTTGTATCCGTGGACTTTTCCCTTGTATCCGCATACACTTCCCTTTAATCCGCGGTCACTTCCCTTGTATCCGCGGACACTTCCCTTGTATCCGCATACACTTCCCTTTAATCCGCGGACACTTCCCTTGTATCCGCGGACACTTCCCTTGTTTTCGCGGACACTTCCTTTGTATCCGCGGACACTTCCCTTTAATCCGCCGACACTTCCCTTGTATTCGTTGACACTTCGCTTCAATCCGTGGATGCTTCCCTTTAATTGCCGACTCCGGATACAAGGGAAGTGTCCGCGGACACAAAGGAACTGTCCGCAGATTAAAGGGAAGTGTCCACGGACACAAGGGAAGTGTTCGCAGATACAAGGGAACTGTCCGCGGATACAAGGAAAGTGTCTGCGGATTCAAGGGAAGTTTCCGCGGATACAAGGGAAGTGTCCGCGCATTAGGACACTTCCCTTTAATCCGTGGACACTTCCCTTGTATCCGCGGGAACTCCCCTTTAATCCGCGGACACTTCCCTTGTGTCCGCGGTCACTTCCCTTTTATTTGCGGACACTTCCCTTGTGTCCGTGGACAGTTCCCTTGTATCTGTGGTCACTTCCCTTGTATCCGCGGACACTTCCCTTGAATCTGCGGGCACTTCCCTTTAATCCGCGGACACTTCTCTTATGTCCGCAGACACTTCCCTTGTGTCCACGGACACTCGCTTGTGTCCAGGGACACTTTCCTTGTGCACGAACGTCGGCTCTGCCCATCGGCCTGGCCTTGACCCACCCCACGGTGCTCTTCCGCAGGCACCAGCACAATGGAGATCCCATCCACCTTCGTTGACAGCACGTTCTCGATGGACATCATGCGGGACCCGGTGTCCACGCCACAAGGGCACACCTTCGAACGCGAGGCCATCTCAGAGTGGGTCCGCGTCAAAGGCACCTGTCCGCTCTCCCGCGAGGCACTTTCTCTCGCCGATCTGACCCCGAACCGGGCGCTCCGGTATGTCGTGGCACCCGCTTTGCTGTCCTCCGAAAGTGCGTGCCGCCGTTCTGCCCTGCCTCCAAGGCATGTCGCCCGAACGCACGAAACACGTGCACGCGCCCGCGTCTCTGCAGCGCGGCCATCGAAGAGTTCCTGATGGGCAACGAGGCAGTCCGAGCGCAGTTGGAGCGGCTGCAGAACGCGCGGCACGAGCTCCAGCGCCAAATCAACTTCGGGACCATCACGCCGGCGGACCTGATCTATCGGTACATTGACCCGATCAACCGGTCCATCATGGTGGACCCCGTTACCGCGGAGGACGGGAAAGACTACGAGCGCCGGAACATCGAGATGTGGATCGCGAGCCAGACAGACGGAGAGCCGCTCGTGTCTCCCGTGACCCGCAAGCCGATGGGGCCGACGCTGACTCCAAACGCCCGGCTGAAGAAGGAGATCCAGCAGGTGAGTGTTGTGCCACAGGAGTGGGGGGCGGGGGGGGGGGGGGTTGTGGGCGGCCTGAGGACGGAGGTGTGTGGACAGCAAAAACAGTCAAACGACCCCCACAACAACCAGCACAACCCCCAATACGCCAACTACTGGGCGCCGCTGACGCCCAAACGGCACATCCCGCTACATTCAGCACAGCCCCGGCACACCAACGACTGGGCTCCGCGAACGCGGAAACGACACCCGCAGGAGCACCGGCCGCAGCGGCCGACAGAACGCAGCGACCCGACGCAACATGCGAAGGGAAGAACGGGTGACTGTCCAGGGCCCCGTAAAGGAACAACAACCGGACGGAATGTCACACGGGGGTTTGTGCGGGGGGGGGGGGGGGATTTCGCCGTTCAGAAGATGGCGACGTTTTGGGACACGCCACAGGCCCGCGTGCATGACTTGCATCCAGATCTCATGCGTCATCGCCCGAAACAGGTGGATCAGGCGCGTCCGGAGGCCCGCTTTCTATGACCATTGTGTTGAGCCAGTGCGTGGCAATGTCGGAGTCTCATTCTTGTGCTCGTTTTGTATAATTTATTGCAGGCATTCGGACGTATGGCGCTTTGAGCTTTGGGGGTCCCAAGGGTGGCAAAACTTTCCCGTTGTGAATTTGTCGACGAGCAAGGATGGTCTCAGTCCATTTCGTGTGTATCAAGTGGACGAAGTCTACAAAGTTGTATGGACACGAAATCGGTCGGACTGGAGATCCCCCCCCCCCCACGCTCTACTGTCCTCTTGGTGCTTCGTGCCTACGTCACGCGTCGGTCGTCGGTCGTGGTTGGCAATGACCAGCTTTAGCTTTGCACTCCGACTGTCGCTGCATGTGCGTATGCTTCGTTGACATCATGCAGTTTGTGGACGGCCTTCGGGCGCCTAAACCTACGGCTGCTGGCGAGGCTGAGGCTGGTAGTGGCGAGGCTGAGGCTGGTACTGGGGCTGGCACTGGCGACCCGGTTGAGTCGGTGCGGAACCTCAATCGCATCTTCGCAATCATGGACGACCTCGAAGACATCCTGCAAGAAGTGTTGCAAGGGTGGCAGCCACCACGGGTCGTCGTGATCGGTAACCAGTCTGAAGGTGCGTGTTGTCGTAAGCAGTGCCAACCTGTGCCCTTGAGCATGCCCCTGTAGACCCCACCGTGAACCCATGCAGTCGTCACGGGTCGTTAGATCTAATGTCAGGACAGCAACTACCCCCCCGCACCCCATGAACCCCCCGCAAGAATAACTCCTGCAGGCGAAGGTGTGCAGGTGAAGCTGAGGGCTGTGCATACCTCTGACCGGGGCTGCAGGGGGGGAGTAAGCTGAGTTTGCTCCGTTAGAGAACAAATGAACGGTGCTGCAGAGCGCTTGGGGGCTGTGACCGGTCGCCTGTGTCACGGGGCGTTCGGTAGCTGAGTATCCGCTGCTTCATGGCCCATGAACCCCCCGCGCCGGGGGGGGGGGGGGTATGGGATTCTGGAACACAAGTTTTCTCTCGGGCGCTTCCCCCCCCACGATCGCTCTTTACACATTGCGGATGTTTTCGCCCAGGGGTACAGGGGGGGGGGGTTAGAGGTGGTGGTGGTGGTGAGGGGGTTATGGGCCCTTCAGCGGGTCGCTCCCTAGCTCCGCCGCGGCCTGCCCAGGGGCCCCCGGGGCACCCGTGGGTCGTGGTCAACTGCCTCGGCGCTGATCGGGAAGCGGGGCACGGCCGCGGGGCCGGGCCCCGTTTTCGCTTCTCTGTGGACGGGTCAGCGTGGAGCGTCGAGCCCCGTTGCGGAGCAGTGGACGGGGCGCACGGAGCGGCAGCCGGCGCCCTGCCGTTCCGCAGGACCAAGCACAGTCCCCAGCCAGGGCCTGGCGGCAAGGGGGGCAGCCTGTTCGAATCCAGACACCCCCCCCCCTTCCCCCCCCCCCTCTTCTCCAGGCCCCCAAAGTTTTCGAACCCGTCTTTCTCCAATTCGAGATTCTTGGGAGAACTGTTGGCGGTAAAGGCGCCAGAAAAACATTTTTGGCCTCTTGAGGGGGAAATCACCTCGCAGAGGTTGTTAGATCAAAGCCAGGCAGGCGTATATAGGGGAAAACGCCACTTACCCCCCCCATTTTGGCCTTTTTGGGCCTATTCGCGTACCCTACCCCAAGGGGTTGAATTGTTAGTTTAACCCCTTGTAAAATCATTATTTTGTCCAATAAACGCATCCCCCAATGTGTTTTTGGTCCGCACCCCCCCCAGACCCCCCACTTGAAACCCACACTTTTTTGAGGTTTTCAGGGAGGGGTGGGGGGGGGGTGGGGGTGGGGGGGGGGGGTCAAAAAATGAGCCCCCCTTTTTTTGGGTCAAAAACTCATGAATCTTTTGGTTTTTTTCGATTTTGAGCCGAAAAAGTGTTTCCGGGTCCCGACTCCATGGGGTTTGTATGGGGCGGAGTGGGACGAGCGCTAATGCAGTTTATGCGGTTTTAGCCATTTTTGCTATGTTGGCGGTTTTGGCGACCTCGGTGACCCCGTGGTACCCACTCTGAGGGGTGTGAGTGGGGATGTTGTGACAGTATATGCGTACTAGGATACGGAAGGACGTTTTTTGCAGTCTGTAGCTTTCCCGAGGGCCGGTCAAATGCCCGTGCCAAAGACGCGAAATGGCTATTTCCACCAATAATGGCTTGGTCAATGGGCCGGTACACAACCTGCTTATACATTTTTTCACCCCCGGCAGCTCAAAAATCAAAGTTTTCGAAACTTGTTTTTTTGATGTTGTGACCACACAATATGACCATCCAAGCTATGTAAAGCATGTTTTAGGCCGTATTTACGTGTTTTTCTCCCTATTTGGGTATTGGGTGGGTGGGGGGGGTCCTCCCAAGGGATTGGTACACAACCTGCTTGTTCAATGCAATCGTCACCCTGGGCAAATGTTAAATGCAATCGTCAGCCCGCGGACAAGGGGCCCCTGGCGCGGGGAGCTGCCACCCACATTGAGTATTGCGTCCGATCCATCTACCCCTCAAGCGGAGCCGCTAGCCTTGCTACGCTAGTGGTGCCCCACTCAGCAATGAGTGTGGGCGAAGCGTGGACCCGCGTGACCATCAGCGTTTGGTGGTCGTGTGGCAACCCGGGAGTGGAATTGCGGTACACAATGTGCAATGTGGGGTGTTCCTTTTGTTTGTTTGTTTGTTTTACAACCCTATATTGGTCGGTGTTGTTGCGCAACACACAAGGCAGGCTTTCAATGGGGACCTCGAGAAGGCATGGGTTATGTTACTTGTGTGCCATCAAACAATACATTGAGCAATCAATCAAATCACCTCGCAGAGGTTGTTAGATCAAAGCCAGGCAGGCGTATATAGGGGGGAAACGCCACATACCCCCCCATTTTGGCTTTTTTGGGCCTATTCGCGTACCCTACCCCAAGGGGTTGAATCGTTAGTTTAACCCCTTGTAAAATCATTATTTTGTCCAATAAACGCATTCCCCAATGAGTTTTTGGTCCGGACCCCCCCAGACCCCCCCCACTTGAAAGCCACTTTTTTGAGGTTTTCAGGGAGGTGGCCGGTGGGGGGGGGGTGGGGGGTGGGGGGGGTCAAAAATGTCGAAAAAAATGACCCCCCCTTTTTTTGGGTCAAAAATCATGAATCTTTTGGTTTTTTTCGATTTTGAGCTGAAAAAGTGTTTCCGGGTCCCGACTCCATAGGGCTTGTATGGGACGGAGTGGGACGAGCGCTGATGCGGTTTATGCACTTTTCAGCCTTTTCTGCTATGTTGGCGGTTTTGGCGACCTCGGTGACCCCGTGGTACCCACTCCGAGGGGTGTGAGTGGGGATATTGTGATTGATGATGATGATTATATTGTATATGCCTACTAGGAAATGGAAGGACGTTTTTTGCAGTCTGTAGCTTTGCCGAGGGCCGGTCAAATGCCCGTGCCAAAGACGCGAAATGACTATTTCCACCAATAATGGCTTGGTGAATGGGCCGGTACACAACCTGCTTATACAGTTTTTCGCCCCGGACAGCTCAAAAATCGAAGTTTCTGAAACTTGGTTTTATGATATTGTCACCCCACAATATGATCATCCAAGGTATGTGAAGCATGTTTTAGGCCGTATTTACATGTTTTTCACCCTATTTGGGTATTGGCCGCACGGGGGGGGGGGGGTGTCGCAAGGGATTGTCACACAACCTGCTTATGCGGTTTTTCACCCTGGGCAGCTCAAAAATGGAAGTTTTCGAAACTTGTTTTTTTGATATTGTGACCACACAATATGACCATCCAAGGTATGTAAAGCATGTTTTAGGCTGTATTTGGAGTTTTTTCACCCTATTTGGGTATTAGGTCCGGGGGGGGGGGGTCCTCCCAAGGGATTGGTACACAACCTGCTTATGCAGCTTTTCACCGTGGGCAGCTCAAAAATCGAACTTTTTGAAACTTATTTTTTTGATATTGTGACCACTTACAATGACCATCCAAGCTGTGTAAAGCATGTTTTAGACCGTATTTACGTGTTTTTCACCCTATTTGGGTATTGGTCGCACGGGGGGGGGGGGGGGGGGCTCCCAAGGGATTGGTAATGCTTATGCAGTTTTTCACTCCGGATACCTGAAAAATCGAAGTTTTCGAAACTTATTTTTTTGATATTGTGATCACCTAAAATGACCATGCAAGGTATGTAAAGCATGTTTTAGGCCGTATTTACGTATATTTCACCCTATTTGGGTATTAGGTCCCGGGGGGGGGGGGGGGGGGCTCCCAAGGGATTGGTGCACAACCTGCTTATGCAGCTTTTCACCCTGGGCAGCTCAAAAATCGACGTTTTCGAAACTTGTTTTTTTGATATTGTCACCACTTAAAATGACCATCCAAGGTATGTAAAGCATGTTTTAGGCCGTATTTACGTGTTTTTCACCCGATTTGGGTATTGGCCGCACGGGGGGGGGGGGGGGGGGCTCCCAAGGGATTGGTACATAACCTGCTTGTGTAGTTTTTCACCCTAGACAGCTCAAAAATCGAAGTTTTTGAAATTTTTTTTTTTGATATTGTCACCACTCAAAATGACCATCCAAGGTATGTAAAGCATTTTTCAGGCCGTATTTATGTAGTTTTTACCCTATTTAGGGTGTGTGTGCCTTGGGGTAGAATCTCTGCGAGGTGGACTTGCCGAAGGCAATAGAATTGCCATTACCAACAATCACCTCGCAGAGGTTGTTAGATCAAAGCCAGGCAGGCATATATAGGGGAAAACGCCACATACCCCCCAATTTTGGCCTTTTCAGTCAGTGGTGCGGGGCAACGTCTTGGTGGTGCTTTGGTGGAGATGTTGTGATGGCGGACAGTGGCAAACAGATCTGATGCAAGGCCTATTCGCGTACCCTACCCCAAGTGGTTGACTTCTTAGTTTAATCCCTTATAAAATCATTATTTTGCCCAATAAACGCATCCCCCAATGAGTTTTTGGTCCGGACCCCCCCAGACCCCCCCCACTTGAAACCCACTTTTTTGAGGTTTTTCAGGAGTTGGGTGGGGGGGGGTGGGGGTCAAAAATGTCGAAAAAATGACCCCCCCTTTTTTTGGGTCGAAAATCATGAATCTTTTGGGTTTTCCGATTTTGAGCCGAAAAAGTGTTTCCGGGTCCCGACTCCATAGGGCTTGTATGGGGCGGAGTGGGACGAGCGCTAATGCAGTTTATGCGGTTTTAGCCATTTTTGGTATGTTGGCGGTTTTGGCGACCTCGGTGACCCCGTGGTACCCACTCTGAGGGGTGTGAGTAGGGATGTTGTGACAGTATATGCGTACTAGGATACAAAAGGACGTTTTTTGCAGTCTGTAGCTTTCCCGAGGGCCGGTCAAATGCCCGTGCCAAAGACGCGAAATGGCCGTTTCCACCAATAATGGCTTGGTGAATGGGCCGGTACACAACCTGCTTCTGCAGCTTTTCACCCTGGGCAACTCAAAAATCACCTCGCAGAGGTTGTTAGATCAAAGCCAGGCAGGCGTATATAGGGGAAAACGCCACTTACCCCCCCCATTTTGGCCTTTTTGGGCCTATTCGCGTACCCTACCCCAAGGGGTTGAATTGTTAGTTTAATCCCTTGTAAAATCATTATTTTGTCCAATAAACGCATCCCCCAATGAGTTTTTGGTCCGGACCCCCCCAGACCCCCCCCACTTGAAAGCCACTTTTTTGAGGTTTTCAGGGAGGTGGGGGGGGTGGGGGTGGGGGTCAAAAATGTCGAAAAAAATGACCCCCCCTTTTTTTGGGTCGAAAATCATGAATCTTTTGGTTTTTTTTTCGATTTTGAGCCGAAAAAGTGTTTCCGGGTCCCCACCCCATAGGGTTTGTATGGGGCGGAGTGGGACGAGCGCTGATGCAGTTTATGCACTTTCCAGCCTTTTTTGCTATGTTTGGGGTTTTGGCGACCTCGGTGACCCCGTGGTATCCACTTTGAGGGGTGCGAGTGGGGATGTTTTGATAGTATCTGCCTACTGGGATATGGAAGGACGTTTTTTGTGGTCTCTAGCCTTGCTTAGGGCCGTTCACAACCCGTGCCAAAGACGCGAAATGGCTATTTCCACCAATAATGGCCTAGTGAATGGGCCGGTACACAACCTGCATATGCAGTTTTTCACTCCGGCCAGCTCAAAAATCAAAGTTTTCGAAACTTGTTTTTTCTGATATTGTGACCACCCAAAGTGACCATCCAAGGTATGTAAAGCATGTTTTAGGCCGTATTCACGTGTTTTTCTCCCTATTTGGGTATCAAGCCCGGGGGGGGGGTCTCCCAAGGGATGGGAAATTTTGGAAACTTGTTTTTTTGATATTGTGACCACCTAAAATGACCATCCAAGGTATGTGAAGCATGTTTTAGGCCGTATGTACATTTTTTTCACCCTATTTGGGTATTAGGTCCGGGGGGGTTGGGGGGCTCCCAAGGGATTGGTAGACAACCTGATTATGCAGTTTTTCACCCTGGGCAGCTCAAAAATCACCTCGCAGAGGTTGTTAGATCAAAGCCAGGCAGGCGTATATAGGGGAAAACGCCACATACCCCCCCCATTTTGGCCTTTTTGGGCCTATTCGCGTACCCTACCCCAAGGGGTTGACTTGTTAGTTTAACCCCTTGTAAAATCATTATTTTGTTCAATAAACGCATTCCCCAATGAGTTTTTGGTCCGGACCCCCCCAGACCCCCCCCACTTGAAAGCCACTTTTTTGAGGTTTTCAGGGAGGGGTGGGGGGGGGGGGGGTCAAAAATGTCGAAAAAAATGACCCCCCCCTTTTTTGGGGTCGAAAATCATGAGTCTTTTGGGTTTTTTCGATTTTGAGCCGAAAAAGTGTTTCCGGGTCCCGACTCCATAGGGTTTGTATGGGGCGGAGTGGGACGAGCGCTTATGCAGTTTATGCACTTTCAGCCATTTTTGGTATGTTGGCGGTTTTGGCGACCTCGGTGCCCCCGTGGTATCCACTTTGAGGGGTGTGAGTGGGGATGTTTTTGCCAATAATGGCCTAGTGAATGGGCCAGGACACAACGTGCTTATGCAGTTTTTCACCCTGTAGGGCTCAAAAATCGTATTTTTCGAAACTTGTTTTTTTGATATTGTGATCACCCAAAATGACCATCCAAGGTATGTGAAGCATGTTTTAGGCCGTATTGACATGTTTTTCACCCTATTTGGGTACTAGGTGCGAGGGGGGGGGGGGGTCTCCCAAGGGATTGGTACACAACCTGCTTATGCAGCTTTTCACCGTGGGCAGCTCAAAAATCGAAGTTTTTGAAACTTGTTTTTCTGATGTTGTGACCACTCAAAATGACCATCCAAGGTATGTAAAGCATTTTTTAGGCCATATTTACGTGTTCTTCACCCTATTTGGGTATTGGTCGCACGGGGGAGGGGTGGTTCTCCCAAGGGATTGGTACACAACCTGCTTATGCAGCTTTTCACCCTGGGCAGCTCAAAAATCGAAGTTTTTGAACCTTGTTTTTTTGATGTTGTGACCAGTCAAAATGACCATCCAAGCTATGTAAAACATGTTTCATGCTCTATTTACGTGTTCTTCACCCGATTTGGGTATTAGGTGCTCGGGGGGGGGGGGGGGTCTCCCAAGGGATTGGTACACAACCTGCTTGTGTAGTTTTTCACCCTAGACAGCTCAAAAATCGAAGTTCTTGAAACTTGTTTTTTTGATATCGTGATCACCTAAAACGACCATCCAAGATATGTAAAGCATGTTTTAGCCCGTATTTATGTAGTTTAAACCTTATTTTGGGTGTGTGTTGCTTGGGATAGATTCTCTGCGAGGTGGACTTGCCGAAGGCAATAGAATTTTTTCTTTTTTGCCCTATGTGTGCTCCTTTAGGAACTAGATTTTTGTCAAGGACCGCCCTGAGGAACTAAAATCACCTCGCAGAGGTTGTTAGATCAAAGCCAGGCAGGCGTATATAGGGGAAAACGCCACATACCCCCCCATTTTGGCCTTTTTGGGCCAATTCGTGCACCCTACCCCAAGGGGTTGAATTGTCAGTTTAATCCTTTGTAAAATCATTATTTTGTCCAATAAACGCATCCCCCAATGTGTTTTTGGTCCGCACCCCCCCAGACCCCCCCCACTTGAAACCCACTTTTTTGAGGTTTTCAGGGAGCTGGGGGGGGGGTGGGGTCAAAAAATGACCCCCCCTTTTTTTGGGTCGAAAATCATGAATCTTTTGGTTTTTTTTCGATTTTGAGCCGAAAAAGTGTTTCCGGGTCCCGACTCCATGGGGTTTGTATGGGGCGGAGTGGGACGAGCGCTTATGCAGTTTATGCACTTTCAGCCATTTTTGCTATGTGGGCGGTTTTGGTGACCTCGGTGACCCCGTGGTATCCACTTTGAGGGGTGTGAGTGGGGATGTTGTGACAGTATATGCCTACTAGGATACGAAAGGACGTTTTTTGCAGTCTCTAGCCTTGCTTAGGGCCGTTCACAACCCGTGCCAAAAACGCAAAATGGCTATTTCCACCAATAATGGCCTAGTGAATGAGTCGGTACACAACCTGCATATGCAGTTTTTCACCCTAGGCTGCTCAAAAATCAAAGTTTTCGAAACTTGTTTTTTTGATATTGTGACCACCTAAAATGACCATCCAAGGTATGTAAAGCATGTTTTAGGCCGTATTTACGTGTTTTTCACCCTATTTGGGTATTAGGTCCGGGCGGGGTGGGGGGGGGGGGGGCTCCCAAGGGACTGGTACACAACCTGCTTATGCAGTTTTTCACCGTGGGCAGCTCAAAAATCGAAGTTTTCGAAACTTATTTTTTTGATACCATGATCATCTAAAATCACCATCCAAGCTATGTAAAACATGTTTTAGGCCGTATTTACGTGTTTTTCACCCTATTTGGGTATTAGGTCCGGGGGGGCTTAGGCGGCCGAAACCGGTACACATTTGTACCGCGGCTGTTGGAAAAATGAACAGAACAATATGGTTGATAAATTGTACCAAATACCCACCTTTTTTGTCAACGATTTTTCGAAGCAGGAATGGGTCTCAAAAAGTCAGTTTTTCAACAAGGCTGTACAAAAGGGGTGCCTTTTCACACTTCTTCATCAGGAATTGGGAGGCCTCGCAATCCAAAAATCATTTTTGTGGGAAAATGGAGCTATTTACCCACATTTTGGATTGCGAGGCCTCGTAGTACACTCAATTGGAATGTGTAAAAGCACCCCGTTTCACCAATAGGTGGTTGCTGTTCAGTGCAGCTATCAATGTAAATAGGTGTATTTCTAAATATGCATTTTGACAATCGGGGGTAAAATAGCCAAATTACCCAGTTTGGAATGCGAGGCCTCGCATTCCAATTCAGAATGCCGGTAATTCAAGGCATTTGCCTGCATTTTCAATTTGGATTGCGAGGCCTCGCAATACAAATCGAAAATGGCATAATTTACCTACATTCGTCAGTCAGTGAGCATGAAAAGGCTTAAAAAAACATCATGACAAAACGAAAGTAAAAAAGTACGGTACCTAACTCAAAGTACCCCAGATTTTGGGCCTCTACCAGAAAAATATAGGTAATTTGCCAAATCCAGCATATGCTTTTTTGGGCCGAAAACATGCATGTTTGGGGGTAATTGGAACAAAAAGCTGACTGCTTAAATTTTTCCTCGGCAAAAAGTAGGTAAATGATGCAAATTACCTAGTCAAAATTTGCAGACACCCCGGTACAAAAGTGTACCCGTTTCGGCCGCCTAAGGGGGGGGCTCTCCCAAGGGATGGGTACACGGCCTGCTTATGCAGCTTTTCACCCTGGGCGGCTCAGAAATCGAAGTTTTCGAAACTGATTTTTTTGATACCATGATCACCTAAAATGACCATCCAAGGTATCTAAAGCATGTTTCAGGCCGTATTTATGTGTTTTTCACCCTTTTTGGGTATTAGGTCCGGGGGGGGGGGGGGTCTCCTAAGGGATGGGTATACAACGTGATGGTGCAATTTTTTTTACCCTGGGCAGCTCAAAAATCGAAGTTGTCGAAGCTTAGTTTTCTGGTACCGTGATCACTTAAAATGACCATCCAAGCTATGAAAAGCATGTTTTAGGCCGTATTTATGTCTTTTTTCCCCTATTTTGTGTGTGCGTTGCTTGGGGTAGATTCTCTGCAAGGTGGACTTGCCGAAGGCAATAGATTTTTTTTTTCGCCACCAAGCGCCAACAGCTGCCAACCGCCAGCGGCGACCAACCGCCAACTGCCAACCACTGCCAACCACCACCAACCGCCAATTACCAACCGCCGCCAACCGCCACCAACCGCCACCAACCTCCAGTCGCCAACCGCCAACCGCCAATCGCCACCAACCATGGTTGAAGATATGAGCTACACGCGGCTTTTTTGCAAAACTGCCGTCCAGGAACACTTTTTTTTTCATCTTAAGGACCCCCCCTGCTCCCCCCCCGTTCCGGACCCCCAGAAGTTTTCGCGCACAGTTGGGTGTCAATATTCGAACAGGCCGCCCCCCTTGCTTGGCAGGTTCCTGAGTGGCCATCTGCACCCCACGCCGCCCACTACAGCGCCAGAAAGGCGAACCACTGCCCCCCGCCCCCCGCCTCCCCTGCTCCGGCGCTGGCCCCCAGCATGACGATGCCAGCGGGTGGGGCAGCCCCAAAAGGGCGACGTTCTCATGGTGGCATCATGAGCAGGCACCCCACCTCTTGCACTTTTGGAACCGCCCCCCTTCACCCCCAATTGTGGGTGGGCAGCCAACCCCCCCATCCGCGGCTGGAGAACCCCCTCCTCGGAAGGCAAACAAGCGTTCACCCCGAGGCAGCAAGCGGCAAAGGCACTCCACCTTCATGCCCCCCTCCCCCGCCCACACACACAGCACTGTCCAGTGTGGCACTGCCACTGCAGGACCACCGGGAACCACTGCAGAAAAAGGGGCCAGAGAAGCCGAAGTGGAGAGCAGGAGCGGTTTGGCCCAGGACACGCCTTTGCTTTGTGGGGTGGGGGGGGTCAGAGCGGGTTCCGAGTGAGGAGCCTTGTGGATGGCGCTGGGTCCTACTCAGTTGCCCATAGAGCGGGGCTCCTTCCTACTGAGCTGACTGGCATGTGGGGCGGGATCCTACTGAGATCCCCTCCCCAGGGCAGGGGGTCAGCCCCAGCCCCCGCCCCCACGAAGCAAAGGCCTGGCCCAGGGGGTTCAGGCGTTCGGGCCAACACTGAAGAGGACAGCATGAGCCCCTGTCGGAAATCGCCTGAACGGGGGCCGAGTCCACAGGCCCGCAACAGTTGACAGGAGGGAGTTGTGTTGGCATCGGAGGACAGAAGCAAAGGACAAGAGTTGCCCCAACGCAATCGGGAATTCCTGCAGGAGCGAGGATGCAGAAACGGAGTGGCACAGCCCAGACTTGCCACCACCATCTGCCAGCTCAGACATGATCAGATGGAGCAGGGTCCTACCGAGCCACACGCTGGACGCAGCACGTTCCTACTGAGTTCTGGTGGTGCGGGGGGGCGGGTATTACTGAGTGGCCGTTGATACGGGGCCGACCGCTACTGAGAACCAGTTTCCCTGCCAGACGCTAGTGGCATGTCTGGCACAACCACAAAGGCAAAGGGGGGGAAGAGG
The DNA here is from genome assembly GCA_964036045.1 of Eutreptiella sp. 'Long Island Sound 2002'. Taxonomy (NCBI): domain Eukaryota; phylum Euglenozoa; class Euglenophyceae; order Eutreptiales; family Eutreptiaceae; genus Eutreptiella; species Eutreptiella sp. 'Long Island Sound 2002'. The sequence continues at coordinate 6,891,437 of OZ038404.1, read as the reverse complement.
AAGAGCAGGAGCGGATGGGATGCATGTGACGGGAGGTGCGAGAGCAGCGAGTGCCGGTCGGCGACATTATCAGAGGAAGCCTGGTAATGAGACAGAATGCCATTTGGGGTGCCGTGGTGTCCATGATACGAAGCAGAGATACGGTGTCGTGCAAGGGCGGTGATAGGTGGTGGTGGCGGGGGCTGTTGGCGGTGGTGGAGGAGGTTGTAGGTGGTGGTGGAGGGGGTTGTAGGTGGTGGGGGAGAGGTTATGCGTGGTGGTGGAGGGGGTTATGGGTGGTGGTGGAGCGGGTTATGGGTGGTGGTGAAGGCGGTTTATGGGTGGTGGTGGAGAGGTTATGCGTGGTCACGGGGGGGCGGCCGGGCCCGGTCCTTGTATGCGACACCCCCCAGCCCCCCCCCCCCCCCCTCCCCCCCCCCCCGGGTTTTGAAAGATAGTGGTGCCGGGTCGGCCACCGGCAAGTGTCCCTAGAGAAAACTGTCCGGCGCCGAAGGCGCCATTTTTTTTTCCATACTATGTGTTTATACTCAAAATGCTCAAATTTTTGTAGAGAATTCATATTTGGGCTATAGGAGGGCTGCAGGCCCTAATAGCAACCCTAACCCTAATCAAGACCGAATATTGGGACCGAGCTGGTGGGGGAGGGAACATCAGCTATGACTGGTGAAGGACATCAAGAATGATTCACACATTGATGGCTCTTAACAAAGTGAAATCAGCTTGCAAGTGAACCCCATCACCACGAGGCCCACTTTCAAGGCTTTTGTTGGACTTCTGAGGGGCCAAAATGCCCCAAAAATGGGCTCAAAATGGGCTCATTTCACCCTTTTGTGCACCACAAATGGTCTAGGATGAGGTTTGGAAAAACGCGTTTTTGACCCATTCTTGACCCATTTCTGGTCCCAAAACAGCCTTTTTTCAAGGCATTTTGGGATTTTGGGAGGACCAAAATGGGCCACCACAAGCTCAAAACCGTCCAAAAACACTTGTTTTAGCGTCGCACATGGTCTAGGATCATTTTTGAGAAAATTCATCTTTTTGCCCCTACTGGACCCTAATGACCCATTTGGGCACCCACCTGTTTGGGCTTGAGCTTGCAGCTTGCCGCAGCCTAGTGGGCCTAAGTACGAGGACGTAGGCGTCCGTTTGGGCAATTCCAAGGGGTGGAAACCACAAAAAGTGGGGGGTTGCGGGTGGAGTAGGTGCCCTCGGAATCGCATTTTGAGCCATGTAGCCAAAGATATGGCCTATTCTTGGTTTGTGGCTGTCGGCATTTGAAGCTTCTGGGGGCCTTTTTGGGCCGTTTCCGGGACATGTCATGGAGTTAGAGGGCCGCAAAGAGCTCGTTGACACAGGGAAGTCAAGCCGCACGTGCACAGTAGCCACTGTTTCCCTTCGTTTGGCCGTTTTGAATGTGTTCTAGGGCTTTTTAAGCCCAAAAATGGCTGTTTTTGGCCCTAAAGTGCAGTTTTTGAAAGTGAGGTCCGCCACTTGCAAATCCCGTTCCCGGCCGCCACCGTTGAGTTTCTTGCTCAAACTTTGTGTGATTGTACTTCACACCCATAGGTATCATCCACCAAAATTTCACCCGAATCTGAACCCCCACGACGGAAATCTGATTTTTACCCATTTCGCGCGTGCTGCTGCTTGCTGCTTGTTGCTGCTTGCTGCTGCTTGCTGCTGCTGCTGCTAAACCTGGTAGGTCCACCCTAGACCCTAAAAAGGGTTATAAAACCAAGACTGGTTCCACCAGCTCGGTGACCCTAACCCTAACCCTAGGGCTAACCCTAACCCTAGGGCTAATCAAGACTGAATATTGGGACCGAGCTGGTGGGGGAGGGAACATTAGATATGAATGGTGAGGGACATCAAGAATGATTCACACATTGATGGCTCTTGACAAAGTGAAATGCACCTGAACCCCATCACCACGAGGCCCACTTTCAAGGCTTTTTGGACTTCTCAGGGGCCAAAATGCCCCAAAATGGGCTCAAAATGGGCTCATTTCACCCTTTTGTGCACCCCAAATGGTCTACGATGAGTTTTGGAAAAATGTGTTTTTGACCCATTTTTGACCCATTTTTGGTCCCAAAACAGCCCATTTTCAAGGCATTTTGGGATTTTTGGAGGACCCAAATGGGCCACCACAAGCTCAAAACAGTCCAAAAACACTTGTTTTAGCGTCGCACATGGTCTAGGATCATTTTTGCGGAAAGTCATATTTTTACCCCTTTCGGACCCTGTTGACCCATTTGGGTACCCACCTGTTTGGGCTTGAGCTTGCAGCTTGCCACAACCTAGTGGGCCTAGTTATTGGGGTCTAGGCGTCCGTTTGGGCAATTCTGAGGGGTGGAAACCACAAAACGTGGGGGGTTGCGGGTGGAGTAGGTGCCCTCGGAATCGCATTTTGAGCCATGTAGCCAAAGATATGGCCTATTCTTGGTTTGTGGCTGTCGGCAGTTGGAGCTTCTGGGGGCCTTTTTGGGCCGCTTCCGCGGCATATCATGGAGTTAGAGGGCCGCAAAGAGCTCGTTGACACGGGGAAGTCAAGCCGCACGTGGAGTGTACCCACCGTTTCCCTTCGTTTGGCCGTTTTGAATGTGTTCCAGGGCATTTTTGGCCCAAAAATATCTGTTTTTGGCCCTAAAGTGCAGTTTTTGAAACTGAGGTCCGCCACTTGCGAATCCCGTTCCCGGCCGCCACCGTTGAGTTTCTTGCTCAAACTTTGTGTGATTGTACTTCACACCCATAGGTATCATCCACCAAAATTTCACCCGAATCTGAAGCACCACGACGGAAATCTGATTTTTACCCATTTCGCGCGTGCTGCTGCTTGCTGCTTGCTGCTGCTGCTTGCTGCTTGCTGCTGCTGCTGCTAAACCTGGTAGGTCCACCCTAGACACTAAAAAGGGTTATAAAACCAAGACTGGTTCCACCAGCTCGGTGACCTTAACCCTTACCTTAACCCCAACCCCAACCCTAACCCCCCCCCCCCTCATGCCATCCGATGCCCCCCTAACCCCCGGCCAGACCCCCCCCCGACCCCCGGCAGGACCCCCCCAGACCCCTGGTAGGACCCCCCCCCGACCCCCAGCCGGACCCCGCCCCCCGACTCCCGGCCGGACCCCCCCCCCAACTCTGCCCCCCCCCCCCCCCCCCCCGAGTTTTGACAGATAGCTGGGGGGTATGTCGCATCAGGACCGGTTGTAGTCGCCCCCCCGTGTGCGTGGTGGCGGAGGGGGTTATTGGTGGTGGTGGAGCGGGTTATGGGTGGTGGTGAAGGCTGTTTATGGGTGGTGGTGGAGGTTTTCATCGGTGGTCATTGAGGGTTATAGGTGGTGGTGGTGGTCCCTTTTACATGTTGGAATTTCTGCAGGCAAGTCGACGATTCTGGAGCGGCTGTGCATGATGCCGCTGTTCCCCCGGCGGCATGGGCTCTGTACCAGTGTCCCCATCAAGATCAACATCCGGCGCGCACCGGCACAACGGCCTACGACGCTGGAAGTGTGGGACACGGCGACCAACCAGCAGATCGGGCGCACGCGCGTGATCCCGCTCGACACCGGCGAAGTGGACATCCGGGCGGCGATGGCGGAGGCGGTCCGGGCCCAGAACGCCGCGGTGAGCGTCGACCGCGAGCTGCGGGTCTGCATCACGTCGCCGACGCTGCCGCCCATGAACATGGTGGACCTGCCGGGGACGGTGGAGTTTGGGGAGGAGAAGGAGCGGACCCACGGGCTGGTGCGCCGGTACATCGCCCAACACGAGGACAGCTCCATGTTCATCGTCGTGGTCAGAGCCGACAGCAGTCCCACGAAATGCGGCGTCTTCCAGCACATCCGAGAGCACCGGGCCGAGGGCCGGACGATCGGCTGCTTCACCTTCTGCGACAAGATGGACAGCGACGACCAGTACGACATGCTCCGGGGGTGGCTCTCGAACGCGCCGGGCGTTCCGGACGGTATCCCGCTGGAGCCCTACGGCTACGTCGCGACGATGAACAAGCCCGTCAGGGGCGGGGCCGCCGACGAGTCCAACCACGCGCGGCTGCTGCGGCAGGCGCAGAAGGAGCCCGCGTGGTTCCGCGAGGAAGGGTTCGACGCGGAGGTCCGGCAAGGGACGGCCACGACGCTGGCGCTGGTCAACAAGCTCGGGGCCATGTACACGGAGTACGTGCTGAAGACCTTCCTCCCGACGACGGTGGGCAGGTTGGGGCAGGAGCTGCTGCGGCACCGCCTGCGCCGCGGGGCCATTGGGTCGGTGCCGTCCCCGGGCAACCTGGCGCCGGGCGATTCTGGGCTGGCGGCGCTCCGCGAGGCCGCGACCGCCGCGGCCCGGCGGCTGATTGCGCCGTGCTTCGAGGCGGCCGCGGCCGAGTACGCCGCGCGCACGCTGGCCGGGCTGCAGGGGGCACTGGCCGACGCCATCCCCGAGACCGTGACCGTGGGGGTCCGGGGCGTGGACGCGGCGCTGGCGGAGATTCAGCGCGGGGTCGTCGCGGCGTGCGCGAACGCGGTCGCGGAGGTCGGCGATGGCTGGACGGGGAGGTGCGCCGCGGCGCTTGCCGACGACGCGGCGCCGTTTAGGCTGCAGCGCTTCCCGCGCTTTGTGGCCCGGCTCTCGGCGTTTTGTGCGGAGCAGGCGCCGCACGTGGCCGAAGGGGCGGTGCGCAGCGTCGAGCGGCTGGTGGGAGCGGTGCTCAAGTGGGACTCGCCGTCGGTCGAGCTCGAGCACGACTTTGAGGCAGTGCCCGCGACGGTCGCGGTCCGGGTGTTGGGCCGATCCCGCGCGATCGGGATGATCCTCAACATCTTCGCCACCGGCTTCGTGGTGCCCGCGACCGGCCTCGACGCGATGCTGGCGGCGGTGGTGGGCGAGGTGTTCGCCGATGCCGGGCAGGAGCGCGAAACGGGCCACGCCGAACGGGTGTGGCTGGGGCAACGCGAGGCTGACATCACCCGCGCCGCCCGGCGGCTGCTGCAGCTGGCGGACCCGGCGCTGCCGGTCGAGTCGGGCGAGCCGCTCCGGGACACGGTCAAGCGGGTGCTGCCGGACATGCCCGACGCCGCGCTGGCGGTCGACGTGCGCCGGTGCGTCGTCGAGGGCGTCGGCGTGGGCAGCGAGACGGCGGTCGTCGCGGGGACCCCGACCACGTTCACGGTCACGTCGCACTGCACGGACGGCGGGAGGATTGCGACCGGGGGACTGCCCTTCGCTGCAGTGGTGCGGCCTCGGCGGGCGGCGCCCGGGGCGGCGCCGCAGACGACGGCCGCGGAGATCGTCGACAACGGGGACGGCACTTATCGTGGCCAGTACAGCGTCGACCGGGGACTGGCGGATGCGGCGGCGGCGGCCGAAGGCCTAGAGTTGTCGGAGTCCGTTCCGTTTCTGTGCGAGATCTCGTTGTACGGAGCGGCCGTCCCTGGGAGCCCCTTCGCCATCGCGATTCGACGGGGGGAGCCGGTGGATGTGACGTTCACCACGCTGGGGACCGAGGGGCACACCGGGCCCCTCACGATCGGCGCTCACTACGACGGTACGCAGCTCGAGGGCAAGGTGACCCTGATCGAGGGCTATCAGCGATGGGAGGTGCCGCACACTGGGCGGTACCGCATCGAGGCGCACGGGGCGGCCAGCCACCCGCAAGGGTATAGCGAGGGCCGCAGCGATTGGTTTCGGCACGTGGGCAATGGTGCGGTCATGTGCGGCGAATTTCAGTTGCGGGCCGGGCAGAGTCTGCTCCTTCTTGTCGGCCAACGCCCGGTCAACCCGAGCAACAGCTTCTGCGGTGGTGGCGGTGGAACTTTTGTGACCATCGGCGCTGATCGCCGAACGGCGGAGCCCATTCTGATTGCCGGGGGAGGGGGGTCTTGGCGGACCGACAGTTCAGAACGGGGGGACCCCAGTCTCTGCCACGCGACAACGGAACGGACGGGCGTCGACGGGGGCTTTGGAAGTCCAGGTGCTGGTGGCGGTGCCGGATCACGGAATGGGAACTCAAACCGTTCTGGATCGGGTGGCGCAGGGCTCTTGGGTTCCGTGACGGATCGTATTAATGACATGACATCAGCGGCGCAGTCGTTTCGGGACGGCGGGGCTGGTGGGACGTTCAACTGCCAAGGTTATGGCGACTGCAATGGTGGCTTTGGTGGCGGCGGCTGTGGTGGCTTTGGTGGGTCTGGCGGCGGTGGCGGCTACTCCGGCGGCTCTCCAGGGAACAGCACTTCTGTAATGTCGGCAGGGGGCGGTGGTTCCTTCAACACCGGGGACAACCAAGCAAACCAAAGCGGCGGTGCCGCAGGGCGCACAGCCGGGCCCGGGACGGTGGTCATCCGGTCGATTTGAACATTGACAAAAAGACGGCCTCGGGGGGCCCGACGGCGCGCCTCGTTCTCGAATTCATTGGTGAAGCTTTCCCGTTGTGTTTGTCGTGTGCCGTCACGCGTGGATCCCACTCGCGTCGCGGCTGTTGTGCTGATCCCCCTCAATTCGGGTGCCGGGAAAAAGGCACGGGGCAGGCGGCCGGACCCGGTCCTTGTCTGCGACCCCCCCCCCCCGCCCTCAAGTTTTGAGAGATCGTGGTGCAGGGGCCATGGCGCCAACAGCGCCGAATTTTTTTTGTATGCTTCGTTGAAGGGGCAAGAAGCCCCCCCCCCCCCGTCCGTACCGCCTATACCCCCCCCCCCCCCCTCCCACCAACCCCCCCCCCGCCAAGTTTTGACAGATAGCGGGTGGATGGGTCGCATCAGGACCGGTTCTAGTCGCCCCCCCCCCCCCCCCCCCCCGTGGAAAAGGCTTGTGTGACGGTTGTGTGACGGTTGTCGTCGTTTTTGACCCATTTTGAGAGTGGCTTGATTTGGTGTTTGGGGCGGATATTGCGTGGCGTCGGAAGGCGAATTGGAAGGCGCATTCGAAAGCTCTTGTCATGAACGGCGTGGCCCATGTGGTCTGTTGGCCCCCGATTTGGACCACGGCACCCTCTTTGATTCCGCTGGTGCACTTGCGAGGGCTGTCCGCATTTCCCCCGAAATAATTGAGGCGCGCGGTGTGTCAGCGGGTCCCAAACCAAAGAGGCCGGCTCTCCATCGGCACACGTGGTCACTGCTAGTCCCCCAGACGCTCCCCGTGCTCTTGAGGGTGGTTGCGTCGAAGGACGTCAAGTGGCGGGGCTCCCTTTTGTGTCCGGCGTAGGTCGCGTTTATTTTTTGTGGCGTAAGTTGCGTTTATTTTTTTGGGCGTAAGTCGCGTTTATTTTTTTGGGCGTAAGTCGCGTTTATTTTTTTGGGCGTAAGTTGCGGTTATTTTTTGGGCGTAAGTCGCGTGTGGGAAAAAAAAACTTGAAAATGTTTTTTGTGACGCGACCGACGCGACAAACAAAAAGCGACCCTTACTTCCGCAATTGAGCCCCGCCTTCCTCAACCCTTTTGCATCCCGCACTCCAGGCCTGAAGGCCAAAAGGCCCCAAAAGCGTACGTGCAGCAGCAGGTCTATGCCTCTGCCCAACAGCACAAACGACCAAACGCATCGCAGAACATTCCGAAACATGAATTGTTCTGTCGTTCCGTTTCCTTGACTCCTGCGATCGCATGTCACACACGATGGGCGCACCTGCGCAGTGCCCCATCGGCGCTGTGCAGCCCACGACCTTGGCCCTGCCACGCCCAGTCAGTGCCGTGCAGCGTTGCCCGACCCCCCACCCGGGCACATGGCCAGCCCCACGCCCCAGAGGGGGAAGGGATGCCCCTCTGTCTCCCACGGCGGGTCCGCAGACCTTGGCCTCTGACCCGCGCTGGAGAGCACGTTGCCATCGACACTCCCCACGCCGGGCCCCGTGCCAAGGACCGTGTCTCTTTCATGTCACAGCCACCGGGCGCCGGTCCCCCCCCCACCCCCCCGACACGCCCAGGCCCGCAGGACGCCTGGCGGGGACAGGTACCCTCAAAGCAGAGACCACGAGTTTGATCTCAGTTTACACGCACTGAGGCGCAGCGGGTCTGTGTCTGCAACTTGCCCCCCCCCCCCGCCTACCACCGTCAGGGCTAGGCCCCTCCCCCTGCGCGCAAGCCCAAGCTACGGCCTTGTCTACGCTCCAGCGGACGTGGGGACCGTATTAATTACGTACCTCATTTGATTCGCTACGAAATGTAGTGCAACCGTATAAGACATGGGTTTGGTGACACATCTGCCAATTACATGGATTCATGGACACATTTGTTGTGATTGTTTGCCCACTTGAACCCACAGAGCTCTGATTTTGGGGATATTTGTGCATTATCTCTTGCACCAGCTCACCATGCCAGTAGTTGTGTGTGTCGCGCGCAAGCGACGGCCTTGCCCAAGCGACAGTACGCGTAGGGACCGTACTAATTCCGTGCTTTTGCGCAGCTAAGACACGGCGGGCGGGGCACTCATGCGCATGTTTCATCCGCGTGTGCGTGCGACAGGAGAGGCCAGGGGTGCCACCTTGCCGGCGGTGATTGGCCACCAGCCCATTCCTTGACCACTCACTGCCATCGATGAGGTGTCAACCCACACCGGGCGATCTACAACCCCCTTTGGTTGCCGCTGACTGCCATCAGTTACTACCTGCTGCTTGATCGCCATCGGCCACACGCCATCCATCATTTGTCCTCAAACGATACACCGTTCGAAAACAGTCGGAAGTTCGGCAGATGTGACATTTGTCGAACTGTCGCCCGCACCTCCGCGACCCGCGACACAACTCCACGAAATCCCAAATCGTCCAAATGTCAAATGCAGGCCATCCCTCAGGCACCACTGGCCCAGTACCCTCTGTCCAGCGCTTCCAGAGTGCTTCAGCCTCCCGAGGGACGGCACCCCCGTTTGCGATTCAGCAACAGTCGGTGGGCTGCCGCAGGCCCCCCCTTTACCCCTCGCCCCCGCCTCTTCCCCGCACCCGTGGCCGCACCCTGCGCGGCCTCCCTCGCCGCCTGCGCCCCTGCCCCTTCCTCTGCCGGCGCCTTCGTGCGGGCTGCCCGCCCCGATGGCCCCACGGGCCCCGGGTACCGCGTCTGTGCGTGCTCTTGGCCGCGGTGCAGCAGCCCCTCGGCGGCTGCAGAGGCCTCCCTCTCATCTGGAGACTGGACCCACGCCCCCCCCCCCCCCATTGCCCATCTGCCTCCCAACGGCTGTGCCCTCCTTCACGCCCTCAAGACCCAAGCGCTTCGGGTCGGGGCTGGGGCTTGGCTCTTGCTTTGAGTTTGCCGTTGGGGCGGCGATGGCAGACGCGGGCTCTGCGGGGGTTTGGTCTTCATGTGCCGGGGTTTTGTTCCTTTTTTTCTCGGGTTTTGGGGGGGGGGGGCTCTGACTTGGACGTGGACCCCCGAAGGAGGTGGGCTGGTGGTACCCCCTCCCCCCCTTGCAATGCCCCCCCCCCCGTCTGGGCTCTGGGGGGGGGAACCGTCTTTTGGCCCAAAAGGTACGGAAAATACCAGGCGCTGAAGGAGCCAAAGAACATTTTTACAACGTACCGAAGCTGATTTACACTGTGATACTGTGGTGCAGTTTTGTGGCGCAATCCCCCCGGCCCCCCCGCCCCCCGAGGGGGGGAACCGGCCTGACAAAAGGGGGGAGATTGCAAGGGAGGGGGGGGGTTATGTCGGCATCTCTGCTTCACTGGCGGACTCACAATTTTGTCTTGTGTTGTTACCGTTTTTTTTGAGGGCGCAGAAAAAAAGCGAACAAGTGCGCAAACACAGGGTCGCCGTGTTTGGACAAGCCCGTGTCAGGAAAAGGGCGAGGGGTACCCTCCTGTGGGCAATTGACGGTCGTCCCAGAGCATTCTGCGATGGCATTGCCGTCCGTACGCCAGTTTCGTATCTTATAATTCAGAGACATCTGCAGTCTCTTGGTCTGCCGCGCGATGGGGTGTGCCAGAGCCCCGAGCATTCCGGACAACGCTGCCGATGTAGAGCCCGGGAGCCCTGTCCCCGGTGCCCTGCATAACCCCCCCACCCCATTTGCGAGAACCACGCCCCTTGTCAGAGCATCAGAGCACATTTGTTGTGAGTGTTTGCCCATTTGAACCCACATAGCTCTGATTTTTGGGATATTTGTGCGTTATATTCCTCTTTCTTGCACCATTGTACCGTTGTACCGTTGGGAACGAATTATGTTCTTGCCCGACCGTCCCCGCATTTGCCCAGCAAGTTTGCTTTTTCGCTATATATCAATCACCAAGGACACCGTTTTGCACTTACCTTCGCCCGCTCCGGTTTTGGTGGGCCTTGTGAAGCCGCATCGCCCTCTTTCGGCGTCGCGCATCGCCTCTCTCACGAAGGTGATTATGGCGATTATGTGAGTGACTGCATGTGTTATTGGCAATGCGTATGAAGGGAACCAATCGGGTGCAAGTGTGACACTGTATTGGGCGGGTTGGGGTGTAAGTGTTTCACTAGCACAACACCAGGCACAAACATATGCTCACAAATGCGCCGAAGATGATTGAATGGGGAGTTGGTCAAACAAGGCTTATGTTCCACATTTTGTGCACTCAACTTTTGTGGCTGCTCCCGAATGTGCTTTTGTTTGCGCTGACAACTTGTGAACAGTGAGTAGCTTTTCTTGCATTCATCATGCCCGTAGTCTTGATGTTGTGTCGTGTTTCCAAGTGTAGGGAGTAGTTCCTTGCAAAGGGTAGACGAAGGTGGCACACACCCGTCAATGAGGCAAGCAAGGAAGCAAGGAAACACAAAAGTGAGGCTCGTAGTGGTATGCATGTGGTTTATGGCAGCCCGGTGTACCGGTCAAGTTTTCGTGTGTGCATGAAACGAAGGAGCTACCCAGTTGTGACCCCTTGATCTCTTCTTTTTTTTTCAAATGTCCCGTCCATGCATCTACATTTGCGGCGGCGGGGGGGGGGGGTATTTGTGTTGCGTCCTTTGGACAATGACACTAGAAATTGCATAGTATTGCATTGTGTCACGCGACTATGTGTGGTGCCTTGTGTGGTCAACCGATCCATAACAAATGGATCAATGTATCGCGTTTCTGCTTCACTGTTATGTGAGAGCCATGGAGAAGTAGTCGGGGGGCTTCTCTCCTTGCACCCATCCATCGCCATTTGCGATTTGAACCTTGCATCCATCACTCCATGAATCCATCGCAAGTAGTGAGTGACATGAATGACGCATGGTTTGGAAGAAGCATGTGTCTACAAAATGATTTTCCGCATCGAAAACTTGGTCGCTAGGTGCTTCATATGTATTCGTTTCACTTGCGCTGTTTGGTTCTCCACGCTTGCACACATTTTGAGGGTCTAATTTTGTTTCGTGCAACCAGCTTTCCATGTGTGCAACGCAAAACAATGTCTCATTTGCATTCTTCTCATTTTCGTTCGCTTGGCGTCATGGGTGGTGTCATTTTTTTCCGCATGCTGCAAAGCATGCCTTAGTAGCCACCGGGTGCAATTCTAACCACGTTTCTAATGTTCAAAGGCGTTAAGTCCTTTGAACATTGGACATTGACACAAACCAAATTGGTCTTGGCAGGCACGTGCAGCACTTGAGGTCAACGTGGTGCAATGAATGCTCTGGTGGGGTATCCCTAAGCATCTGATAGCACTCCGTTAGATAACCGTTTTAGATGATGTCCACGGCGAGGACCCACAACCGGAGACACGTAAACAGGCAACAAAAAGCATATAACAAGCTACAAAAAATGGACACTCAAAAATGGATTGATTTTGCTTTGGACTCATCGTTGCCACATTGTTGAAACGACAACGTCGTCGTCGTAGTTCATTGTGTGCCAATTTCTAAAACCCTTTCCCAAGAAACAAAGGACCGCAGCCCTGGAGGGCCCCCGAGGCTGAAGCCTATTGATCTCTGAGACATGCATTTTGGTAATCAATTGTGGCTTTCGCAAAATACTCCTGTTACCTCTAGCAAACGAGAAGGATGTAGGGAGCGACAACAACTCTTTGGCACAGTTCTCAAGGGTTGGAGAGCTCTCGGGGCAGATTCCCCACAGGTTTAGGCCGAAGGCGCGTGCACCCTCGTCTGCGTCCTGTTTGCGAGGCACGGAGCTTATACAACAGTATATGCAATACAACACATTGAGCTCCTGCTTGCTTTGGCCATCGGGAACCTCAACCATCTGCGCCACAAACCCGTACGGGGAGACCGTGTTCCAGTTTCTAAGGGACTGCTTCCATTGCAACCAACACACCTGCATGTGCTACGTTAAATCGTTCGGGTTCCGCTTGCCGTGCAACCAACAGAGCTCTACTAATCCCCTGTTCCATTTCCCACATACACTTTGTGTCTTCTCACTCATCCACAGAGTTGTGTTATGGGCGCAAGCCAATTTCCCGCTTTGTGTATGCTTGCCTAACGTTGCCCGCTGAAGAGTACGCATCATAGCAAATTTGAATACATTAAAACCGGCGTGAGGAGCTCAAGTTTTTCTGCATATGTGCTAACTCTACCTTGCTAGTTCGAGCTAAGCACGTGCACGGTTGAGGAGAAGGGGCCAAGCTCGAGGCATGCCTCAGGGAGAGGGCAAAAGCAACGGAATTGGAGGGAAAGAGAGATTTCGAAGGGAGATTGCTCCGAGCATTGTACGTTGATGACTTGGTGTAAGTGAAGTGGCGGCCATGACAGTTGCAGTGCTGAGAGCCGCGATACTTGAAGGCGTCGCTCAAAGTGTGACAATTTGAATACCATGCTCGGCTAGAGGAGGTGTTTGGGGTTTGATAAGGCGAGCCCAAATCAGGGTGTGCCTGCCACTTGACTTTCCCCTTGAAAGGCATGCACCATGCACGCATAGGGTGATGGGCGTACACAAGACAAGGTCATGCAGTCTCGCCTCTCACATTCATGCATGGTGGGCATTCCGGTCTCCTTTCTTCCTTTTTCTGTATGCATGACCAGCGGTAGGTCTGATTGGTCTCTATCAGAAGGGATCGATGACCTGAGACGAGCCTAGCTGTACTAGTATCTTTGTGTATACAATGGGTGGTGATTGCTTGGCATTTTGAAACAGCTGGAATTGCTCGGTGCTCCATGCTTGCTCATTATCCAAACAAAGTGAGTGAAAATAGTGCTCTTAGGGGTTCCACATCTACATTAGCTTCAACAACGTGCCGCGCTCTGTTAATACTACTGTGGGATACGCGGCGAAACAAAACATACCTCATAAACAACCAATACAACCCCTACACGCCTACTATCTTCAACAACGTACTACTACTACTACTATTACTACGACTACTGCAACTGCTGCTGCTGCTGCTGCTGCTGCTACGACTACTTTTCCACTTTTGAACATACAAACTAGCATCCAACGGTGATTTTAAGGCTGCACCCTGCAGCACTGGTGACACATGCCCAGGGAAATACCGCCGTCTGACATTGCATGTGGTGCCCTGATACGCCCCCTCCCTTGCCTGTGTTGTTTTGTCAATCCCTCCCTGCTCCTACGGCCGCATACCGCGAGCCTTGGCATGGGTTTCCCCAAGCACTAAGAGTCATTTGACTTTACCATTTTGGTTCTAACGCGGGTTCATCACAGTGACGTGCTACGCGCCCAACGTGCATCACCTCGTGAACCGACCGTTTCTCTGCAGAAAGCTTTCGCTCAGGCCATTGAACTCTTTTGCATGTGCTTTGTCTTGCCGTGTTTCTGAGCCGTGGTAAAGTGAGCCTTCATTGAAGCAGAGACAATGCTGTAGTGTCCAAGACGGTTTGGTGCATACCTGTGGTGTTCATAGGGCCCTGGCTGGGCGGAGGGAGCGACACCTCAACGCTCAATGACGGATGATGCATTGTGAAACTCCGAAACAAGCTTCTATGCCACTGTGTTCACACATTCATGCTGTTTGAGTCCGTTGACTCTGCATGTGCGAATGTTTTGCGTTGAGTTGTGCATACTCCCTACACATGGGGTGTTCGTGTGTGTTGTATAATGGGGTTTGACAGAACGCGGTAGTACACTGACGCAAGTACAAGCTGGTGGCTACCATTAGGGTACCAGCAGTGCATACGTGTTGTGCCCTGGTAATTTTGGTGCGGTGTACCAGCACTGCACTCGCCGTTTATTGGGGTTGCTAGTATACCACGATCCCCCTGTCATTGATGTCACAGGCCTCCATGGCGGCTGTGTATTTGCCT
>OZ038404.1:6509805-6872305 GCA_964036045.1 Eutreptiella sp. 'Long Island Sound 2002' | reverse complement strand
AACCCAAGCGCGTATGCCGCACGCCGCAACCGCTTTGTCCACTTCAGGCGTGTGCACTTTAGAGCATACCCCTCGCCTGATTCGGGGGCGAGTCGTTGAGGTGGCGATGGGGGGGGGGTGTCCTTTCGGAATGACATCTGGTGCCCCCCCCCCCCCGTTCTACAGCACTGGCGCCTTCGGGGGGTCGCCGCATGGCCTCCTCCCACTGCGCGTGCTCGACCAGGTGCTCCCGCGTCTTGCCGTACCACAGCCCTCCAGCGCCCGCTGCCGCCCCGCCTCCGGCACCGCGGCGTCGCGCGCGCCGCCCCTCTCCTTCCTTCCCACTCCTCTTTGAAGTTCTGTGCCCTGGAGCGGGTGCAATCAACCAACACCTTCGCTTGCCTCACCTTCATTGGGTCTTGCCTGCCCCCGTCCCTCAGAAATCCGGTGGCGGTTGGGAGGTGGCGGTGTTACACAGGGTTGTCGACGAAAGGTTCCACCAAGACATTCGTTTCGCTCACCTTCGTCAGCCCCGCCCCCCAGGGATGCATTGGAAGGGGGGGAGGTATCCCCCCCCCCCCCCTTCGAGGGCGCCCAGCCTATGCCCAGCCACTGTCTCCCTGACGCCGAGTGCCAGCTTCGATGGCATTTGTAACCGACAGTAACCGCCCTCAGCCGCTTTGGTAACCTCCTCCAACCGCCTGCCTAACCGCCTCTGGGGCTGCCTACGAGGTCCCTTCCCTTGTAATGCACCCCCCCCCCCTCCCTCCTCTCTTTGAATACATCCCTGGCCGATGGGCACTACCGCCTACGGAGGGAAAGGGTCCAAGGGAAGGGCAGCGAATGGCGATCGGCCAATAGGCGCCGCCGGCTGCAGACGAGCACGATACACCAAAGGCGACATGCCAGACCCCCCCCTGAAGGTAAGAACAGCAACTGACTGTGATTGTCTGACTAGCTGTAGTCAGGCATGATGTTCCGTTTTCTGTTTCAGATACCGTGTGTGTCTTGAGGTTCAACCAGGTTTGGCCTAGAGAATAAAGATGCCCTTGTGCCTTACGGTGGAGTGCATTGCCTCTGGTTTGGAGTTTTTGCTGCGCTGTCTGTTTGTTTTTCTATCAATACAATCCACTCAACTGATGAGGCCTCAGCCCCACCCCATCCCCGGGGTGTCTTTAGAATGATTCAAAACCCAAGGGGGCGGGGAACCCCCCCCCCCCCCCCAAGACCAAAGTGACCACCGGGGGGGAAAACGAAATTTGCAAAATGCAAAATCTGGCCAGGCCATTTTTGGTACACAGAGTTCTGGGTCCCTGACCCCCTCCCCCCCCCCCCCCCCCCACGCTCCAGGATGCACGCCTGACCCAGTAGAGTCCTGATGACCGCAACCCAAGCCAGGGGGAAGAGGCCAGAACAAACATCGAGTGGAGTGCATTGCCTCTGGTTTGCATCTGTCTGTTTTTCAATGGGGTCTCAGCCCCCCGGAACGTTAGGATTGTGGCCGAGTTCGGCCAGCAGCAGCAAACACGCCCCGAGTGCAGCGTGGCCTGGCATGGAACACGGCGTGTCCGCCGCAACCCAAACTCAGTCCGTAGTGCAGCGTGACCTGGCGATAAAGCCTCGAACCAAGGAGCCCCACAACTCTAGCCCAAGCCCTGGGAGGATGGGGAGCAGCACAATGGGCCAATGGGCCCTTCAGTGGCCAGTCGCACATGAAACTGAGAAGGCAACGAAGGCCGCGTGAAGGCGGGCGCCGCTGGAGCACAGTGGCGGGTCCACACCTGACCTTTGGAGCCCCCCTTCTTTGGCGTGACAGGCAGCCCCGCCGGTCGCTTCCGTCCGCCCCCAACGGCCCTCCACCCGGTTTGTGCCCGCCAGACACTTGCCTCCCAACCGCTGCTCCAACCGCCGCTAACCGCCTTTGCAACCGCTCTTGAAACCCACGTTGGGCCCGTAGCCCCTCCAGCACATCCCTTCGGGGGGCGGGGAGGGGCAACCACTGGGCGCCGCTGACGCCCAACGGCACATACTGCCACATCCAGCACAGCCCCAACACACCACGAACGCGGAAACGACACCAGCAGGAGCACCGGCCGCAGAGGCCGACAGAACGCAGCGACCCGACGCAACATGCGAAGGGACGAACGGGTGACTGTCCAGGGCCCCATAAAGAAACCGCAACCCAACGGAATGTCACACAGGGGGGCTGGCCGCTAGTGCCTGCTTGTTGGGGTGGGGTGTCAGAAGGCCTGCGAAGGTGTCAGGCCATGCGAGAGTTCCCTTTCGTGTATGGTCCATGGCGTGCGTCGGCTGCTGCGCATTCACACGCTGACTTGATGATGGTACATGCCCTCGATCTGCGGCGGCTCCTCCTTCACAAATGCGCGGCCACAGCGCAATGGCTCAAACTGGGTCATACGTACTCAGGCAATGGCAGAAAGCATGTGTACCAGGGGTGACCCAGAACAAAGACAGAGCAAACCCGAGCTGAGGAACCGCATTGATGACCATTAGGGACACCAGAAGATGCATGGAATGTTCCATTGACGACGCTCTCTTTGTGCTTTCCCTTGCCTCCTAAAACCCCGTGAGACCACACACTACCCGGTTATAGCAAAAATGTGTTCATGCACAGGTTTTCTCTAGGAAACCCCGTGCATGACCACCCGTCCAGGCCCATGGCTGAGGGTGACATCGCCCATAAGTGCTTGCGCAGCCAGTTTGCCATTGGTGGGGCAGCTTAGGCACTCAACAGAGGTGATGGGGGTATTTGGCCAGAATGGCCTCCACACCGGGTTCCAAATCGTCCGCAAACTTGCGGTTGATTGGGCCCCATGCCCGGCGGACGAGCTCATCCATCTCCCAGATGTTGGCCATGGGGCTCCCGTCTGGGCGGGCGATGTAGACGATGGGGTCGGAGGGGGCAAAGGCTTCCTCCTTTAACCACCGGTAGAAGGCTCCCGGTCGGGTGCCCCACTCTCTGGCGAGCCAAGCCTTTTAGGCTGCCCACCGGTCGCCCTCCTCTTATGGGGCTTATAGGACGGTTTGCGCACTTCGGTCCTCTAACAGAGCCTGCCGGCCAGCCACGGGCAGCAATGACCCTGCACACATGTCAGCCTACAACTCATGAGGGATTCCGCAAGCGGGTCAGCCGCTCCCTCAAAGCCTGCCAGGCCCGGGATTCCTCTAGAGAACACACAACTAGGCCCACCGGAGCAAGACAGCGGCAACTGATCGCTGTGCATAACGCTCCAATGGCTGCCTGAAGCACACCAGAGGCTCCGTTGTGGGTTGCCCTATCACTTGCTGCTATTGTGGGCAAAGGTGAATCTTCTTCAACAAGGCCCTTGTGCCCTTGCCGGGGCCCGAGGCAACAGATGCATGAGGCGCAGCTGCGCGAAGTCCGTCACGGAGGGGTGTGCCATGGCCAGCAACAACTCCTCAGACTTCCCTTGTATCTGTGGACAAAGCCCTTGAATCCGCGGACACTTCCCTTGTATCCGCAGACACTTCCCTTTAATCCGCGGACACTTCCCTTGTATCCGCGGACACTTCCCTTCAATCCGCAGACACTTCCCTTTAATCCCCGGACACTGTATCCGCGGACACTTCCCTTTTATCCGCGGACACTTTCCTTTTGTCCGTGGATTGTTCCCTTGTATCCGCGGTCACTTTCCTTGTATCGGTGGACAATTGCCTTGAATCCGCGGACACTTGCGTGTAATCCGCGGAAACTTTCCTTTAATCCGCGGACACTTCCCTTTAATCCCCGGACACTTGTCTTTAATCCTTGGACACTTGTATCCTTGTATCTGCGGACACTTCCCTTGTATCCGCGGACACTTCCCTTGTGTCCAAGGACACTTCCCTTGTGTCCAAGGACTCTTCCCTTTTATCAGCGGACACTTCCCTTGTGTCCGTGGACACTTCCCTTTAATCTGCGGACAGTTCCTTTTAATCCGCGGACACTTCCCTTGTATCCGCAGACACTTTTCTTGTTGTCTGCGGACACTTCCCTTGAATCCGCGGACACTTCTCTTGTCTCCATGGACACTTCCTCTTCCCGGACACTGGTCTTTAATCCTTGGATATTTCTCTTGTATCCGCGGACACTTCCCTTGTATCCGCGGACACTTCCCTTGTATCCGCGGACACTTTCCTTGTGTCCAAGGACACTTCCCTTTTATCAGCCGACACTTCCCTTGTGTCCGCGGACACTTCCCTTGTGTCCGCGGACACTTCCTTTCTATTCCCGGACACTTCCCTTGTATCCGATGACACTTCCCTTGTGTCCGTGGACAGTTCCCTTGTATCCGCGGACAGTTCCCTTGAATCTGCGGACACTTCCCTTGTATCCGCATACACTTCCCTTTAATCCGCGGACACTTCCCTTGTATCCGCGGACACTTCCCTTGTATCCGCAGACACTTCCCTTGTATCCGCGGACACTTCCCTTCAATCCGCAGACACTTCCCTTTAATCCCCGGACACTGTATCCGCGGACACTTCGCTTCAATCCGCGGACACTTTCCTTTTGTCCGTGGATTGTTCCCTTGTATCCGCGGTCACTTTCCTTGTATCGGTGGACAATTGCCTTGAATCCGCGGACACTTGCCTGTAATCCGCGGAAACTTTCCTTTAATCCGCGGACACTTCCCTTTAATCCCCGGACACTTGTCTTTAATCCTTGGACACTTGTATCCTTGTATCTGCGGACACTTCCCTTGTATCCGCGGACACTTCCCTTGTATCCGCGGACACTTCCCTTGTGTCCAAGGACTCTTCCCTTTTATCAGCGGACACTTCCCTTTAATCCGCGGACACTTCCCTTGTATCCGCAGACACTTTTCTTGTTGTCTGCGGACACTTCCCTTGAATCCGCGGACACTTCTCTTGTCTTCACGGACACTTCCTTTTCCCGGACACTGGTCTTTAATCCTTGGATATTTATCTTGTATCCGCGGACACTTCCCTTGTATCCGCGGACACTTCCCTTGTATCCGCGGACACTTTCCTTGTGTCCAAGGACACTTCCCTTTTATCAGCCGACACTTCCCTTGTGTACGCGGACACTTCCTTTGTATTCCCGGACACTTCCCTTGTATCCGATGACACTTCCCTTGTGTCCGTGGACAGTTCCCTTGTATCCGCGGACAATTCCCTTGAATCTGCGGACACTTCCCTTGTATCCGCGGACACTTCCCTTTAATCCGCGGACACTTCCCTTGTATCCGCGGACACTTCCCTTGTATCCGCAGACACTTCCCTTGTATCCGCGGACACTTCCCTTGTATCCGATGACACTTCCCTTGTGTCCGTGGACAGTTCCCTTGTATCCGCGGACAGTTCCCTTGAATCTGCGGACACTTCCCTTGTATCCGCGGACACTTCCCTTTAATCCGCGGACACTTCCCTTGTATCCGCGGACACTTCCCTTCAATCCGCAGACACTTCCCTTTAATCCCCGGACACTGTATCCGCGGACACTTCCCTTTTATCCGCAGACACTTTCCTTTTGTCCGTGGATTGTTCCCTTGTATCCGCGGTCACTTCCCTTGTATCCGCGGACACTTCCCTTGTATCCGCGGACACTTCCCTTCAATCCGCAGACACTTCCCTTTAATCCCCGGACACTGTATCCGCGGACACTTCCCTTTTATCCGCGGACACTTTCCTTTTGTCCGTGGATTGTTCCCTTGTATCCGCGGTCACTTTCCTTGTATCGGTGGACAATTGCCTTGAATCCGCGGACACTTGCCTGTAATCCGCGGAAACTTTCCTTTAATCCGCGGACACTTCCCTTTAATCCCCGGACACTTGTCTTTAATCCTTGGACACTTGTATCCTTGTATCTGCGGACACTTCCCTTGTATCCGCGGACACTTCCCTTGTGTCCAAGGACTCTTCCCTTTTATCAGCGGACACTTCCCTTGTGTCCGTGGACACTTCCCTTTAATCTGCGGACAGTTCCTTTTAATCCGCGGACACTTCCCTTGTATCCGCAGACACTTTTCTTGTTGTCTGCGGACACTTCCCTTGAATCCGCGGACACTTTCCTTGTGTCCAAGGACACTTCCCTTTTATCAGCCGACACTTCCCTTGTCTCCACGGACACTTCCTTTTCCCGGACACTGGTCTTTAATCCTTGGATATTTCTCTTGTATCCGCGGACACTTCCCTTGTATCCGCGGACACTTCCCTTGTATCCGCGGACACTTTCCTTGTGTCCAAGGACACTTCCCTTTTATCAGCCGACACTTCCCTTGTGTCCGCGGACACTTCCTTTGTATCCCCGGACACTTCCCTTGTATCCGATGACACTTCCCTTGTGTCCGTGGGCAGTTCCCTTGTATCCGCGGACAGTTCCCTTGAATCTGCGGACACTTCCCTTGTATCCGCGGACACTTCCCTTTAATCCGCGGACACTTCCCTTGTATCCGCGGACACTTCCCTTGTTTTCGCGGACACTTCCTTTGTATCCGCGGACACTTCCCTTGTGTCCAAGGACTCTTCCCTTTTATCAGCGGACACTTCCCTTGTGTCCGTGGACACTTCCCTTTAATCTGCGGACAGTTCCTTTTAATCCGCGGACACTTCCCTTGTATCCGCAGACACTTTTCTTGTTGTCTGCGGACACTTCCCTTGAATCCGCGGACACTTCTCTTGTCTCCACGGACCTTTCCTTTTCCCGGACACTGGTCTTTGATCCTTGGATATTTCTCTTGTATCCGCGGACACTTCCCTTGTATCCGCGGACACTTCCCTTGTATCCGCGGACACTTTCCTTGTGTCCAAGGACACTTCCCTTTTATCAGCCGACACTTCCCTTGTGTCCGCGGACACTTCCTTTGTATCCCCGGACACTTCCCTTGTATCCGATGACACTTCCCTTGTGTCCGTGGACAGTTCCCTTGTATCCGCGGACAGTTCCCTTGTATCCGCATACACTTCCCTTTAATCCGCGGACACTTCCCTTGTATCCGCGGACACTTCCCTTGTTTTCGCGGACACTTCCTTTGTATCCGCGGACACTTCCCTTTAATCAGCCGACACTTCCCTTGTATTCGTTGACACTTCGCTTCAATCCGTGGATGCTTCCCTTTAATTGCCGACTCCGGATACAAGGGAAGTGTCCGCGGACACAAAGGAACTGTCTGCAGATTAAAGGGAAGTGTCCACGGACACAAGGGAAGTGTTCGCAGATACAAGGGAAATGTCCACGGATACAAGGAAAGTGTCCGCAGATTCAAGGGAAGTTTCCGCGGATACAAGGGAAGTGTCCGCGCATTAGGACACTTCCCTTGTATCCGCGGACACTTCCCTTGTATCCGCGGACACTTCCCTTTAATCTGCGGACACTTCCCTTGTGTCCGCGGTCACTTCCCTTTTATTCGCGGACACTTCCCTTGTGTCCGCGGACACTTTCCTTGTGTCCGTGGACAGTTCCCTTGTATCTGTGGTCACTTCCCTTGTATCCGCGGATACTTCAATTGAATCTGCGGGCACTTCCCTTTAATCCGCGCACACTTATCTTTTGTCTACGGACACTTCCCTTTAATCCACGGACACTTCTCTTATGTCCGCAGACACTTCTCCTGTGTCCACGGACACTCGCTTGTGTCCAGGGACACTTTCCTTGTGCACGAACGTCGGCTCTGCCCATCGGCCTGGCCTTGACCCACCCCACGGTGCTCTTCCGCAGGCACCAGCACAATGGAGATCCCATCCACCTTCGTTGACAGCGCATTCTCGATGGACATCATGCGGGACCCGGTGTCCACGCCACAAGGGCACACCTTCGAACGCGAGGCCATCTCAGAGTGGGTCCGCGTCAAAGGCACCTGTCCGCTCACCCGCGAGGCACTTTCTCTCGCCGATCTGACCCCGAACCGGGCGCTCCGGTATGTCGTGGCACCCGCTTTGCTGTCCTCCGAAAGTGCGTGCCGCCGTTCTGCCCTGCCTCCAAGGCATGTCGCCTGAACGCACGAAACACGTGCACGCGCCCGCGTCTCTGCAGCGCGGCCATCGAAGAGTTCCTGATGGGCAACGAGGCAGTCCGAGCGCAGTTGGAGCGGCTGCAGAACGCGCGGCACGAGCTCCAGCGCCAAATCAACTTCGGGACCATCACGCCGGCGGACCCGATCTATCGGTACATTGACCCGATCAACCGGTCCATCATGGTGGACCCCGTTACCGCGGAGGACGGGAAAGACTACGAGCGCCGGAACATCGAGATGTGGATCGCGAGCCAGACAGACGGAGAGCCGCTCGTGTCTCCCGTGACCCGCAAGCCGATGGGGCCGACGCTGACTCCAAACGCCCGGCTGAAGAAGGAGATCCAGCAGGTGAGTGTTGTGCCACAGGAGTGGGGGGCGGGGGGGGGGGGGTTGTGGGCGGCCTGAGGACGGAGGTGTGTGGACAGCAAAAACAGTCAAACGACCCCCACAGCAACCAGCACAACCCCCAATACGCCAACTACTGGGGGCCGCTCACGCCCAAACGGCACATCCCGCTACATTCAGCACAGCCCCGGCACACCAACGACTGGGCTCCGCGAACGCGGAAACGACACCAGCAGGAGCACCGGCCGCAGCGGCCGACAGAACGCAGCGACCCGACGCAACATGCGAAGGGAAGAACGGGTGAGTGACCAGGGCCCCGTAAAGGAACAACAACCGGACGGAATGTCACACGGGGGTTTGTGCGGGGGGGGGGGGGGGATTTCGCCGTTCAGAAGATGGCGACGTTTTGGGACACGCCACAGGCCCGCGTGCATGACTTGCATCCAGATCTCATGCGTCATCGCCCGAAACAGGTGGATCAGGCGCGTCCGGAGGCCCGCTTTCTATGACCATTGTGTTGAGCCAGTGCGTGGCAATGTCGGAGTCTCATTCTTGTGCTCGTTTTGTATAATTTATTGCAGGCATTCGGACGTATGGCGCTTTGAGCTTTGGGGGTCCCAAGGGTGGCAAAACTTTCCCGTTGGGAATTTGTCGACGAGCAAGGATGGTCTCAGTCCATTTCGTGTGTATCAAGTGGACGAAGTCTACAAAGTTGTATGGACACGAAATCGGTCGGACTGGAGATCCCCCCCCCCCCACGCTCTACTGTCCTCTTGGTGCTTGGCAATGACCAGCTTTAGCTTTGCACTCCGACTGTCGCTGCATGTGCGTATGCTTCGTTGACATCATGCAGTTTGTGGACGGCCTTCGGGCGCCTAAACCTACGGCTGCTGGCGAGGCTGAGGCTGGTACTGGCGAGGCTGAGGCTGGTACTGGGGCTGGCACTGGCGACCCGGTTGAGTCGGTGCGGAACCTCAATCGCATCTTCGCAATCATGGACGACCTCGAAGACATCCTGCAAGAAGTGTTGCAAGGGTGGCAGCCACCACGGGTCGTCGTGATCGGTAACCAGTCTGAAGGTGCGTGTTGTCGTAAGCAGTGCCAACCTGTGCCCTTGAGCATGCCCCTGTAGACCCCACCGTGAACCCATGCAGTCGTCATGGGTCGTTGGATCTAATGTCAGGACAGCAACTACCCCCCCCCCCCCCACCCCATGAACCCCCGCAAGAATAATTCCTGCAGGCGAAGGTGTGCAGGTGAAGCTGAGGGCTGTGCATACCTCCGACCGGGGCCCCAGGGGGGGGAGTAAGCTGAGTTTGCTCCGTTAGAGAACAAATGAACGGTGCTGCAGAGCGCTTGGGGGCTGTGACCGGTCGCCTGTGTCATGGGGGCGTTCGGTAGCTGAGTATCCGCTGCTTCATGGCCCATGAACCCCCCGCGCCGGGGGGGGGGGGGGTATGGGATTCTGGAACACAAGTTTGCTCTCGGGCGCTTCCCCCCCCCCCACGATCGCTCTTTACACATTGCGGATGTTTTCGCCCAGGGGTAGTGGCGGGGGGGGGGGGGGGGGTTAGAGGTGGTGGTGGTGGTTGTGAGGGGGTTATGGGCCCTTCAGCGGGTCGCTCCCTAGCTCCGCCGCGGCCTGCCCAGGGGCCCCCGGGGCACCCGTGGGCCGTGGTCAAGTGCCTCGGCGGTGATCGGGAAGCGGGGCACGGCCGCAGGGCCGGGCCCCGTTTTCGCTGCTCTGTGGACGGGTCAGCGTGGAGCAGTCGAGCCCCGTTGCGGAGCAGGGGACGGGGCGCACGGAGTGGCGGCCGGCGCCCCGCCGTTCCGCAGGACCGAGCACAGTCCCCAGCCAGGGCCTGGCGGCAAGGGGGGCAGCCTGTTCGAATCCAGACAGCCCCCCCCCCCCCCCTTCTCCAGGCCCCCAAAGTTTTCGAACCCGTCTTTCTCCAATTCGAGATTCTTGGGAGAACTGTTGGCGGCAAAGGCGCCAGAAAAACATTTTTGGCCTCTTGAGGGGGAAATCACCTCGCAGAGGTTGTTAGATCAAAGCCAGGCAGGCGTATATATGGGGAAAACGCCACATACCCTCCCATTTTGGCCTTTTTGGGCCTATTCGCGTACCCTACCCCAAGGGGTTGAATTGTTAGTTTAACCCCTTGTAAAATCATTATTTTGTCCAATAAAGGCATCCCCCAATGAGTTTTTGGTCCGGACCCCCCCCAGACCCCCCACTTGAAACCCACACTTTTTTGAGGTTTTCAGGGAGGGGGGGGGGGGTCAAAAAAATGACCCCCCTTTTTTTGGGTCGAAAATCATGAATCTTTTGGTTTTTTTCGATTTTGAGCCGAAAAAGTGTTTCCGGGTCCCGACTCTATGGGGTTTGTATGGGGCGGAGTGGGACGAGCGCTAATGCAGTTTATGCGGTTTTAGCCATTTTTGGTATGTTGGCGGTTTTGGTGACCTCGGTGACCCCGTGGTACCCACTCTGAGGGGTGTGAGTGGGGATGTTGTGACAGTATATGCGTACTAGGATACGGAAGGACGTTTTTTGCAGTCTGTAGCTTTCCCGAGGGCCGGTCAAATGCCCGTGCCAAAGACGCGAAATGGCTATTTCCACCAATAATGGCTTGGTCAATGGGCCGGTACACAACCTGCTTATACATTTTTTCACCCCCGGCAGCTCAAAAATCGAAGTTTTTGAAACTTGTTTTTTTGATGTTGTGACCACACAATATGACCATCCAAGCTATGTAAAGCATGTTTTAGGCCGTATTTACGTGTTTTTCTCCCTATTTGGATATTGGGTGGGTGGGGGGGGTCCTCCCAAGGGATTGGTACACAACCTGCTTATGCAGTTTTTCACCCTGGACAGCTCAAAAATCGAAGTTTTTGAAACTGGGTTTTTTGGTATTGTGATCACCTAAAATGACCATCCAAGCCATATACCCACATGTCGGCCATTTCTGATTTTGTCCCTGTGCTAAGCATTGGGAGCCATTGATTTCTCCTCAGTAGCGGGTGACACTTGTTCAATGCAATCGTCACCCTGGGCAAATGTTAAATGCAATCGTCAGCCCGCGGACAAGGGCCCCTGGCGCGGGGAGCTGCCACCCACATTGAGTATTGCGTCCGATCCATCTACTCCTCAAGCGGAGCCGCTAGCCTTGCTACGCTAGTGGTGCCCCACTCAGCAATGAGTGTGGGCGAAGCGTGGACCCGCGTGACCATCAGCGTTTGGTGGTCGTGTGGCAACCCGGGAGTGGAATTGCAGTACACAATGTGCAATGTGGGGTGTTCCTTTTGTTTGTTTGTTTGTTTTACAAGCCTACATTGGTCGGTGTTGTTGCGCAACACAGAAGGCAGGCTTTCAATGGGGACCTCGAGAAGGCATGGGTTATGTTACTTGTGTGCCATCAAACAATACATTGAGCAATCAATCAAATTGCCATTAGCAACAATCACCTCGCAGAGGTTGTTACATCAAAGCCAGGCAGGCGTATATTGGGGAAAACGCCACATACCCCCCAATTTTGGCCTTTTTGGGCCTATTCGCGTACCCTACCCCAAGGGGTTGACTTCTTAGTTTAACCCCTTGTAAAATCATTATTTTGCCCAATAAAGGCGCCGCCCAATGAGTTTTTGGTCCGGACACCCCCAGACCCCCCCCACTTGAAACCCACTTTTTGGAGGTTTTTCAGGAGTTGGGTGGGGGGGGGGGGGTGGGGGGGGGGTCAAAAAATGACCCCCCCCTTTTTTGGGTCGAAAATCATGAATCTTTTGGGTTTTTTTCGATTTTGAGCCGAAAAAGTGTTTCCGGGTCCCGACTCTATGGGGTTTCTATGGGGCGGAGTGGGACGAGCGCTAATGCAGTTTATGCGGTTTTAGCCATTTTTGGTATGTTGGCGGTTTTGGCGACCTCGGTCACCCCGTGGTACCCACTCTGAGGGGTGTGAGTAGGGTTCTTGTGACAGTATATGCGTACTAGGATACAAAAGGACGTTTTTTGCAGTCTCTGGCCGTGCCGAGGGCCGGTCAAGTGCCCGTGCCAAAGACGCGAAATGGCTGTTTCCACCAATAATGGGCTAGTCAATGGGCCGGTACACAACCTGCTCATGCAGTTTTTCACCCTGGGCAGCTCAAAAATCACCTCGCAGAGGTTGTTAGATCAAAGCCAGGCAGGCGTATATAGGGGAAAACGCCACATACCCCCCCCATTTTGGCCTTTTTGGGCCTATTCGCGTACCCTACCCCAAGGGGTTGAATTGTTAGTTTAACCCCTTGTAAAATCATTATTTTGTCCAATAAAGGCATCCCCCAATGAGTTTTTGGTCCGGACCCCCCCCAGACCCCCCCCACTTGAAACGCACTTTTTTCAGGTTTTCAGGGAGGGGGGGGGGGGTGGGGGGGTGGGGGGTGGGTGGTCAAAAATGTCGAAAAAAATGACCCCCCCTTTTTTTGGGTCGAAAATCATGAATTTTTTGGTTTTTTTCGATTTTGAGCCGAAAAAGTGTTTCCGGGTCCCAACTCCATAGGGTTTGTATGGGGCGGAGTGGGACGAGCGCTGGTGCTGTTTATGCCCTTTCAGCCATTTTTGGTATGTTGGCGGTTTCGGTGACCTCGGTGACCCCGTGGTACCCACTCTGAGGGGTGTGAGTGGGGATGTTATGACAGTATCTGCCTCCCACCATACGAAAGGACGTTTTTTGCAGTCTCTAGCCTTGCTTAGGGCCATTCACAACCCGTGCCAAAGACGCGAAATGGCTGTTTCCACCAATAATGGCTTGGTGAATGGGCCGGGACACAACGCGCTTATGCAGTTTTTCACCCTGTAGGGCTCAAAAATCGTATTTTTCGAAACTTGTTTTTTTGATATTGTGACCACTCAAAATGACCATCCAAGCTATGTAAAGCATGTTCTAGGCCGTATTTACGTGTTTTTCACCCGATTTGGGCATTAGGTCCGGGGGGGGGGGTCTCCCAAGGGATTGGTACACAACCTGCTCATGCACCTTTTCACCCTGGGCAGCTCAAAAATCAAAGTTCTTGAAACTGGTTTTTTTGATATTGTGATCACCTAAAATGACCATCCAAGATATGTAAAGCATGTTTTAGCCCGTATTTATGTAGTTTAAACCTTATTTTGGGTGTGTGTTGCTTGGGATAGATGCTCTGCGAGGTGGACTTGCCGAAGGCAATAGAATCACCTCGCAGAGGTTGTTAGATCAAAGCCAGGCAGGCGTATATAGGGGAAAACACCACATACCCCCCCATTTTGGCCATTTTGGGCCTATTCGCGTACCCTACCCCAAGGGGTTGAATTGTTAGTTTAACCCCTTGCAAAAGCATTATTTTGTCCAATAAAGGCATCCCCCAATGAGTTTTTGGTCCGGACCCCCCCAGACCCCCCCCACTTGAAACCCACTTTTTTCAGGTTTTCAGGGAGGGGGAGGGGGGGGGGGTCAAAAATGTCGAAAGAAAATGACCCCCCCTTTTTTTGGGTCGAAAATCATGAATCTTTTGGGTTTTTTTCGATTTTGAGCCGAAAAAGTGTTTCCGGGTCCCGACTCCATAGGGTTTGTATGGGGCGGAGTGGGACGAGCGCTAATGCAGTTTATGCATTTTTCAGCCATTATTGGTATGTTGGTGGTTTTGGCGACCTCGGTGACCCCGTGGTATCCACCCCGAGGTGTGCGAGTGGGGAGATTGTGGCAGTATATGCCTACTAGGATATGAAAGGACGTTTTTTTGCAGACTGTAGCTATGATGAGGGCCGGTCAAATGCCTGTGCCAACTACGCAAAATGGTGGTTTCCACCAATAATGGCCATTGATGAATGGGCCGGTACACAACCTGCTTATGCAGTTTTTCACCTTGGGCAGCTCAAAAATCGAAGTTTTCGAGACCTGTTTTTTTGATACCGTGATCACTTGAAATGACCACCTAAGGTATGTAAAGCATGTTTTAGGCTTTATTGACATGTTTTTCACCCTATTTTGGTGTTAGCTCCGCGGGGGGGGGGGGGGGGGCTCCCAAGGGACCAGTGCACAGCCTGCTTATGCAGTTTTTCACCCTGGGCAGCTCAAAAATCGAAGTTTTCGAACATTGTGCTTTTGATATTGGGACCACACAATATGACCATCCAAGGTATGTAAAGCATGTTCTAGGCCGTATTTACGTGTTTTTCACACGATTTCGGTATTAGGTCGGGGGGGGGGGGTCTCCCAGGGGATTGGTACGCCACCTGCTAATGCGGTTTTTCAACCTAGGCAGCTCAAAAATCGAAGTTTTCGGAACTTATTTTTTTGATGCCATGATCACTTGAAATGACCATCCAAGCTATGTAAAGCATGTTTTAGGTCGTATTTATGTAGTTTCCACCCTATTTTGTGTGTGTGTTGCTTGGGATAGATTCTCTGCGAGGTGGACTTGCCGAAGGCAATAGAATCACCTCGCAGAGGTTGTTAGATCAAAGCCAGGCAGGCATATATATGGGGAAATCGCCACATACCCCCCCATTTTGGCCTATACGCTTACCCTACCCCAAGGGGTTGAATTGTTAGTTTAACCCCTTGTAAAGTCATTATTTTGTCCAATAAAGGCATCCCCCAATGAGTTTGTGGTCCGGACCCCCCCCAGACCCCCCCCCCACTTGAAACCCACTTTTTAGGGGGGGGTGGGGGGGTGGGGGGGGGTCAAAAATGTCGAAAAAATGACCCCCCCTTTTTTTGGGTCGAAAATCATGAATCTTTTGGTTTTTTTCGATTTTGAGCCGAAAAAGTGTTTCCGGGTCCCAACTCCATGGGGTTTGTATGGGGTGGAGTGGGACGAGCGCTGATGCAGTTTATGCACTTTTCGGCCATTTTTGGTATGTGGGCGGTTTTGGCGACCTTGGTGACCCCATGGTACCCGCCCCGAGGTGTGCGAGTGGGGAGATTGTGACAGTATATGCCTACTAGGATATGAAAGGACGTTTTTTGCAGTCTCTAGCTGTGCCGAGGGCCCGTCAAATGCCCGTGCCAACTACGCGAAATGACTGTTTCCACCAATAATGGCCTAGTGAATGGGCCGGTACACAACTTGCTCATGCAGTTTTTCACGCTGGGCAGCTCAAAAATCGAAGTTTTCGAAACTTGTTTTTTTGATGTTGTGAACACCCAAAATGACCATCCAAGGTATGTAAAGCATGTCATAGGCTGTATTAACCTGTTTTTCACCCTATTTGGGCATTAGGTCCGGGGGGGGGGTCTCCCAAGGGATTGGTACACAACCTGCTCATGCAGCTTTTCACCCTGGGCAGCTCAAAAATCGAAGTTTTCAAAACTGGTTTTTTTGATATTGTGATCACCAAAAATGACCATCCAAGGTATGTAAAGCATCTTTTAGGCTGTATTTACATGTTTTTCACCCTATTTTGGTATTAGGTCCGGGGGGAGGGGGGGGGGCTCCCAAGGGATTGGTACACAACCTGCTTATGCAGTTTTTCAACCTGGGCAGCTCAAAAATCACCCCGCAGAGGTTGTTAGATCAAAGCCAGGAAAACGCCACATACCCCCCCATTTGGGCCTATTCGCGTACCCTACCCCAAGGGGTTGAATTGTTAGTTCAATTCCTTGTAAAATCATTATTTTGTCCAATAAACTCATCCCCCAATGAGTTTTTGGTCCGGACCCCCCCAGAGCCCCCCACTGGAAACCCACTTTTTAGGGGGGGTTGGGGGGTTGGGGGGGATGGGGGGGGGGGTCAAAAATGTCGAAAAAAATGACCCCCCCTTTTTTTGGGTCCAAAATCACGAATCTTTTGGTTTTTTTCAATTTTGAGCCGAAAAAGTGTTTCCGGGTCCCAACTCCATAGGGTTTGTATGGGGCGGAGTGGGACGAGCGCTAATGCAGTTTATGCACTTTTCAGCCATTTTTGGTATGTTGGCGGTTTTGGCGACCTTGGTGACCCCGTGGTACCCACTCTGAGGGGTGTGAGTGGGGATGTTGTGACAGTATATGCCTACTAGGATACGAAAGGACATTTTTTGCAGTCTCTAGCCTTGCTGAGAGCCGTTCACAACCCGTGCCAAAGACGCGAAATGACTGTTTCCACCAATAATGGCCTAGTGAATGGGGAGGTACAGAACCTGCACATGCAGTTTTCACCCCGGACAGCTCAAAAATCGAAGTTTTCGAAACTTGTTTTTTTGATATTGTGACCACCCAAAATGACCATCCAAGCTATGCAAAGCATGTTTTAGACCGTATTTACGTGTTTTTCACCCTATTTGGGTATCAGGTCCGGGGGGGGGGGGGGGGTCTCCCAAGGGACGGGTGCGCAACCTGCTTGTGCAGTTTTTCACCCCGGACAGCTCAAAATCGAAGTTTTCGAAACTTGTTTTTGTGATATTGTGACCACCCAAAATGACCATCCAAGGTATGTAAAGCATGTTATAGGCCGTATTTACGTGTTTTTCATCCTATTTGGGTATTAGGTCCGGGGGGGGGGGGGGGTCTCCCAAGGGATTGGTACACAACCTGCTTATGCAGATTTTCACCCCAGACAGCTCAAAAATCGAAGTTTTTGAAACTTGTTTTTGTGATATTGTGACCACCCAAAATGACCATCCAAGCTATGTAAAGCATGTTTTGGGCCGTATTTACGTGTTTTTCACCCTATTTTGGTATCAGGTCCGGGGGGGGGGGGTCTCCTAGGGGATTGGTACACAACCTGCTTATGCAGCTTTTCACCCCAAACCGCTCAAAAATCGAAGTTTTCGAAACTTGTTTTTGTGATATTGTCACCACCCAAAATGACCATCCAAGCTATGTAAAGCATGTTTTAGGCTGTATTTACGTGTTTTTCACCCTATTTGGGTATTAGGTCCGGGGGGGGGGGGGTCTCCTAGGGGATTGGTACACAACCTGCTTATGCAGCTTTTCACCCCAAACAGCTCAAAAATCGAAGTTTTCGAAACTTCTTTTTTTGATACCGTGACCACTCAAAATGATCATCCAAGGTATGTAAAGCATGTTTTGGCCGGTATTTATGTAGTTTCCACCCTATTTTGGGTGTGTGTTGCTCGCGGTAGACTCTCTGCGAGGTGGACTTGCCGAAAGCAATAGAATTGAAGTTTTAGAAACTGGTTTGTTTGATTTTGTCACCACTTAAAATGACCATCCAAGGTATGTAAAGTATGTTTTAGGCCGTATTTACGTGCTTTTCACCCGATTTGGGTATTAGGTCCGGGGGGGGGGGGGGTCTCCCAAGGGATTGGTTCACAACCTGCTCGAACTGCCCCGTGGTACCTCCCCGGGTCGCGCCGGGCCGCCAGGTGCTCGTCCCCGAGGCCCGACGGGCGGGGGCGGCGGCATTGTCCTCCTGGCTGGGGCGGGCCCGCCCAGCTTCAAAGGCCCTCCCTGACTCGGGCCCCCCGGCGGCGCGCCGGTGTGCGGCCCCGCCCAGGGTGCTGGGCACGCGCCCTCCCATGGCCCCGGGGCAGGACGCCTCCCGGCCCACAAAGCGCCGGACGCCTAACCGGGCTAATCGGGGGGCCCCCGGGGGGATGTCGCACCGGGAGTCGGGTGAGGGGGCCGCGGACCCCCTATCACCCCACCCACCAGGGGGGGGAACCAATCCGATACCGACGCCCCCGGCGCTCCCCCCCCGTGGGGAGGACGAGGGAGTGCCGCCGAGTGGGGGGGGGCCTGAGGGGCCCCCCTTGTCCCGGCCAGTGGGGGGGGCGCAGCACCGGGTCCGTCCCCCCCCTCCCCCCCAGCCGGAGCGGGGGCCTCGGCCGAGCCCGAGCTGCGACAGGACGCCCCCCCCCAGCAGCCCCCCCTCCCCTCCCTAGCAGAGCGACCCCCGGCGTCGCTACCCGACGTGTTCGCCCGCATCTTTGCGGCCCTGAGTAGCCGCGCGCCGCCGCGGCGGAGGCCCCCCCGGCGGGCGCCACGACGACCCCCCCCCAAAGCCGCCAGGACGGTGGTGGACATGATGCGCGCGCGCCCGCCCTCCCCACGGGCCATGGGTGGCGCAGCGGCAGGGGACCCCCTCTCCCCCCCCACTAACCCAGTGGCGGGCGCGCCTCCGGCGGCATCGCCACCCTAGTCTGCACTGCCGCCGCGGCGGCAGCACGGCAGGGCCAGCACAGAAGAGACATAGTCCCCTCCGGCTCGTCCCTCCTGGCCGCCGTGCAGGCTCAGGCGGGGGGCCTGTAGGGGAGGACACGGGCGCCTGAACTCGACTCGGCCCACCTCCCCGCCCCTCTGCCTCTGTACATAGACCAGTGGACGTTAATCGACGAATGCCGTATTTGCGTGTTTTTCACCCTATTTGGGTATTAGGTCCGGGGGGGGGGGGGGGGGGTGGCTCCCAAGGGATTGGTACACAACCTGCTTATGCAGCTTTTCACCCCGGGCAGCTCAAAAATCGAAGTTTTCAAAACTGGATTTTATGATATTGTGATCACTCAAAATGACCATCCAAGGTATGTAAAGCATTTTTTAGGCCGTATTTATGTAGTTTTACCCTATTTAGGGTGTGTGTGGCTTGGGGTACATTCTCTGCGAACTGGACTTGCCGAAGGCAATAGAATCACCTCGCAGAGGTTGTTAGATCAAAGCCAGGCAGGCAGGCGTATATAGGGGAAAACACCACATACCCCCCATTTTGGGCTTTTTCGCGTACCCTAACCCAAGGGGTTGAATTGTTAGTAAACCCCTTGTAAAATCATTATTTTGTTCAATAAAGGCATCCCCCAATGAGTTTTTGGTCCGGACCCCCCCAGACCCCCCCCCACTTGAAACGCACTTTTTTCAGGTTTTGAGGGAGGGGGGGGGGGTGGGGGGGGGTCAAAAAATGACCCCCCCCTTTTTTGGGTCGAAAATCATGAATCTTTTGGTTTTTTTCGATTTTGAGCCGAAAAAGTGTTTCCGGGTCCCGACTCCATGGGGTTTGTATGGGGCGGAGTGGGACGAGCGCTAATGCAGTTTATGCACTTTTCAGCCATTATTGGTATGTTGGCGGTTTTGGCGACCTTGGTGCCCCCGTGGTATCCACTCTGAGGGGTGCAAGTGGGGATGTTGTGACAATATATGCCTACTAGGATACGGAAGGACGTTTTTTGCAGTCTCTAGCCTTGCTGAGAGCCGGTCACAACCCGTGCCAAAGACGCGAAATGACTGTTTCCACCAATAATGGCCTAGTGAATGGGCCGGTACACAACCTGCTCATGCAGTTTTTCACCAAAGGCAGCTCAAAAATCGAAGTTTTCGAAATTTTCGAAACTTGTTTTTTTGATATTGTGACAACCCAAAATGACCATCCAAGGTATGTAAAGCATGTTATAGGCTGTATTAACCTTTTTTTCACCCTATTTGGGCATTGGGTCCGGGGGGGGGGGTCTCCCAAGGGATTGGTACACAACCTGCTTATGGAGTTTTTCAACCTGGGCAGGTCAAAAATCGAAGTTTTTGAAATCACCTCGCAGAGGTTGTTAGATCAAAGCCAGGCAGGCGTATATATGGGGAAAACGCCACATACCCCCCCATTTGGGCCTATTCGCGTACCCTACCCCAAGGGGTTGAATTGTTAGTTTAACCCTTGTAAAATCATTATTTTGTCCAATAAATGCATCCCCCAATGAGTTTGTGGTCCGGACCCCCCCAAACCCCCCCCTACTTGAAACCCACTTTTGAGGGGGGGGTGGGGGTGGGGGGGGGGGGGGGGTCAAAAATGTCGAAAAAATGACCCCCCCTTTTTTTGGGTCGAAAATCATGAATCTTTTGGTTTTTTTCGATTTTGAGCCGAAAAAGTGTTTCCGGGTTCCGACTCCATAGGGTTTGTATGGGGCGGAGTGGGACGAGCGCTAATGCAGTTTATGCACTTTTCAGCCATTTTGCTATGTTGGCGGTTTTGGCGACCTCGGTGACCCCGTGGTACCCACTTTGAGGGGTGCTAGTGGGGATGTTGTGACAATATATGCCTACTAGGATACGGAAGGACGTTTTTTGTGGTCTCTAGCCTTGCTTAGGGCCATTCACAACCCGTGCCAAAGACGCGAAATGACTGTTTCCACCAATAATGGCCTAGTGAATGGGCCGGTACACAACCTGCTTATGCAGTTTTTCACGCTGGCCAGCTCAAAAATCGAAGTTTTCGAAACTTGATTTTTGATATTGTGACCACCCAAAATGACCATCCAAGGTATGTAAAGCATGTTTTAGGCCGTATTTGCGTGTTTTTCATCCTATTTGGGTATTAGGTCCGGGGGGGGGGTCTCCCAAGGGATTGGTACACAACCTGCTTATGGAGTTTTTCAACCTGGGCAGCTCAATAATGGAAGTTTTCGAAACTTGTTTGTTTGATATTGTGACCACCTAAAATGACCACCCAAGGTATGTAAAGCATGTTTTAGGCCGTATTTACATGTTTTTCACCCTATTTGGGTATTAGGTCTGGGGGGAGGGGTGGGGGGGGGGGGCTCCCAAGGGATTGGTACACAACCTGCTTATGCAGTTTTTCAACCTGGACAGCTC
This sequence comes from Eutreptiella sp. 'Long Island Sound 2002', assembly GCA_964036045.1. Taxonomy (NCBI): domain Eukaryota; phylum Euglenozoa; class Euglenophyceae; order Eutreptiales; family Eutreptiaceae; genus Eutreptiella; species Eutreptiella sp. 'Long Island Sound 2002'. Next base: position 6,851,460 of record OZ038404.1, on the reverse strand, counting down.
AAAAATCGAAGTTTTGGAAACTTGTTTTTTTGATATTGTGAGCACCTAAAATGACCATCCAAGGTATGTAAAGCATGTTTTAGGCCGTATTTACGTGTTTCTCACCCTATTTGGGTATTAGGTCCGGGGGGGGGGGTCTCCCAAGGGATTGGTACACAACCTGCTTATGCAGTTTTTCAACCTCAGCAGCTTAAAAATCGAAGTTTTTGAAACTTGTTTTTTTGATATTGTGACCACCCAAAATGACCATCCCAGGTACGTAAAGCATGTTTTAGGCTGTATTTGCGTGTTTTTCACCCTATTTGGGTATTAGGTGGGGGGGGGGGGTGGCTCCCAAGGGATTGGTACACAACCTGGTTATGCAGTTTTTCAACCTCGGCAGCTCAAAAATCGAAGTTTTCGAAACTTGTTTTTTTGATATTGTGACCACCCAAAATGATCATCCAAGCTATGTAAAGCATGTTTCAGGCTGTATTTGGGTGTTTTTCATCCTATGTGGGTATTAGGTCCGGGGGGGGGGGGGGGGGTCTACCAAGGGATTGGTACACAACCTGGTTATGCAGTTTTTCACTCTTGACAGCTCAAAAATCGAAGTTTTCGAACGTTGTTTTTTTTGATATTGCGATCACCTAAAATGATCATCCAAGGTATGTAAAGCATGTTTTAGGCCGTATTCGCGTGTTTTTCACCCTATTTTTGGTTTGTGTTGCTCGGGGTAGATTCTCTGCGAGGTGGACCTGCCGAAGGCAATAGAATTTGTTTTTTTGATGTTGTGACCACCCAAAATGACCATCCAAGGTATGTAAAGCCTGTTTTAGGCTGTATCTGCGTGTTTTTCATCCTATTTCGGTATTAGGTCGCGGGGGGGTGGGGGGGGGTCCCAAGGGATTGGTACACAACTTGCTTATGCAGTTTTTCACCCCGGGCAGCCCAAAAATCGAAGTTTTCAAAACTGGTTTTTATGATATTGCGATCACCTAAAATGACCATCCAAGGTATGTAAAGCATGTTTTAGGCTGTATTTGCGTGTTTTTTCATCCTATTTGGGTATTAGGTCCGGGGGGGGGGGGGGGGTCTCCCAAGGGATTGGTACACAACCTGCTCATGCAGTTTTTCACCCCGGGCAGCTCAAAAATCGAAGTTTTCAAACTGGTTTTTATGATATTGTGATCACCAAAAATGACCATCCAAGGTATGTAAAGTATCTTTTAGGCTGTATTTGCGTGTTTTTCACCCTATTTGGGTATTAGGTCGGGGGGGGGGGGGGGGGTCTCCCAAGGGATTGGTACACAACCTGCTTATGCAGCTTTTCACCCCGGGCAGCTCAAAAATCGAAGTTTTCAAAACTGGTTTTTATGATATTGTGATCACCAAAAATGACCATCCAAGCTATGTAAAGCATGTTTTAGGCTGTATTTGCGTGTTTTTCACCCTATTTGGGTATTAGGTCCGGGGGGGGGGGGGGGGGGTCTCCAAGGGATTGGTACACAACCTGCTTATGCAGCTTTTCACCCCGGGCAGCTCAAAAATCGAAGTTTCCAAAACTGGATTTTATGATATTGTGATCACTCAAAATGACCATCCAAGGTATGTAAAGCATTTTTTAGGCCGTATTTATGTAGTTTTACCCTATTTAGGGTGTGTGTGGCTTGGGGTAGATTCTCTGCGAACTGGACTTGCCGAAGGCAATAGAATCACCTCGCAGAGGTTGTTAGATCAAAGCCAGGCAGGCAGGCGTATATAGGGAAAACGCCACATACCCCCCATTTTGGGCTTTTTCGCGTACCCTAACCCAAGGGGTTGAATTGTTAGTAAACCCCTTGTAAAATCATTATTTTGTTCAATAAAAGCATCCCCCAATGAGTTTTTGGTCCGGACCCCCCCAGACCCCCCCCCACTTGAAACGCACTTTTTTCAGGTTTTGAGGGAGGGGGGGGGGGGGGGGTGGGGGGGGGTCCAAAAAATGACCCCCCCCCTTTTTGGGTCGAAAATCATGAATCTTTTGGTTTTTTTCGATTTTGAGCCGAAAAAGTGTTTCCGGGTCCCGACTCCATGGGGTTTGTATGGGGCGGAGTGGGACGAGCGCTAATGCAGTTTATGCACTTTTCAGCCATTATTGGTATGTTGGCGGTTTTGGCGACCTTGGTGCCCCCGTGGTATCCACTCTGAGGGGTGCAAGTGGGGATGTTGTGACAATATATGCCTACTAGGATACGGAAGGACGTTTTTTGCAGTCTCTAGCCTTGCTGAGAGCCGGTCACAACCCGTGCCAAAGACGCGAAATGACTGTTTCCACCAATAATGGCCTAGTGAATGGGCCGGTACACAACCTGCTCATGCAGTTTTTCACCAAAGGCAGCTCAAAAATCGAAGTTTTCGAAATTTTCGAAACTTGTTTTTTTGATATTGTGACAACCCAAAATGACCATCCAAGGTATGTAAAGCATGTTATAGGCTGTATTAACCTTTTTTTCACCCTATTTGGGCATTGGGTCCGGGGGGGGGGGGTCTCCCAAGGGATTGGTACACAACCTGCTTATGGAGTTTTTCAACCTGGGCAGGTCAAAAATCGAAGTTTTTGAAATTCCTTTTTTTGATGTTGTGACCACCCAAAATGACCATCCAAGGTATGTAAAGCCTGCTTTAGGCTGTATTTGCGTGTTTTTCATCCTATTTCGGTATTAGGTCGCGGGGGGGGGGGGGTCCCAAGGGATTGGTACACAACCTGCTTATGCAGTTTTTCACCCCGGGCAGCTCAAAAATCGAAGTTTTCAAAACTGGTTTTTATGATATTGTGATCACCAAAAATGACCATCCAAGGTATGTAAAGCATGTTTTAGGCTGTATTTGCGTGTTTTTCATCCTATTTGGGTATTAGGTCCGGGGGGGGGGGGGGGTCTCCCAAGGGATTGGTACACAACCTGCTCATGCAGTTTTTCACCCCGGGCAGCTCAAAAATCGAAGTTTTCGAAACTGGATTTTATGATATTGTGATCACCAAAAATGACCATCCAAGGTATGTAAAGCATGTTTTAGGCTGTATTTGCGTGTTTTTCACCCTATTTGGGTATTAGGTCCGGGGGGGGGGGGGGTCTCCCAAGGGATTGGTACACAACTTGCTTATGCAGCTTTTCACCCCGGGCAGCTCAAAAATCGAAGTTTTCAAAACTGGTTTTTATGATATTGTGATCACCTAAAATGACCATCCAAGGTATGTAAAGCATGTTTTAGGCTGTATTTGCGTGTTTTTCACCCTATTTGGGTATTAGGTCCGGGGGGGGGGGTCTCCCAAGGGATTGGTACACAACCTGCTTATGCAGTTTTTCACCCCGGGCAGCTCAAAAATCGAAAATTTCAAAACTGGTTTTTATGATATTGTGATCACTCACAATGACCATCCAAGGTATGTAAAGCATTTTTTAGGCCCTATTTATGTAGTTTTTACCCTATTTAGGGTGTGTGTGGCTTGGGGTAGATTCTTTGCGAGGTGGACTTGCCGAAGGCAATAGAATTTTTCTTTTTTGCCCTATGTGTCCTCCTTTAGGAACTAGATTTTTGTCAAGGACCGCCCTCAGGAATTAAAATCACCTTGCACAGGTTGTTAGATCAAAGCCAGGCAGGCGTATTCAGGGGAAAACGCCACATACCCCCCCCATTTGGGCCTTTTTGGGCCAATTCGTGCACCCTACCCCAAGGGGTTGAATTGTTAGTTTAATCTTTTGTAAAATCATTATTTTGTCCAATAAAGGCATCCCCCAATGGGTTTTTGGTCCGGACCCCCCCCTAGACCCCCCCCCCCCACTTGAAACCCACTTTTTTGAGGTTTTCAAGGAGGTGGGGGGGGATGGGGGGGGGGTCAAAAATGACCCCCCCCTTTTTTCGGGTCGAAAATCATGAATCTTTTGGTTTTTTTCGATTTTGAGCTGAAAAGGTGTTTCCGGGTCCCGACTCCATGGGGTTTGTATGGGGTGGAGTGGGACGAGCGCTAATGCAGTTTATGCGGTTTTAGCCATTTTTGGTATGTGGGCGGTTTTGGTGACCTCGGTGACCCCGTGGTATCCACTTTGAGGGGTGTGAGTGGGGATGTTGTGACAGTATATGCCTACTAGGATACGGAAGGACGTTTTTTGCAGTCTCTAGCCTTGCTTAGGGCCGTTCACAACCCGTGCCAAAAACGCAAAATGACTGTTTCCACCAATAATGGCCTAGTGAATGGGGAGGTACAGAACCTGCATTTGCAGTTTTTCACCCTAGGCTGCTCAAAAATCGAAGTTTTCGAAACTTGCTTTTTTGATATTGTGACCACCTAAAATGACCATCCAAGGTATGTAAAGCATGTTTTAGCCCGTATCTACTTGTTTTTCACCCTATTTGGGTATTAGGTCCGGGCGGGGGGGGGGGGGGGGCTCCCAAGGGATTGGTGCACAACCTGCTTATGTAGTTTTTCACCGTGGGCAGCTCAAAAATCGAAGTTTTCGAAACTTATTTTTTTGATACCATGATCATCTAAAATGACCATCCAAGGTATGTAAAACATGTCTTAGGCCGTATTTACGTGTTTTTCACCCTATTTGGGTATTAGGTCCGGGGGGGGCTTAGGCGGCCGAAACAGATACACATTTGTATCGCGGCTGTTCGAAAAATGAACAGACAAATATGGTTGGTAAATTGTACCAAATACCCACCTTTTTTGTCAACCGTTTTTCGAAGCGGGAATGGGTCTCAAAAAAGTCAGTTTTTCAACAAGGCTGTACAAAAGGGGTGCCTTTTCACACTTCTTCATCAGGAATTGGGAGGCCTCGCAATCCAAAAATCATTTTTGTGAGAAAATGGAGCTATTTACCCACATTTTGGATTGCGAGGCCTCGTAGTACACTCAATTGGAATGTGTAAAAGCACCCCGTTTCACCAATAGGTGGTTGCTGTTCAGTGCAGCTATCAATGTAAATAGGTGTATTTCTAAATATGCATTTTGACAATCGGGGGGAAAATGGCCAAATTACCCAGTTTGGAATGCGAGGCCTCGCATTCCAATTCAGAATGTGGGTAATTCAAGGCATTTGCCTGCATTTTCAATTTGGATTGCGAGGCCTCGCAATACAAATTGAAAATGGCATAATTTACCTACATTCGTCAGTCAGTGAGCATGAAAAGGCTTAAAAAAACATCATGACAAAACGAAAGTAAAAAAGGACGGTACCTAACTCAAAGTACCCCAGATTTTGGGCCTCTACCGGAAAAATATAGGTAATTTGCCAAATCCAGCATATGCTTTTTTGGGCCGAAAACATGCATGTTTGGGGGTAAGGGGAACAAAAAGCTGACTGCTTAAATTTTTCCTTGGCAAAAAGTAGGTAAATGATGCAAATTACCTAGTCAAAAATTGCAGACACCCCGGTACAAAAGTGTACCCGTTTCGGCCGCCTAAGGGGGGGGCTCTCCCAAGGGATGGGTACACAGCCTGCTTATGCAGCTTTTCACCCGGGGCGGCTCAGAAATCGAAGTTTTCGAAACTGATTTTTTTGATACCATGATCACCTAAAATGACCATCCAAGGTATCTAAAGCATGTTTTAGGCTGTATTTATGTGTTTTCCACCCTTTCTGGGTATTAGGTCCGGGGGGGGGGGGTCTCCCAAGGGATGGGTATACAACGTGATGGTGCAATTTTTTTTACCCTGGGCAGCTCAAAGATCAAAGTTGTTGAAGCTTAGTTTTCTGGTACCGTGATCACTTAAAATGACCATCCAAGCTATGAAAAGCATGTTTTAGGCCGTATTTATGTCTTTTTTCCCCTATTTTGTGTGTGCGTTGCTTGGGGTAGATTCTCGGCGAGGTGGACTTGCCGAAGGCAATAGAATCACCTCGCAGAGGTTGTTAGATCAAAGCCAGGCAGGCGTATATATGGGGAAATCGCCACATACCCCCCCCCATTTGGGCCTATTCGCGTACCCTACCCCAAGGGGTTGAATTGTTAGTTTAACCCCTTGTAAAATCATTATTTTGTCCCATAAAGGCATCCCCCAATGAGTTTTTGGTCCGGACCCCCCCAGACCCCCCCCCCCACTTGAAACCCACTTTTTAGGGGGGGTGGGGGGGGGATGGGGGGGGGGGTCAAAAATGTCGAAAAAATGACCCCCCCTTTTTTTGGGTCGAAAATCATGAATCTTTTGGTTTTTTTCGATTTTGAGCCGAAAAAGTGTTTCCGGGTCCCGACTCTATGGGGTTTGTATGGGGCGGAGTGGGACGAGCGCTGATGCAGTTTATGCACTTTTCAGCCATTTTTGGTATGTTGGCGGTTTTGGCGACCTTGGTGACCTTGTGGGTGGGGATGTTGTGACAGTATATGCCTACTAGGATACAGAAGGACGTTTTTTGCAGTCTCTAGCCTTGCTGAGAGCCGGTCACAACCCGTGCCAAAGACGCGAAATGACTGTTTCCACCAATAATGGCCTAGTGAATGGGCTGGTACACAACCTGCTCATGCAGTTTTTCACCCAAGGCAGCTCAAATTCGAAACTTGTTTTTTTGATATTGTGACCACCCAAAATGACCATCCAAGCTATGCAAAGCATGTTTTAGGCCGTATTTGCGTGTTTTTCAACCTATTTGGCCGCAGACCCCGTGTTGCCCCGGCTAGCGGGGGGGGGACAAAGCCAGACGCCGGCCCCCCTGGCACTCTCCGCCTGCACGGAGGACGTGGGAGCGCCGCCAAGTGGGGGGGCAACAGGGCCCCCCCTGAGCCGGCGGGCGGGACGGGACGCAGCGGCAGGACCCTCCCCAGCCCCCCCCCCCCCCCCCTCAGGCAGGGCGACCCCCAGCGTCGCTCCCGGACGTTTTCGGCCGCATCTCGGCGGCCCTGAGCAGCCGTGCGCCACCGCGGCGGCGGTCTCCACCGCGGGCGCGACAGCGCCCACCCCCCAAGGCCACCAGGACGGTGGCGGACATGCTACGCGCGCGCCCGCCGCCCCCCTCCCCCGCACAGGCCGCGGACGGCGCAGCGGGCGCCCCCCCCCCCCTCGGACCCAATGGCGGACGCGCCCCCGGCGGCGTCGCCATCCCAGTCTACACTGCCGCCGCGGCGGCAGCACGGCAGGGCCAGCACAGAAGAGACATAGTCCCCTCCGGCTCGTCCCTCCTGGCCGCCCAGCAGGCTCAGGCGGGGGGCCTGTAGGGGAGGACACGGGCGCCTGAACTCGACTCGGCCCACCTCCCCGCCCCTCTGCCTCTGTACATAGACCAGTGGACGTTAATCGACGAATGCCGTATTTGCGTGTTTTTCACCCTATTTGGGTGTTAGGTCCAGCGGGGTGGGGGGGGCTCCCAAGGGATTGGTACACAACCTGCTTATGCAGCTTTTCACCCCGGGCAGCTCAAAAATCGAAGTTTTCAAAATTGGATTTTATGATATTGTGATCACTCAAAATGACCATCCAAGGTACGTAAAGCATGTTTTAGGCTATATTTACATGTTTTTCATCCTATTTGGGTATTAGGTCCGGGGGGGGGGGGGGGGTCTCCCAAGGGATTGGTACACAACCTGCTTATGGTGTTTTCAACCTGGGCAGCTCAAAAATCGAAGTTTTCAAAACTGGATTTTATGATATTGTGATCACCTAAAATGATCATCCAAGGTATGTAAAGCATGTTTTAGGCTGTATTTGCGTGTTTTTCATCCTATTTGGGTGTTAGGTCTTGGGGGGGGGGGGGCTCCCAAGGGATTGGTACACAACCTGCTTATGCAGTTTTTCACCCTGGGCAGCTCAAAAATCGAAGTTCTCGAACCTTGTTTTTTTGATATTGTCACCACTTAAAGTGACCATCCAAGGTATGTAAAGCATGTTTTAGGCCGTATTTGCATGTTTTTCACCCGATTTGGGTATTAGGTGCTCGGGGGCGGGGCTCCCAAGGGATTGGTACACAACCTGCTTATGCAGTTTTTCACCCCAGGCAGCTCAAAAATCGAAGTCTTCAAAACTGGATTTATGATATTGTGATCACTCAAAATGACCATCCAAGGTATGTATAGCATGTTTTAGGCCGTATTTACATGTTTTTCATCCTATTTGGGTATTAGGTCCGGGGGGGTGGGGGGGGCTCCCAAGGGATGGGTACACAACCTGCTTATGCAGGTTTTCACCCTGGGCAGCTCAAAAATCGAAGTTTTCGAAACTTGTTTTCTTGATGTTGTCACCTCTTAAAATGACCATCCAAGGTATGTAAAGCATTTTTTAGGCCGTATTTATGTAGTTTCTACCCTATTTAGGGTGTGTGTGGCTTGGGGTAGATTCTCTGCGAGGTGGACTTGCCGAAAGCAATAGAATTTTTTTTTCGCCACCAAGCGCCAACAGCTGCCAACCGCCAGCGGCGACCAACCGCCAACCGCCAACCACTGCCAACCACCACCAACCGCCAATTACCAACCGCCGCCAACCGCCACCAACCGCCACCAACCTCCAGTCGCCAAACCGCCAACCGCCAATCGCCACCAACCATGGTTGAAGATATGAGCTACACGCGGCTTTTTTGCAAAACTGCCGTCCAGGGACACTGGCCCAGGGGGTTCAGGCGTTCGGGCCAACACTGAAGAGGACAGCATGAGCCCCTGTTGGAAACCGCCTGAACGGGGGCCGAGTCCACAGGCCCGCAACAGTTGACAGGAGGGAGTTGTGTTGGCATCGGAGGACAGAAGCAAAGGACAAGAGTTGCCCCAACGCAATCGGGAATTCCTGCAGGAGCGAGGATGCAGAAACGGAGTGGCACAGCCCAGACTTGCCACCACCATCTGCCAGCTCAGACATGATCGGATGGAGCAGGGTCCTACCGAGCCACACGCTGGACGCAGCACGTTCCTACTGAGTTCTGGTGGTGCGGGGGGGCGGGTATTACTGAGTGGCCGTTGATACGGGGCCGACCGCTACTGAGAACCAGTTTCCCTGCCAGACGCTAGTGGCATGTCTGGCACAACCACAAAGGCAAAGGGGGGGAAGAGGAAGAGCAGGAGCGGATGGGATGCATGTGACGGGAGGTGCGAGAGCAGCGAGTGCCGGTCGGCGACATTATCAGAGGAAGCCTGGTAATGAGACAGAATGCCATTTGGGGTGCCATGGTGTCCATGATACGAAGCAGAGATACGGTGTCGTGCAAGGGCGGTGATAGGTGGTGGTGGCGGGGGCTGTTGGCGGTGGTGGAGGAGGTTGTAGGTGGTGCTGGTGCTCGAAGCCAAGATACCTAATGAGGTGATCAGGGCGTGTGTGTGGCTGCGGTCAGCCACAGGGCTGCGCGAATACCCCCGATCTCCGTACTGCCCGTTCTGCAAAGCCTCGGTGCAGGACTGGGGCCAACATCTGTTTCAGAACTGCCTCAAAGTGTGTGCAGCAGTGCATCGTGCTTTTTGGGACCTGCTTCAAGACATGCAATTAGATGGATGGACAGTGGAAATGCAAAGTCTCACACAGGCAAGGGTCTCAGTCGAGTCAGTAAGCTTCCTGGTCAGGCTTGTGCATGATGATCATGTGGGCCAAGGGGAGGGAATCCTGTGGGTTACAACCTCAGGGCTCATCTATATGCCACACAGCATGCAGCCCAAAACCTTGATCTCCCGTGTTCAATCTCTCTCCCTAGTGTTCCTGCATACGCTGCAACACGTGCTCTGGTCTGACTCCGTGATAGAGCCACTGCAGCAATCAGAAATGGTGCCAGCTGGGCTCACCAGGCCCTGGGGTCTCGCGGTGTTCATCAGCGTCATGGTGGGGGCGGTCTCATCGGCTCAACTCAACCCTCCGGAGTCGCGTCCTCCATGGGTGAGGGTGGTGCCTACGGCCCGAACCGTCGTCTATGAACCGGGTCAGTGTTCACGTGATCCACTCTCAGTAACCATAGGACATGCACCGAGTGAGTGGCCCAGGGATTTTCGGATCTGCCTGGGACCGTGGACAGTGGAATGGGACGACATCCGGGGACAAGTGGACCTCCGAGAACTGGCGCATACGCTGAAACTGGCTTGAATTGGATTTTGCATCTACGTGCTCGTGGGGTGGACATCAATCCGTGGGGACGTGAGGTCAGTGGCAATCCTTCACTGGCGCTGGAGGCCCCAAAACCTGAACTGAACTGAACGAACTGGTGGAGGGGGTTGTAGGTGGTGGGGGAGAGGTTATGCGTGGTGGTGGAGGGGGTTATGGGTGGTGGTGGAGCGGGTTATGGGTGGTGGTGAAGGCGGTTTATGGGTGGTGGTGGAGAGGTTATGCGTGGTGGCGGAGGGGGTTATTGGTGGTGGTGGAGCGGGTTATGGGTGGTGGTGAAGGCTGTTTATGGGTGGTGGTGGAGGTTCTCATCGGTGGTCATTGAGGGTTATAGGTGGTGGTGGTGGTCCCTTTTACATGTTGGAATTTCTGCAGGCAAGTCGACGATTCTGGAGCGGCTGTGCATGATGCCGCTGTTCCCCCGGCGGCATGGGCTCTGTACCAGTGTCCCCATCAAGATCAACATCCGGCGCGCACCGGCACAACGGCCTACGACGCTGGAAGTGTGGGACACGGCGACCAACCAGCAGATCGGGCGCACGCGCGTGATCCCGCTCGACACCGGCGAAGTGGACATCCGGGCGGCGATGGCGGAGGCGGTCCGGGCCCAGAACGCGGCGGTGAGCGTCGACCGCGAGCTGCGGGTCTGCATCACGTCGCCGACGCTGCCGCCCATGAACATGGTGGACCTGCCAGGGACGGTGGAGTTTGGGGAGGAGAAGGAGCGGACCCACGGGCTGGTGCGCCGGTACATCGCCCAACACGAGGACAGCTCCATGTTCATCGTCGTGGTCAGAGCCGACAGCAGTCCCACGAAATGCGGCGTCTTCCAGCACATCCGAGAGCACCGGGCCGAGGGCCGGACGATCGGCTGCTTCACCTTCTGCGACAAGATGGACAGCGACGACCAGTACGACATGCTCCGGGGGTGGCTCTCGAACGCGCCGGGCGTTCCGGACGGTATCCCGCTGGAGCCCTACGGCTACGTCGCGACGATGAACAAGCCCGTCAGGGGCGGGGCCGCCGACGAGTCCAACCACGCGCGGCTGCTGCGGCAGGCGCAGAAGGAGCCCGCGTGGTTCCGCGAGGAAGGGTTCGACGCCGAGGTCCGGCAAGGGACGGCCACGACGCTGGCGCTGGTCAACAAGCTCGGGGCCATGTACACGGAGTACGTGCTGAAGACCTTCCTCCCGACGACGGTGGGCAGGTTGGGGCAGGAGCTGCTGCGGCACCGCCTGCGCTGCGGGGCCATTGGGTCGGTGCCGTCCCCGGGCAACCTGGCGCCGGGCGATTCTGGGCTGGCGGCGCTCCGCGAGGCCGCGACCGCCGCGGCCCGGCGGCTGATTGCGCCGTGCTTCGAGGCGGCCGCGGCCGAGTACGCCGCGCGCACGCTCGCCGGGCTGCAGGGGGCACTGGCCGACACCATCCCCGAGACCGTGACCGTGGGGGTCCGGGGCGTGGACGCGGCGCTGGCGGAGATTCAGCGCGGGGTCGTCGCGGCGTGCGCGAACGCGGTCGCGGAGGTCGGCGATGGCTGGACGGGGAGGTGCGCCGCGGCGCTCGCCGACGACGCGGCGCCGTTTCGGCTGCAGCGCTTCCCGCGCTTTGTGGCCCGGCTCTCGGCGTTTTGTGCGGAGCAGGCGCCGCACGTGGCCGAAGGGGCGGTGCGCAGCGTCGAGCGGCTGGTGGGAGCGGTGCTCAAGTGGGACTCGCCGTCGGTCGAGCTCGAGCACGACTTTGAGGCAGTGCCCGCGACCGTCGCGGTCCGGGTGTTGGGCCGATCCCGCGCGATCGGGATGGTCCTCAACATCTTCGCCACCGGCTTCGTGGTGCCCGCGACCGGCCTCGACGCGATGCTGGCGGCGGTGGTGGGCGAGGTGTTCGCCGATGCCGGGCAGGAGCGCGAAACGGGCCACGCCGAACGGGTGTGGCTGGGGCAACGCGAGGCTGACATCACCCGCGCCGCCCGGCGGCTGCTGCAGCTGGCGGACCCGGCGCTGCCGGTCGAGTCGGGCGAGCCGCTCCGGGACACGGTCCAGCGGGTGCTGCCGGACATGCCCGACGCCGCGCTGGCGGTCGACGTGCGCCGGTGCGTCGTCGAGGGCGCTGGCGTGGGCAGCGAGACGGCGGTCGTCGCGGGGACCGCGACCACGTTCACGGTCACGTCGCACCGCACGGACGGCGGGAGGATTGCGACCGGGGGACTGCCCTTCGCTGCGGTGGTGCGGCCTCGGCGGGCGGCGCCCGGGGCGGCGCCGCAGACGACGGCCGCGGAGATCGTCGACAACGGGGACGGCACTTATCGTGGCCAGTACAGCGTCGATGGGGGACTGGCGGATGCGGCGGCGGCGGCCGAAGGCCTAAAGACGTCGGAGTCCGTTCCGTTTCTGTGCGAGATCTCGTTGTACGGAGCGGCCGTCCCGGGGAGCCCCTTCGCCATCGCGATTCGACGGGGGGAGCCGGTGGATGTGACGTTCACCACGCTGGGGACCGAGGGGCACACCGGGCCCCTCACGATCGGCGCTCACTACGACGGTACGCAGCTCGAGGGCAAGGTGACCCTGATCGAGGGCTATCAGCGATGGGAGGTGCCGCACACTGGGCGGTACCGCATCGAGGCGCACGGGGCTGCCAGCCACCCGCAACGGTTTAGCGAGGGCGACAGAGATTGGTTTCGGCACGTGGGCAATGGCGCGGTCATGTGCGGCGAATTTCAGTTGCGGGCCGGGCAGAGTCTGCTCCTTCTTGTCGGCCAACGCCCGGTCAACCCGAGCAACAGCTTCTGCGGTGGTGGCGGTGGAACTTTTGTGACCATCGGCGCTGATCGCCAAACGGCGGAGCCCATTCTGATTGCCGGGGGAGGGGGCTCTTGGCGGACCTACAAATCAGAACGGGGGGACCCCAGTCTCTGCCACGCGACAACGGAACGGACGGGCGTCGACGGGGGCTTTGGAAGTCCAGGTGCTGGTGGCGGTGCCGGATCACGGAATGGGAACTCAAACCGTTCTGGATCGGGTGGCGCAGGGCTCTTGGGTTCCGTGACGGATCGTATTAATGACATGACATCAGCGGCGCAGTCGTTTCGGGACGGCGGGGCTGGTGGGACGCTCAACTACGAAGGTCATGGCGACTGCAATGGTGGCTTTGGTGGCGGCGGCTGTGGTGGCTACGGTGGGTCTGGCGGCGGTGGCGGCTACTCCGGCGGCTCTCCAGGGAACAACGATTCTGTAATGTCGGCAGGCGGCGGTGGTTCCTTCAACACCGGGGACAACCAAGCAAACCAAAGCGGCGGTGCCGCAGGGCGCACAGCCGGGCCCGGGACGGTGGTCATCCGGTCGATTTGAACATTGACAAAAAGACAGCCTCGGGGGGCCCGACGGCGCGCCTCGTTCTCGAATTCATTGGTCAAGCTTTCCCGTTGTGTTTGTCGTGTGCCGTCACGCGTGGATCCCACTCGCGTCGCGGCTGTTGTGCTGATCCCCCTCAATTCGGGTGCCGGGAAAAAGGCACGGGGCGGGCGGCCGGACCCGGTCCTTGTCTGCGACCCCCCCCCCCCCGCCCTCAAGTTTTGAGAGATCGTGGTGCAGGGGCCATGGCGCCAACAGCGCCGAATTTTTTTTGTATGCTTCGTTGAAGGGGCGAGAAGCCCCCCCCCCCCCCTTGGGAACCCCCCCCCCCCCCCGTCCGTACCGCCTATACCCCCCCCCCCCCCCTCCCACCAACCCCCCCCGCCAAGTTTTGACAGATAGCGGGTGGATGGGTCGCATCAGGACCGGTTCTAGTCGCCCCCCCCCCCCCCCCGTGCAAAAGGCTTACGTGCAGCAGCAGGTCTATGCCTCTGCCCAACAGCACAAACGACCAAACGCATCGCAGAACATTCCGAAACATGAACTGTTCTGTCGTTCCGTTTCCTTGACTCCTGCGATCGCATGTCACACACGATGGGCGCACCTGCGCAGTGCCCCATTGGCGCTGTGCAGCCCATGACCGGGGCCCTGCCACGCCCAGTCGGTGCCGTGCAGCGTTGCCCGACCCCCCACCCGGGCACATGGCCAGCCCCACGCCCCAGAGGGCAGGGGTCCAAGGTTCCCAAAATTTGGGAACAGTAGGCGACTAAACGCCGGTTGGGTGTGGGATACAGGAGAGGGTTTTTTACTAAAGGATCAAAGAGAGGAAAGTCTGTGACATAGGTTAAGGGATACAGATGGAGGAAAAACGGGGAAAAACGGGGGGAAAACGGGGGAAAACGGGGAAAAACGGGGAAAAACGGGGGGAAAACGGGGGAAAAACGGGGGGAAATGGGGGAGGATGGGAACTGTGATGAATGGGTCAAGCTGCTCAGGTCTCTTGCACTGCCACTATTTTTTATATGCATACCCCTGCTTATGTTGCTCTCATCTCCACACAGATATGTCCAATTTTCATCCTCATGAAGGTATATTGTATGTGCGCATACAACATTTGGTGTCACAAAAATGGGGTTCGTCGGTCAACTTTTAACAAAACGACACGAAGCTACCGGCGGGGCCGTACATTTGTTGGCATGTACGGCAGCATCAATGGGTGACGTGCATATTGATGAATTTCTTTTTGCTATGTGCGTCACCCTTTGGGGCTGGGATGCCTAACCCGGGAGAGCGCCTTGGCTTCAATTTGGTTTGCAAAAAATGCTCCCCACAGAATTATAAACGTGGGGGGGGTAAAATTCGGGTGGGTGGGTCTTGTCCAAAATACCCCCCCCCAGATTTCCCCCGTTTTTCCCCGTTTTCCCCCCGTTTTCCCCCCGTTTTTCCCCGTTTTTCCTCCGTTTTCCCCCGTTTTTCCCCGTTTTTCCCCGTTTTTCCCTGCTACTGGGAACCAAACGCCGATTGGGTATGGGAACCTTGGACCCCTGAGAGGGGGAAGGGATGCCCCTCTGTCTCCCGCGGCGGGTCCGCAGACCTTGGCCTCTGACCCGCGCTGGATAGCGCGTTGCCATCGACCCGAGACGATCGGCCGGGGGCCCGACGGCGGTCGCCGAAACGACATCCAGTTGGCACTCGGACTCGCCGGGGGGGGCACCCCCGTGTCTTACTGCCCCCCTTCGCGTGCCGCCGTCCATTCGCAGACGCCTTGTCTTCGGGGCGACAGGCCTTTGATGGATGAGTGGTGCACTGCGCATGAATTGCCCCCCCCCCCCCCTCCAGAAGGTGAACACGTACGTACACCCGAGGGTACACCCCCGCTTGCAGCGGCCCACGCGCCGCCCCGCCTTTCTTCTGCGGCCCTTCGTAAGTTTTGAGACTCCCCCAGGGATGCATTGGAGGGGGGGGGGGGGTTACCCCCCCCCCACCCCCTGCAGGGCGTCCCGCCAACGCCCAGCCACTGTCTTCCTGACGGCAAGTGCCAGCCTCAATGGCATTTGTAACCGACAGTAACCGCCCTCAACCGCTTTGGCAACCTCCTCCAACCGCCTGCCTAACCGCCTCTGGGGCCTCCTCTGAGGCGCCTTCCCTTCCGATGCTTCCCTGGACCCCCCCCCTCTGCGGCCGTGCCACCAGTGCGCATGCTTCGAATGCATCCGAACCGCTGCGTTTTGGTGCGGGGGCCTCGGGTCGCACGCTCCTCTGGACACGCACCGCACGTCACGACTGGTTCCCAAACGGGGGTTTCTGGGCCTGAACACTCCCCTGCCGGGCCCCGTGCCAAGGACCGTGTCTCTTTCATGTCACAGCCGCCGGGCGCCGGTCCCCCCCCCCCCCGTCACGCCCAGGCCCGCCGGACGCCTGGCGGGGACAGGTCCCCTCCAAAGCAGAGACCACGAGTTTGATCTCAGTTTACACGCACTGAGGCGCAGCGGGTCTGTGTCTGCAACTGCCCCCCCCCCCCCCCGCCTACCACCGTCAGGGCTAGGCCCCTCCCCCTGCGCGCAAGCCCAAGCTACGGCCTTGTCTACGCTCCAGCGGACTTGGGGACCGTATTAATTATGCACCTCATTTGATTCGCTACGAAATGTAGTGCAACCGTATAAGACATGGGTTTGGTGACAAATCTGCCAATTACATGGATTCATGGACACATTTGTTGTGATTGTTTGCCCACTTGAACCCACAGAGCTCTGATTTTGGGGATATTTGTGCATCATCTCTTGCACCAGCTCACCATGCCAGTAGTTGTGTGTGTCGCGCGCAAGCGCCGGCCTTGCCCAAGCGACAGTACGCGTAGGGACCGTATTAATTCCGTGCTTTTGCGCAGCTAAGACACGGCGGGCGGGGCACTCATGCGCATGTTTCATCCGCGTGTGCGTGCGACAGGAGAGGCCAGGGGTGCCACCTTGCCGGCGGTGATTGGCCACCAGCCCATTCCTTGACCACTCACTGCCATCGATGAGGTGTCAACCCACACCGGGCGATCTACAACCCCCGTCGGTTGCCGCTGACTGCCATCATTTACTAACTGCTGCTTGATCGCCGTCGGCCACACGCCATCCATCATTTGTCCTCAAACGATGCACCGTTCGAAAACAGTCGGAAGTTCGGCAGATGTGACGTTTGTCCAACTGTCGCCCGCACCTCCGCGACCCGCGACACAACTCCACGAAATCCCAAATCGTCCAAATGTCAAATGCAGGCCATCCCTCAGGCACCACTGGCCCAGTACCCTCTGTCCAGCGCTTCCAGAGTGCTTCAGCCTCCCGAGGGACGGCACCCCCGTTTGCGATTCAGCAACAGTCGGTGGGCTGCCGCAGGCCCCCCCTTTACCCCTCGCCCCCGCCTCTTCCCCGCACCCATGGCCGCACCCTGCGCGGCCTCCCTCGCCGCCTGCGCCCCTGCCCCTTCCTCTGCCGGCGCCTTCGTGCGGGCTGCCCGCCCCGATGGCCCCACGGGCCCCGGGTACCGCGTCTGTGCGTGCTCTTGGCCGCGGTGCAGCAGCCCCTCGGCGGCTGCAGAGGCCTCCCTCTCATCTGGAGACTGGACCCACGCCCCCCCCCCCCATTGCCCATCTGCCTCCCAACGGCTGTGCCCTCCTTCACGCCCTCAAGACCCAAGCGCTTCGGGTCGGGGCTGGGGCTTGGCTCTTGCTTTGAGTTTGCCGTTGGGGCGGCGATGGCAGACGCGGGCTCTGCGGGGGTTTGGTCTTCATGTGCCGGGGTTTTGTTCCTTTTTTTCTCGGGTTTGGGGGGGGGGGGGCTCTGACTTGGACGTGGACCCCCCGAAGGAGGTGGGCTGGTGGTACCCCCTCCCCCCCTTGCAATGCCCCCCCCCCCGTCTGGGCTCTGGGGGGGGAACCGTCTTTTGGCCCAAAAGGTACGGAAAATACCAGGCGCCGAAGGAGCCAAAGAACATTTTTACAACGTACCAAAGCTGATTTTCACTGTGATACTGTGGTACAGTTTTGTGGCGCAATCCCCCCGGCCCCCCCGCCCCCCAAGGGGGGGAACCGGCCTGACAAAAGGGGGGAGATTGCAAGGGAGGGGGGGGGTTATGTCGGCATCTCTGCTTCACTGGCGGACTCACAATTTTGTCTTGTGTTGTTACCGTTTTTTTTGAGGGCGCAGAAAAAAAGCGAACAAGTGCGCAAACACAGGGTCGCCGTGTTTGGACAAGCCCGTGTCAGGAAAAGGGCGAGGGGTACCCTCCTGTGGGCAATTGACGGTCGTCCCAGAGCATTCTGCGATGGCATTGCCGTGTGTACGGCAGTTTCGTATCTTATAATTCAGAGACATCTGCAGTCTCTTGGTCTGCCGCGCGATGGGGTGTGCCAGAGCCCCGAGCATTCCGGACAACGCTGCCGATGTAGAGGCCGGGAGCCCTGTCCCCGGTGCCCTGCATAACCCCCCCACCCCATTTGCGAGAACCACGCCCCTTGTCAGAGCATCAGAGCACATTTGTTGTGAGTGTTTGCCCATTTGAACCCACATAGCTCTGATTTTTGGGATGTTTGTGCATTATATTCCTCTTTCTTGCACCAGCTCGCCATGCAGTCTTCTCTTTTTGAACCCGCGCATCTACGGCCTTGCCCAAGCTACAGTAGGCGTAGGGACCGTAATTTGGGACTTTTGCGTAGCTTATACAGGGGGGGGGGTATGATGCTTGTTTTGTTGGTTCAGTCTTCGGGTCCAGAGAGGGTGGGAAGTTGAAGCACCTGGTGCCCCTCCATCAGCCGATATATATTGGATTTAGCTTTTTCGAGGCTTATTAGGGGGGGTCCAGTCTAACAGGGGCACGCATGACCCCCCTATGACCCAACTTCCTCTGACTCATGCCTAGGGCTTTGCTGAGTGGGGGCGGTCAGGAGGGGTTCCTAGGGAGTCGCCTTCAGGATGGGGCTGGGTCCTACCCAGTGGCCCCATGGGTGGCGCCCAGTTCTACCACCCCCCTCCTAGTTCGGGTCTTTTGATTGTTGCAGTCCTAAATACACAGATACAGACACACACACAGGTCAAAGTGCCATGATTCATTCCGTCAGTCAGCCAATTGCAGTTGCATATAATTCATGTGTATTTGAAAACATTATTGTTGAGCACTTCACAGTGCTGAAATTTTTCTAGCAGGCCTGGGGCCACAGATTTCAGCCCTGTTGTGTGCCTGTTTTCTACAACGCTTCCCTGATCAGGGCCACATCTGGCCCCAGTGGTATGTTGCGATCTAATGCACGCTGTTATTTTGTAGCATTCAACCACGTTTGTCAGCTTCTTTGACTGCTACATGAAGTATATGGTGCTGAAACTTTTTGAAGCAGGCCTGGGGTCATCAGTTTCAACCATCATCGTTTCAAAAGTTGCAGTTGTGTGTTTTCTTCGTATTTGCTCTTGTGTGCTTGCATGTGTGAAGAATGAAAGGCATGGGAAAACAAATGTTGAGCACCACAAGAAAAATGGTGTAAAAGCATGAAAAAATTGCAAAAGGTGGCTTATGTGAGCTCCACAACCACCACAAAGATGCAAGAGGTACCAAGCATGGGTCCCCACCACGTTGACACCAATGGCACAAGCTAGAAAATGCATACACAACGAATTTTTTTTGGATTTTTTACGAGAACTCGAGTCAATGGACCCCCCGTGCACGTGTCAATGGACCCCCCCCCCTTCGAAAGAATAAACATGGCCCCCCTTGCCAATGGCCCCCCCCTCTCGAAAGAAGAAACATGGCCCGGGCCATTGACACGGGGGGGGGGGGGTACCTTACCCCCTTGTAACCCCCCCCCCATTGCAATCCCCCCCCCCTGCCGCCCCTGGGGGGAACAGTCCCTTGGCCCAAAAAGCATAGAAAATACTAGGCGCCAAAGAAAAATTTTTATAAGGCACCGAACGCGCCGAAGCGGATTTACACTGTGATACTATGGTACAGTGGTGCAATCCCCCCCGCCCCCCCGAAGGGGGTCTGTAGTGAAACCTAGTAAAAAAAATTTTTTAAAAAAATTTTTTTTTACTAGGTAACAGTTTACTAGGTTCACTGGTTTTTTACTAGGTATTGGGAACCTAGTGAAAAAAAAAGTTTTTTTTTACTAGGTTTCAAAACCTAGTAAAAAAAAGTTTTTGTTTTTACTAGGTTTCGGAACCTAGTAAAAAAAAGTTTTTGTTTTTACTAGGTTTCAGAACCTAGTGAAAACAAAAGTTCTTTTTTTACCAGGTTACTGGGTAGCTACCTTGCCCACTTGTGGGCCACTTCTGATTCTGCCCCCCGCTCTGAAGCGGTGGGGATCCCCGAGGCGGCAGGGATTAAGTAGCCACCTTGCCCACTTGTGGGCCACTTCTGATTCTGCGCCCCGCTCTGAAGCGGTGGGGACCCCCGAGGCGGCAGGGGTTAAGTAGCCACCTTGCCCACAAGTGGGCCACTTCTGATTCTGCCCCCTGCTCTGAAGCGGTGGGGATCCCCGAGGCGGCAGGGGTTAAGTAGCCACCTTGCCCACTTGTGGGCCACTTCTGATTCTGCCCCCCGCTCTGAAGCGGTGGGGACCCCCGAGGCGGCAGGGGTTAAGTAGCCACCTTGCCCACAAGTGGGCCACTTCTGATTCTGCCCCCTGCTCTGGAGCGGAGGGGATCCCCGAGGCGGCAGGGGTTAAGTAGCCACCTTGCCCACAAGTGGGCCACTTCTGATTCTGCCCCCCGCTCTGAAGCGGTGGGGACCCCCGAGGCGGCAGGGGTTAAGTAGCCACCTTGCCCACTTGTGGGCCACTTCTGATTCTGCCCCCCGCTCTGAACCGGTGGGGACCCCCGATACGGCAGGGGTTACGTAGCCACCTTGCCCACAAGTGGGCCACTTCTGATTCTGCCCCCCGCTTTGAAGCGGTGGGGATCCCCGAGGCGGCAGGGGTTACGTAGCCACCTTGCCCACAAGTGGGCCACTTCTGATTCTGCCCCCTGCTCTGAAGCGGTGGGGATCCCCGAGGCGGCAGGGGTTAAGTAGCCACCTTGCCCGCAAGTGGGCCACTTCTGATTCTGCCCCCCGCTCTGAAGCGGTGGGGACCCCCGAGGCGGCAGGGGTTAAGTAGCCACCTTGCCCACAAGTGGGCCACTTCTGATTCTGCCCCCTGCTCTGAAGCGGTGGGGATCCCCGAGGCGGCAGGGGTTAAGTAGCCACCTTGCCCACAAGTGGGCCAATTCTGATTCTGCCCCCCGCTCTGAAGCGGTGGGGACCCCCGAGGCGGCAGGGGTTATGTAGCCACCTTGCCCACAAGTGGGCCACTTCTGATTCTGCCCCCCGCTCTGAAGCGGTGGGGACCCCCGAGGCGGCAGGGGTTAAGTAGCCACCTTGCCCACAAGTGGGCCACTTCTGATTCTGCCCCCTGCTCTGAAGCGGTGGGGCCCCCCGAGGCGGCAGGGGTTAAGTAGCCACCTTGCCCGCAAGTGGGCCACTTCTGATTCTGCCCCCCGCTGTGAAGCGGTGGGGACCCCCGAGGCGGCAGGGGTTAAGTAGCCACCTTGCCCACAAGTGGGCCACTTCTGATTCTGCCCCCTGCTCTGGAGCGGAGGGGATCCCCGAGGCGGCAGGGGTTAAGTAGCCAATAAGCGCAATTCACATTGGGTGCTGTGCTTGTTGTTGGTTTCCCCAACACGTACTTTCTTGTGCCTCGTGTTCGATCCGCTGTGTAACAAGCCGTACATAGCGGGTGCAAACACCGAGGAGTTGGCAATAGTGAACCTCATTGCCGAACAAGAAGGCATTGAGGCAAGGGCGCAGAAGAGGTGGGACAAGTTTTTGGGTGAGTTCGGCAGGGTAGCTTTTGCTATAGCCCCCCTCTACTCCACCTTCCTACATCAGGACGACTTTGTGAGTTGCCATACTGCCTGCCTTCTGATGCTACATTGCCTTTTGTCTAGGCGTGTTGTCAACGGTAGCATCTAACTTCCACAAGACAGATTGTGGTTGTTGCGTGAGATTGCACAGGCAGCTTTGCACTATCGCAATTCTCTGCATGCCCCCCCTATTGAGACCACACCCAGTTGGGCCTTGGCACAGATGTATGCTATGCCCTATTGTTCACCCAGCCGTTCGTCTGGCTTTTTTTGCGACGACACAGCCCACATCACGTGCCCTGAATGTGGAGTTTATCAGTGTGCCCTGCATGCTTCCGGTTTCTGTCCCTCGGAGATATGTGTGGCATTGCACAAATGGAGAGTGCAATTTACTGCCACACTGGCATGCATTGTGTTGGCATTCGCCTTGGGTGACCGGCTTGTGGTTGACAAGCCGCCTTCTGTAGATGAGGTCCGTCCAAAGGTGGTGATCCGTGGTGAAGAATTTTTTGTTCCAGAGCATTACCCCAAAGATGCCTCTGGGAAATTGGAGTATGACAAAAATATAATCAAAGAGTTGGAAGAAAAGACCACGGGCGTGCTTCGCAACATGTGCAAGCACAACCCTCCCTCTGCACAACCCACATACAAAGATAAGAAGTCGGACCTCATCTACAAGCGTGTGTTTTGCGACTTCATATAAAGCACACGTGTGTGCACCTCATATATGTATATATATATATTTATGATATAAAAGCTCCTTCTTTTCTTGAGCCTCATTTTATTTTTGCTGACCTTGCAATACACGGTTTGGCCCGGGTGGGGCGCCACTTACACAAGTGGCCTGGAATAGACCAGGGGGCACCATGCCCTTAAACATAGACACCACCTACCGTTGACCCCCCCCCATAAACTTGGTGTTTTTTGTTCAAATTCAAGTCCAAATTTGTCACTACCTAGTAACCTAGTAAGGGAAAATTTTTTAAAATTTTTGCTTTTTTTACCTAGTAAAAAAAAATTTAAAAAAAAATACCTTAAAATTTTTTTACTAGGTTTTGCTACATTTTACTAGGTTTTGCTACATTTTACTAGGTTTTGCTACGTGCATACTAGGTTTCACCAAATGCCCCCCCCCCAGGGGGGGGGGGGGCGTCATGACATTGGTGGGGAGATTACAAGGAGAGGGTAAGGTACTGAGTGGACTGAGCTGCGGGGCTGGCCCCTGCCCCAAGCCGAGGCCCAGGGGAGGGGGTCGCCTGCAGGTCCCCCTCACCCCCTTAGCAAAGGCCTGCTCATGTCGAAGGCGGGGGCACTATTGGCAAGGTCACCTCATCGAAGACCCTAGTGCTGCATGTGCGCCATCCTTTGGCCCCCTCGTGCTCTTCCCTCGTTCTCCGGGCAGCGGCTCACCACTTTCATGTGTCGGTGACCGGGTGTTGCATCCGCCGCATGCGTCGCGGGCGCCGCCACGGGCCGCCCCTAGGGGGCGCCTTAAGCGCAGTGCGCGTGCAGTGCGCGCACAGTGCAACAATTTGGGCGTCTTGCCGCAGTAGAAACCCATACTTTGTGGTACTTTGGGCATCATTGTTGTTTGGTAGTAGGTTTTGATGCATTGGGGATCTGGCATTTTTGGATGTTCACCCTGTTTCACCCATTTCTACTTCTATTTCCGCCCTAGACAGAGCTGGCAGACCTCTTGCGATGGAGCTAGCGGGCCTCCTGAGACGGAGCCGGCGGGCCTCCTCAAGGGCCCTAAACTCCCGCTCGGAGTAGGAGCCCCCCCCCCCCTTTACCGCCGCGGAGCAGTTGCTTTTGTTTTTGTGTGAATTACGGTTGGGGTGAGCTCCCAGATGCAAGGTTTATGCTAACCAGGACCTGTGGGAGGGGCTAGAGTTGACCCAAGTGGCCCATGAAACATTCGATGGCCGCCTTGCGCAGTGACCTCAAGGCAACATTCGGGACTGGTCTGGTTTGTGCTGCAGTGCAGCAAAGGCAAAACAATGAGCTGAAAGTGGTGGCGATGACCATATGCCTGTGTCACGGGGATATATGAGAGCTCAGTATCCGTTGCTCATGGCCCCAAGACCGCCGCAACACAGGGTTGCCCGGCGAGAATGGTGCTCATACCACTTGACATGTCATCAACAGAGATCTTGTCGAGAACAGGAGGGCTGCCCATAGCGCGCACCACAAGCCGTTCGCCCTTGTCCCTACAAATTGTCTTCCCAACACTTTTTCATTCCTTCACTTTGCATAGCACTCGCTTCTCATTCACCGACTTCATTTCTGCAAACGTAACAAACACAAAGAGTGCATTGCCCCACCTCTGACACACCTTTTTCTTGCAGAACACGACTGGCCTATTGTTGTGGGGGGGGCATGGTGCAATTAACACAATCTCTCGCGTTCAACCACATGCAGCTTTGGCTAGACTCTAAGGGGGCGCCTTAAGCGCAGTGCACGCGCAGTGCAACTATTTGGGTGTTTGGCCATACTGGAGACTCATGCTTTGAGGTACTAGGGGCATCATTGTTGCCCCGTGGCGTAGGTTTTGATGCTTTTTCCACATTGGGGATATGGCATTTTTGGATTTTCACCCATTTTCACCCATTTCCACCCTTTTTCACAGCTTTTTGCTCATCTCCACCCCATCCACTCTTTTCTAGGCGGGAGCGTAAGTATGGGCGTAATGAGATACTTCCACGCGAACATTTGTTCCGCTTCTTTTTCTTCCTTAAGCCCACTGCACCTCATAGGTGTGCTCATCTCCTCTCTGGAGCCACGGGGTGCTCTGAGGAGGCTTGGTGGGCAAGTGTGCATCGTGTTCGTTCTTACTTGAATGGTGTTGTCGCTGAAATTCGATGGGCGGAAAGATTGTCAGAGTGGAACCACGTCCCACACTTTCCTTATTTTGTGACGCATTACGTGGATAGCATGCCCATTGCTTCTTTCGGAGGCATCCTTTGTGATGTCCTATTTAATCCTAAATACGCCGGGTGCGTATATAAAGTTACGGTTGCCATTGACAGCCTTGGCAACATCGTGTGGATTTGTGGGGCAGTTTGGGTCAGCTAATTCTAAGGGCGTTTCCAATGGGTGTGCTTGGGGGCTCTTCGGGGGGAACATAGTCTAAAAGTGGTGCGCAGTGCGCGCGCAGTGCAAGGATTCTCCCTAATGACTAAGGGGGAGCCTTAAGCGCAGTGCGCGCGCAGTGCAACTATTTAGGCGTCTGGCCGTACTAGAGACCCATACTTTGAGATACTAGGGGCCCCTAGGGGCATCATGGTGACCCCTAGCGTACGTTTTGACTTCTGATTTTGTCCCCCTTTGTTGGGGACCCCCAAGAATGCAGGGGTGGTAGGGGTGGTGAATGAAGTTCAGGTGGAGTTGTTCGCGAGTAAGGAGCGGCACATGATGCAGCTCTGCTGTTCGCGATACCTCAATAACGCCTATCGCTTCTACTGGAGATCGATGGGGTTGTGCTATGCTAACCCCCCATTCTCCCAACTTGCTAAGGTGTTGACCAAGATCGCCCTTAAAGGAGCGAGAGTGGTACTGTGTACCCCAGTTTGCAACTTTCTTGAGCTGGGGCAGTTTGGGTCACCTAATTCTAAGGGCGTTTCCAAGGGGTGTGCTTGGGGGCTCTTCGGGGGGAACATAGTCTAAAAGTAGCGCGCAGTGCAAAGATTCCCCCTAAGATACGGCTCACATGCACACCCGGATGTCCAAGGGGGGCGGGGGGTTGCATGAGGATGGATCCGTTTGTGCCACTTTGCGCCATACAAGTGATAGGTCAACTACTTGATACACACATTCACCAAACGGTGCTTCCCTTCCTTTGGTAAATTTTTAGGGCAGAAGCTGAAGGGTAAAATACAACTAATTTCTGAATAAGAGCATGACCCTCTCCTCCGAACAATTCCAAATAATTGCAAATTATTCCGAGAAATGTGTTCTGGCACTGGGACCGCCATTGGACGTAGCCCAAGCATGGCATTGTCAGACCCTGACGCGAAAGGCTGATTTGGACACGACTAAATCACTCACTGAGCTGTTGCACGTGCCTGCTAGACTTGCCTGCCGTGTTACTTGCACTTGTTCTTTTCTTTGGTCGGTACTAGTCAACTGAACGAACCACCATTTTCCTTTTCCCAATCATATTATTCCGCTGTCCACCAACCACTCAGCTTTTCACTGAAACAACTTCAGTGAGTATCCACACACCCTGCACTGACCACAGCGGGTACAAACCACTTTTTATGTTTCCTTTTGTGTACACTTGTGTACAATAAAAGCCTGAGCCTTTGGTTTCTTTTAGTTAGTGCTCAGCACCTCAGGTTTTTTATATAAAACATTAGGAAATGTACATAGCGGCCGTCCTTCGAGGAACCTCGCAGTGTGAGCAGTGATTGTGTTTTTCGGCGGGGGACCACCATGCCTAAAAAAAAAAAAGCATGGCATCCTCATGGGACAGTACTTGGGCGGCTATAGCAGCATAACACTGGCATAGAGCTCCGTCAGTTCATCCTTGTCTATGTGGAGCCTGTGCTCGCTCTTGCTTTTGCATTGTGTACGCATCCCTACCCCCCCCCCCCCCGTGTGCAAGGTATGCTCGTTGTGTGGAGCAGAGGAGACAGTGAACCATGCACTGGGAGGTTGGAGGTTTTACACGGCAATTACACACGTGTTAAGTGTGTATGGGTCGACAGGCACTCAAGGGGTGTCTACGGTTGATTTGTTTGTGCAAAAGAATGCAGCTTTCACTATGAAGACGCTAACCGGCGTCATGGCGTAGCTTGCGAGGGAGGCCTTTTGGAAGTAACGGCACCTGGGGCACGTGAGGCGACAATGGTCCAGGTGAGTCTGAAAAAACGGAAGGTACAAGATGAGGTATTGCGTTGTGTAGAAGACAAAATATCTGAGGCAGTACGCAAGGGGTGTTGTTTGGTGTACACATACGGCTCGTCAAAAAGAACTGGGTCAATGAGAGTGCCAAGGGTGGGGGGATATGGGGTGTCTTCCCCCCCCCCCCCTCAGAGCTAAGACCAAAATTGAGAATGTGTGAGTCGTTAAGTGAGGATGAGAGACAAACCAATAACGCCGCAGAGTTGGTGCCCGTGATTGCAGCGCTGAGAGCTTTGAAACCTCGGTTTGTAAGGTATGTGTGATTACGCATTCAGAATATGTAGTGTCAGGGGCGGGGGGGGGGGGGGTAAATGGCAACAAAATGGTTGGCTGGACTCCAGGGGGCCGTTAACAAACGTGAAATTGTGGGTTGAGATGGGTGACAGAGTGCAGTGGGTGCAAGTCCCATCACATGTGGGACTCGAAGGCAATGAAATTGCTAATGATCTGGCAATTTTTGGCATGTGCCACGGTCCTTCGTGGGGGGTGATACACGGGAGACCAACCCCACCCCCAGATGTGGGTGCAGTGACGGAGCAGGAAGTCCAATTCTTGTTGGTGTCATCTTTTGAAGGCAGTGATGATGAGTCGCCGAGAGAATTTGCTGTTGATCTACCAGACAAGAGTTCAGATAGTTCAGAACACAGTTCAGGATCCAGGGGTTCCAGCGAAGCATCAGGCTTCACCCCAACACAGGATCATAGTCTGTATGTGAATCTGATGGCAAGCTATTCCGAGGATACTGACACGGCACCAGGCACGGAGTTAAGTGACTGGGAGGGACA
Organism: Eutreptiella sp. 'Long Island Sound 2002'; assembly: GCA_964036045.1. Classification (NCBI taxonomy): domain Eukaryota; phylum Euglenozoa; class Euglenophyceae; order Eutreptiales; family Eutreptiaceae; genus Eutreptiella; species Eutreptiella sp. 'Long Island Sound 2002'. The sequence goes on along the minus strand of OZ038404.1, from coordinate 6,824,528 downwards.
CGTGAGACGAAAATGTGCCAAGTTGCTGAAAAATTGAGACTGGACTGAATCCGGCAGAAATATATACCTTATACCAAACTATAGAGACGGTACTATAGTGGCATCATGCTCAGTGCTCATCTTCCTGAGCGGGGGTTCGAACCTCTCACTTCTTTCTTTTGCGTGGTAGACGGGATGAACTTGGGGCCTGAAACACAGGTCCAGTGGTCCAGTGGATGAGGGGGATGCACCGAAAGCCTTGAATCCCCCAGTGACTCAGCCGGCACCAAATCAGGGACAAATCAGTTCAGGTAAAACTCCACTGTAACACTGCACACTGATTGGGAAGGGAAGGCCGAAAGGTCTTTGGAATGATATATAACAGGTATAGCCAGCATACTGTACTGGTATCATCCACGACTTGTGCACCGCCCGGGGGGGGTTCGAACCCCGGCAGAGGCACGTAGATGGTCAACATAGTGGTATCATCAATGAATACATGGCTTCCTCTCCGGACACATCTTCCGCTCGCAACCGGCAGGGAGGTCATTTTTTGTTGAGCCCTAGACATCATGGAAATTCGAGGCGAGACCTCAGACAATGCGAGCCATTGTCCATGGAAAGCGAAATCGTACTGGGCCGAGGCAAGATCTCCGCGTAAAAGACTGAAGTGAACATAGCATTAGGAAGGAACATACCTGAAATGCATTGTGCGGACACGTCACAGCGCTCTTTGGGTTGGAGGCCAAGTCCGCGGGAGCCTCCCGTAAAGGCGATGGGGCCGGCTCTGCCTCCAGGCTTCAGCAGGTGATATGAACCAGGGGTGTCCTTAAGGGACGAGATTTTTTTTTTTGCTAAGGACAGCCCTTAAGGACCGCCCCAAGGGACCACCAACCGCCAACCGCCAACTCCCATCAACTGCCAACCGCCACCAACCGCCAACCACCAACCGCCAGCCACCAACCGCCGCCAACCGCCAGCGGCGACCAACCGCCAACTGCCAACCACTGCCAACCGCCTCCAACCACCAACCGCCAGCCACCAACCGCCGCCAACCCCCACCAACTGCCACCAACCGCCAGTTGCCAACTGCCAACTGCCAACCGCCGCCAACCGCCAACCGCCAACTGCCACCAACCATGGTTGAGCACATGGAGTGCCCGCGGGCTTTTTTGGGAAACCGGAACACCTTTTTTTTTTCCCGTTAAGGACACCCCTGTTCATATCGAAAGGCGGTTCAAGCCCTAGAGGGGTGAAACGTTAAATGGAAGCGGGTGGTTGGGTAAACTGTTTCGTTGGTGACGGCCAAGCAGCAAACCGGAAATGCACTACACACACACGCCACAGAGCGCAAGTTCGAAACCAGGTCCCGGTTGGCCTACCGTGGAGTCGTCGCTTTTGTACATATGGGTCCCTTGCCTAACTGAGCCAATGGGGGGTTTATGCACTTACCCAAAGTGGGCCAAGAAATGATTGGCTTCATTTGAGATGTGCAGCAGTGCAGCAGGTCAACCAAGGTGGAGGGGTTGAAAGGTTTGTGCTTATTTGCTACAGCGGTATTATTGTGAGGCGAGACATCCAGCGGTGCAAGTCACTATCAACGGGCAGCAAGTGCCCGAATGCGTCCCCGCGAACTTAAGAAGCATGAGCACGAGACACGGTGCACAATACCTGACGAGGAACACGCTGCATTTGTTGTGTTGGTGGGTTTTATCGTGGATCTCGTCCCATTGGCACTTGAGTCGCGAGCCCCCAACTATGTCCGGATTGGGTTGCAACAGCCGGAAACTGAGCATAGGCTGCACCGACTGCTTGCGTCGGTTTTCAGGGTGCTAAATGTGCATTTCCAAGACCTGGCACTGCAAGTGGAACACAAAGAAAATGAGCATGTCTGCTACAGGGTGTGGTCTGGCCAGGTACCTACCCATGCTGGCGTCAAAACGATCAAAGCTAGTGGTACAAGGAGCGAAGCCAGTGGGGACAAGTGGCTGTGGGCTCAGCGATGGGGTCCAGCAGTGGATTGTATCCACCATGTTTTGACATGAACTGTTGAATATACTCCGGGCACTGAGATTTGGTGTAATGAATTGCGGTCACCATTCCCCCCATTCCCACAGACCCCCCTTCCAGATTGGTTTGAGTGCTCGTCTGGGCTGTACCCATGCATATGCACACGGCACACATTTCACAATCTCATGGTCTGTGTTGTTTGTGCGGTATTGTCGCAGCGACACCAACATCTGGCAACACATGTGCTCCATAAGGGTTTGCCCTCCTCTCACCATCAGGCGCCATGTGTGCAGACACCGAGGAGCCCGAGTGGCTGACTCGCTTTCGTGCCCGCGACCCCCCCGAGGCGGTGGCTGAGGCCTGGGTGCGCGGCTTCGATGCGGATGCCAAGCGCGAGGCAGAGGCCGACGCGCCGACGGCACGTGCACGCCTCCGGAGGGCCATTGTCAACTCCACGTGCCCCGAGGTGCGAGCCGATGCGGCGGACCGCTGGCGCTACACCGGCTCAGTGCTTCGGGCCGCCGATGCCGTGCTCGGCATTCCGCCGCCCGTGCCTCGCGCGGCCGGCGGGAGTGTGCCGGGGTCGCGTGCTGCCCTCCGCAGCGGTGCGCCAACGACCGTCGTGGCGGGGGATGGCCGCCCCGGCACCCTCGGCGTCGTCTGGAGCGACTTCGCGGGGGCCTGCAACGCGCAGGAACTACGGCGGCGCGGCGTCACACGGCGACTGAACTGCGCCGTGGAGATCGTGGGGAAGCTGCCGGCGGGCGACGGCATCCCCACGACGGACGTCGCGATGGAGGACGTGTTCGATGACGACGCGCCGGGCGTGATCGCCACGTGGGTCGCGCAGCTGAGGGAGATCGTGGGGGCGATGCGGGGGTGGCGAGCGGAGGGGGGCGTTGTGAACGTCAACTGCCAGATGGGCAAGAACCGGTCGGGGGCGGCGGTGGCGGCGTGGCTCTGCTCGGAATGCGGCTGGGAGCTCCCCGAGGCCGTGGAGCACCTGCGGGGCCTCACGGCGCTGGCCCTGTGCAACCCGCACCTTGTGAGGGCGGTGGCGGACTTCCTGATGGTGGACGCCACAGTGCCCTTGCACCCGTCGGGCGATGGGGGTGCCTGGGTTTGTGTCTCGCCCCCAGGGACACCCAGAGCCGGTGGCACGGAGGCGTTTGAGGACGTGGTCAGGCAGGCCGCCCAGCAACTCGGCAGTGCGGCGTGGCAGGCGGCGGCGAGTGACGGCGGAGGGGGACAGGGGGAGGGAGAGGGGTCTGATGGGGGGGATGTCGCAGGCCTTTTTGACGACCTGTCCGATGTTGATTGATGTGGGGAGGGCTGCGGTGCATGTGAGCTCCGTGTTGTGCAGGTGTCAATGAGATATGTCGCCAGTGTCTGGACTGAGTGGCATGTCGGGTTTTCACTTCCGGGGGGGGGGGGGGTCAATAGAGCCCCCCAAAACTGGGGGGGGGGGGTCGGGAAAAGGGCACAATTGATCAGTCATTATGAAGTCTGGCGCCAAACGCGCCGAAAATTTTTTTGAGCATTAAAATTGGTCGATTTTTTTTCACCAAATATACGGCAAATGATGACTTTTCTGGACCCCCTCGACACGCTGATTCCAAAAATCCCGTTTTCATTTTTTCTGATTTTTGGGTCTGGGTCACCGCCGAGGCCCGGGGGTCAGTCTCGGTAGGATTTCGGGGGTCCTGTCAGTTGAGCCCTTTTTGAGGGAGGAGGGGGGGGTCCGGCCGGAGGGCTCTATCGACCCCCCCCCCCCCCCGGAAACGAAAACCCAGCCTCCCAGTGTCGGGCGGAATCAGCCGCACACCACGTGCCACTCAGTAATATCTGCTCCGCACACTGGACTTTACGCCCCAAGCGCGCTGCACTCGGTGCCAACACCGCAGTAGTGTAGTTGGGCATGTACCATTTTTGTGTGCACCCTGATTCTGTGACTGCACAGTGTCCGTGTGATTTGCCGCACGATGGGGGAGTACTGGACGCGGTGCGCGCGCGGTGCGTGTTTGAGGGTTCTTCCACGGACCTCCCCACCCGCTTTGCGCCTTGTTTTCGGGGGCATACATCTGTTGCGTCTGTTTTTGGGCTTCTAAAGGTGGGACCAGGGCAAATGTCGCATCCCATGTACACATCCTTGCACATCCTACATTGTCTCCCATCGTGAACAATCCCTCTGCCATGGCTTCCGGGAGGCATCCTCCAGGGCCCACCACAGGCATCCCCAACGGCCCCTGGGGTGTCCCGTTGGGGGGGTCCATGAGTAGGACAATTCTCGGGAGGTTTGTCCCAAAACGGTACGCAGTGCGCGCGCGGTGCGTAAATTCCCACTATTGCGTCCATTTCACGAACATCGCCATATCATGAAATCCTCACCCCCCTCCCCCCTCCCCCTTCTGCATGAACCTTTGGCCAGCAGCGGGGGCAACCGCCCTCCTCTGTGAGGACCGGTCACAGAGCAGTGAAACAGTCCTGGGGTTCCACTGGCACAACCACGACGACTGACCACTCGGGAGTCAGAGGCACAAGTGGCGGTGGCCAATTTGGCGCCGCCACCAACAGACAAACAAACACCATCGGGGCTTCATGCCCATCCCCCCCCCCCCCCCCCGGCGCACCGCATACTCGTTCAGCCTTTATGGCACCATCCTTTGTCATTCCTCACCATGTGGCCCGCACCAGGAGTGGATAGGGGGGGGGGGGGGGGCTTCATGTTGGTGACCACCAACAATTGGTAACAGGGGCAAGCATCCAAGGTGGGCATTTAAGGGAACGAATATGAGTTGTCCGCAGCCCCGCAGGAGTTGAACACGAGCACAGTGGAACGTGTGAACCCTCCAAGACAGTGATACCATCCCGGCAGCTAGGAGAGATCGAGGTCCACTGAACGCTCCTTGCCGGTGGGTCCCCACAGGGTGACGGGTGGCCTCATTCTTCCTCGTTCACCACTTAGTCTGCCTGCCTCCTCAAAAAAGAATGTGAAACCAGCCCCTTATGGGTCCCAGTCAGAGCATTCCGGTGCAAAAGTGTGAGCTTGTCCAGTAGTGCAAGGTCAAGTCCAGGTCCCCAAAGCCATATGCTGAGCCCTGGATCCAACAAATGACCCCATTTTTCACTGTAGCAAAAAGGTGTGGCAGTCTCCTACTCCATCCCATGGTCTCAGATTTAGCTAATCCTTGCCACGTGTCAGGCCCGTCACCACAGTTCCCCGTGGCATTATTGTGTAATTGGACAGCTCTGAACCTTGACTCCGAGAAGCTTTCTGGAGCACCAGACAATGAGCGGGCTAAGTCAGCTTGCCTTGGTCTGAATAAAAAAACAGAATGACCATTTTTTCATCTTCACTGGCGATGACACCGAGGGCGTGCAGTGTCGACGCGGTATCTTCTTGGCTATGCATTTGTGTTCTGCCCTGATGCTACTTGTGCCTCAATTTCCGTGGACACCACTTTTTGTGTACTCTGACATAACCATCCCCCTTGTGGGGTGGGGGGCCCATCACTTGGCAACTGTCCGCTGGTTCAAAACCTGGCCTAGTCTGCTGAGTATCCGTGAGCAGCACCCCTAGTGAGCTACGGTCCCCATTGTCAACTCCACGTGCCCCGAGGTGCGCGCCAATGCGGCGGACCGGTGGCGCTACACCAGGGCGGTCCTTAAGGGACCAAATTTTTTTTTTTTGCTAAGGACCGCCCTTCAGGACCGCCCCAAGGGACCACCAACCGCCAACCGCCAACTCCCATCAACCGCCAACCGCCACCAACCTCCAACCACCAACCGCCACCAACCGCCAGCCACCAACCGCTGCCAACCGCCAGCGGCAACCAACCGCCAACTGCCAACCACTGCCAACCGCCACCAACCACCAATCACCAACCACCAACCGCCGCTAACCACCACCAACCGCCACCAACCGCCAGTCAACCGCCAACCGCCAACCGCCACCAACCATGGTTGAGCACATGGAGTGCCCGCGGGCTTTTTTGGGAAAACTGGTTCCGGAACACTTTTTTTTTCCGTTAAGGACCGCCCTGCGCTACACCGGCTCAGTGCTTCGGGCCACCGATGCTGTGCTCGGCATTCCGCCGCCCATGCCTCGCGCGGCCGGCGGGAGTGTGCCGGGGTCGCTTGCTGCCCTCCGCAGCGGTGCGCCAACGACCGTCGTGGCCCACAGTCAGGTGCCCTTGGGTGTGCGCGTCAAGTTGCTACATGGTGCCTTATTTGTGTGGTGCTTCCATGCGTTGCAGGCACTGCAGGGGCAGACAAACACCCAAAAATGCCCCAATCATTCTACTTTTTTTCATCCGATGAGTAATTAGGCTAGTCTTAGCCGAATTGGCCAGTCTTCACTGCACTATACCAATCCGTGGTCAACTGTGATTTGTCAGAGGACAAGGCTGAAGAAGCCCCCCGTAAAGAAACAACAAACAACATCCCAACGGAATGTCGCACAGGGGGGCAGGTCGCTAGTGCCTGCTTGTTGGGGTGTGGGGGCTATTCTACAGCTTAGTTGTGTCCTCTCGGCCCTTGATGGCTATTGTATATCATACTTGTGTCCTCCGGGCCCCTGAGGGCTGTTCTATATGGTACTTGGGTCCTCTAGGCCCTTGATGGCTATTCTATATCATACTCGGGTCCTCTACCTATCGTTTGGGCATGGGTACCTCTCGAGTGGGCATACATACCTATCGTCCGGGCATAGGTATCTATCGTTTGGACATTGGTACCTATCGTTTGGACATTGGTACCTATCGTTTGAGCATACGTACCTATCGCTTGGTCATCTTCTGGCTATAGGTACCTATCGTTTGGGCATAGGTACCTATTCTTTGGGCATTGGTACCTATCGTTTGGGCATTGGTACCTATCATTTTGGGCATAGGTACCTGTATCTATCGTTTGGGCATTGGTACCTATCGTTTGGGCATAGGTACCTATTCTTTGGGCATTGGTACCTATCGTTTGGGCATAGGTACCTGTCGTTTGGTCATGGGTACCTATCATTTGGACATATGTACCTATTGTTTGGGCATTGGTACCCATCGTTTGGGCATAGGTACCTATCGTTTGGGCATAGGTACCTATCATTTGGGCATGGGTACCTATCGCATGGGCATACATACCTATCGGTTGGGCATTGGTGCTTATCGTTTGGGAATAGGTACCTATCGTTTGGGCATAGGTACCTATCGTTTGGGCATAGGTACCTTGCGTTTGGGCATACGTACCTATCTTTTGGGCATACATACCTATCCTTTGGGCATAGGCACCTATCGCTTGGGCATCGGTACCTATCGTTTGGGCAGTGGTACCTACCCCCCCCCCCTCTTGTCCAAGCACTGCCCATGCGCCCATGCACCCATGCGCCCATGCGCCCATTGACCACGTGATTTCGCAGCTCAATATGGTCCACAAGGTAGCGCTGGATCTAACCACTTGGCACGTGACCATGCCCATCCTGGCGTTGCCTCCGGCGGAAGGGGGGTTTGGGCAAGCGGGTTTGGGCGCGTACGCGCAGTGGGTGCACAGCCAGGCGTTTGTGCAGTCCGTGGTGCGCCTGGCGTCAGTGTCAGAGCTGCACGCCGCGCCATTCCGGCGTTGGACAGGCGGGGTGGGACTGGTCCTCGACCTTGTCTTCTTGCCTTACCTCCAGCTAGCGCCGGTTCCGCGAACCAAGCCGTCCTTTCTCAAGGGGAGTCTCAAGTGCTATTCAGTGGCATGGAGAGGGGGGGGGGTGACAGCCCCCCCCCCCCCCCCCCTTGAACGACCTTCCGAACCTGCCGGTGTGGCATTCGGTGCTTTTTCGCAACTCCCTGTGGCTGACGTACGTGTTGCCAGCGCTGCTGAAAAAAGGAGTGTTGCGGTGGGTGGATTTGGTAGATGGGCGGAAAATACCAGAGTCCTTTCAGGAAAAATTGGCGCTAACCTGCTTGGCAGCAACGTCTGTGGTATCGATGTATTGAGAGGGATTTGAGCCACCACCGTCCCCGCCGCTAGACCGGTGGGGTGTGGAGTGGACCAAACAGCGCATGCTGCTTTTTCTGCAACAGCCCAAAGGCGCGACAGCCACCAGAAGTGTGGCGTGTATACAACAAACTGTTCCTGCCCAAGTGGGATTTGGACTTTATCAAACGTGTCCTGTGGTGCAAATTACCCGTGGGAGTACGGCAGGAGCGCATGGGAGGAAAGATGTGCCCGCTGGATGGGCGGGTGGAAGATCACCAGCACGTGTTGAAGCGATGCTTTTTCTCGGGGTTCATGTTTGACACGGTCCGGAAGGCCTTCGGCCTGGTGTCATGGGAGGGGGGGTCAATGGAACCGAGCAGACTGTTGCTGGCTGCACCCCTACTGTCGATGCAAACCACGCAGGGGCTGGTCCTGTGGGTGGGGTTGCGGGCGCAGTGGCGGCTAGGGTGTGAAGTGAAGTACCAACGGCAGCAGGTGTCGCTGCATGACTTTGTGGCGCTGTGGGGGGCGGGCCTGGAGAGTTGGCGCGGTGAGCGCAACATGTCCTGCAACCGGGCCGACTTGCAGCACCTGATTGTGCAGTTGCAGGCCTGGGGAGAGTCCAGGGTGATGTTCCAGAGGACGCCCGGGGCTCCCACGACGGCACGAAAGCCGGCGGCGCAGCCGGGGACATTGCAGAAAAAGGAGTTGAAGTGGGGAGAACACAAGAAAACTCTCCTGCTCGAGCTGGAACGCATGGGACAGGAAGGGTGGGTGGTGGTGTACATGGACGGCTCAGCGAAATGCGTGCGGGGCTGGATGCAAGCGGGCTATGGCGTGTGGTATGGGCTGCACCACACCCGCAATTTTCAGCGCATGTGCCGGCCCATGAGCGTCAGAGCATCAGCAGGGGGGAGCTGTGGGAGTCTATCGGAACCGACCATTGATCCCCCCCAACCGCCATTGTTTGATACCCAACCGCCGTCGGTTACCCTTCAACCGTTGCCGGCTGTTGGTTACCCTCCGACAGCCGTCGGTTTTCCTAATCCACAGCACCCCCCCAAACCCCCCGTCACCGGCCGGTCCGGACCGGCCCCTGCGCGCCCCCCCTGGCCCGGGGGGAGGGGGGGGTCACACGGGGCGCAGGGGCAACAGGAGGAGGGTGCAGAAGTACGGCTGCGGTCCACCGGAGCCGCATATGGGGCACAGCTTCTTCCTACTGAATCCCGCTTGCGAGGGGGAGGGGGGTCGGTGTCCTCGGCGGGAGTTGTGGCACCGCGGGAGTGCCGCGTCCGCACCTCGGCAACGATCAGTCAAACACCGGGGAACGATCCCAAGACGTACCCGCCCAAACAGCCCATAGAACTTCAGAAAACCTGAGTTGCAAAGCACACAGACTCCTAACGATTCCGAGCGACACTACAGACTGCCCCCCTCCCCCCCCGGGGGGGGGGGGGGATGGACAAAGGGGGGGGGGAGATAACGTTTTTCAGATTGGTGCCGAAATTCCCCCCCCCCCGACAATTTTTGTGCAATGCAGGGGTGGACCTGGGTCGGCAGCTGACATTTTTCTTCTGAAGGGAAGTATTGGTGCCCGGGTGTTGCATGTCCGGATGGGTGTTCTACGCAGCACCAGCGACACCCTAATCCATCCTAATCCACAGCATCCCCCCAAACCCCCCGACCCGTTCAGCCCAAGAGCCGCAGGCTAATGCCTCGGCGGTCGCCAGCAGCACAGTGGACTCGCCCATGGGGGCCTCCACCAGAGAAGCCGAAACAAACTCATGGTCCCGCCGTGTAGCAGTAGGACGTAGTTGTTGAACCTTGCAGTTTGGGCATGAACGTGAAGGATTTGGGCGTCACACACACGTGCACATGCGCGCGTGCACACCAGACTGTGCCCTCTTTCCCCTCCCCCGTCTGCGCCCTGCACCCCGCGCCCCTGTCCCCAGCCCCCGATCACAGGGGGCCTCATGCCCCTCGTGAAGTATGTGGTCACGGAGTGCCGCGCGGCCCCCCACGGCCCCCCGCGCTGCGCCCTTCCCCTCCAGACCGCCGCCCGCGCGGGCGCGCGCGTCGGGCACCACGCCGTCGCCCGCGCCGCGGGCGGCGCCTGCGTCCTGCGGCTCGACTGCCCCGCGGCCGGGCCCGACGCGGAGGTGCTCAGCCCCGGCGCCATCGGCGTCCCGGCAGAGGTCCTGCAGGCCCTCGCCCTCGAGCCCGGGCACAGCGCTCTGGAGCTGGACCTGCCGGGCCGCGCACCCGCGGACCTGCCCGTCGCCACCGCAGCGCTGCTGGAGCTCGACGCCGCCGCGTCGGAGCGGCTGCAGTGCCCCCGGCCGCAGCAGCGGCTGTTCCTGTCCGCCTTCTGCGCCCCCGCGTCGACTCCGGAGCCCACGCCCGGCGACGACGCGGTCGCGTGCGCCCTCAGCGCCGCGGGGCAGGCGCTGTGCGAGGGGCAGTGCCCGGCGCCCGGCGCGCTGCTGCTGCTGGACTTCTGCGGGCAGGCGGTCGCGTTACGCGTGGCGGACCTCGCGCCCGCCGGGCCCTGCCTCATCACCCCCTTCACGGCCGTGCGCGTGCGCGTCCGGGCAGACGACGCCCCCCGCCCGCCCCCCGCCCGGTCGCGCGCGCGGCCCGCGACCTCGGCCCCGGGGCTCGTGCGGGCGTTGGCCGCCGGGGACGACGCGACTGCAGCGGACCTGCTCGACGGGTACCTGCTGTTCGCGGCCGCGACGTGGGCGCACTGGCGCGCGGCGCTGGGCGCCGGGCTGGCGGGGCACCCGCACCGCCGCGCGCTCCTGGACGTCGCCGCGGACGTGTGCGCGCTCCTGACGCACGCGAAGTACAGCGGCGTCAACGCCGCGTGGCGGCGCGCAGGCGACGAGTGGCTGCACGAGGACCCGGTCTTGCCGCTGCCCAGCGCCCGCGGGGCGCTGCTGCACGGCCTCTCGGGTGCCGGCAAGACCACCGCCGTGCGGCACGTCTGCCGCCTCCTCGCGACTCTCCCCCTGCCCCCGAGCTCTGCAGCCGCGTCCGGCGCCGGCGACGCCGCAGCCCCTGCCCCCGACGCCGCGTCCGGCACCCCCGACGCCGCGCGCGCGCCGGCGTACGCGCCGGCGATCGCCACCTTCTTCTGGGACGTCGCCATGGACTTCTTCGCGCCGGGCCGCACCACCACCGCCGGCGCCGGCCGGGCCCTGCGCGCCGCCTTCCGCGACGCGGCCCGGCACGCGCCCAGCGTCGTCGTGCTGGACAATGTGGACGCGCTCCAGGGCGGAAGCGGCGCGGACGCCAGCAGCCGGATTGGGCTCCTGGAGCTCCTGCACCAGCTCGACCTGCTGACCCTCCGCGGGGCCCCGGTCTTTGTGGTGGGGATCGCGAGCCACTTGCCCCGCGTCGACCGGGCGCTGTTGGGCGAGGGCCGTCTGGAGAAGGTACGCACGCGCTCCGGCCGCCGGTCGCACGCACCCCCCCCCCCCCTCCTACGGCGTACGGCCGTTCTAATACATCGCCGCCCCACCCCCCCCCCCACAAGCGGTTCAATATCTCTCTCATAATTTAGGTCTCACCCCCCACACAAGCGGTGCTGAGGTGTTAAAAGGAGCTCTGGGGTCGGGCTCTCGGTTCACTGGACGGTGGCCGGCGCTCCAGAAAGGCAGACCACAGTCCCCCCCCCCACGAAGGCCGCGTGGGGCGCGGCGGCGCACCCGCCGACGGGCGGGCCTGGAGGGCTTGGCTCTGTTGGTGTGGGCGACACTTCCACAAGGGCGAGGCCCACTGCACATGTGCAGTTGTATTGAAGAGCGGCGTTTTGGTGTGGAACGTCGGTTTTGGACCAACTCATTTCCGAACCCGTCAATGTCCGTAGTGAACTGGAGGTCCGCAATAGACACGTCGGCATTGCTTGTCCGAAGCCGCGGGGGGAAGCGTATTTTCGGTGCGTGAGCGCGGGCCTCCACTCGCTGCATGTGTGTGTTTGGGGGGGGGGGGGGGGGGCTCCAATGCTGCACGGCGGTGGTCTGTGACGTGCTGCTGCGGTTTTGCCACAGGCATCTTTGTGCCGCACTCTTGTGACAGAGCGGTAGGCCGCTGACGAGCCAATTTTCTTTCTGCGCTTTTGTGCCGATCGCCTCGTGTGCACCCGTGCAATAGCCCAGAGCTGCTTCGGCGGAGGGGAGGGGGGGGGTGCCGTGAAGGGGAACGCCGTGTTCAAGAGGGACACCGGCAGGGGCCAGTGGGGTCAGTGCACATACAAGGCCAAGGGCCCTTCGGAGTCTGACAGCAGGGCCGCCCGGGGGGGGGGGGGCGACCAGGACAACACGCGGAGGGGGTGGAGCGATGTTGGCCTCACGCACACGGAAACGTGGCGACGCATGGGATGGACGGCCTGGAGGTGGAGGGGAGTGGGCGGCAAAAACCGTAAAAACGACCCCCACAACCACCAGCACCCCTCAAAAAAAGCAAAACTCGTCGCACGCGCCGCAACCCCTCCTGGAAAAAAATCACCTCCCCCCTCCCAGGGATGCATTAGAAGGGAGGGAGGCAACCCCCCCCCCCCCTCCAGGGCGCCCAGCCTATGCCCAGCCACTGTCCCCCTGACGCCAAGCGCTGGGCCACGCCCCATCTCTCGCAGGTGCTGGAGCTGACCCTCCCGACCCCTGAGGCCCGCACTCTGCTGCTGGACGGCATGATCCCCGACGCCTGGACGGCCCCGGCCCCGGACGGCGCCGCCCCTGGGCCCCGCCGCGAGGCCCTTCTGGCGTCGCTGGCCGCCACCACCAACGGGCACCTCCCGGCGGACCTGCGGCGGCTGGTGTGCCTCGCGGCGCTGGAGCGGGCCGGCCCCCCGGCGGCCGCGGGGGCGTTCCGCGCGGAGCTGGAGGTGGGGGGCGTGCGGGTGCAGGTCGAGGGCGAGGCGGAGCCGGAGGCTGTGGTGCCGGTGGAGGAGGCATTCGCGAGGGCCGCGCAGCAGCTGGGCAAAGCAGGTGCGGGTGCGGGTGTGTGCGGGGGGGGGGCACTGCCGGGCGGGTACGGGCGGTTGGGAGGCTGCGCCCTGCCTCCGCCCGCCGTGGCCCCGGCACAGGGGGCGAGCAGGGCTGCGCTTGAGGGGGGGGGCAGGCTACAGGGGGATTGCAAGAGCGGCTGCAGCAGCGGTTACTGGCGGTTGGAGAGCGGTTGCAGTAGCCGTGCTGCTGGCAGTTGCAAAGCGGTTGGAGGAGTTGGGGGGGCAGCCAGAAGCGGTTGGGGCGGAACCAACAGTCATCCCGGAAGGGGGGCGGGGCGGGGGCTACAACCCCTTCAAGCGCAGGCCTGGGGGCGAGGCGGTCTGGAATCAACGGGGGTTGGGGTGTGACGTAGGGACAAGCCCTTGTGGCCCGCGTGTTAACCGCCGGCAACTGCCGCCTTCTTTGGTTCTCAACCGCCCTTCCAACCGCCGGTATCCGCTCCTGCCGATGCTCTGCGGACAGCCCCCCAGCTTCCCCCTCAACCGTATCCCTTCCCAGCCCCCCACCCCCGACCCCCCGATGTCATTTGGGTGGGTCGGCCTAGCCCGTTCCCCCAACGCCCCCCCCCCCCCCCGTTGCCCTCCACCCCAAAGATGTGAGGCAACCCAACGAATTTCCAGTTCGTTTGCTGCGTTCCCACAGAACTTGTTCCCATAGGTCCCTGTGCCCCACCTCCGCGCCAGACGTGCGCCAGCCGTGGCAGCGCACTTCCCTTGCCGTAGCTTAGACAAGGGCGCGCGGGGGGGGGGGGGGGGTACTCCCACTTGCGCGGCAACTGCGCTCGCCCTGTGGAGGTGACGTACAACCCTCGTCGGGTCATCCACCGTGAAGTCGGGCCACCACTCTTCCTACGGAGGGGGGGGGCGGGGGCAGATGGTTGATTGCATGGGCTGGGGGGAGTGCCATAAAGGCTGAGTGAGGGGAGGGGAGGGAGTGTTAGTGCGCCGGGCATCTTTTTTTTCACCATTCCCCACATGTGCCTGTTTTTGCCCCCCCCCACCCCCTCACCCCTTTTCCAATTTTTCGGCCGCCCAAAAGTGCGGTTTGGCATGCCCCAAGGTAAAGGGCCACACCCCCTGTCCATCCGTCCGTCCGTCCGTCCGTCCGTCCCCCTCACGATCCCCTGCAGATGGGGAGAGCACCGCCGCGGGGCCCGCGGCGGCGGCACAGTATCACTTCGGCGACCTCGTGGCCCTGGATGACACCCTGGCACTTGTGATGAAGCACATCCTCCTGCCGCTGGAGCGGCACCGGGAGCTGTCGGCGTTCGGGGTGCAGGTCTGCGGCCGGAAGGGGGGGAGGGTGTGGGCCCTGCTGGGCACCGCACGCGCACTCCGCGTTGCGCCGCCTGCGCGTTCGGACATGGCAATGGTGTCTGCAGTGGTGGGTAGGCCCCCTGGGTGGGCCCCAGTGTCGGGCCTGGGGGTAGGCGGGCTTTCAATTGAGGGGGGGGGGGGTTCGATAGAGCCCCCTGGCTACACCCCCCCCCAAATGGGGCTCAGGTGAGGGGACCCCCAAAGTCCTACCGAGACCGACCCCCGGGCCTCGGAGGTGACCCGGTGGAGGCGGGGCGGCCGCACACTGCGACCAAAGTGATTCGTGCATGCGTTGCCTGGGTATGGCCGGGGTGGGTATAGTACTGACTTCTGTATTTTGGTGGTGGGGGGTGGGGGGGGGGGGGCTCTGCGGGGCCCGAGATGACGAAATGACGAACAATGATTACGAAACTCTTCCCGCCGAAGCCGCCGCAATTTCTTTCCGAGGGGCCGCAAGTGGTCCAAAATCTCAAAAAAGGGCTTTCTTTCACAAAACGTCATGAGGCCCATCAAATTGACCAGCGGATGGGCTGAACGCGAAGATGTATGTGTGTGTGGGGGGGGGGGGTATCAGAAACCACTTTTTCTTTCAATAGTCAAAATTGGCCAAAAAATTGGTCGGCCGAATTTCGCAATCGTTATTTCGTCTGTTTTGAGCGGCGGGAGGCACTATCTCCATCCCTGGGCTCGGCTTTGTTTGTGTGTGCGATGAAGTGATGCCGTCCGTGTTAAGGTGACCGCCCAGGTAGCGGCCCTGCCCCGGTCTGACAGAGGGGAGTTTCACCGGGTCGCCAATGCTACCAACTGGGGTCTGTGCAATGGCCCTTTTTTCCCCTCCAAACGGGCCAAAAAATGGTTCTTTTGCCTTCAAACCACCCACAACAACAGAAAAACGGCTTTCGAAGGGCAACCGCGCTGGCAATCTGAAGCGTACATTTACATAAGTTGGAACAGAGTGCCGTGCAGCGCAAATGACCAGCACGTCCGCTACCCCCGGTCAAGCCCAAACAATCTGCGTGGCTATCCCACCCCCTCGGTCCGGTGACGCGGACTCCCTTCCCCCCCTTTCCCCCCCCCTCCCCCTCTGGCCTTTGAGCGGCTCGCTCACCCGCAACACTCGTCCGGTGCGTGCCCAGACCGCAGGCCGGACAATCTGTGCGCTGGCAGACGGTGTGTGCGCCTACGGACTGCGCACGGGTAGCCAGTGCAAAGGGCGTCTTCTTCCGGCCCCCCGTCTCAAAGACTGTCCCTTCACATCTGCAACATGTGCACACGGGACAGACTTTGCAGCGCGTGCGACTCCCGTGAGCGCGGGCCTCACAACGGTATTTTTGGGGGATCCCACGGGATTCACGGGACATTTCGTGGGGATTCACGGGAATTGACAATGTGTAGACACAGGCTGCGCTGCTGATGTGTAGACACCATCGCTGTGTGCCCGGATGGCGATGGTGTCTGTAGGTCCCTGGGTGGGCCCCAGTGTCGGCCCCGGGGGTAGGCGGGCTTTCAATTGGAGGGGGGGGGGTCGACAGAGCCCCCTGGCTAGACACCCCCCCCCAAAAAAAGGGGCTCAATTGACGGGACCCCCAAATTCCTACCGAGACTGACCCCCGGGCCTCGGAGATGACCCGGACCCAAAAATCGGCAAAAAATGAAAATGGGATCTTTGGAATCAGCGCGTCGAGGGGGTTCAGAAAAGTCGTTATTTGCTGTATATTTGGTGAAGAAGCATTTTTGACCATTTTTAATGCTCAAAAAAATTTTCGGCGCTTTTGGCACCACAGTTCATAATAACTGATTAATGGTGCTGTCAATTGAGCCCTTTTCCCAGACCCCCCCCCCCCCCCAGTTTTGGGGGGCTCTACTGAACCCCCTCCCGTTGATAGCCCTACTGCCCCAGTGCAGAACGCTGAACGTAGTGCAACTCCCGTTTAGTGCGGGAGTCATAGATGGGCTTTTGGGGGTTCACGGGACACTTTTGGGGGATCCGCAGGGATTCACCGGGACACATGGCACGTTCTTGACACAGCCATTTGTTGGTGCTGCCGTGCCATCGGCACCGTCGCCGCGTTGACGCAGACGGCGGCCCCGGATCAACCGCAACAGCGCGGGACTCGGTTTTGTTGGGATTCTGCAGTGGAATTCACCGGGAGTCACGGGAGGAAGTGCCGGGCTGTCGGGGCTGCGGGAAAGACAAATTCTGGGATTTGGACCGGCGGACTGCAGGCGTCGGAGGATGCACGTGGACAATGAGGCAGACAAAGCAAAGGAAGAGGGCCCAGGGGAAGTGATATGGATGGACGATGGATGGATCCATTCGGGGGAAGATTCTTCTTTGGCGCCGACCAAAGCTCAGAGCCATTGCGGAGGGGGGGGGGGCTCAGGACTCTCGTTGTGTGGGGAGGGGAGGGGGGTGGAGGGCTGTACGTATACGCGCGTATACGCCGCGTATACGTAACGCGTATACATGCCCTTGTGCACGGGTAAACGCCGTTAGCGGACCGTTTTTTAGGGAAGGGGGAACAGCGCCCGTCCCAAATATTGTCTCTTCACGTCTACAACATGCCGACAGTGTCTACCATTAGCAGGCCACGTCGACTTGTGGTGCACAGTGTCTACAGATTATACGCATACGCGTATACGCGTATACGCACATATTTGGAAGGTGGAGGTCGATTTTAGGTACACAAACTTTTTTTCCGGCCTCTGAGCCCCCCCCCCCTGCCCGGTATCGGTAACATTCGCCATTAAGCCGTGGCCTGGGTGAGACCTAATGAAGGTGAGCTAAGCGAAGGTTCAGTTGGGGCCCTTGGTAGACTGACCCTGTTTGACACAGCCCCCCTGACAAGAGCTACCCCCCAAAGGCACATGACTTCAAAAGGGAGTGCGAAGGGCTGGTGAACATTTTGCTTTGGGGGGGGGGGGCTGGAGCCCCCTTCCCCAATTCAGGGGGGGGGGGGCTGCGGCAAGGGGCTCCAAGGGCCACACGCTTAATTTCCTCAATACAAATGTATGACAATTTTGGCTCCAACGTGCTGATGGGGTGGGGGGGGGAGGGGGGGAGGGGGGGAGGGATGTATTGGAACGGCTGACAACCGGAGGAGGACCCCCCCCTCCTTTTGGAGTGACACAGTGACAGGGACATGGACCGACTGTGACAGTGCCAGTGGTTTTGTCATGGGATACGCATGAGAAACTTGGAAAAACGAGAGCCGGCCCCTGGAGCCCCCCTCCAGAGGGGGGGGGGGGGATGGAAAAGGGGGCTTCAAGGGGCCCCCATACCCCCCAAACGAACTTCTCGGGAGCCAAGGAGGAACGATGCAAATTGGTGTGCGCGACTGTGTGTCACCGGCAGACAACACATGGGTGCCTCTCACGGAGCACGCTGACCCCGTGGACCCATGCAGGCCTTCGTCTATACTGTGGGTCTACATTGTGGTCAGACTCTCCACCGGCATGCGGCATGCGAGCCTCTCCTTTTGCCGGATGCCGCTGGATGGGGCGTGCTGAGGTGCAGGAAAAGGCACAAGGGGAAAGAAGATGGTATTTGCACAGGTCAGTACGGTGCACATTTCGTTGGAGGCTGCCAGATGCAGGTCTCCCATTTTGCCGGATGCCGCCAGATGCAAAGAAAGATTTTGCCGGGTGCGAGTCAGAAGTCTGACTGTGGCTGTTAGAAGCCCCTGTCAGGAAAACGATCCTGCAGGTGCACACCCCAGCGCGCACAAGTCAGTGCGGGAACCCCCGCATGGACTCAGGGGGTGCACCTGGATGCCCCTGGTCAATGGCACGGGTCACAGCCCCGTCTCCGGGACGGCCGACCCCCGGAGTAGTCAAACAGGACAAGTCATCCGGGGGCTCTGTTGACACAACCAAAACACGTTCGGACCCACAGAGGGTCAGAATGAGCAGTGGTGAGAGGCCAATTGGCGCCGCCAAAGGCAAACAAACCAGCACCACGGCCTCGTGCCAGCCCCCCCAACCCTCCCCACACCCCCACAACATACGTCTCTGCCACTTCCGCCGCAGGTGCCGAAGGGGGTGCTGCTGCACGGGCCCTCGGGGACGGGCAAGACGCACTTGGCGCGCAGCATTCAGAGCCACCGGCTGGCGATCAATCTGAACTTCGTGAGCGTCAACGCGGCGGACATCGTGCACAAGGTCGTGGGCGAGTCCGAGAAGACCATCAAGAAGCTGTTCCAGCGCGCGCGGGCGGCGTCCCCGTGCGTTCTGTTCCTGGACCAGTTCGAGGCCCTGGCCGCCGTCCGTGCGAGGGACGGGCAGAATGCGGTAGTGCACCCCCCTCCACGCAGTTGAGGTCGGGGGTTGGGGGGGGGGAGCTGGGCCCATATCCGCATCCCTGAGCACGGGCAGGGTCCCAAGCCGCCCCAAAGGGTGGGGCGGGGTCCTATTCAATCGCTCATGGGGCTGGATCTTACTCAGCTGCCCAAAGGGTGGGGCTGGATCCTATTCAGTGGCCCATGGGGCTGGATCCTATTCAGTGGCCCATGGGGCTGGATCCTATTCAGTGGCCCATGGGGCTGGATCCTATTCAGTGGCCCATGGGGCTGGATCCTATTCAGTGGCCCATGGGGCTGGATCCTATTCAGTGGCCCATGGGGCTGGATCCTATTCAGTGGCCCATGGGGCTGGATCCTATTCAGTGGCCCATGGGGCTGGATCCTATTCAGTGGCCCATGGGGCTGGATCCTATTCAGTGGCCCATGGGGCTGGATCCTATTCAGTGGCCCATGGGGCTGGATCCTATTCAGTGGCCCATGGGGCTGGATCCTATTCAGTGGCCCATGGGGATTTCTGGGTCCGGGTCACCTCCGAGGCCCGGGGGTCAGTCTCGGTAGGATTTTGGGGGTCCCGTCAATTGAGCCCCTTTTTGGGGGGGGTTGTCTAGCCAGGGGCTCTGTCGACCCCCCCTCCAATTGAAAGCCCGCCTGCCGATGTCATGCCCGCAGCCCAGGTCCCGCCTGCGGCTTCCTGCCTCCGTGCCTGCCTGCCTGTCCCGGTGTCAGTCGATGTGTGTGCCTGCTTGCTTGATCGTATGTCTACCTGCGTATCTGCCTGCGCGTCTACCTGCTTGCCCCGGAATGCCCGCCCGCGTCGTGTATCCGTGCATCTGCGTACAAGCGCACGGCTGCGCACAGCAGGGGATGTCGGGTTTTCACTTCTGGGCGGGGGGGGGGGGTTCGGGAAATGGGCGCAATTGACAGGCACCATCAACCAAGGGGTCGCTCTCGGTAGGATTTTGGGGGTCCTGTCAATTGAGCCCTTTTTGGGGGAGGGGGGGGTCCGGCCGGAGGGCTCTATCGACCCCCCCCCCCGGAAGTGAAAACCCAGCCTCCCCAGAGGGCAGGGCTGCACCGCACCACATCTGCAAGACATCAGGGCTTCACCTTGTTCCCGGGTCCTCAGCGTCCGGGACATGGGTGGCGCTGCAGGAAAAAGGCATTGAAACTAACAAACGGCAGTGCATCAGATTGCCAACCGAAACGGGCGCTTGATGTGGGGGCGCTGCCATGACTTGGAACACCCTTCGGCCGAGGGAGAGACGAGTCGGCGATGGAGACAGCCATTGGGACCGCCCGGCTGGACTCGAGTGTGTTGTTGGGCGATCACGACCCCCTCTCGAAGTGTTGTGGTACTCAACCGTTTGGGACGCCGCATGAAGCACTGCCCCCCCCCGAACCCCTCCCCCCCAGAACGAGTGGCCTCCGACCTCCTCTCTCCCCCGAGCCCATGAGAGGGAAGGGTCCAGGAAAGGGGGAGGGTGTCACCAGCGCTAGAGACTGAGGGGGCGGTTTCGCTCAGCGCGGGCACAGCACACGGTGCTTATCCCGGAAACACCCCTGCAACCCCCCCCTGTGTGACATTCCGTCCGGTTGTTGTTTCTTTACGGGGCCCTGGACAGTCACCCGTTCTTCCCTTCGCATGTTGCGTCGGGTCGCTGCGTTCTGTCGGCCGCTGCGGCCGGTGCTCCTGCTGGTGTCGTTTCCGCGTTCGCGGAGCCCAGTCGTTGGTGTGCCGGGGCTGTGCTGAATGTAGCGGGATGTGCCGTTTGCGCGTCAGCGGCGCCCAATAATTGGCGTATTGGGGGTTGTGCTGGTTGTTGTGGGGGTGCAAACCCCCCCCCCCGCTACAGAGGCGTGCATGATCCATTCCAAACCGCATCGGGGGGTGCAGACATATCAGGGCCCTGGGACCCGGGGTGACCAGGGGTGGAAGACGGCCGACTTTTCGCACAGCGCGGGCACAGCGCACGGTGCGCCCCCCCGATGTATGGCCGTGCGGCCGTGAAGGATCGCTGATTCGGAGCCGGCGCGCGCGCTGTGCGGAACCGCCCCCTCAGTCTCTCGCGCTGGCGACACCCTCCCCCTCTCATGGACCCCCTCCCTCCCACGCCGCGCCGGCGGCATCCAACGCACCGCCCCACGCCCCATTGAGCGCCCCCCCCCCCCACCCCTCCATACCCCCCACATCCCCTTGAGCGCCCCCCCCCCACGCCCCCATACCCCCCCCAACGCCCCCATACCCCCCCACACCCCCATACCCCCCACGTCCTCTTGAGCCCCCCCCTCCCCCCCCCACACCCCCATTCCCCCCCCACAGCCCCCATTCCCCCCCCACACCCCCATACCCCCCCACGCCCCCATATCCCCCACGTCCCCTTGAGCCCCCCCCCCAACACCCCCATACCCCCCCAACACCCCCATACCCCCCCCCATGCCCCCATACACCCCCCCCCCAACGCCCCCCTGCCACCGCCCCCCAGGCGCTGGATCGGATGCTCAGCACCCTCCTCATCGAGATGGACGGGGTGGCCGGTCAGGGCGGTGCTCACGTGGTCATCGTGGCCGCCACCAACAACAAGGCCCTCATCGACCCCTCGATGCTCCGCAGCGGCCGCCTGGACGTCCACGTCGCCTTCGCGCTGCCCGACGCGCCGCAGCGCGAGGCGCTGCTCGCGCACTTCCTGCGCCGCGTCGTCAGCGCCCCCGACGTCCCGGTGGCCGCGGTGGCCGCGCGCACCGCGGGCTACTCCCCGGCGGACCTCCAGAATTTGGTGCAGGAGGCGGCGCTGGCCGCGGTGCGGGAGCACCTGCGCTCGGCGGAGGGCCAGGCCGGGGGCGTGGGGGCGCGGGATCCGCACGAGGCCGTCCGGGTCACGGCGGATCACATCTTCGCCGCGTTGGGCGACCGGGCCTGAGGGGGAGGGACGCGTTGGAGGGGAAGGGACCACGGAGGCGGCCCCAGAGGCGGTTAGGCAGGCGGTTGGAGGAGGTTTTCAAAGCGGTTGGGGGGCGGTTACTGTCGGTTACAAATGCCGCTGAGGCTGGCACTTGGCGTCACGGGGACAGTGGCTGGGCATGGGCTGGGCGCCCTGGAGGGGGGGGGGGGGGAGGCTCAGCGAAGGTCAATGCCGTATGGATCCGTCATGTCTTGACCGCCACAACCCGCCGCCGATGGAGAAACAGAAATGGTGGGGTCAACACAGTGGCTTGGCGGACCTTCGGAAGAAGATGGACATTGCATGATCGTCTGATGTATTTCATTCGGGTCCGGATCGTCAACGCAGAGGTACGGCCCGTACACCGCCCGCGTTGCGTGCGGACCTTTGGCGAAAGGGGCGTAGGACCGGACTTTACAGTTCTTGATCAGCCTTGATCTATTTTTGGCCGTGCAATGCCGCTGCTGGCGCAATTTCCCTGAGCGCAATCACCACTTGACTCACCCAATTGTCACGGCACGAGGGGGAGGGGGGGGGGGGGGGGGGCACCGGTCGGTACTTCCGGGTGCACGTTTGTGTGCGCCTCTTGAGGAGGGCATCCTCCACTTGTGGAATGGGGGGTTGCACCCGTTGGGGGTGGGGGTGATGGGGGTGGGGGCACGGGGGTACGGGGGCACGGGGGTCAGAAATCACTTTTGCTTTTCAGTGGTCAACAGTTGTGAAAATTGGCCAAAATGGGCGGACCCAATGTCGTCATCGGGAGAGGGGGGGGGAGGGGGGCTCTGGGGGGAATAGGGCCCTCCCGCCCACTAAGCCCAGCCCCGGCGCGTGCGTCGCACGGGGGCGGAGGGGGGGTTGTGGAGGCCGTTACGGGCGGTTGGGAGGGCGGTCGGGCGGCAACGTCCAGCGGCTGCCAAGCGGACGGACGGGGGCGGAGGCTTTGGTGGATCCGGAGGGCGCCCGGCGGACGTCACGCAAAGAGAGGGGGGCGGGCGGGGGCAGGGCCCTGCCCAGTGGCTCCGGTAGATCCCGAGGGGGCGCCCCTGGGGCGTGCCCGGGAGCAGGCGACCCCCCCCCCCCGGGGGCCCTGCGCGCTGGTGTACCGGGGGGGGGGGGGAGCCACACCGCCGTTGGCCCGGGGCCCCCACACCCCTTTTGCATCGCCTCGGCACCGCCACCCACGTCATTGTGGGAGCATTGGGCTTTGGGCATGCAGCAAAGGGGGCCAGGGGGAGACGTGGCACACGCATGCAGTAGCTGAATGGACGATGAGGGTGCTGGAGCTTGTACCGGGTTTGTAACGGGTTGATGGGGCTTGTAACGGGTTTGTAACGGGTTAATGGGGCTTGTACCGGGTTTGTAACGGGTCGATGGGGCTTGTAACGGGTTTGTAACGGGTTTATGGGGCTTGTAACGGGTTTGTAACGGGTTGATGGGGCTTGTAACGGGTTTGTAACGGGTTTATGGGGCTTGTAACGGGTTTGTAACGGGTTTATGGGGCTTGTACCGGGTTTGTAACGGGTTTATGGGGCTTGTACCGGGTTTGTGCCGTTGCAGTGCCCGTGGTGCGGCGTCAAATTCTGGTAACAGGGAACGTTGCTCCTGGGCAGTCAGCACCGCATACAAATCTTGGGTGCTGCTATTGGGGGACTGGGTATGATGGACGCATGTATATGAACAAACGCTTCACATTGCAACCCGTTCTACGGGGAGATGGGGGAGGGGCAAAGCGTAGGACTCGTGCCTCCCGCCGCCCCGCCGTGCCCGGACAGGGAACTGGAGAGGGCACCCTGGCCTTAACCCAAACACCGCCTGTGGCTGACCCTTGACCGACTTTGTGAACGCACAGCGGACATTTGGTGGACCTTGGGTCACGAGTTTGACAAAAAATGGCTTTGCGTTGCAATGTGTTTATCTCCCCTCGTCTCAACAGTTCACATGTCAATGAATTGGGAATTTTTCGGGGGCCAAGCAGTGGCGTCTTCAATTAATGAGGCACTACAAAGGAGTGTGTGGCCTGCCACCGTTGTGGTCCCATTATCCACCCCCGGACTTGTGTGGCAATCCAACATATGAACGGTCTGGCTATTCCCAGTTGTCTCCAGACTGCTCATTGGACTGCCTCATGTCCCCATTCCCGTGTGCCGAGTCTTCCTTGGCCCCTGAGAGCCCCTCTTCTATTACAAGGATACGCCCCCCCTGGCAAGGTGCACGGGCAGGCGCAGCCATCAACACCCAAGTGATGAGGTTTTTGTGTTGGAGGAGACCGTTGTTGCATGCAAACCCGTCAGGCCGCCGAGTTGCTGCCCACCTTCAAATAGGGTGTGCATTACACTAAAACGGCAGTTCCTCTGACGCGCGCGGTGCATGCGGTGCGCATGGCTCATGGTGATGGACAAATGGGCGCACCAATCTGTTGGCATTTGTGTTCTCGTTGAGGTCGTAGGTTTGCGCTTGTGTTGTCGCTTGAATGAGACCTCAGTTTCTTTTGGCGCAAACCAGTTCTACGGTTTTCCCACTCAATGGTGTGGTGACCGGTGGTTGCAAGGTACTGAGGAGCAACTCTCGTTAGTAGGCCATCAAAACGCAGCACCCTCGATGCCCCACAAACGTGGAGCCGGGCGTTTCAACATTTTCGGCCACTCAAATGGATGGAGATTTGACTCACCACTCACTCCAAATCCTTCTGTTCGTCGAGACATCCCTTGATTTCCTGCGCAGGAGGGGGGGGGGGTGATGGAGGGGCCAGCCCTTTGCGTGCCAACAACCGAGGGATTTCTCTGTTGACAGAGACATTTGCAGCGATTGGGGTGTTCATGTGGACACATTTGATTAATTTGAACAAGCAAAATCTGAAAATTTTGAGCAGTGTATCAGAAATCAGGCACACAGAAATCTATCCACTACATCTGCGACCATTTGCTATACACAAAGTCCTTTACTGTTTATACTCCCAGCACAAGCTTAGCAGCCGCATGCTAAGCTCGATCTGCTACCAATTTTTACAAGACATTGATGTACGGAGCACTGCATACTACCATACTCAGAAAACAAGTAGACAACTAGTCAGACATACATTTTCACTTCATCAAGGGGCTCTGAGATTGCTTCAAGACACTTTCAGTCAGACAATGGGACGGCAACAGTTGGTAGCTGGATGGTAACAAGTTGTTAAGGGGATGGTCACAAGTGGTAACCGGATGGTCATGAGTAGTAACGGGGTGGTAAAGAGTGGTACCAAGATGCTAACGGGTGGTAACGAATGGTGGGCACCATGGACATTTGGTGGGACTTCGGTCATGAGTTAAAAAAAATCATGAGTGGTGTACACCATCGTGTACCAGCCCCACAATGCTATGCCGGTGGTGCGCAATGGTCCTGCACAATTGTGCACCGGGTGCGGAATGCTATATTGTTGGTGCACAATGGTTGTGCACCATCATACACCGGGTACCCAATGCTACATTGGTGGTGCACAATGGCTATTGCACGATTATGCACCGCGTGCACAATGCTATACTAGTTGTGCACAATGATCATGCATCATTGTGCACTGGTATATTGGTGGTGCATAACGGTTGTGCGCCATTATGCACTTGGAGCACAATGCTCTATTGGTAGTGCACAATGGTCGTGGACCATTGTGAACTGGGTTCACGACGCTACGTTGCTGGTGCACGATAACCATGCACCATTGTGCACCGCGTAAACAATGCTATGTTGGAGGTGCACAATGGTTGTACACCATGGTGCACCTAGTGCACCATGCTATACTGGTGGTGCACAATGGTTGGGCATACATTTTCATAGTGGAGAATGGTTGTGCACCATTGTGCACCGGGTCAACAGTGCTCGAGTGCTTAATTTGAGGTGAGCAATGGTTTTGCAGGGTTGAATAAATGTTGGTCGTGCCATTGGTCAAATCAAAAATAAACGTGTTCATGTGTTTATATTTCAAAAACGCCGGATTACAGGCAACCACCATTGTTTATCGATGTTTCTTGATGTTAATTTGTGTTTTTCATATTCGTGCATTGCTTGGGGGAGGTTTGGGGCTGTAAGGTTGTGCAATTTCTCGGATTCTGGGCGCCAAGGCTAATGCTTTGTGTGACGGTTGGGCCTTCGCTTTGGAGAGGCCGTTGTCGGCCACGGCTACAGTCTCTTCACCGTCGCCATCACCATCGCCATTGCAATCGGTAGCCACCCCCCGACTCTTGAATCCATTTTTCTTGGCCGTTGTACGGTGTGCTTGCTGTGGGGCGAACATTTGTGGCACCAAGTACACCTGCAATAGGTGCCACCAAGTGGTTGATGAGGCCTGCATGCAGGTTGCGGATTGAGGTGTCCACTGTTTCTCATGTACATGTCGTGATGTGGAAACGAGGTCTCCCCCCACACCGTTGAATATAAAGGTTGTCACTTCCGCATGCATGCGGACTGCACCACATATGGCATTTGTACTTGCTGCGCGGAGAGGCCGCCACCACCTAAACTTGTGCCCAAGGCACGCAAGTTCAAATCATAGTGGCTTCTTACTCGCCCGTGGTTGCGGTTTATGCCGTTTGCATGGTCTTGCGGTGTGCCGCTTGTCGTGCACATCCAAAATTCGGGCACTCGGTTTCTTTTGTGCAAAGGACATCCAATTTTCAGATGTGGTTCATTGAACAACACCAAAAGTTAGGCACGCACTGTGTGTCTGTCGGCGGGAGCACGACCGACCACGGGTGAGGGAGAGGGTGGGCAGCAAGTGGCCACGGGATTGGTGAGTCTGTGATTAGGTAGTTCCATGCGGCTGGACATTTCAAAGCATGCATGTTCCATGATTTTTTGTGCTTCCGCTCTATGTGCAGGGCAGGGATGCAGGGATGCAGTGAAGGTATACAAGCGGGATGAACCGGGAAACCACATGCCCGGATGTGTTGAATCATGGTGCATGCGTGGATGTCAGCGGACACTGGGACCCTCGAACCTATGGCAAACATCAGACAACAAATTTAAAATTCTTGGTGCACCTGCAGAGGCCAACAGGGGCAGAAATTTGGACACTGGGACCTGTGGCAAGCATCAGACGGAAAATGAAAAATTCCTCTTGCACCAGCACAGACCAACAAGGGAAGAAATTTGGACACCGGGACCTATGGCAAGCATCAAACTCAAAATTTAGAATTCTTGGTACACCAGCACAGGCCACTAGGGAAAGAAATTGAGGCACTAGGAACCATACTTAGAACCTCTATCTAGAGCCACCAAGAATCAGCAGTGTGTACTCAGAGCCCAGCAAGAATTCACAGTGTCCATCCACAAGCCTCCGGGACTTACGAATGTCCAACCATGCAACCCCTTTACCCCGCATTTCAACAGGAAGAGGAAGCGGCAAGCAAAATGGTTTGTTTTCTTGTATTGTTTCTACAAAAATGAAATGGAATAAACCAAAAGTACAAAAAAACAAAATTTTGCACCCAAATAAACAAGTTACTAGTCACGGGCGAAATGGCCTCGGACTAGTGTTCATTTCAGGCCTGTGATTCTGCATCATTGCACACCGGTGCACAATGCCATATTGGTAGTGCACAATGTTCTTGTGCCGTTGCACACCTGGTGTAGAAGACCATATCAATATCAGTGGTGCAAAATGTTTGTGAAATGGTGTGCACCAGCTACACAATGCTTTTTTGGAGGTGTACAATGGTAGTGCACCATTATGCGGTGGGGGTACAATGCTATATTGGTGGAGCTCCATCCTGGTGTACTATTGTGCACCAGGTGCACAGTTATATATTGGTGATGCAGAATCCTCGGGCACCGTTGTTTACTGGGTGTGCACCATGGTGCACGGGGTGAACAATGCCATATTGACGGGGATGAAGTAGTCATGATAACATTAGCATGGGGTTGGGTTGGGGATTCAAAGGGGTGGAAAGTATAATGTACAGTAGGTCGTTGGAAAGGGTCCAACATAGTGGTAGTAAATGACAATTCTGGGAACCCGACTCCAAGGGGTGCATTGGAAGTAATGGGGGGTCACAGCAAGCATCCAAAAAGTATTTGCACGCACCCAAAAAGTATTTGCACGCATCCAGAAAGTAACATCCAGCGTCCAGGAGGTAACATCCAGCATCCAGAGTAATAGGGAGTAACAGCAAGCATCCCGGAAGTAAGAGCAACCATCCAAGAATTCACAGGAAGCATCCAAGAAGTAACACAGAGAGAGCACCGGCAAGCATCTATGCAGTAACGCCAAGCATCCGGGATGGGTCGAGCTTTTTGCGCGAAGGATGATGTGTGTGTACAAAGAAAAGGGGGGGGGGGCATCGAAAATGTGGAAAGGGAACGGAAACAGAGTGAGAGAGGGGGGGGGGGGGGCGAGAGCGGAGCGGTTGTTTCGGTGCAAAAAGGTGGATACTGCGTGGCATTCTCATTCTCTCTCTCTCTCTCTTTCTTTTTTTTCTGTCTTCTGTTTCTTTCTTTTTTTTGTCTGTACATCTCTCGACCTCCACTGCCAATTCCTCCTCCTCCTTCCGCCCCCTCCCCAATTTCGTAGCGCACACACCCGTCATTGCCCCTCGCCAGCCATTTAACGGGACCCCAAAGGTCAAACAGCCCTTTCTCGTTGCATTTGCCCCGTTGCCTCTCGTCTGCTTCGTGGTTCGGCCAGAGCCGCGTCGCCACCCGCCGACCCCAAGCGGCTATCGCCCACACCAGACATCAATGATCCGGTGCACGCGGACCCATCGCCCCGTCCGGCCCGTCCTCCGCGCCGCGGCCGCCCGGACGCGGCCGTTGTCCGCGGCCCCGTCGCCCGCGCCCGAGAGCGTCCCGGACGAGGCCAACCCCGAGAACTTCCCCAAGCCCAAGTTCTGGATCCCGCGCTCCGCGCGGGCGGGGCGCTCCGTGTTCATCTACGACGAGGACATGTGGTTCGGCCAGTCCCGCCTCCTCCGCAACGACCGCCGCTGCCCGAGCCGCGACCTCAACTTCACGCCGCTCGACTGGGCCAACCACAAGAGCCCGTACCGCCGCGTCCGCCACATGATCAACATCATCAAGAGCAGCACCTTCCAGCGCCTCCTCTTCCCGGACCTCACCATGACGGCCGCCATCGCCGTGGGGCTGGCCTACTACAACGAGACCATCGCCCTGAGCGCCGCGGAGATGTTGGTCATCTCCCCGACGGCGTTCGGGGGCGCCACGACGGCCATCGGGATCCTGGCCGGGTTCCGCCTGAACGCGAGCTATCGAAGGTACGAGGAGAGCCGCATCTTCTGGGGGGACACCAACAACGCCATCCGCGATCTGGCCCGGCAGACGATGATGTGGATGCGCGACGCCGACCAGCGGGCGCGGATGCTCAAGCTCCTGAAGGCCTACCCCGTCGTGCTCAACTTCCACCTGAACGCCAAGGGCGGCCACCACAACCTCAAGCGCCACGGCAAGAGCCACGAGCCGAGCTTCGACGACCGGGTGCACGCGGAGTTCCTGGCGGAGCTGCGCGACATCTACGCCGACGGCCGCGACGAGCGCGACCTCCACCGGATGGCGACGGTCAAGTACCGCGGGGGCAACGCGCCCATCGAGGTATCATGCTGCCGTGATCGTGATGATGTGGTGGGTGATGCAGCATGACCACACATCATGACAAACAGCAGAATGCAAATGCACCGCATATTGGTAGGAACGCCACTGTGCCTATCTGTGCAGAGCCTGTCAGTGAACACCAAAGATCAGACCAGCGGAGAAAGAAGACAAATGGGTATCATTCATACTGCGGTAAGACGGTGTATTTGTCGTCATTTCTTTGCATCACCCACCTCCAGGACATCCGCAAACGTCACCAATACCCACCATGCAGTAGCAGAGACGCCTGCTGACTCACGTAACAATGGAGACGTGCCTGTGTGTGGCTCTTGTTACCATGGGGCATCACACCAATGCCAACCATCACCATGTGATAGGTCCTGACGCTGATGGGGGAGACCGTCGCGGGCAGCGTCGGGACGGTCGACGCCATCTTTGTGCGCGAGTTGGACGAGCAGCTGCAGCGGCTGTGCGGCGTGTTCGGGGCGAGCGAGCGGGTGCTGCGGACGTCGCTGCCGACGAGTTTCACGCGGCACACGTCGCGGCTGCTGTTCTTCTGGGGGAACGCCCTGCCCTTCGCGTTCTACGCGACGCTGGGGCCGTACGGCACGCTGCCCGCCTCCGTCTTCACGTTGTGGGCCATCCAGTCGATCGAGGACATCGGAGTGCAGCTGGAGGAGCCCTTCTTCGTCCTGCCGCTGCGGCAGTACAGCGACGGGATCTTCGACGCCGTCAACCAGATCGAGCGGAACTACGAGCCCTACGTGCCCCCCTCGATCGCGGCGAGGGGCACCCCCGCCAAGGAAGGCCCTCCCACGGTACAGCCCCGAGAATGATCGTCTCATGAAGACTGGCCAACGTCGTCGTGTCCGGGTAGCAAACACGCAGCACGAGACGCTGTGCCTGTGAAGCGACTGCGATCCTGAATTGAAGATGGGCCGTTGGGCGTGAGCACGGGGGGGCGGCCGGGCCCGGTCCTTGTATGCGACACCCCCCAGCCCCCCCCCCTCCCCGGGCCACCAACAAGTGTCCCTAGAGAAGTGAGTCGTGACGTGACGTGATGTGAAACCCATCCCCTTTAGCGGTCCAGGAACTGCACGAATGCATTCTCCTCCGCGGTGCACTATGGTCCATTCCCACGAATTCAAGCACCACTCCATCCCGCAGTGAGTTTGAACGTTTGTATAGATGTGCAATAGGCACAGATAAGAACAGACAGGGCACCACAGGCCAATGTTTGTCGGAAGTTTTGTTTTTCACGCAGGCCCTCAGGGCGTGGCGGCGGCAACGCACAGCTGCATGCTCGGGTGACACGAATCCAGCGTCCAAATATACGTCCCACCGCCGCGGGCGGCATGTGAACTGTGGCTCACATGGGACACATGTGTTGTACTTAGACTGTCCGCATGATCCGGTCCGTCTGACCGAGCACTTATGAGGCACACGTGAGTCCGCACAAAAGAACAAAATTGGAAGGTGTGCAATGGAGGTGGTCGCCAAAGCGGTTGGCGTGGTGGTTACTGTCGGTTACAAATGCCGTTGAAGCTGGTGCTTGCCGTCAGGGGGACGGTGGCTGGGCATAGGCTGCGTGCCGTGCGTGGGGGGATTTCTTGGAACCAAAAAGAACACACCAACCACAAGCCTTTGGTTTCCGGGTGCCAATCAGTCGGCGCGGCTGTTGCGATGGGCTGTGCTGTGCGTGCTGCCCCCCGTCCGCCGGGGAGACGCTGGCATGGAGCCGCGTCCCTTTTGCTGACCAGACGGGGGGGGGGGGGGGCACTGATCGCGACTGCGCAGTTGTTGCGTCGCACCGGCTTCGTGGACCACCACCTTTTTTCTTTTTTTGTGGAAGCCCCGCCCGCCTGCACTCGTTGCCGGTGGGCCACGAGGTGGCCCCCGGGAAGCCCCGGTGCAGACGCGCGCGTGCGCTGCGATCCGCCGCCTGTTTTTTGTTCAAACGCGTGTTCTGCATCGCCGCCGGGAGTGTCGCGCAATCTCCTCCGCTGCCCCGGGGCTGTTAGTCGGGCCGGGAAGCGCTGCGGGTCGCCTGTGCCTTTGCCGCTGCCCACCACCGCCCACAGCGCCCGGACGCGGGGTCCCTGCGTTCCACGGGGCAAAGCTTTGCCCCTCCCCCCCCCACGGCCCCGATGCATTGTTCTGCGTCGCCGCTTTGTGTGTTCCGCAGCCCCAGCCCCGCAGCCCCTCCGCACACACGTGCGTCCCCCTGTGCCAGGCCGGCGGGTGGGGGTCCGCCGGCTCGTGGGATCGCATCCGATGCGCCGTGAGTGTGCGAGCCCCACGGCGCTGTGCCCCCGGAACGCTATGCCCCCGGCCGCGGGGGTGTATTAGAACGGCTGTACACCGGAGGGGGAGGGGGGGTAACCCCCGCCTGGACCCCCCTCCTCCTCCCCTTCCAATGTTTGAGGCTGACAGCCAAAATTTTGCTGCAGCGCCTTCGGTGCGAAGAGGATTTACGCTTAATTTTTCTCGGCGCGCCTTCGGCGGGGGACCTTAAGGGGACCCAAGGGGGAGGGGGGGTCCCAGCCAAACCCCCCCTCCCCCTTTTCAGACCCCTCCCTCCCTCCCTCCCTCCCTCCCTCCCTCCCCCTTCTAATACACCCCTTCCCATGCCCTCGGAACGCTATGCCCCCGGAACACCCTCTTGCCCTGGGACCTCCGGATGGGCCACGGACCTTCCCAGCAAATTCAAGGGTCTCGGCATTTGTTCAGGATCAATGCACTGCCCGCTCCTATTTTTGTTTTCCGTCTATCCCGTCGTTGCACCAGCCGAGGCCAAGAATCCCAACGTTGGGGAATCGGAGCTGGCGGGGGGGAGGGGCGTATGGGCGGGGGACGTGGAGGCGGCCCCCGAAGTGGTTGGATGGGCAGTTGGGCGAGGTTGCCAAAGCGGTTGGCGTGGTGGTTACTGTCGGTTACAAATGCCGTTGAAGCTGGTGCTTGCCGTCACGGGGACGGTGGCTGGGCATAGGCTGCGCGCCGTGCAGGGGCACACCAACCAACAGCCTCTGGTTTCCGGGTGCCAATCGACGGAGCAATGGGTGCTCCAATGGGACGAGTGCCATCCCCCTCCGGAGCGAGTCCGGAGGAAAAATCGGGAAACACTCTCAGACCATCAGTAAGAACGTTAGCGAGACCTACACTAACTAAGTGGAGAGAAAATTGGATTTAGGGGCGGGGGGGGGGGGGGCTTGGGGGTCCTATTTTCCAACCCCCCAAAAGAATACTGGGCTATGGCGAGTGCGCACAGACGGCAAACAGCACAAAAAGCGCAGAAAGAAAATGGGCTTGTCAGTGGCCTACAAGACCAGAGGTACCTTTCTGCCACAAGAGGATGGGGCATGAAGATGCCAGTGGGCGGGCCACCGACCGATGCAAAGCAGTGGAGATGCAGCGGTACACATCAATAGGGGGACACGGTGCGCACAGCAACGGCACAGTCTCACGTCTGTGGCTCCCGGAGGCCATACCTCGCCCCGACTTGCCACTTGATGTCTCAGCCTCGCGACTTGGAGTCAAAACTTCGCGACGCTGGATTCCGGCCTCAGAATTGAGGCATCTGCTGTTCATCCCTCATCCCTGCGGCATGTGCGCGCCTCCACAGGGGGGGGGGGTGACCGGGCCCAGTCCTTGTTACCCCCCCCCCCTCTTGCGCGGGCACCGCCTTGTCTAAGTACCGGGACCCGGTCTGACCGTCACTTTTACCGAATTTTTTGAGCACGGCTTTTACGGTCAGAAAGTAGGCAAAGCGTGATTGTGTGCCGATTGTAGAGGGAAAGAGGGGCTGTGTCATGCATGTGATCAGTCCTCCTGCTCATAACAACATTCCGCTTGGGACTGCGCCCCGCTGCTCTTTGTTTTGGGGTGATTTTCAGCCATTGACATGCGTTCCGCCTTGTCTGAGCACCGGAACCCGGTCTGACCGTCACTTTCCTCGCTTGGCTGGTGCTTGTGCAAGGGGGGGGGGGGGGGTATGTGACCTCCTCCGAACCCCTGTGTTTTGGGAGATGGTGGCCCCGGTGGTGTGACGGGTTGGACAGTGTGTGGGGTGGTGTGTTTTGCCTTGATCGCCATGCCTCATGCCCCATTCTGCATGCTGCACGTCCGGAGAATGCTACGGTGGTTTGACCCCCATACACACATACCCCAGGGAGGTATGTATGTAGTAGTGGGTCGTGTGCAAGCCCCCCCACCCCTCCCCAAGTTTTCGACAGATAACTTTGGGGGTGGGTCGCATGGGGACCGGTTACATTCACCCCCCCCTTGTGAGCGGCTCATAGCACCGCAGTGGTGCGCCCTGCTGGATTGTACCATGTAGACCCCCTTGGGGTTCACAAAGGGCGCAGCCGGGACAGACAGCAGGCCTACGGGCAGGAACAACGCGGACGATAGCTGTATCACAGGGCTTCGGCCAATGATCAAGAACTGCCTGCACATTGCTGCATATGCACACCAGGACGTGCATGTCTGGAGCGCTTTGTGACCTGCGTGCGGCCGCTGTCGAGGGGGGGGGGGGGGGGCAGTTACTGTCGGTTACAAATGCCATTGAAGCTGGCGCTTGGCGTCGGGGGGACAGTGGCTGGGCATAGGCTGGGCGCCCTCGAAGGGGGGTACCTCCCGCCCCGTTCCAATGCATCCCTGGCCATGGGGGGTGGGCATATGGGCGGGGGCGCCGGCGGGGGTGGGGGGGATCCGAGGCAGGATGGGCCTTGAGGAACGGGGGGCGTCCCGTAACCGACGGCCGGAGGTCGTCGGGGGCCGGGATGCGGGTAAGCGACGGCGGTTGGCCGGTGGGCGACGGCCGGTGCCCGTCGGCGGGCGGCCCCCGGGGGGTCTGGGCGTACCGGAGGGCGGCGGTCGGTGCTGTTCTCTGGCATTCAGGACCGCCTGGGTCAAGGCGGGGCACGGCAGGCGTGCGGCGTGTCAGGGCCGTCGATGCAGAAGTGACCGATGTATTTTGGGCGGCGGGAGGGGGGGGGGGGGCGGCTCTGAGGGGCCCGGGATGACGAAATGGCGATCACGAACCTGCGCTGTCCCTTTTTCGGGCAAAGGGTGACTTTTGGTGCCGAAGCCGCCCATTGTTTTTCCGAGGGACCGAAGGTGGTCCAAAGTCCGGAACGACGTTTTCCTTCACAAAATGTCATGAGGCCCATCAAATTGCTCAGTGGAATGTGCTGAACGCGAGGGTGTGTGTACAGTGGGGGGGGGGGGGGGGTCAGAAATCACTTTTGCTGTTCAGTGGTCAAAATTTGTGAAAATTGGCCAAAATGGGCCGGCCCAATGTCGTCATCGGGAGAGGGGGGGGGAGGGGGGCTCTGGGGGGAATAGGGCCCTCCCGCCCACTAAGCCCAGCCCCGGCGCGTGCGTCGCACGGGGGCGGAGGGGGGGTTGTGAAGGCCGTTACGGGCGGTTGGGAGGGTGGTCGGGCGGCAACGTCCAGCGGCTGCCAAGCGGACGGACGGGGGGTGCGGCCCTTTTGCGGGTGGGGGCAGGACGCACGCCGGAGGCTTTGGTGGATCCGGAGGGAGCCATCAACACCCGAGTGATGAGGTTTTTGTGTTGGAGGAGACCGTTGTTGCATGCAAACCCGTCAGGCCACCGAGTTGCTGCCCACCTTCAAATCGGGTGTGCATTACACTAAAACGGCAGTTCCTCTGACGCGCGCGGTGCATGCAGTGCAATTACCCTCGATGCCTCACAGACGTGGAAGGGAACAGCTCGATGTTCCAACATGTTCAACCACCCAAATGGATCAAGAGTTGACCCTCCACTCACTCCAAATCCTTCTGTTCGTAGAAATGTCCGTTGATTTCCTGCGCGGGGGGGGGGGTGATGGAGGGGCCAGACCTTTGCGTGCCAACCACCGAGGGATTGTCCTATGGGCAGAAACATTTGGAGTGATGGCAGACTTGATTTTGGACCCATTTGATTGATTTGAACAGCCAAAATCTGAAATTATTGAGCGGTGTAGCAGAAATGCGCGTGCGGCGCCTGGAAGCGGAACACTCTTCCTCGAACGCACATGTGCCAATGATAAGAGTTCATATTGTGGTTGAACTTGACTTTTGATTGATATCGCCACACTCCATTTTGCAGGCATCGACTCAATACCAAGAACACAATATCATCACAATCTGTGGTTCCGAGAATGCTTTAACACATTTTCAGTCAACCAATGGGATGGTAACAGGTCGTAACAGGATTGTAACGAGTGGTAACAGAATGGTAAAGAGCAGTAACCGGATGGTAACGGGTGGTAATGGGATGGTAACAGGTGGTGCCAGGATGGTACATCGTGGTAATAGGATGGCACCGGGTGGCAACGGGATGGGGACAGGTGGTGACGGGATGTGACAGGGTGGTAAAATGTGGTGCCAGGGTGGTACATCTTGGTAATGGGATGGTAACAGGCGGTAACGGGATGGTGACAGTATGGTTCCGAGTGCCGGGATGGCTACGAGTCGTAGCGGGATGGCGGCTAGTGGTAACAGGAGGGTAACCAGTGCTGATGGGATGGTAACAAGTGGTGACCGAATGGTGACGGGTGGTGATGGGATGGCGACAGGTGGTGACGGGGTCACAGCTGTCTGACGGGGAGGGGAACGAGGTACCATGATGTCCTCACAAGCGACCACGCTTCTAACGCACCCAGCCCACAAACATTTGACAGCCAGATGGTGAACTCGAGGCACCATTCGGAACTGGTTGGCGACGACCGTATGCCAGTGTCGCGGGGGCGCTAGGATGCCTACTAGTGTGGCAGTCCCCACTGCATCCCCTCGTATCAGATTCAGCTTATCCTCACTATGTTTCCTGTCTGGTACCACGTTGCTTTATGGACAATCATAGCGTTGGACAGCTCTGATCCTTAATCCCAAGAGAGTTCTTGGGTGAGCAGGCTTCGCCAGCTTGCCATAGCCCCAACCGCCCCCCCCCTCAAAAAAACGATGGGGTTTTTCAACCCAAGGACCAAATGCCAGCCGGATCCGGGAGGGCCAAATGGGACCCAGCCAATACTAGCGCCTGGTGACGCAGTGACCACTGACCTGGATGTACGCCTAAGCCGATAGAGTCCTGAAGGTCGCAACCCCAACCATTCAGAAAGGGAGCAGGCTGGAACACGCCGGTGGAACTGAATGCGCTGGGGGCGCCACGATGGACAGAAGGTGATGAAGGCTGTGGGGCAGGCAAAAGCTGTGGGGCAGGCGCAGCTGCAGCCCAATGCGGACACTACAACCTGACCATTGATGCCCTCAAAAAAACGGTGCTTACGCACAGCGCATTGATTGGTGGTGGCCGACAGAGGTTCAAGGGTAACCAATGGCGGTTGGAGGGTGGCCGACGTGATTTGGAGGGGACAGCGCTTGAAGGGGATCTCTCTGCGGATGCATGTCCACAATGTCAGGGCAACGAAACATCCCCTCAACCCTCTTTGTACTTGGAACCCGCACAGGGACATTCTTGCAACTATAGTAGTGCGCGCACCCACCCATTCATTACTCCTTGGTCACCCAAGCATTGAGTTCTTGCAGCTATTGTGTATGCCCCCCCCCCCCCCCCCCCTTTGATGGATTTCATTTTTTGGCCCTATGGATGTGCGCCGCAGTCCATTCATGAATGCTGTTGCTCATCACCCAAGCGTTGTGTTCTTGCACCTGCCATGTACAACCGCCCCCCTCCCGTCCCCGATGTACGACAACTTTTTGCCCTGTCACAAGGTTGGCTGTCATTGGTGCTTTAATGAGATTTGCAGGATTTGAAGGGTTTGATCATGGCAGTTTTGCCATTGTTGCGATGCAAAATGAACCAGCTTGAACTGATGCTTTGGCACATGCACAGCGGGTGCTTGCGAATTTTGCGTTGATTGCTGTCTGGGTGTGGCATCAGCATTGCCTATACTTTGAACACATGACAAACTGCAATGCTAAGTCCGTCACTGTCACCACATCTTCCCAGATTTGTGTTCCTGCTGTGTTGTCCCTATGCCACGGGGTCATGGGAGAAAAGCCAAGCAACCTTTATGGATAATCAAGAATTGGTGGCGGTTGTAGTCTCCTGAGAAGGTGGTATTCGAGGAGCTGAGGGCCCTTATGCATGCAAGCTCCTCCTCAATATTGGGCAGATAGTGTTGGAGGCAGGGGGCGCCGGTTTTTCACTTGGGGGGGGGGGGGTGGATAGAGGCCCCAAAAACTGGGGGGGGGGGTTGGTTCAGGAAAAGGGCTCAGTTGACAGACCCCATTATCACTATTGAAAAGAAGCTTAGGAGCTGCTTTGGCAGGGGTTATGCACTTCTGACTAGCTCACGTGGTTTTAATGGGGGGCCGTGGTGGGGCACTACATACATGTGTAGCTGGAATTAACCGGGAGCCTTGTGTTCTTAACCACAAGTACCACCACCGCCATTTGAACCACGGACGTCCCCGGGTCGGTTTTGGGGGGTCCCATCAATTGAACCTTTTTTTTGGGGGT
Organism: Eutreptiella sp. 'Long Island Sound 2002'; assembly: GCA_964036045.1. Lineage (NCBI taxonomy): Eukaryota > Euglenozoa > Euglenophyceae > Eutreptiales > Eutreptiaceae > Eutreptiella > Eutreptiella sp. 'Long Island Sound 2002'. The sequence goes on along the minus strand of OZ038404.1, from coordinate 6,786,957 downwards.
GGGGGCTTCCGGCCGGAGGGCTCTATCAACCCCCCGGGAAGTGAAAGCCCACCCACCCCAAGTTGGTGCAGGCCCAAGGCAGTGGTGTGTGCCCTACACCACCAACGGGACGGGGGGAACGGTGGGCGCTGTTTGGTGCATCCGGTCCCTCCACTGTAGAGGACCAAGGTGCAATTCCTTAGCCCACACCTAGTGGAGGGGGCAACACGGGAGGATGTGTGGACCATCATGCTGATGCTTGCCCAGCTGGCGGCACAAGGGTTTGTGGCCAAAGATGGTGATGCCACCACAATCTATGGTGCCGTCTGTTCCTTGCGGGCACAGCTAGAACAACGTCAACTGGTCAGCAACCAGCCTACAGGACCACTGGTTGCCGATCGGAGTGGATGGAACAACACGCCACAAAGTGCCCAGCAAAAAGTACCCCTCGAGGAACTATCCATCCCAACCACCTTGCTGGTTGCGGGTTCTGGGGGGGGTAAAGAAGTGTACTTTGACCAACGACTATCAAATGCAAGTAAGGTGGTCTTTAAGGATATGCCCGGCACAAATCACCAAGCATTGCTTTTTCTCTATGATGCGAAGACACAAATCTCGCCAGCAAGTTGCAAAAATTGGAAGGCAAAAGCCCCACAAGTTTGTGTCTGCTGGGTGTATGTCCACAATAGAGCAGACTGCTTTTGCCAATTTTGGTTTATCACAAACCACAGGTGGATGGTGGGATGAGGAGCTTCCAGTCGGAGCCCTATTTAGACATACAACAACGGGCTATCGTATTCTCGATTACATGTTGCACGGTATATGTGGTATGAGGGATGTTGTGGTGGCAATCACAGGCAAGTCAATGGTTGCCCACAATTTGTTTCAGCCTGCATAGGATGCAACCCGTCTAGTAGCGGGGACCGCCACCAAGGAAAGGTGTAATAGTAACAAGGCAAACACGAAGGGAAGGGTTAGGTTGGAGTTGTTGCAACACTGTGTCATTTTGTTGCCTCACTATTCAATCCTGCTCAAGCCCATAGGCACACACTAGCACCACCTTTAAGATGGTGACTGAACCATCATGGTGGCTGTCCCAATCTTGAATCATACACCGGCTAGGCGCTTTTACACTCAGCTTGGGACTACATGCCATTCTGGCGAGACCTTTGCACTTTAATTAGTTTTCAGTTCTTGATTGATTTCCAACTAATCACCCGCGTCTTGGGCCCACAAACTTCCTACCGGGCGGAGTTGATGGGCCTATGTGTGGCAGCCACCACCCCCCCAAGGGTCCACCATGCATTACCCTTGACAATAAGGCGATGGTTGAATACGGCCCTCGCTCCCCACCCTCCCTACCGTGAAGCATCGGATATTGACCTCCGCGAGATGGCTGCACATGTGATCCACCAAAAATCCATCACGGTGCGTTGGATCTCGGGCCACCGCCAATTGTCGGATGCACACGCAATGCTTAGCGGTCGACATTTAACGCAACCATGAAGGTGACGGCTAGCCAAGCTAGCCACCACCATCCCTACGCCCCTCTCCCACCTCCCCCTCTAGCATCTCCTTGAGTGGCACAAAAGCCCCCACCTGGCGAAGAAATGGATTGCGGTGTTAAGACCATACCCTACGCACCTTCTTGTCGTCCAGGGTAGATATACCTGTTTTGTCAGGAAGATGAGAGCACAATAAGGGAATAAGCAGTTTAGGGCCTGCCTTCTCGGGCCCTATCTATTGTTTGCCTTGTAGGTTTAGCAAGGGTACAGGGGGACAAGTAGGGGGAAGCAGCAGGACGGATCAGATCACAGGCAGAGCAGGCCACCACAGAGCCAGCACTTATGCACCTATGACTGTACATACTGAACTCCAAGAACTTTCTCAACGTTGCAGTGACTACGATCCCAGCTTTGAGGGGCTTAGGGGAGCGTTTGAAAACCTCGAATGAGACCTACGCACCTAGCAGTACACCGGATTACGCTCCCATTGCAAGCCCAACGTCGGTAGGCTCCAGTAGCTGTGGGGTAACGTCCGCTAGCACGGGTGCCCCCCCCCCCCCCATGGGAAAAGACAAAGATCCAGTGCGCGCTCTGCTTTGACACACATTGCTGCACACCACACGCTTGCCTAATCTAATGTGTTGCCCGGCGCCCAATGTTCCTGCAATCTTGCAAGAATGGGTGCATACCTAGGGACCTTGGGCCGAACTGGCCCAACCATGGCAGCATTTAGCGCCCCCAAAGGATGTGATGCACGTTTCCAAATTGCGCATCCCGCAATCTTTTGTCGTCGGCATTGAGGGCAACTCAAGAAAGATTTGTGGTACCATGTAGCGTGGCACCAACATGACATGATGAATGCCACCGTTCTTCTCCGTCAATCCCTCTCCATGCCTCCGCTGACCCCATGTGCATGCAAGGAGAGAGTGACCAGCACACCGGTGTGGTACACCTCATTGCGCCGAAAGGTGGTCCAAAAACGCCCAACAAATGAATGATGTTCAGCGCACGCAGGTGAACAACAAGCCCGCACGGCAAACAAAGCACAAGAAAGGGCGGAAGAGGCGAGGACCTAACCCGGACGCCAGAGCGCAAACCTGTGCTGGCCAAGCCCCCGTCCATAGACACTACCAATGCTCTGTTGCGCCTCTTGCCTCAACTCTCCACTCCCATGAGCGCTGGGTTGCATGAGTATGCACCCCAAAACAGCAGCGTACCAACCTGATGCCCAATGTCTGCTTGGGATGTGGTGCGCAGAAGACAAACGGTAAACCCATCTTTATGCAATAAACATATATTCAACCCCATTGCGGTTCTGTTGTTTGCCTTAGACTCACTGAGTTGTTGATCCAGCCACCCACCCGCTAACCACACAACCCACCCACCCACCCGGTCACCCTCCAACCTACCCAGCCACCCCTAGGGCAATCCTGTCTGCATTGGTCAATCACTATGGCTCACAAGCCGTGGGCCATGCACTGTATGGACGTGATGCCCCGTGCCTGCTTGTGAGGTACCGTGCAGAAGACAAATGTTGATACCCCATCAAGGGCCTTGAGGACACGCTTATGATATAGCACAGCCATCAAGGGCCTTGAGGACACGCTTATGATATAGCACAGCCATTAAGGGCCTTGAGGACACGCTTATGATATAGCACAGCCATTAAGGGCCTTGAGGACACGCTTATGATATAGCACAGCCATTAAGGGCCTTGAGGACACGCTTATGATATAGCACAGCCATTAAGGGCCTTGAGGACACGCTCTGCCCCTTCCCCTGCAGCATCACTTTTTGTTCCAAAAAAAGGCCAAAAATCGGTCATTTTGGCCTAAAAACACCAAGAATGATTTCAAAACGACGTTTTGAAGGCCCCAAAGTTTGAAATCGCAAATATGAAATTGCACAACGCAAATTGCTGCTCTTTTGGCCAGATTTGCGAAAAACCTCTTGGCAATCAAAAACTCCGGTCTGTGGAATATCACTTTTTGTTTTTGCATCTTTTCAAGGCCATGTGGCACCGCAGTGCCTGGCGCTTGCTGCCACGGCATGGGGCACGGGCGTTCTCCAGCCCATGCCCAGATTTCATGGCCAAGCACGTTCCCACGCCCAAAACATTCGCGGACCTGCAGCAGCACTTCCCATACATCATGCCCCTGAAGGTGGAGTACCGGGACTTGGACGCCATGCAGCACGTCAACAACACCACCTATTTCCACTACTTTGAGACCGCCCGCATCAACCAGTTCGGTCTGCCGTTTCCGTGCTCTTCTCTCGATCTCTGCCTTTCAACTGGATCCGACAGCAATGGGGGCCGGGGGGTTCGGGAGGGGGGAATCTTGCTGTTAAGAAAAGTGGCGAAAGTTTCGTGGCGTGTGACCAACAACTTCACTGCGAATTCAGATGGTGAGTGCTATGAATTCAAACATGTGCAACGGCGCGCCAGGCCCAGGGAAGGGGCAGAGATGTGTTTGTGTGCGACATGCAGTGGTTGTGTGACTGGAATGCATTGGAGGAGCCTTCCAGAGCCAACAGGACATATCAGAAGCCGTCCAGAGCCCAGTGGGAAGTAGCGAAAGACATCTACAGCCCAACGGAAATGGCAAGAGCCATCCAGAGCCCACCAGGAAATGTCAGGAGGCATCCAGAGCCCAGGAAAAAAACTCAGGGGCCTTCCACGCCGTACGGGGGCAGAATGACCACATTCACGTGAAAAGAACAGCAGCGATGGAGTAGGAAGTCCCCCCCCTCCCTTTTTTCAGCCTTCGCAGGTCTCCCCGTTTTAGGAACCCGGATGTGGCGTGTTTGATGCCCCCTGTATGGCAGGAGGTATGTGAGCACATCCCCTCCCCACCTCAGGGACCTGGTTATGGCAGCCTTTATGGTAGCCATGGGTCTTCTCCTGCTCCGGGGGATGCCGCACGGCAGAGTTTCTGGAGCCACGTCGTCTAGCCCCCCCCCCCCCCCCCCCCACCGCACCCACACTCTCCATATTTCTGGGTGCTTCTGTCATGTTTCGGGGATTTGGCTGTTGTTCTGATGAGGGGGAGAGGACTACAACACTTTGCATCCTCATCACTCACCAACACAGGCACTCTGAACTGAATTCCATCCAAAAACTTATCTTTCTCGGTTTTTCAGACCACGTGTGAGGGCTTGTCCCCCCCCCAATGCCAGCCCAGGGGCACCCCCCCCCCGGCCAGAGGAGCGACGCCGCCGCCCGGCCTGGGCGATGGGCATAGGAGGGCCTCCAGCGAAGTAACCTCAGCCCAGCCCCTGAGGACCCTCACGTGAATGTGGTCATTCTGCCCCCGTACGGCGTGGGGAGGGGGGTGGTTGTGGCCTCCCTCACTCTTGAGCCCCCCCAATTGGGGGTCCAACCTTTTTTTTAGATGCGAAATCTTATGTTTTAGCACTTATCTTTTTTTAGATGTTTTTGCTCATTTTTTAGCTGATTTGACGTAAATTTTAGCATTTTTCTTGAATTTTAGTGCATATAAAAAAAGTATTTCGCATCTAAAACAAAAGACCCTCCCCGATGGGGGGTGTTGCGCTGCCCTTGCCAGCCCCGGGCCAGCCCCCGGCGTGGGGAGGGGGATGGTTGTGGCCCCCCCTCCCCCCGTTGGGGCCCTCGATGGGGAGGGGGGGGGGGGGGCGCCATGGTGCCATGGTGCACGCGCGGCCCTTGGCTTCGGCCCCCCCTTGTCTGTTCCGGGCCCCACCCGCCGACGGCACATGGGCTTTCACCGCTTTTCCCTTCCCTTTGGGACCGCCAGGCCCCCCCCCCCCCCCCGTCTCAGTCACTGGCGAGGCACCTCCACCGCCGCCCTCTGCCACAGGGGCGGACTTTGGCTGGAAGTTCACGCCCGAAGGCATCGCCCCCGTGCTCTCTGAGACTTGGTGCCGGTACCGCCGCCCGGTGGACCTGCCGGATGACCTGCACGTCGCCGTCCGCGTGGAGGAGGTGCGGCAGCAGCGCGGGGAGTTTGTGCAGAGCTACGTGGTGTGGAGCGAGCGGCTGCAGGACGTCGCTGCAAAGGGGGGCGCCCGCGTCGTGTTGTGCGATTTCGAGGACGGAGGCAAGCGAACGCCCATCCCCGAGTGGCTGATGCAGAGGCTGCTGCCTGACCCCACGGACAACCCCAGCACAAGGCCGGTGCGGTGAACATCGCCCCCAATGACGAGACCCGTGATTCGCTGCAAATTTCCTTCGTGAATCGGCCCTGTACCATTGGCCACTCGGTAATACCCGCCCCGTCGCACATCCCGAACTCAGTAGGACTCAGCTGTGTCCAGTGCCTGGGCCGTCGGCTGCTCTCTGAGGTGCCGCACGCTGTTGCTGAGTCTGGGTGTGGCATGTGGACAAATACGACAACAGCCACCATGTGCAGCATGTGTACTCTTGCACGAGGAAGCCAAACTCTGGTGGTGTGGGGGCAAACGGGGTGTGGCACTGGAGTGGCTTGCCTCTGAAGTGGGTGATCCGCACGCTTTGCCTCTTTCTTATCAATTGTCAGCACCAACACAAGGGTAAGGCCTGACCCCGACCTGCGCACCAAGAGGACCGCATACTGCTGCCACTGGGGTCAATGCCTAGGCCAGAGGGGGTTGCAGAAGATGACCAGTGCCAGTGCCAGGGGCTGGGACTGGGCCACGAACGTGGTCAGCAAAGGGGGATCAGGGGTCGGCATGAGGTCACACAGGAACACATCATCTGGCAAACAGGGCACATCCATGACATGCATGCGAATGAAATTTACAGAGTGATGGCGGTCTCACCCACAGATTATCCTGCGTGCACCTGCCCGAGTGCTCTGCAGCAGCTCTATCATTTGGACCTCTCAAACAATGAATTGTCGGGGACGTTGCCTCAAGAGTGGTCCGCTTGGCGGCAGCTGCGTCGCTTGTACCTCTGGTGTAGGCAGGAGAGGGCAGGGGTTACTTGTGGGGCAAATTTGTCAAGAAATGCATGTGCAGCAGCACTGTTGTCAAATTTCACACCACATGAATGCTGTTGGAAGCTCAAACAATTACAGACGGTGCCCTTTTTGGTCACACTTTCCATTCCACACCATGCCTGCATGCCGGGGTCATGCCTGGTGGTAGGTCAGGGTCAGTGGGATCTAATCTCGGGTCCATCAATGTTCAAACCTGGCTCCACCCGCATCGCCAGTTCTGTTGCCCTTCAGAATGGAATAGAATAGGCCTGTGTATGGTCCAGCACTCCATGCCACTCCATGGTCCTGGGCCTGGTCCATTGTACACTTTCCATTGCACGCCATGCCTGCCAAAGTCATGTCCGGTGGCTGGTCAGGGTGAGTGGAATGTCATCTCGGGTTCATCAATGTTCAAAACTGGATCCACCCCCATCGCCGGTTCTGTTGCCCTAAGACCAGGATACAATAGGTCTGTCAATGGGCCAGCAGTGGAAGGGTAGCTTCTCGACATTGCTGAAACATTTCAGTATGCCACAGCAGCAACAGCAATGGCCCACAGGTGGTGGTTTTAACATGGACTGTTGACCTCACAGACCCCCTTGTTGCTCTATCCGTCGGGCCTTTGTACTGCATACTTTCCTTTTCCAAGGTCAAACATGGGGGCATGTGTGCCCACAATATGGTCGTGTCATGTTGCATGAATATTGTCAACCATTTCTGCTATGATCCAATGAACGAAAATCCAATAAACCTCGTTGTTGCGCTCAGAAAGTTTGTGGCTCAATCTTATGTTGTGCCGTGTGCCATTTGCCGCCTGAGGAGTTTCATTTGGATCTAATTGGTTTGAGAACCATATACCAATGCATTTGATATTTTGCAGGAGCTTTCGAATCTTGAGTGTGGAGTGGCTTGTCTTTCAACAAGCTGGTATCTTGGGGCTTTCTTTGCAAAGCTATTTGGCATCAATGGGAAGGGGGGGGGGGGTCATGTAAGGGGCAATTTTGTCAAAAAATGCAAGTGCAGCAACAGTTTTGTCACATTTCACAACACCTAAATGTTGTTGGAAATCTGGTGTTGGAACCTCAAAGAATCACAGACGGTGCCATTTTTGGTCATGTCTATTTGAAAGCCGAAATTAGGCTTAGTAAAACGGAGCAAAGCATTGTACCATTTTCGCACCCACCCCTATGATACACAAGCACTATGTTTTCTGATCCAAAATGGACATATTTGGGCAAAATTTTTCAATTTACCAATTTTGCACCCACTTCACTCATTTACTTACTCACTCACTCAGTCACATCTCTTTACTTTTGGGGTTGTTGGTTGTGCACATACTTCGACACAAAGCGCTCAACAAATTGCTGAATATTGCAGAGCCAAAAAAAAAAGGGTTTTGGGGGATGTTTACGGTAAATTTCGTGTCAGTTGTTACCAAGACATTGAATGCTTTTTTCAGCATTAGAATAGAGAATTATTGAAAAGTACAGTCTTTTTTCGATTTTTTGCAATTCTCTCTCTCTTTCTCTCTAAATACATAGAAAATGGCATCCTACAGGTCTCAGAGTTTCAGGGTTACAGTCCGTGCTAGTCAAGACCAGCAAAATACACTTTTTCTAACTAGACCCCCTGAAGGCATGAGTGATGTAGCCATTCCTTCCCCCCCCCACCATGGGGATGCCAAATGTGGCCATATTTGTCCCTCCCAAGTACAGGGACTCCAAGAAGACAAAGGTTATGTAGCCATATTGATTGATGTAGCCATTGAAGCCAATTTAGAGCCCTCCAAAAGGCAAGGGTTTGGTAGCCAGTTCGGATTTTGTCCCTGTGTTGGGACCCCGAGGAAGCCAGAGGTGATGTAGCCATTCCGCCTTGTGGGCTCCCAAGAGGGCGGAAGCCTGTCACGCCACACATATTTTCGGGTCCACGTGTTCTCCAAGCAGCCTAGAAGCACTGGGCGCTTCTGAAAACAACGTGCAAGTCTTGATGCCTGTCTCAGATGAGGAACTAGTTGCGCCTATCATGTCCGGGTTTGGAACCCAAGAAGTACCTCTTGACGGATCTCGATTCAAAGCCTATCGTTTTCCCCCGCGTACGTGTCATGAGTATGCAGATGCTGTGGCCCCACGTCCAGAGCCTTCAGCGAGTAGCATGACGACAGCTGATCTAGCGAAAGCTATGGAAGTCCTATCGTTGTTCAACCAGAGTGGTCGGCTGCAACAGATGGTGCAAGAAATTGAACACCATGAAGGTTCATTTACCCATGCCCCACAGACTCATGAGTCGGGGACCGCATCGTCTTCCACTAATCCTTTCCAATCCGTACCATGGCGTTCTAATGTGACTTACGCCACTGCGCCTCAACCCCCTATCCATGCAGAACCTATTGTGCATGGAGTGCCTACCGGATTTCCTGAGCCTAAGTTTTTCTTTGAGCCTCACGCTCCCAAAAGGCCTCAAGTTTTCGAAGCCTCTCCTTCTTCGGAAGAGAGCACTATCCTTTTGTCGACCTTGCAACAACTCAACGGTTGTCTTGAAAACTTAGAAAATAGGACTAGTGCTAACTGAACCACTAACGCTTGTGTACCTTATCACCCTTCTCCTCTAACCCGAGTGTGCACCAGGCTTGCCGGTGTGCCTCCCGGAGTCAAGTCGCCCTTTGTACCCCGTACGAAAGCCGCCAAACCCGTTGCGTGCTTCACCACTACCTACGAAGTTTACAGCCTCGACCAAGCCCTCGCCCTAGGACTCGGTCCACTAGCGCCTATGGCGCTACTCCCCCACCCCACACAACCGGTGCCACATACCGGTAGAGGAACCAAAGCTTTTTTGAAACCCCAAACCGAAACCAAACTACCCAAGTTTTCGGGTGGGGACCTCGACGTTTACGCCGAAGATTTTTTGAGGTTCTTGAGGTCAGCGGGGCAAGAAGACCTCAACGAACGAGCCAAAGCGGACCTTGTTATCAACGGTTGTGATAACAAGGATGTGAAAGAAGTGGTTTCGGGGGCGCTCAAGAAAAGTGACTCTTGGGTAGGGTTCCTTATCAAGATCGAGAAGCTCTACCGCACCTACGTCAGGGACCTAGAGCTTGTTCAAGAGATAGAGAGTATCCCTCGGTTGAAGGATTACCCGACAACCGCGGACATAGCCCAATATGTCCAAAAGTGTACTACGCTTACGGACCATTTGGCTACGTCCTACTACGACGACTCCAAAGCCCTCCTACACCTCCTACCCCGTGTTCCTCCAAAACCCATGGACGAAATACGAGCTACTCCCGAGAGGTTGTCTAGGATACACACCTTCAACTCTCTCGTTGACCTCCTCTATCAGTTGGCGCTTCAGAGAAACGGGGACGCAACGCTCAAGAACTTGCACTCTATGGCGCAACTCAAGCGGCTGGACGGCAGCGCCAACGCCAACGCCAACGCCAACAAGGATCAAGAGGAAGCCTTTGCCCACTCGTTGTGTGAGGAGTACTTTGTGGCCTTTCAACAAGCACGAGGACAAGGACAAGGCAATTGCAACCGTGGTGGTGGTGGTCGTGGCCGTGGAGGTGGTGGTCGTGGCAAAGGTCAAGGCCAAGGACGATGGTATTGGCGAAGGCAAGTCGAAGAGGACAACTCTTAAACGCCCAAATTTTTCGCCACCGTGTTTTGCCCCAGATGCGGGACGAAGCACAACGTGAGGGACAAGGCGTGGCAAGAGAGCCTTGACCCTCGAAAGGAAGACCAAAGAAGCACCAAGAAAGGTCAAGGCAAAGGAGGAAAGGGCCAAGCAAAAGGAGGCTCGAAAGGAGAAGAAGAAGGAAGTGGAGGAAAAGCAAACGGAGGAGAGGCGAACGAAGGAAAAGGAGGCAAAGGAGGAGTCGACGACAAATGAAAGCCTCCGGAAAAGAAACGCCTGGAAGAGTTGTCGGAAGGAGGGCGGGAAAAGAAGTGTAAGAGAGTTCTCAAGCTCCAAAGGCAAGCAAAGAACCTCAAGGACTTTCTAGCGGGAGAGACTCAGGGGGAAGCCTAGGTGGACACCGAGACGCACCGAGGTATTGCTACCTATTGAGGGTCGCCATCAATGGTGTATGGGTGGACGCATACCTTGATACCGGCGCTACAACCTCCCTAGTCTCCTCTAGGTTCGTACGCTTCGACGATGCAGTTCCCATAAATATTTGTGGGGTAACAACGGGAGAAGGGGGAGTCACTCTCACCGAAGGCGAGATAGAAGGAGAAGTACAAGTGGGGGACCGAAAAGTACTTCAAAAGTTTCAAGGTTCGACACCGACGCCTTTGAAGCCGTATTGGGGACGGACTTCTTCGCACAAAACAAGTGGATGAAATATTTATCGCTCGAAGAGCCCACTCACTTGTTGGTTGTGAACGAAGAGCAAGAATGGGAAGCAATACCCCTCAAGGAGACGGAGTGTCCAAGACCTACGCTCAAGACACTCAAGAGTTTTCTGTTGGCACTCGATAGCGAGGTCAAGCAAGAGAGTATCCTCGCTACCTTGAGCCTACACCCAACGGAGAACTACACTCTCGACTCCGCTGCCAAGCGTGACGCGTTTCGGGAACTTGGCCTTAACCCGAACACGTGTAACGGCGACTTTGTCGAACTCTTTGCGTCCAAAGAGAACTCTGACGAGGAGTACGTTTGTAATCCCAAGACCAACAACACGTGGTGGTATGATTGGCGAAAGTTGGGAGCTTGGAAGATGCTCTACGCAAACCCCCCTTTCTCAAAAATACTCCACACATTGGTAAAAGTCTATATGGACCAAGCTACGGTCGCTTTGGTTATTTCCGAAGGGAAGAAGTGGGAAGAAAAGGAAAGGCTATGGGGGCCTTTACTCGAAAAGTTGACGGTGACAAAGTTGCTCTTACCTGACGTTCCTCTGTACCAACTTAACCCAAAAGAAGAGGATTTGCCAAAGCCCCGTTGGCCAAGCACTATGTACCTAGTCTCGGAAAAGAACGTGTCCTCTAACCCCATGGAAAATGTGTCTGAGGAGACAAAGAAGTTCGTGCTAAAGCACCGCCGTGGGTACCGAAAAGAACAGATGATGAAAACGTTTCCGGACGTGTGCCAGAGCAAGGAAGAGCACAAGTTCGAGACGCCTAAGTTTCAAGTCGAAGAAGTGATTCAAGAAAGTCCGAAAGAGGCAAGAGAAACTCAAGAAGAGAGCGAAGAAACCTCCGACGAAAGCGGAAGTATATCGAAAGCTCCTTCCGAGTCGACTATACCCTTTTCGAACGACCCCTCCCTAGGGGCCCGTTTTGACATAAAGTGCAAAAGCCAATATTGAGCTCAACTTAGTTAAAAGCATCCTCAATTTAGCTAACCATTCAAAATTGTATGAGGTGGAAAAGAGTTGTTTTCAAATGGCACCCACTTGTTGCATTTTTGTGCTTTCCAGGATTGTAATACCTAGCCGGGGCCCAAAATGTCTCAAAATCCACTATTCCAGATTGAAAGACCGGGCTCTTACCAAGGAACTTGTGGATTTTTTCGGAAGTAGTCCCCGGGCCAAAAACCTACTTAAACGCTTGGTGAACCGAGTTATCCCCGCTGCTACACTGCTCCATGCCCCGCGTAGGCAGTGCCCCTTCCAAATTTCTCCTCAACGTGCGGTGGAACTGGTTTTGGACCTTCAAATTCCAAAGAAAAGGTGTGCCGTGCACCACAGCATGCAATTTCAAAATTGCAACCAAAATTGCATTTCACCCAAAGTTGCATTCCTGTTGAGGATCTCTAACTTGCCTCAAAGTTGCATTACAACTTCGTAAACTTTGTGGGGGTTCCGCTACCCCCTAATGTGGCTGATTGCAACTTTGTTGCAACTTTGTTTCAACTTTGTCGCTCAAGTGGTGAATGCGGATGGGGACTCCGACTCTGACTGTGATGGGTAGGCCTGAACGTGTGGTGGCTTTTGTTTGTGGTGCCTTTGGCGTGTAGTGGCACTTGTTTGTGGTGGCTTTTGCGGTCGCCGGGCAAGACAAAGGCACAAGAGGTGCATGTTGCTCAAGTGGTCAATGCAGATGCAGACTCCGACTCTGACTGTGATGGGTAGGCCTGAACGTGTGGTGGCTTTTGTTTGTGGTGCCTTTTGCGTGTGGTGGCGTTTGTTTGTGGTGCCTTTTGCGGTGGCTGGGCAAGACAAAGGCACAAGAGGTGCATGTTGCTCAAGTGGTGAATGCAGATGGGGACTCCGACTCTGACTGTGATGGGTGGGCCTGAACGTGTGGTGGCTTTTGTTTGTTGTGCCTTTTGCGTGTGGTGGCTTTTGTTTGTGGTGCCTTTTGCGGTGGCTGGGCAAGACAAAGGCAAAAGAGGTGCATGTTGCTCAAGTGGTGAATGCAGATGCAGACTCCGACTCTGACTGGGATGGGTGGGCCTAAATGGGTGGTGGCTTTTGTTTGTGGTGCCTTTTGCGTGTGGTGGCTTTTGTTTGTGGTGCCTTTTGCGGTGGCTGGGCAAGACAAAGGCACAAGAGGTGCATGTTGCTCAAGTGTTGAATGCAGATGGGGACTCCGACTCTGACTGTGATGGGTGGGCCTGAACGTGTGGTGGCTTTTGTTTTCGGTGCCTTTTGCGTGCATGGCGTGCATGTGTGCATGGCGTGCATGTGTGCATGGCGTTGCGCTCTCCCTGCATGGCGCCCCACGAATACAAAGTTGCACCCAATATTGGAAAATGGAACCGCTATTTTCTGGAGGAGTTGTGCAAATTTGTTTTGGTTTTTTTTCCTATGTTGCATTCAACTTAGCACCACCAGCCGGAAGTTCACACCTCGCTCTTACTCATTACTTCATTTGTTTCGTATTACTTCCGCGGTGCTTTGGCGTTGCTTCATTGCTTCGGCATTGCCCGGCGCTGCTTCTGCGTTGCTTCGGCGTTGCTTCGGCGTTGCTTCGGCGTTCGTTTGGCGTTCCTTCGGCTTCGGCGGCGTGCGCTGCAACTTCGGTGCAACTTCGGTGCCACCTCGGGTCAACCTTGGCGCAACAATGCGTTCCGCTCAACCAAACCCCCCCAGCCAGCTGCTCTGATGCTCATTTGTGCAATCTTCGGGTTGCCTGTAGTTTGCAAGAACGGGAGCTGTTGAAGGCAATCAACACGTTCCAGTGTTTCAACCATGAACGACATAACAACACCTGTTTCGAGGTTTTTTGGACTTAGTCAATCTTGCCGTTCAATTTTCATTCAACATTGCCGTCGATGAGATCGCCATTCCTGAGCGCACGCGGATGCGGAGTAAAGCGCATCGGTGTGTCTCAAAGTTATTTGCCGAGTGGGAAAACTTACGTAACTGGTAAATGGCACGGATTCTCGTTGCAAAAAAACAACCCCTCCTGGGCGTACTCCACTGGTGTTCGGTGACAGGGTTGTCGACCATGGCTGGGACCAATGACCTATCGGCAGAGGAGCTTAGCAGGCTAAGAAGCTTACTACGGCAGACTCACACTTGAACAGCCCATTTATGCACTGTGAATGCATTTTTTTTCGGTTTGGGTGATTTTGAATTTTGGTGCTGCAATTTTCATTTACGCGTCGATCGCATCTGCAATTTATAAGGCGTAATGTGCAATTTTGCATCGACTTTGAATGTTGCGTGCAATTTTGTATCTGTACTGTGGCGCGCTGTGGCGACTGTGAATGGCGCGCGCGTGAAGGATCTGTCCAGCGCCACATCCCTCCCTTTTGCTACTGTAGGTTCAAAAGGAGCAATTTGTTCCGAAGACGACGACGAAGACGATTGCAATATTTCCACCGAGCCGTCCCAGCCCTCCCAGCTCTCTTCCTGCTTCCCCTTTAGTGAGGAACTTCTAGCAGGGCACCATCCCCACCCCGACACCCCCATCATTGGTAGTGGCCGCGCCAAGGCCTTGGGCTACCGCTGGCTGGCGGACATCACCCTTAGGGCATTGTTCCAAAGGATCTTGTATAAGTGGAAAAGGCTCAACACGAAAACAAACATGAATGGGGCAACACTTCCAACCCCGTACACATCTGAGGCGGTGACGCTATCCAACTTGTCCACGTGGCGGATGCTCAGGCCAAGCACCAAAGTATCACAATGCCAACAAGTCTATCCGCCCAGCCCAATGGAGTGGGCCAACATTTTGAGAGCATTTGAGGTTTACGGATGGGGCAAAGTGTGCATGGCCGGTGCGCGCGGTGGTAAAGGGGGACACGCTCCACAAGCCAAATTACACTTCTATGACCCGGAGTCGGAGGGGTTTCCGCGGGGATGGTCGGACCAGGACGTTGCTGAGGCCGGCGGGTATGAAAACACGTACCCAAGCATCGAGGCGGTAGGGGGGTGTATGACCAGGGGCCGCACACTCTTCCCCGAACTCAAGCAACCCCAACCCAAGAAAGAGAAGAAGGAGAAGAGGGAGAAGAAAGAGAAGGACAAGAAGCACAAAAAAGCCAAGAAAGAAGAACCCAGGGTGAAAGAGGAGGAGATCAATCGAGAGGTTGAGGAACATGTAGTGGCCCAACCGACTGAGCAAGGGAGGCCCTTCTTTGACGAGGTAGTACCACAATTTGCCATCTGGGGTTCCTTGGGGTCACATGGCCTTACTTAAACAATGTTTAGCCAATGTTGAGTGCAACTTTGTGTAGTCCATGAGTGTGATAACAATGTTGCATGCAACTTTGCTTCAACTTTGCTTCCACTTTAATGTCCAGGACGTAGTGGTGGTCACCAAAAGCGGCGTTGTAAGTTCTGTCCCGGGTTATTGAGAAGGCCGGAGGGCTCAGGGTCGGCTAGACCCAGGGTACAGCCTTGCGGGGATGCGACCTGATTGATTGTTCAGGCGACCGAGGGTCCCATAGGGGAGGAGAGGGCAGCGAGAACACTGGACAAGTTGGACAAGTTCATGCTCATATGACCCAGAGAAAAATCCCACTCTATGAAGAAAATTAGTGGGGATGAACACAAAAACATCTGAGTGTCTGAATCTGTCTGAAAAGATTCATATAAATCCGATTTTGAAAAAAGGTCTGGCTGATTTTCGTTGCGCACGCACACCAGCGGCAAATGGCGATTCCGGGTAAATCATCGGGTCGCGGCGGATTTACAATGAATGGACAGCGGCGCTGAATCCGGCACGTCAGAATTATATAGTTCAGTCCCTGGGAATGGTCTGGGGATCGGCGGTAGCGCCGAAGTGTGTAATTGGCCAAAATGTAGCCAGTCTGGGGCAGATCTATGATACTCTGAGCAGATGGGGGTTGACCGCACTTACACTCCCCCTCCAAAAACACACTGGGATGTGTCCTTACGTCAACGAAGAACGTAGTCCGGGTAAGTCCCAGAAAAAAATAGAAATGTACTCTTGATGAGGCAAAATCTGCTCAATCTGACCTGATTTGGGATGACTTGGCACCAAATGGGGCTGGATGACACTGGAATGAAGCAGAATGAGGAGTTACAAGCAGTTCAACGGACATGAAAGCATACGGTTAAGGGCTAAGGGGCACGTAAACGTATCTCTAAGCGATACCAAACCGTGCTTTGGTTGAGAATGAGGTAGATTATTGGAACATTCAATGGGGGGAAAAATCAAAATGAAGTGAAATATCTGGCGCTCTGAGCGTCTTTGCTTTCGCGGGCACGCTACGGCGTCCTCCACGTACTCTACATCGTGTTAGTCCCGCTTTTCTCGTTCTGAAAAGTACAGCATGTGCTACAGATTTAACGCATCTGACGGATTTTGACCAGAATCAACAAGGTTGAGTCTCAAGTTGCACAAAATGAAAGGAAAGAAACAGTTGCAGGGAAAGGACACAAGGTCAAACATAATTTGCATGTCCTAAGGGACAGCAAGAACCTCAGCGTTAACAAGGTTAGGCTAAGCCGTAAGCAGATCCTGAAAGAATGAGAGGAATGACAAACAAATTAACCTAGATTTTCCTATAATGTACAAATCTCCGCGGATTAAGACAGAATGATGCGGAATGTCTGGAACCGAAACGACTACTGCCTTCGTTTAGACTTAGGTCAATATATAATGTTGTTCGTTCAGCTCACTTATGCTTTCCGGCACGTTTGTTCGCAAGCATCCAACAGATTCCAGGAAAATGTTGGTCTGCTGATGATGCATCATGATGGGACATGATGGCCCTGAATCCTTGGCATGTAACGCGCCGAAGGATAGCAAGAGGCGCTTTACTGACAGTATATAATTGAAAGACACCGTATAGTCCTTTATGTACAGTGGCGGCGGTGTCAATTGATTTGGACAAGGCCAATCTTTCAACTGAGTCCCACAAGACACTTGGATTCACCATTTTTGACCTGAAACTGAGGGATTTCGCTCACATTGGTGGGTGCCAAAAATACATCGAAGCTTACGGACCTCAGAGGTTGCAGTTAGAAGTCCCTAGAGCTTCTGTTTGAAGGTTGTCTGAACAATTGACGTCGGGGTTTCGTGCAACAGTGGCAGAATGAAGGGCAAACCTGCAGAATGCAAGGTAAATTTGAGGACCCTGTGCCTGAATCTGGACTTTGGCTTCAGCATCAAGACAGATGAAGGTAAGATCTGAGTTCCTGGCATCGCAGCTGGTGCGGCCAGGACTACAGGGGGTACCTGTAGGGGTGCAAGTCGCTGCGCAGCGTTTTTGTATATACAATTGCTTCCATCTGCACGAGTAGCCAAACTTCCAAAAGTGCACAGACCAACAGAGACAAGATTAGCCCGAATCTGCCTGAATTAAGCCTGTGTTTGGTTTTTTCTGGACACGACGGCACACTCCGTGGGCTCCTGTAGCGTTTCTACGCCTGGCCTGCCTAACGGAAACCAAAGAAAAATTGATTGACGTCAAATTATCAAACATTTTCAATTATCCAAATCAAGTCGTAATCAGCAAAAATGAACCGTGGATTAAGCAGAATGCAATTTTTTTAGTCCGTCAGAAGACTCACATTGTAATAAGTGGTCGACGGGGCGAGGCTGGACCTTTGGAAGGAGTTGGACATGCAAGGGTTTCCAACCTACACCCTTGAGCCCTAGCGACGAGTGCCATGATGCCCTGGACTAGACAACTGTTAGCCAATTTAGGGCGCCGGCGACTCAAGTCTTGGGATGCCTTCCTCAATTCGGCCAAGCACGTATGCATGTGACCACCAACCTGTCTGGTCGTGCACGGGTACGGCTTGGGCGCTGCAAATCAGCGGGAGAAATCGAAGCTTGGTCCTCATGTGACTCCTGGGCTGGCCTGAGCACAGGAGGGGGGATTGGCGGATCAACCCTGGAATGTGGCGGATGAGGGCCATAATAGGCTGGATCTCGATCTACCACAGGTCTTTTTCCGTCTTCCTCAATCGGTCTGTCTGGTTTGGACAGACAATCAGTCAGGAGTACACCAATTTCGGGGTGCTTCTTGAGGAAGTCAATGAACCCCTTGGTGTATCCATGCACGAAAGAATGGGCTGGTTCCCAGTTGTTGTGACTGGAAGCAAAGCCCCTCCACTCACACAAAAACCTCCATTCGCCTTTCTCGTCGCGCTGCGCCTCGAGAATCCTCTTGAGTTCGTATTTCCCCCCTTCGATGACCCGATCGGATAAACGTTTCGAGGTCCAAAAAAGAGGTTTAACTCTATCTTTTGGGGAAGGGATTTCTCTCTTGAGGCGATCGCCGGAAACTTCAATTTCCCTGTTGACATCCACACGGATCCTCCACCTCTTTTCCCTTAGATGTGCTGTAACAGCAAATGGCCCCTCCCACAAGGGAAGAAGCTTATCATCTCCGTCCAGAGTGGTTTCGGATTTTCGAAGCCAAACTCGATCGTCCACTTCAAAGTTGTGTGGATTTTTTCGGCCCTGACTCTGGACCCAGAGCCAGTCAGCCTGATGCTTATCAATTAATTTAGAGACAGTTTTCTCTGCCCTGTGGATTTCATCCAAAAACAGCGAAGAGTGAGATTGAGCCCCATGGAGTATATATTTTGAACTCAGAGTGTACTTTATTTGAACTCAGAGCAGATTCAGATCAATCATCATCATTCATCATGCATCATGTGCCATGTGTCATGCATCATGTGTCATGACATGCTGGCGCCCTAGCATGTGTTTTTCACATTCCAACCCAAAACTTCACTTTCGCTCAGAACTAACACAACCACAACCCCACTCTTATGGGTTCCTAAGAAGGTCATACTATTCATTTTTCATCACTTTTTGAATTTGGATGATCACATTTTTGGCATCATGGATTGTCATGCATGTCATGCATGATCGACTCATTTTGTGAGTGATACCACACATACTACCTTCGAAGGAGTCTAAGGCCCCTAAGGGACCTCTATTTACTCTACAACCCTTTTCCATGGTTGTCCCTACTTCTACATGTATTTTAATGCCTATTTGGTGGGTCCCAAGCATGTTTCATGTGTTGGGGGATCCCAAGAATATACCTAGGCCTAAGCCAAGCCCCAAACACAGGAGGAGAGAAGAGAGATAGATAGAGGAGAGGCGCCTGGCGGCGACACCAGGGAGCACGTGGTGCTTCCTAGGTGAGTCCTAACTAGGTGTATTTTACTACAAGAGGGATATTTGTATGGTGAGAGTGGAAGAGAGGTAAGGAGTGAACATGAGTGTAAATAATGATTGTGTTTCATAGTCCCTTTTTTGCTATGGACTAAGCTGGAAGACTACAATACTATGAGCCCATTACTTTGCTGTTGTTGAGGAGGGTGCCAAATCTAACTCGAAGCATCTTTACAGGGGCGAGGGTTATTCAACGGCATGTTCCACCAACACATCTTTTGTCCAAAGATAATTTCATTTGGAGAAAGGCCATGATAAAAAGGCGTGTTGTGGTAACGGCAAAGCAAGGCGAAAAGAATCTCAAGCCAATGGAAGGCATTCTCACTGGCGAGTTCCTTCCGAAGCATATTTATAAGTGAGCGGCCGGCTCTTTCGCCTGGCAGCGCTCGATGTGAGTGGATTTCACACCTGAGGTGATGGATTCCAAGGCGGGTACATAATTCTATCCACCATTCGGAGGTCTACTCCTTACCTGAGACCGTAATCACCTCGGATGGGACGTCCCAACCTCCCATCCATGTCTGCGCGCACCATTTGCCGGCAGATTTGCCAGTCATCGACTCGATGTTACAAGGCAACACCTGAATGTAGCCGGAATGACGGCACTGAATAAGGAGCACACCATTGACTTTTTTATTCGTCCAATGGCACTCTTCGTCATCGAGCTCACCAAGATGGAAAAAACCACTGTTGACTCTGTTAAAGAGGCGCTCCGGAATAGGATGTGGCTTCAGATGGCCGTGCTTCTTGGCGCTGAGGGGCGTTGAGACAGCACATTGGGCACATCTGGCAGCTACTCTCCAGGGTTGGTACAATACAGTACGTGTAATGTATCGTATCGTTCCGATACAGTACTGTAATGTAACGTATCGTATCGTTTCCTAACAAAGTACTGTTTGGTCACAGAAGTTATGTTCCTAGAACTTGCAGCTATTCTGTTTTAGTGTACAACCTGCAATTGCTTGTTAATTTTTTTTGGAAAATTAATGAACAAACGACCGAACGATGAAAATAAACGAACATGGTTTGTTAATTTTTTCCTTGTTCATGTTGTTTCGGTTTGCTTCTAATGGTTTACTTGCTTCTATTATGCCCCTTCCTAGTGCTTTTTCAAAAAAAGTAGACTCACAATGTTTTTTGTTGACAAAATAATGTTTCGGATTTTTTTAAAAACCATTGTGTTTCTTTTGAAAAAAGAATAATTCAGATATTTTTGAAAACCATCGCGTTCGAGATCAAGGCCCCAGGAATTCCAGCCTCACAAAGGCACCTGTCCCCAGGCTGACCAGCAAATGGCCAAAAAATGGCAAATGGCAAAAAGCGAGCAACCAGCAAAAAATAAAGCAAGCGCATGTATCTGTACAGCTGCTGCAGCACACATAACAGGTCCCTGGCGTCACTTGAAGCCTCTGTGCAGAAGTGAAATTTTGAGATTCAAATGACATCACTGAGATGCAGCAGCAAACTGACTGAGTCCACCATAAAGGGTCATATAAAGGACAACGAAGGCTCACTCAAAACTGTCGAGACAACAGAAGCGAGCGCGACGAACACTCAAACGACACTCACAGCACGCGCCGACACTCAAATGACACTCACAGCACGCGCCGGCACTCAAATGACACTCACAGCACGCGCCGACACTCAAATGACACTCACAGCACGCGCCGGCACTCAAAGGACACTCACAGCACGCGCCGACACTCAAATGACACTCACGGCATGCGCGAACACTCAAAGGACACTCACAGCACGCGCCGACACTCAAATGACACTCACAGCACGCGCCGGCACTCAAATGACACTCACAGCATGCGCGAACACTCAAATGACACTCACAGCACGCGCGAACACTCAAGTGACACTGACAGCACCTTCTTCCTTTTGTGCTCCTTCTTCGTCTTCTTTGTCTTCACTCCGCAGTCTTCTTCGCTGGTGCAGCTTCTCGAGCTTCTTCTGTCTTCTTCTTAACGTCTCTTTGATCTCCTTCGCCTCTTCCGCTTCTTTCTTCTGTTCTTTCTCTCTTCATATTCTTCCCTCTTGTTCTTCTTCTCCTTCTTCTTCACTTGCTTCTTGTGTCGCCCTGCAAACGCAAGACAGGCAGAAAAATTCAACCACCAATGTTAATGAAACGAAATTCAAATTAAAATCATTGCAAATTCTATAAAGTGCCTCACATTTGCGCTGTTAATCCTTGGCCATGTTTGTTTGCTCAGCGGCGCCCGCGACTGGCGCCAGATGCTAGTCTAGGAACAAGACGCGTACTGTATTGTATTCTCGCGATACAGTACGCGTATATATACGTTACGCGTATATATACGCCGTCTTTTCCAACCCTGCTACTCTCATGCAATGAGTGTAGAGCCTCGAGCCAAATAACCTATGCTTAATCATCGACCATAATCTACGGCCATGTGCGTGGGGGGACTCCCATTTATGCCACCAGTTTAACTCTCGGGGGGCCAGGGCGTCTGGTACGCAAAATTTACCCTCCATCCAAAGCTTCCCCCCATCCAACGAACATTCGGAATAAATCCCATCTTTATGAGCATCTTTGGATTTTAAGTTCTCAAAGACCTCTTTAAACATGGAATCTCCCATATAATGGTTTGTCCAGTCACGGATGATGAGAGCATCTTTCGGCAGGGGTGGAGATTTGGCCTGATCTGGACGCTTAATGCCCTGAATCAACCAAAATCCGCTTACAGGCCAGGTGTACTTCGTCTGTTTCACACTCCCGGAGGAGGGATCCGTGACTTTGTCCACAACTTTCAGCGATTTGGTGATAATTTCATGAGCATGCGCCGGATCTGAAAAGGCCGTGATGTGATGACACGGTATTTCATGCCGTTTGACAGCACATTGCATGCATTCACGTCGAATGAGCTTTTTTTTCATCCTGATGCCACTCAATTACGACGTGGCGGTCCTGCTCTGTACCATGGATGTTGGTACTTTGCAGCCCCTCTGATGCGGGGTAAGCCCATCGGCTCAGAGCGTCCGCTACTGTGCTGTATTTTCCAGGTAAATAAGACACATGGAGGTCAAACAGACTGAGAAATTCGTGCCATCTGGCTCGTCGGCCAGCTGGGCACGAAACCGTATCAATGTGTTCGGTGGCCCAATAATCAAGAGATCGATGGTCCGTCAGGACCTCGACTCGATTGGTGCCTACCCACGATTAATTTTTTTCAGAGTGCAGATTATGGCACATGTTTCTTGCTCTTGCGACGACCATTGCATTTGGCGTGGGGCTAGCTTCCGAGACCAAAATGCAAGAGGGTAATGATCGCCCTTCATCAACCTGTTCAAGGGTAGCTCTGATCGCGTACCTGGATGCGTCGGTCCTTATGTAGAAGGGTTTGTCGAATTTTGGCACATGCAACGTGGCGACTTCGCAGAGAGCCGCCTTCAAATGATGGAAGGCTTCCTCGCATTCATCTGTCCACTTGACACGCACCTTTGAACCTGCCTTGCCGGCATCTCTCCCTACTTTCAATAATTCAGTGAGGGGGGCGGCGAATTTGGCATAATTCGGCACAAATGTGTGGTAAAAATTGCAACAACCCAGGAATCCTCTCAATTCCGTAATAGTCTCAGGGCACTTCCACTTCTGAATAGCGATGAGCTTCCCCGGACTGGGTCGGCGTGTATCATTCTTAAGAAGAGAACCACAAAATTCAACAGATTTTAAAAGTATTTTTCACTTCTTCGGCCCACAAATCAGCTGATTGGCATCAAGAATGTCCATAACCTGGTCCAGCTGCTTTTCATGTTAGGCCACCAACTCCTCTTCAGTCAGCCCGTCCCCTTCTGTCGCGATGATTGTATCATCTATGTACATACTGACGAAGGCATGAAGCTCAGGATGAGCTGTAAAAAGCACGTCCTCCATCATTCTTTGAGAGAATGAGGGCCCATTCTTCAGTCCCATGGGCATGACCGTCCACTGGACCGGGCCACATGGGGTGCACACACAAGTTAGAGGCCGGCTGTCCTTCCTCAACGGCATTTGGTGAAAGCCGTGACGGAGATCCAGCACAGAAAACAAACGACCTATTGCCCTCTTGGCAATTTCCTCCTCAATGAGGGGAAGGGGGTGCAAATCCGCCTTCGTTTCAGCGTTCAGATTGCGAAAATCAACAACCATTCGCCAACCATCTATGGTGTTTTGGTCTGCCGGTGGCGGTTTCGGGACTGTAAATGGTGCACAGCACCACTCGCTGGTCATACAACCCTCAAGCCAACCGAATTCCCTGAGAGTTCTTTCAATAATTTTTCTGAGAATCTCATGTTTTTGTCCATGGTTTTCGTAGGGGCGCTGTTTCTTTGCCTTGTACCCCTCACGAAGCTCCATGAAGGCTTCACCGAACTGCCCACGGACTGGTGGGTTCTTGATTTACTTGCCAGAAAGGGTTGTGTCCTTCCGTTCCTCGAAAATCTTTTCTCCTCTCCTGGAACACAACTCAGTGTCCACCTGATCACCAGGAATCACTGTCGAAAAAACTTTGGCGATCTCCTCCGCCTTGGCAGGAAGAATCTTCTTACGGATGTCTCGAAAAAGATCTGTATCAACTGCCTCTTGAAGGTAGGTGGGTCAAGTACCGGCATTCCAAAGATCATCTTCGTGATCCACCTCCTCAAAAGGGTCATTGAAAGCTTCCACTCGAGGCTTTTCGTAAAAAAACTCTGAATTTGCGGCGCGATTTAAAAATTTTCTTCGCCCGTGCACTGAAGATTCTTTTCGATGTCGATCGTATTGGGGAAGAGGGAGACGAGGCTGATCCATTGGACGACGGATCACCTTCGGCATCTGACGGAGAAAACGGGAGCGTGTTCCGTGCCGTAAAGCCCCGCATCGGCAACCGATGCACCGCCAGCGGAGAATTATATATCAGAACATCAGGAATCAACAGGGTTTTATTTTCATCTTGTTTCCGTCAATTTTTACGCTTCCGTTCTGATATTCACTGTTTTGGCAGCTGGCGGTTAGCTCGCGACTTTACCGTAACCGCCAGTTTAACTGTAATTAATGGAAATTTTAACGTTATCCGTGACGAAGGCTCTAAAGTCTTCAGGAACTGCATTGATGCATCCGCAATTTTCACATTCTACACTCGCAACCTTAATCCGAATTTTTCAGGATGTTGAAATCGGATTTTCGACTTCGACATCCCCGCACTTGATTTGACCTCTTTCGAGTGGACCTACGTGCTTCCCTATGCACGAATCAACTTTCCTTTTATCTTGCCCTTCATTTGTCTTAGAGATATGGGCAAAACAAAGTTGATTCGTGAGGCCACTTGTTAGGGTCATATCTCGTGTTGCTTGCGAGGAATGACAATAAGGAAACGTGGGATGTATTCACAATACTCCCGACGTAATTTAGGAAGCATTATATGCCTTGCGTTTCCACACGTGCGCGCTAGCGTAATGGATCATGGTCAAGAGAGTAGAGTTTGCGTTATAACTCATTGGCCATGACATTGCGTGCGTTAAGATAACTTTCGAGTGTAGCGCGCAAGTGTTGGTGTTGCATAGGAACTCTCCTTGAGTTCCTATGAGCGATTGACACAAAGTTATGCCCTTGGAGGGGCATGACATATCGTGGGGGGAGCTACCTTTTTGGGCAATATGGAGTATGTGCCTTGTGTTGTGTTGCGTGCCCATTTGGCGGGTCCATCGCTCCAAGCCAAACCCGCCAATGGACCTCATATTGTGCAAGTCCCTTCTCCATACTCCCTACGATCAATTACCAGCCTAACCTTTGTGAAGGGAAGCTTGTGTGGTGATCCCGAAGCGATCCGTTGGGAGCAGGGTGTGTGTTTTGCAATTTTCCATATTTTCATGTGCCCACTTGGGAAGTAGCGCTCGTAACCTTTCAAAGCGCCCCAAGTGGAGCACATACGTGGAATCGAAGGTCATTGGTGTCAAGTCATTGTGTTTAGAAGGATTAGTTGATTGCAGGATCCAAGCCGAAGATATTATAATATAATTGTGCGCCTTTCAAGGCACTCTTGTGTGTCTTTGTGCCAATTTTGCCGTTTTTGGCCCGTCGTGATGTCAAGTGGCGACCGTGTATCTCAACGTTGCGCTCAATTGACATCATGACTCAGTTATGATATGAGGGTACATACTTCGGTGCCCAACATGTCTTGGACCCGGCGAATAACTCCTCTTGGGCTTGGCATACCGTGACCGCCATGTTGGGGATTTGGGACTATCCCAAATCATGGGCTCACTTGGCGACCCTGCCATTCCCAATACCGGAGGAGTTGGGCGACGCCCAAAAGATATGTTGGACACATATGACTTGATACCAATCCTATGGCACACTTCCGTCCAAGTCGGGCATGTGCCTCATTTGCCCCAACCATGAGTGTGCGCATTTTTGGCCATTTTGAGCACTTTTCCACTTTTGGTGCCCGCCGTGCACTATGTTGAGCCCACCCGTGCACGCCGGACGCATGGACCAATGGACCATATATGACATGGGTGTTGTGTATATTGGTCCCCATGGCTCACACACCACGCGGGCGGAGCAGAGCAACCTTCGTTAAGGCGCTAGCCCAAAGTGAGTGTGGGCAATTTTGCCATTTTGGCATTTGTGGACGAAATGGGATTGTCACCACGCTAAGTGGCATGGAGATCTTTGAGAGCCAAGGTCATGGGAGTCTCCGTTGGACTCCCGGTGGATCGCGTATGGAATGGCAGATCCGATCTCCAAGCCGGCGTGGAGATAAACTATTGGGAGCACCCCAAATTTTGGCTCATTTCGAGCAGCCAAAATGACCCCATTTTGGGACCCCAATTTCCCCCTTTCGTGTGGTCAATTGGCGGCCCCATTTCTCTAAGCCCACAGGGAGCCTGGACCTAACTTCAAGTTGTACACTCAGATATAAGTCCTAGGTCCTGCCTCCTACCCTGTGAGCCATTGGCCTTGCCCTGGCCGGGCGAGCCACGCGTGGGAATGAGGCCAATTTTGGTGATTTTGGCATCATGACCCCACTTGACGAACACGTGGTGCCCTGATGCCGGGACCTCAGAGGGAACCAGGTTGGGTGAGGGCTCCAGGGAGTTCGTACTCGAAGGGCATAGGGTCAGTTGCCTCGTCCCTACCTCTGGCGGGTCCGGACGAGGGGTCAATTTTGGAGATATTGGAGCTAATTTCAGTTTGGGCTGAAACAGCCCATTTTCAGCTACCAACTCCTGAGGGATAATGGCGGGGCCATATCTCTGGTTCAAAGAGGAGTTGGGACCTGCCGTTAAGGGAGCATAGGGAGCCACTGTCGGTTGGCCTCGGAGCACCTTGGTTCCCAGGAACTCGCCTGTGGCTGGGCGGGACACCACCCTATTGGCAGGGTTTCAGGGTCCGGACTGAGCAGGGCATTGGTTGTGTTTGAGGCCCCGCCCCCACCAGCCACTGAGAGGGTCGGACCTGGGATTGGGATACGAGTTAGGACTGAGTGTCTATTGTCCTGTGATGCCCTTACCCCAGTCCAGTCTTAACCCCATGTGTACATATCCTGATGTGTTGCTGTACATACTTTCGTTCCCTTGTTGCAGAGTGGCAAGGATCCTGAAACGCTTTGTCACATGACACGAGCGTATTGATGCCCTTGTGAGCGTAGTGCCTTGCCTGCCTGCTCACCTGTGCGTGTCACCGCAGCGTCCCGTGGCCGGCCCCCCACGGGAACGCGTCAAAAGCGTTTCAACGCCGCGGGGCTACCCATCCCCCGCGTGCCACTCGGGGCCATCAACCCCGAGCAGCGCGGCGCAGCAGCTCGCAGCTCGCAGCTCGCAGCGCAGCGCAGCAGCTCGCAGCGCAGCGCAGCGGCTCGCAGCGCCGCCCAGCGACAGCGCCGAGTTCGTCACGGAGCCCGCAGCGCCGTCCAGAGCATCGCCCTGACCGCGCAGCGACCGTGGAAGAGGTGCACAGACCAGGACTCCTGCATCAGCGAGTCCCATCGGCCGACCAGCAAGGCCGCGTCAACCACCTCCACAACCACCGGCTGACCAGCACCAGCCGCACTCCCAGTCCAGTGCTGCAGCACCCGCCTCAACAACCACCACCAGTTCGTTGAGTGGAACGAGTGCACACCAAGGACCTCAAGACCAACTACGCCCCCGCTGCCATGGTAAACTGGCAAGAAGCGGGTAAGACGTGGCCGCGGCCCCACCCCCATGCAGCGCACCTACTGCTTGGTTGGTTTGGGACCAGCACTACCGCCACAGCCACCCCCAGTGCGAAGGCGGCATGCCCCGGAGCTTCGAGCTCCGCACGGACATCGCCCCCGACCGCCTGCAGGCCGTGGAGGACTGGCTGCGGGCGGAAGGGTTCGCCTTCCGCTTCCAGCAGAGGCGCTGGAGGACCTGGACCCGGCCGGACAGGCCCCGCGAAGGGCTGCGCCCCGACGGGATTGAGGAGGACGAGGACTCCAACGCGTACCCGTCGGGCGCCACGATCAATGTCTCCATGTGGGACATGATCGAAAAGAAGTTCCGGAACCGGGGAGCGAGCGCAGGCTGCAGGGCAGCAGCAGCGCATCTCCGGGGAAGGAGAAGCGGTCCGCCGGGGACAGGAAGCGGGACCGGAAGTGGCGGGAGTACCAGGAGTCCCTGGCCGCCGAAGCCGCCCAAGGCGCCAAGGGCGGAACCCCAGCCCCCAGTCCCCAACGGGCCAATGGTGGTCATCACCCCGGCCATGCCACCCTCGGCGACTTCATCCAAGTCGCCAAGCAGACCAAGGCCAAGCCCCGTCCGCTGCTCCTGAGGCCCCAGCAGGCCCCAGCAGGCCCCAGCAGCGACGTGGAGTCGGCACACCGCGGGAGGATGCCGGCCGACCAGGCCAGCTCCAGCAGCAGCGTCGCTCCCGACAGGAACGTGGCGCGCGCCTGTGAGCGCGCCTGTGGTGTGCCCTGCAACCTTCGGGTTGCCTGGCAACGGGCCAGGCAGCACAGCGCTGCCGTGGAGGGCGCCGTCGGCATCGCCCAGGAGGAGGCTGCGGAGTGGGCGCATGGCATGGCCATCCACGCCCAGACCGTGGCGGCCATTGCGGCCGGACTCACGGCCGTAGCCGCCCATGGGGCAGCGACTGCCCAGGTTAACGGTGAGTTGGCGGCAGCCGACGAGGAAGCCCGCCTGACGCAGGAGGCCATTGCCTGCAAGGAGGCCGAGGTGAGGGCGCTGGAAGAGGTGCTTGCCCAAGAGAGGGCAAAGAAGGAGGCGGAGGAAAGGGCCCACGCCGAAGCGACGGCTAAGGCCCAGGCGGACGCCGCCAAGAAGGACGCCATCGAGGCCGCGCGACGGAAGGTCGCTGAGGACAGGGCCAAGACGGAGGCGGAGCTGGCGGCGTTGGAAGCGGAGAAGGCACGGCTGCAGCAGACCCGGGAGGCCGAGGCGGCTCGTGCCCGGGAGGAGGCCGAAAGGCGAGCTGCCGCAGCCACCGCCGCCGCAATGGAGGAGGCAGAGGCCAAACTCCGCCGCGAGACTCCCCCGGGAGGATCACGAGTGGAGACCCTTCGAAAGCTTTTCGAAGGGGACGCCTCCTCCAAGATGACGCTGGACGAGGTCGACACGGGCAGCAGTGGGAGCAGTGGCCCCACCGCCCACCGACGGAGGAAGGGTAAGGGGAAGACCCCCGAGAGGCCACGCAGGCCAGCGGGTGAACACCCCCACGACAGTGACCCCTTCTTCACCGCCAGCGACGGTCCAGCGACAGGGGATGAACGAGGCCGCCGACATCGCCAAGTGGTGGCTTGGACGGGCGGAGGAGGCGGAGACGTCCCCATGGAACCGGAAGGTGAGGATGAGGATCTCCCTCCTCCCTACCGGAGCTCGGAGTCTTCCGAGACCGAGACGCCCAAGTGGGGCGACATGGACGAGGATGACGACATGGACTTCGGCATCACGAGGAAGCACCCATCCTCGGACCCACCGAGGCGACCCGGCGGAGACCCACCGGGACCCCCTGGCGGAGGACCATCAGGACCCCCTGGAGGACGCCCACCAAGTGGACCCCCTGGAGGCGGACCACCGGGCGGGGGAGGACCCCCTGGACCGGGCGGACCCGGCGGAGGCCCTCCTGGAGGACCCCCTGGGGACCCCGACGACCCACCAGGGAACGGCGACCCGGATACCACCTGGCGGTGGATTGTCTACCTCCGCAGGAGGGTCCAGTTCCTCGAGCGCGAGGTAGACACGGGCAAGGGCGAGATGACTCGCATCTCCGAGGTCGCCGCGCGCGCGCAGAGAGAGCTGGACATCGCCAGGGCCGAGACCAGGCAGCTGAACACGGTCATCAGCGGCCTGCAGCAGAGGCTGGACGCGCTGGAAGCCCGTGGGAGCGTCCGCAGCGACCACCCACCCCTGGAGTCTGGCTCGTCGGACGACGGCTGGGGACCCGGACCAGGTCCAGGCAGACCCCACGCCCCCGGCGGAGCCCCCAGGAGTCGCCCCAGCGCCAGTGCCCCCTCTCTCACCGCCCCCTCTCACCGCAGCGCGGGCCGCCGCAACGAGCGCGTGCCGCCCGGCAGTGGCAGTGAGGATTGGCGTGATGAGTGGCTCAGCGCGGAGTACCGCAACCGCCGTGCTCCACCGCGGACACCGGTACGCCCCCGACGCCCCGCACCAGCCCCGGAGCCAATCCCCATTGCTGGTGGACGTTATGGTGGACTCAGGGACGAGGTCCCCAGAGGAGACGTGGAGTGGGATGTCGGTGAAGGTGGGGACCTGGATCTGGACCTGGAGGAGTTCGACATCAGCCCGCCGCGTGGTGTACGACGGGAGGCCGCTGAACGCAGCCGCCGGCGCCGTGATGAGGAGGCATACATGGAAGGAGTACGTCGTGAACATCTGGGTTCAGCGTACATGGAGGAACCGCGGCGTAGCCACAGGGATTCCATGGAGGAGATGGACGTGGCGGCCGTGGGAGTCCGTGGGAGAGGCCGATGGGAACCTCGGTCGACCTCGCGGCCGGCGTTCATGGTCTCTAAGGCCGCGGATGCCGCCATGTGGGAAGACTTGAAGGACATCAAGCCCCCCATGTACGACGGCAACCCCCTCAACCTCGACCGCTTCTTGGAGAAGCTGGACGATTTGGGGCTGACCGTCACTGAAGACCTGCCTCCCGCGGATGCGGAGAGATATGTCTTCAGACGGTTCAGGTACCGCCTGCTGGAAGTGCTCGGAGAGCTATACTTCATGGCGACCAAGGAGGGGAAAATCAAGACCCTCAAGGAAGCCAAGAAGTGGCTCAACGAGCAGGAGCGGGTGGACGCTCCGCAGGTGGCGGCCAAGCGCTGGAAGTCCATCAAGCTTGAGCATGATGGACGGGAGATCCGCCTACGAGATTGGCGAGACTTCCGAGGGAAATACACCCTCTTCCGCCGCAACGTGGAGGATTGGAACGAGGGTGACGAGCAGGCTCGCCTGCTCTCCATGCTGCCGGAGGCATGGATCAAGAGGGTCACCAAGGAGGAATCCAAGCGGGCCAAGTCCAACCACACGGTCAAGATGATGCTCCCCAAAGAGTATCATACGAACGTGGTGGCTTGGACGAGGAAGAACCTGGCCCGGGATGTCAAACGGCACTCCCTGCGGAACGCTCTCCTCATCACCGTCTCGGGCGATCGCGAGAAGACCGCGATGTGGCGCCTTGACGAGTGTGAGTTGAGCGGCCAGACCATCCGTCTGCAGGCCATCCCGCCGCGGATGAGCTGCGACGAGATCCTGGAGTGGGTTGGCGAGGAAGTACTCAAGGAGTACCGAAACCTCCACCACACCCGCGGGTTGAGGCCCGGCGACCGCGACGTCAACTACGTTGGCGAGGGACCTGACGGGGAAGCTGCCATGGACCCAGCGGGAGCCGGCGGCGATGAGACTCTCGTCGACGATGACGACGACGATGAGCCCGCCGAAGTGGCCGTTTGTGCCTTCGTGGCCAAAAACCTGAGCGCGGGGAGCAAACCGGGAAACTGGAAGCCCCTGCAGCAGGGTTGGAGGAAGCAGGAGAAGAGGGACCCTCGCCGCATTGGCGACCCTCCGCTGTCCTTTGGGGAGTTCATACGAGCTCACCCTCAGGGCTGTTTCGTGTGTTATGGAAGGAAGCGAGGCTTCAACCATGACCACCAAACATGCCCCGTCCACAAGGCCGACACGGAGGCTTACAAGAAGGCGCACGGGTCGAAGAAGCGTGCGCCCGCGGGTATCCGGGAAGCCAAGGTGGAGGTGGACAGGGACGAGCTCTCCAAGCTGGGGTCCCAGGGGACCAAGTTGGCCAAGGAGATCCAGGAGATCAAGCGGAACTGGGTCCCCAGGTCGGACAACAAGAACAAGGAGAACAACCAGAACAACCAGAACAAGGACAAGGACAAGAAGCCTACTCGCAGCGAAAGAAGGAAGAAGGGCGTCAACGAGGTTGATGCGGAGGAGAACACCCCTTCTTCCACAACCGACGCCCCCTAGTGGAGCCCCTGCAGCCAAGGGCCCCAGCTAGGGCGGTCGCAGGATGGTGACGTGCGAAGCGCCGAACCATCCCAGTCGGGAGTCGATAAGCACAAGGGGACTGCCGCGGGCGGAAGGCCCGGTCCGGCACCCAGTCGCGGAGGCAGGGTGAGAGCAAGTGAAGGCACGAACCCTTGCACCCGTCCGTCCTTCGCGACCAAGAATGTGTTTGATTTACTACAAGATCTTTCCGAGAGTATCGGAGGATCACCCGGACCGCAGCTGGATGCTGCAGATGGGCAGCCTGAGCCCATTGTCCACAACCTGCACCGGTCGCTTGTTGAGCTTCTGGAACGGCCGGAGATCCTGAGTTTGCACGCCGTGCGCCGTGTCGGCCGCGAGCGGCAGTTGCATCTTAAGGTCCGTGCCTTATGCGGGGAAGTGGAAAAGGTTTTCGACGTGTTGGTCGACACGGGAGCTCAAGTCAGCTTGGTCAAGGCTGGCCTACTTCCACCAGAGTGTCTGACCGACAGTCGGAAACCTGTCAGGCTGAAGGTGGCGAACGGCCAGTACATGGTGGGAGGCACGAAGGAAGCGGCCATTGGGCTGCAGTTCGTGAACCATCGTGAGCTGAGCCGCCCAGACCTCGGCAAGGAAATCCTCCTGCACGGTCGCTTCTACGAGGCCGAGATGGACTGGGACATGATCGTCGGGTACGACTTCATGATGGACACGGACTCCGGCGTCCTCCCGGCCCAGGCCTCCATGACCCTGTACCAGGACGACCAACTCTCGTGGCTTTCGTCACCTGAGCACCATGTGGAATGCCAATGGATTCACCCCGAACGCAATCAGCTCGAAGTGGCCGCGCTGGACACTGAGCCAACTGGTCCTGCAAACCAGGAGTACGGCGTAAGGCCGGAAGTGGCGAGCCGAGTTGTAGCGGACTTGGGAGCTTCGGATTTGGCCCTGGATGCGTTCTCTTTGGGAACCTCCGCCCATCTTCGGGTTTGTGAGAGGTACTGGAGCGCCCAGGACTCCGCGTGGAAGAAGCACTGGGGTCCGCATCAGGGATTGATGTGGATCCATTGCCCCCGTTGGGACATTCCAAGAGCGATAGCGAAGAT
The DNA here is from genome assembly GCA_964036045.1 of Eutreptiella sp. 'Long Island Sound 2002'. NCBI lineage: Eukaryota > Euglenozoa > Euglenophyceae > Eutreptiales > Eutreptiaceae > Eutreptiella > Eutreptiella sp. 'Long Island Sound 2002'. Next base: position 6,754,411 of record OZ038404.1, on the reverse strand, counting down.
TCGCAAGGACCGCTCCAAGGCAGTGCTGGTTGTTCCTATGGGATGCACCGAGGAGGAAAGTACCCGACATTGGGTAGCCTCATTGACCAACATGACCTTAAACAAGGTCGTCCTACCGGCTGAAGAGAGTGTCTATCAGGACGCTAAGGGACAGCCCATGCCACCCCAGAGATGGCCAACAGAATTCCACTATGTGGATGGGGGCCTTGATCAGGCCGACGCCACGGACTTCGTGTGTGTCAACCGCATCATAGCGGAGCCATGGCGGCAATGCTTTGCGGTTCCCCCTGTTGACATCGAAGAATCGGAATCGGAAGACCCCCTCACTGAAGAGGAGTGGGATCTGGTTCAGGGGTATATGGATCAGCCCTTTCACGACTGGGGAAACCAGCGTGGGGGCAAGGGCCAGGACAGAGCCTGGTGGGAAGTGGACTCGATTGTCTCTGGTTCCTATGACGGGAACACCTTCGTGCAGAGGGTGCTGGACCACCTATCCAGCCAGGACGAGCCAATCGGGGGTAACCCACCCACCTACGGCGATCTATTCCGAGGCAAGACCAGAGATGGGCCTTTGGGCTACCTGGGAAGACCACCTGAGTCGAAAGCGAGCGGAGTAGCTATCCCTCAAGTAAGCTCCGTGGTCCAGGTGCCCGGAAAAGCCAAGGCGGAGTCCGATGATTGCCCCAAGATTCAGGCATTGAGGGCCAGGCTGAAGCAGAAGTATGGTGATACCTTCTTCAGCGGTAAGCCTGTGTTTCCCCCACCGGTGCGTGGACCGTATGGCGAGGCCAAGATACGACTGAAGCAGGACCCCCGTGTGTATCGGCACCGGGAGTTTGCCCTGAGGGGCGAGAGGAAAGAGGCCATGGAGAAGATCCTCCGTGACTTCATCCAGAGAGGCTGGCTCGAGCCGTGCCACTCTGAATGGGCCTCTCCGTGCTTCGTCGTCCCCAAGAAGGTTGCCGGTGAGTGGCGGCTCGTGGTCAACTACCGCGGCCTGAACGCCCAAACGCAGCACGACAGCTATACGCTGCCCCTCATTGAGAACATGCTGCAAAAGCAAGACCGGCGGAGGATCTTCACGGTGATTGACCTGAAACATGGTTATCATCAGATGCCTCTCGCCGAGGAGTCCCGTGCCTGCACAGCCATGAGCACCCCACTTGGACCTCTCCAGTGGAAGGTGATGCCCATGGGCGTTACCAACGGCAATGCGGCTTTTCAGCGGATGCTGGAGAACCTGCTTGAGCCGGTGCGTGACTGTGCGGTCCCCTTCGTGGACGACGTGATCATCGCGTCCGGGGACCCCAGTATGAGCTACAAGGAGCTCCTGGAGGCACATGAAAGGGACGTCACTCGAGTGCTGGACCTTCTGGTTCGGCACAAACTCACGGGCAGCAGTGACAAGGCCACCATTGCGGTAAGCGAGGTGGTTTTCGCTGGCCACGTAGTCGGGAACGGGCAGCGAAAGCCCATACCTGGCAAGGTGGCTGCGATTGAGCACTGGGAAAAGCCCAAGACGGTCTCTGAGCTACGGGCGTATCTGGGGTTCTGCAACTACTACTCGGGGTATATCAAGATGTATGCCGAGTATGCAGACCCCATGACGACCATGCTCAAGGGCAACCGAGAGGAGACCAAGAAGGGGTCCAAGAAGGCTCTGGTCTGGGATGCTGAATCCGACCGTGCCTTTGAGGGGATGGAGCAGGCGCTGCTATCCGCAGTGGGTCTGCACCTCGTGGATCCCGACCGAGGGTTCGTCCTGCGCACCGACGCTTCCGACTACGCCGTAGGCGCTGTGTTGGAGCAAGTGCTTGACGACGGGAGGCACGTGCCCGTGGCCTTCTGGAGCCGAGTCCTGGCGGAAGGCCAGAGACGGACGTGGACGCCCCGTGAAAAGGAGGCGTATGCCATCGTCATGGCTCTCAGGAAATGGGCTGGGTACATAGCCCTCCATCCCGTCACCGTCTGCACGGACCATCAGAGTCTGCAGTCGTGGCACAAGGAGCACGTGGACACCCCCTCTGGTCCTGCCTCCCGACGGGCAAGATGGCATGAGACCTTGGCCAAGTTCGACCTTACGGTTGTGTATATTCCTGGAAAGGATAACACCGTGGCGGACTGTCTCAGCACGTGGGCCTATCCCGCCAGCAAGGGCATGACGGAAATTTCTGCCCATGGCGATGAGGCTGAGACCGCTGAAGCCAAGAGGATCATCGAAATGGAGCGCCTGATGGAGGAGGAGGGTGTTAAATGCTTCGTCGTCATGGCTGCTGATGCCCCCCTCGCGTCGAGGGTGAGCAGAGCGGTCAGTGTACTCGCCCCTGAAGGAGCTGAGTCCGACAAGCACCTCTTCCCGGAGTCTTGCCTCCAGGACGACTGGACCGACGATTACGCCAAGTCTGAGGCCTTTGCGGCCGAGTATAGGGCTGTGACCGACCCTGACGACGGGCAGAAGTGGCCAAAGGGGCTGACCGAGGAAGATGGCAAGCTCTACCGGAATGGTAAGCTGCTAGTACCGGAGTCCCGGGTGCTCGAGCTTTGTGAAGCTTGGCACCACCACATGCTGCACCCAGGGGTCAAGAAGCAAGCTCTTGACATGCAGCGTCGGTTCGAGATCGACCATATCGTTGTCTACACCGCCATCAAGAAGGTCAGGAAGGGTTGCTCGGTCTGTCAGGCCTGCAATCCCGACAACCGGAACGTCAAGGGGGAAGCCCAATGGACCCCGGTTCCTGACCAGCCCATGGAGAGCGTGGCCATGGACGTCTTCTCCATGCCCGAAGTGCACATCGGCAAGGAGACCTTTGACTGTGTGGTTCTCTGTGTGGACCGCCACAGCGGCTACGTTGTAGCCGTTCCGGCACGCAAAAAGGGGTTGCTTGCCAAGGAAGTGGCAGTCATGATGATTCGTCATTGGCTGACCGTCTTTGACATCCCCCGCACCATTTGCAGTGACCGAGTGCCCCAGTTTACTGGTGGCTGGTTCAAGGCTATGTGTTCCCTCATGGGAATACGTCATGCCAAGAGCGTCGCCTATCTCAGCCGGTCTAACGGCCGTGCTGAAGTGGCTGGACGGCAGCTGTTCGAGAAGCTGCGCAAGATCCAAATCACCAATCCACGTCGGAACTGGTTTGAGGAGATGTGGCCTGCTCTGAAGGCCCATCATGACAACCCCACTCCGGGCGGTTTGTCCCCTCACCAGATTCTGTTCGGCAGGGATCCCCTGGGTAGGGGACTTCCCTTGTCTGGTGATGGCATGGCTATGGATGCCAAGGAATTCTTCGCGCGGCAGGAGCAAACGGCGCGGGACATCCGCCAGCAGCTCGAGAAGGAGCATGCTGAGCGTCAGAAGTCCGCCCCGAGCTCGACAGCGCAGAAGTTCAGGGTGGGATACCCGGTGTGGGTGATCAGACCCCGCCCTATGGGCACCCACTGCACCAAAACCTGGTTCACACCCGGAGAGGTGGTCCACAGGATTGGTGAGGACACCTACCGCATCAAGGTGGGTCACGGACAGTTTCGGGAGCGCCACGAGAGTCAACTCCGTGTGCGGGAACCCGACCTCCGTGGCCAACATGTGTCCCTGAGCTATGCCGCACATGAGGCTGATTCGGATGATGACGATGCTGAGCAGGACCACTATACTGTCGAGAAGATCCTGGCTCAGCGTCCGAAAGCCTCGGCACCCGGAGGTCTGGAGTTCAAGGTTCGTTGGCGAGGCTATGGGCCGTCCCACGACACCTGGGAACCCGTCTCCTCGTTCGTGCCGCGGGTCAATACTCCCTTCATGGAGTACATCCGCAAGCACAAGACCAAGATCCACGTTTCGGACTTGGCAGCACTCACCCGGGCGATTGCAGCCAGGGGTGCCTGATCAGCGCCCTGAGCTCTCCCCTGATGCGTTTTCAGCGCTTGTGAGGTCGACGGATCGTCCCTTACTGGCTTGCTCTCTTCCATCTTTCGGTGACCTGCCATCAGAGTGGCCATATACCCCCCCCTGCTGAATCCAGAGGAGGATGGCCCCTCTCTTTCACTTCTATTCGTCACTCCCTCCCCTGCTGAATCCTTGGGAAACCAGGTAGGGCGACTGACCTTCATATTTCTGAGCTCTTGGGGCCTTGAAGCCCATACGACGTTGCGCAACGGATGCCGCTGTCATCGGCATTGCGATTTTTTTTCGGTGTGTGGTCTGGTCCCATGGCACTTGCGGAATCCAGACCAGTCGACGTGTGTCTCGAGACTATATATGGCCTGAACTCAGGCGTTATCCTGTCCACCCTCCTGCATTTGCCTTATCCTGACCGTGGCGTGGTTTGGCACTCTGTCCAGAGTGTGTTTACACGCCTGTTTACCTAATTATTGCTTGTTTTCTCTGTTCCCCAGGATATGTGCATTTGTATGTCACGATTGTCAGCCCATCACCGACAGATGGACTGTTTTCTCCCCCCCGAGGGGATGCGAATCGAAATACAGAGGCGCCCTGAGTCGCCGTATACTTGTTCATACAGCCTGGTCCAGCCTGGACCAGTACCTACGTACAGATTCTTCTGTTTGAGTGCCCGTGATACCGTGTTGCCCTATTCGCTGTGATGTGGAGATCCTGATGGCGCCAGGCGGGAAGCCCAGTTGCCTGACTACACTCCCAGCGGTCCGCCACTGTCAGTCCCAGTGTGAGCCTACCGACTCGCAGACGCACTTGCAGTCGGATGGCGGCCTCCGGTGCTCCTGACCTCGGTCAGTCTGCCTGGGAAACTGGTGGTTTGAGGAGTCGACGCCTCCGCCCACACTGCATGAGGACTCCCTCATGTATGGCCTTCGTGGTAATAGGGCGAGAGAAAAGACGGCCTTGATGCCCGATCCCTTGAGGAGGAGCTCGTTCGGCTGTACCACTCTGGACTCGCGTCGTATGGATATGGACATGGTGCGCCCGAGGAAGGACCCGTGGGGACTCACCCCAGTCGGCGGGTCTTGGGAAGCTTGGGGTAGCCTGATGGATCTTTGTGGTCGCTCTCGACCTGTGGGACCACCTCGGTCGTCGTGTGACGCCTATGTTGGCCGTGTATGCCACTGCCACTGTGGTGGTGACCGTCGCAGCCGGCACCCGGTGCGCCTGGTATGGGTTAACGGGTCCTTTGGATGCCGAACAATCGCCGCCAGGACCCGGGACTTGATACTTGATACTATACATGTGCTACGAGCTTATACAGCATCATACCTATCTTACTGTGGGACTTGGGCAGCCTAGCCTGAGCCAGCCTGAAGTGAGATGTGACACCCCCCCCCTTCAGGAAATGGTCCTGGGTACCCGCTGCCATGCGTGGGTGTTATCGAGCCCCCCCCCAGGGTTTGCTCTAAGGAGGGGGGTGAAGCGGTACCCAGAACCCCTTGGCTAGGGCAGGGCATACAACCGGTCTCCGGTCCACTAACCCTATGTACGGAAGGGAAGACCGGTCTCCGGTCCACTAACCCCATGCACGGAAGGCGCCCGTTGACGCCCGGTGCGAGCCCGGCAGGAGCGTGTTCCGTGCCGTAAAGCCCCGCATCGGCAACCGATGCACCGCCAGCGGAGAATTATATATCAGAACATCAGGAATCAACAGGGTTTTATTTTCATCTTGTTTCCGTCAATTTTTACGCTTCCGTTCTGATATTCACTGTTTTGGCAGCTGGCGGTTAGCTCGCGACTTTACCGTAACCGCCAGTTTAACTGTAATTAATGGAAATTTTAACGTTATCCGTGACGAAGGCTCTAAAGTCTTCAGGAACTGCATTGATGCATCCGCAATTTTCACATTCTACACTCGCAACCTTAATCCGAATTTTTCAGGATGTCGAAATCGGATTTTCGACTTTGACATCCCCGCACTTGATTTGACCTCTTTCGAGTGGACCTACGTGCTTCCCTATGCACGAATCAACTTTCCTTTTATCTTGCCCTTCATTTGTCTTAGAGATATGGGCAAAACAAAGTTGATTCGTGAGGCCACTTGTGAGGGTCATATCTCGTGTTGCTTGCGAGGAATGACAATAAGGAAACGTGGGATGTATTCACAATACTCCCGACGTAATTTAGCAAGCATTATATGCCTTGCGTTTCCACACGTGCGCGCTAGCGTAATGGATCATGGTCAAGAGAGTAGAGTTTGCGTTATAACTCATTGGCCATGACATTGCGTGCGTTAAGATAACTTTCGAGTGTAGCGCGCAAGTGTTGGTGTTGCATAGGAACTCTCCTTGAGTTCCTATGAGCGATTGACACAAAGTTATGCCCTTGGAGGGGCATGACATATCGTGGGGGGAGCTACCTTTTTGGGCAATATGGAGTATGTGCCTTGTGTTGTGTTGCGTGCCCATTTGGCGGGTCCATCGCTCCAAGCCAAACCCGCCATTGGACCTCATATTGTGCAAGCCCCTTCTCCATACTCCCTACGATCAATTACAAGCCTAACCTTCGTGAAGGGAAGCTTGTGTGGTGATCCCGAAGCGATGCGTTGGGAGCAGGTTGTGTGTTTTGCAATTTTCCATATTTTCATGTGCCCACTTGGGAAGTAGCGCTCGTAACCTTTCAAAGCGCCCCAAGTGGAGCACATACGTGGAATCGAAGGTCATTGGTGTCAAGTCATTGTGTTTAGAAGGATTAGTTGATTGCAGGATCCAAGCCGAAGATATTATGATATAATTGTGCGCCTTTCAAGGCACTCTTGTGTGTCTTTGTGCCAATTTTGCCGTTTTTGGCCCGTCGTGATGTCAAGTGGCGACTGTGTATCTCAACGTTGCGCTCAATTGACATCATGACTCAAGTATGATATGAGGGTACATACTTCGGTGCCCAACATATCTTGGAACCGGCGAATAACTCCTCTTGGGCTTGGCATACCGTGACCGCCATGTTGGCGATTCGGGACTATCCCAAATCATGGGCTCACTTGGCGACCCTGCCATTCCCAATACCGGAGGAGTTGGGCGACGCCCAAAAGATATGTTGGACACATATGACTTGATACCAATCCTATGGCACACTTCCGTCCAAGTCGAGCATGTGCCTCATTTGCCCCAACCATGAGTGTGCGCATTTTTGGCCATTTTGAGCACTTTTCCACTTTTGGTGCCCGCCGTGCACTATGTTGAGCCCACCCGTGCACGCCGGACGCATGGACCAATGGACCATATATGACATGGGTGTTGTGTATATTGGTCCCCATGGCTCACACACCACGCGGGCGGAACGGAGCAACCTTCGTTAAGGCGGTAGCCCAAAGTGAGTGTGGGCAATTTTGCCATTTTGGCATTTGTGGACGAAATGGGATTGTCACCACGCTAAGTGGCATGGAGATCTTTGAGAGCCAAGGTCATGGGAGTCTCCGTTGGACTCCCGGTGGATCGCGTATGGAATGGCAGATCCGATCTCCAAGCTGGCGTGGAGATAAACTATTGGGAGCACCCCAAATTTTGGCTCATTTCGAGCAGCCAAAATGACCCCATTTTGGGACCCCAATTTCCCCCTTTCGTGTGGTCAATTGGCGGCCCCATTTCTCTAAGCCCACAGGGAGCCTGGACCTAACTTCAAGTTGTACACTCAGATATAAGTCCTAGGTCCTGCCTCCTACCCTGTGAGCCATTGGCCTTGCCCTGGCCGGGCGAGCCACGCATGGGAATGAGGCCAATTTTGGTGATTTTGGCATCATGACCCCACCTGACGAACACGTGGTGCCCTGATGCCGGGACCTCAGAGGGAACCAGGTTGGGTGAGGGCTCCAGGGAGTTCGTACTCGAAGGGCATAGGGTCAGTTGCCTCGTCCCTACCTCTGGCGGGTCCGGACGAGGGGTCAATTTTGGAGATATTGGAGCTAATTTCAGTTTGGGCTGAAACAGCCAATTTTCAGCTACCAACTCCTGAGGGATAATGGCGGGGCCATATCTCTGGTTCAGAGAGGAGTTGGGACCTGCCGTTAAGGGAGCATAGGGAGCCACTGTCGGTTGGCCTTGGAGCACCTTGGTTCCCAGGAACTCGCCTGTGGCTGGGCGGGACACCACCCTATTGGCAGGGTTTCAGGGTCCGGACTGAGCAGGGCATGGGTTGTGTTTGAGGCCCCGCCCCCACCAGCCACTGAGAGGGTCGGACCTGGGATTGGGATACGAGTTAGGACTGAGTGTCTATTGTCCTGTGATGCCCTTACCCCAGTCCAGTCTTAACCCCATGTGTACATATCCTGATGTGTTGCTGTACATACTTTCGTTCCCTTGTTGCAGAGTGGCAAGGATCCTGAAACGCTTTGTCACATGACACGAGCGTATTGATGCCCTTGTGAGCGTAGTGCCTTGCCTGCCTGCTCACCTGTGCGTGTCACCGCAGCGTCCCGTGGCCGGCCCCCCACGGGAACGCGTCAGGACAACTTCTTCAACTTTGCCTTCATCCCAAAGCTCCTGAGCAACCAAATGGGTTGATATATAACAACCGCGTTGTCCGCCTGAGAGAGAATGTCCAGAAACTCCCTCCAAGGTAACAGGATGTGGCGAATCAAGCACGCAATCGTCGGGTAAGAAAGAATTGGATTGGAGATTTACCTCCGACCCATTGTCACACAAACAAGTGGCGAGGTGAAATTTGCCTTTTCAATCAGAAACCCACAGTTTTGTGACGAACTGCCGGGCACTGTGCTTGGACTGTACACCTACCTCGTCCACTGCAGCAGAAGGATCCGTTGCCGGATCCAGGGGAAAGGAAACAAGAGACCCTACATCGAGCAAGGGTGGAGATGAAATTGGGGGGTCATGCCTGAAATCGCCTGGGGGGGGACGATTTTTGTGGCTCCCCTAGGCGTTCTGACCTCCCACAGCCGCATCAACCTGGTGGATGCAGCCGGATTCGTGAGTCCACTCCTCATGGAGCGGATCATCTGCTGGATTCAAGGCATTCTCGACGTAATCTCGGTCTGTACCTGACAATTGACCTTGAACGGACACCGCATCCACGCGATGCCCCTTCTGCGGCCACAGCCGCCAGATAAGGGACGTCAACTTTGGCTACGCCCCTGCCGGTTGACTTGTCGAGTGCAGTGCGCGAGCTCATGGATAAATTCGGTGGTATCATAGAACGATTTCAAGTGCAAGCTCTTGATCGTGAGAAAACATTCAAATTTAGATTGCGAGACGCCTTTGACGCTCGTGAGTCCAAGTTGCTTGCTAAGATTGAGGAACTTCAAGCTCAGATATCTTTGCGCGGTGTAGGCAATTCGACTACGCAAGGCAATAGTGATGGTGACCATCGCAACAACAATGGCGCTCCAAGTCAAGAGCGAACACAGGTACCTATTTCGTGTGCACCAAGTGCCCACGAGCCTTTTGTGCATACCCCGTGTGCCACAAATTCACATAACAATGAAACTTCAAATACGTCGTCCACGCCACACCCATTCACACCACCACCAGCACCATCCCCAGCTCCTCCCTCGCCACCAACTCCCCAAAAACCTCCTTCACAAACAGCAGGACTATTGGATGAAGAGGGTAAAATCATTCCTTCTGGGGCACTAACGAACACGGTGAAACGGGACATAGTTCCGAGCGGTGTGCCCGATGGTGATTTGGCTTTTTCCGAGTTTCGTCAGTTAGTGTGGAGGTAGTCGGTTAGTGTGGAGTTCACTCCTCAGAGTGTGCCCGAGGGACAACAGTATCAAGTTGATGGAAGTCATGGTGTTTTTAGTTCAAAGCCTGACAGCTGGATTGACCCTGCTGTCATCCCTACCCTACAAAAGCAATATCGCATTCCCTTTTTTTTTAGGAATGGCGGTCCCTCGCCCAAAGCATTGCACCAAATATCGCATTCCCTTGTATGACCCGGAGAAACAACCATTTTTCGACTGGTTGGTGTTGTACCGTGACTGGTACGATATTTGCGGGTTCAGGTTTAGTGCAGACATGCAAAAACGCAATTTGGTGTCTACACAACCAGTGGATCAACAGGAGGTTTTGGGCGAGCAATTGCGTCGGGAAAAGCTCACCTTTCAACAGTTGTGGCACATTGTGTCTGCCTTTGCAATGCGTGTCTCCAACCCCTATGTTGCTAAGCGTGTTTGTAAGGCGCTGCAGTTGGAAGGGGATGTGGGACCTGAAGAGTGGTATCAATTTTTACACGCTTTATTGGACATGGACGTCAGGTGCGGGGTGGCGTGACACAATGGGATGCCGATTCTCACATCACCCGCATCATATGTGAGTACTGCAAGGGAATTGCACGGGTCCATGGGGAAACACACCATTGGGTTTTAATCAAGAACGAGCTTTTCAAGCATATGGCAGTGTATGGCAAGAAATTTACATACATTGAAGTGTATGCATTTGTTATGCCCTCTCTCCTTGCCCATCGACAGAGCATCTGGGCAGACCGGTATTTGTTACACTCAAGTTCTGCTGGTGTTCATGAGGTTTCGGGACGTGAGCGCGAGCGTAGTTATAGTAGGGGCCGGGCTGAATACACGGGTGACCGAGGTCGTAGCCGGGAGCGCCGATACTCCCGTGATGGCGACCGCGATCGACGTCGTAGTCGTAGTGATAGGGATCGGACATATGGCTCACGGGACCGGAGGCGCAGCTACTTGCGTGATCGTAGCTTATCTCGGGATCGCTGTGGTAAATCGCCTCGGGACCGTGATAGAAGCAGGAGTCGAGATCGGCACCGAAGCCGTGATCGAGATGGGGATTGTGGCCATTCTCGCGATCGGGACCGTAGCTATAGTCCCGATCGGGACCGTAGTTATAGCAGGGACCATGATCGCAGTCGCAGCAGGGACCGTGACCGTAGTCGCAGCAGGGACCATGACAGTAGTCGCAGCAGGGACCGGGACCGTAACCGTGATCGTGGTCGGGACCGTGATTGTGATCGTCATCGTGATAGGAGTAGGAGTGGTAGTAGGAGTGATGGCCAATCTGGGCGCCGTGGCAGTGAGCGCAACAGATCTCGTGCTGACTCTGCGCGCCAATATAATAAAACCCTCACCGCTGACGTCATCTGCTATAAGTGTCAGGGGCGCGGGCACCTGGCTTCTGAGTGCCCCACCTCAAGGTCCTTGACCAAGGACATTGAGAAAGTTACAGGGAAACGGTATGTGAATAAGCCTATGGCGCCTAAGAGGATTCGTGAGGTTGAGGAAATCGAAATACAGGTGCCACAGGAGGATTCTTAGTAGGACGGAGGGGGGCCAGCAAACGAATGTCAGGGATCCGGTGAAGCCCTGTCGGCCGAGCCCCCCCCCCCACCAGCCACCAGCCAAGCCACACAGTGGGTTTATTTGCGGTCTGTACGTGCAGACCTGAGTGTTCCCATTTTTTCTGTTAAACAGTCTGCAAAGTTTTCAGCCAGTGCATTGACGACCAGGGATAGATATCCCATTAAGCCTTTGAGTGTGAAGAGACCCAATGACAAATGCGAATTATTGGTGGATGCTGCAATACATTTTGGGAAATCTTTTTCTCTCCCCCCTTTGCAGGTCACCACTTTGAGTGATATTGGGTGTCAAATTATGGCGGTTGGCGGCAGACAGTTGTTTCCCCAGAGTGTGGTTGAAAAAGCACCACGTGCAGTGCGGCTGGTGGGTGCAGGGCGTACCCCCATTCCTGGTGGTGACAAGGGAGTCACAGTCACCATGGACATTCCTATTATGGGTAAGCGTGGTCCAGTTTTATTCCGCTGTCACAATGTTTTTATTTATTTGGCGGATATTGGCAATCTCGTTCTTTTGGGATTCCCATTCTTTTCACAATACGCCCTGGCTTTTATACCATCTGTCGAACTGTTAGTACCAGTGAAAGATTGTTGGTGTTTTTGAGGAGGTCACAAGAAACGCTGTGTCAAATGTCAATTCATTGAGGCACATTGTGCATGTGCTATTGCCCAGAAGGCCACATTGCAGCAGGTGGTCCTGAGCTTTCCTACGTCGCCCATATTGCGACGCTCTGGTCACCCTCCCAAGCAACATTCAGTGCATTTCAGGAATCCTGTCGTTTCTGCAGCTTGGTGTTTGCTGTGTTTTCCTCTCTTTCCCCCTGCTTCAGGCCAATCCTGTCACCACGTGACTGCCATCTCAGGTTTCAACAATGAATCAGAATCCAAGGGTGACAGAACATCGGAGATCAGGTTGACAGAACGAATTCGTCCTGTGTTATGGTATGACCCTAACCCCTTTGATTCTAGGCATCTACCCAAAGATACGCCTTGGAAAACTGTGGGGACAGCCTCAGCAGATGATTGGCTCCAGCCGCTTCCTGTAGGGGCTATCAATTTGCTGACAGGTGACAGGCTGAGTGAAATTCCGCTGCCTGCCGACTTTATAATGGTGAAGCTGCTGTCATCTACTGCTTGCATGCCTGAGCGTGGCACAGAACATGCTGCCGGTTTTGACTTGAGATCCCCACGCGATTTTGTGGTGCCAGCCAAATCTCAGATTCTGGTGCCACTGGATATTGCTGTAGCTATTCCTGTAGACGCATATGCACGGATTGCGTCCCGCAGTGGGTTTGCTGTCAGAAAAAAGTTACATGTGCGTGCCGGTGTCATTGATGCAGACTATCGAGGAAATTTGCAAGTCCTGCTTGAGAATACCGGTGATGAATCTCAGTCAGTTTCTGCCGGTGACCGCTTCGCCCAACTGATTGTTTTGCCTGTCCACAATGCACTTCCAGCCAAGGAAGCTGCTGAGCTGCCACCGTCTGTCCAGGGAGACCACGGTTTTGGAAACACTGGTGTGCGCGCCATTGCGCCTGCGGTAGAAAAAAGTGAAACTATTGACACACACGCACACACACATGGTGTACATAGTAATGTGTGTTCTGTACTTTCAACCACTCTGTTGTACAGTATTATTTTCGGTGTGCTGTTAGGTGAGGCTGGCAAGCCTACTTTACAGGGCAGTCTTGGGCCCTCTTTGTTACATTTTTTTGATGCTCAGGCTGGAAAGCCTCTTTCATAGGGCAGTATTGTGCCCTCCAAGCGGGGCAGTTCAGCGCCCGAATTTGTCAGGATATTGTCCTGTTGCTATATCTAATCTGGATGCATTGTCATCAAGGGAGTTCACTGTACTCCAGGGTCTTTTGCGACCCTCCTTCAGGGGCAGTCTTGCGCCCCTCTGTTAGGACGATTACGTGTCCTCCTTCAGGAGTCACTCAGGATTCCTTGCCTGACAAGCTTATTGATGCAGTGTTGAATGACGATTTTTTGGACACGTCGGAGGACCAATGTATGAGTGATGAGATTGATACTCATTCGAGTCACCAGGGGAATTGGGCCCCAGATTATTTTATGGCTGGATGGGGATATCCCAGGAATCTGCAGTTCTTACCCCATAGGGAGATAAGGTCGGTGAATGTGGACACCGTTCCACATCGGAGTCTTGCTGAAGTAAATTTTCCTGAATTGATTCGGCAGTCGCCTGTGCGACCACGAGCTTGTATGTATTCACGTGATCTTTCTCGATGGAAACGGAGCAGGCTAGATTACGTGGACCCAGTTACAATGTTCAGCGTGTGTAGGGTAGTCGTAAGTATAATATTCGTCGATCCATTGTAGAATCTCTGTCTTCATGGATGGAAAAGCATCAAATGCCTATAACCTGTGATGCTTTTGCAGTGAATGGTTTTCGAAATTTTTAGAAGGAATGGAATGATGGGTTACATGAGAACTGGGGGCTTGAGACTTTATGGGTTCACCCCCCACGTCATCTGTGGCCGCGTGTGGCGCAGAAAATAGTTTTTGGGGGGAACAGAGGCATTGCTTTTGTGCCCACCACCAAAGAGGCCAGTTGGTGGTGGCTGTTGGGTGAGGTTGTAGTAGACTGGCTGGATGTACCAGCCGGATCCCTGTTGTACGAGGATTTGAATGGTAAATTATTACCCACTCGTACCGATATCCGTGTAGTATATTATGATGCATATAACCACCCTCAGGGTGATCAAAAGCGATCAGACTGTCATCAGTCTGACGCTGAGACCCCCCCCCAATCTGAACTGGGTTCTTATTCTGTTTGTGATGTCCAGGTTGATTCAGTCACAACTGATTTACCTCATCCTGATTATGGTTTACTTGATTCAGGGCTACCGCGTCATGATAGGCGTCCAGGTGCCCGACAATTGCGTAAGCGTCGCCGACAGTGCCCCCAAACACCCCTCTCTGAGATAGACCAGTTGTACTGGATGGACTTTTCTGGTCTTTCTGACGCCCATGTGAGTGTTATTCACAGTGGCGCTGATTCTGCTGATTATGATTATTTGCCGCCGGACACATGGTACCCAGGTGGCTGGAGATAATTTCACACGCAGTGTATATTCTGTTGTGCAGGCTGAAGAGCAATTCCCTGAGTGTACACATTTACGGGAGGCGCTCATATCAGAGTTACATCGCAGTGTTTTTACGCGTAAAAATTATGATGAGAATGATAACAGCAAATGGGGTGAGTTTGCGAAGGTTAGGTTGAATCTTATTGACAACCCTATCCCCCATAGCTGCAAAGCTATACGTACGGTGGGAGTCAGGGAACAGGTGCTGGCCGAGAAGGTCAAACGGTTCGAGGAGCGAGGATGGATCCAGGAATGCAAAGGGAAAACTGAATGGGTCAGTAGGGTGTTTTTAGTGCCCAAGCCAAATGGCAAGTGGCGTCTGGTGATTGATTACAAGTATTTAAATACGCAATTGAAGGGTCAAAACTTTCCTTTGCCTGTAATTGAGGACCAGATAGCCAAACAACAGGGAAATTTTATTCTTCCCTGATTGACCTGGAAGATGGCTTCCATCAAATGCACCTGGAAGAGGAGTGTTGGCATCTGACGGCCTTCATTACCCCTTTCGGTGTATATGAGTGGAAGGTTCTACCGATGGGGGTTAAAGTCGGGCCACAAGTTTTTCAGCGTCTAGTTCAGTGGGTGGTCCGTAATTGCCCCTTCAGGGACCCATACATTGATGATGTATTGACCAGCACTGGTCACAGTTGTAAGTATGATCCTTCTGCGCGTGGCAAGGGGAAGTTGTTTGATAGACATGCTCTGGATGATCAGTCAGCATTTTTGCAGCCTTGTTTTTCCCCGCCCCCGGTCCTTCCTGATGGTTCTCCGAACCCTGATATGCAGTCAGAATTTTTCTATCATTCTCCTGAGAGTCCCTCTCTATCGGATCAGTTATACTTTCATTATTTGTGTTTACGTGAGCTGATGCATGCGTTGCCGTCGGCTGATTTGACTGTCAAGCCTGAAAAGTGTACATTATTAATGCGCCAGGTGCAATATGTAGGACATGTATTGCGTGAGGGTCAGCGTTTCCCTAGTCCAGCGAAAACTGAGGCGTTGAGGCTATGGGATAAGAATACCATTAAGACCACTAGGGCCTTGAAGGGTTTTCTTGGTTTAGCCAATTGGTATAGTATGTACATTGAAAAGTATGCTAAGTATGCGGCACCACTTATGGATGCCTTGAAGGGTAAGTATTTGTATGAGGATAATGTTTCCACCAACTCTGATGGTAGTGGCCTACCCCCCAAGAAGCGCAAACGCATACGCCTCACCCCTAAGCAGGCTGCCATTGATGGGACGCCCGAGATGAAGGAGGGCTTCAATGGCATAAAAAAAGCATTGGAGCGTAAAGTTTCTTTGTATTTACCGCGTCTCGATGCACAATGGCGTGTTCGGACTGATGCATCCGATTATGCCATCGGCGGAATATTGGAGCAGGAGCAGCAGGATGGCCAGTGGCATCCTGTGTCTTTTTTTTCTCGAAAGCTCCAGGGTAACAGGGATAATGACCACAAGGTCAAGGGACGGGGACAGATAGAGTGGACAGTGCGTGAGAAGGAAACGTACGCTGTAGTGTGTTGTTTGCTGAAATTTCAGAGTTGGATAGGTAATCAGGAAGTAGTAGTAAAAACTGATCACAGTAGTATAGTACAGTGGTACAAGGAGGACCTGTGCACCGTGTCCGGTCCATTGGGGCGCCGGGGATGGTGGCACGAGTTTCTCAGTAGGTTCAATTTAGTAATTGAGTATTGTAAGGGAGAGGACAACGATGGTCCTGATGCCCTGTCCCGTTGGGCGTACCCGGCAGGGCTGGCACAGGATGTGTCCTTTCATGGGTCAGCTCAGGACTTGGAGTCCTGGAATGAGAGTGAGCGTCAGGAAAATGTGCGTTCACAACAGTTTTTGAGGGAACAGTACCCTGATACTTTTGGTGAGTATAAAACGGTCAGGGGTTGTCAGGTGGAAGGTTGTACAGAGTGTGTGCCAGTGTATTTTTCTAGCCCTGAGGAAGCACGTGATTTGCTTCTGAGAGCTCATGCTGAATCTCAGTTGTACAATATTGCTGAAGGGTCTCCTGCCCATTGTCCTGCTTTTGCGGATGAAGATGGGTGTCTTCTGTTTTTACGTGACTGTACTTACCCACATCCAGCGGGGCGTGGTGTAAAAAAAGATTTCCAGATACATTGTGGGTCTGATCTCAGTGCTATTGAGGTCCTACCCTTAGAACCAGTACCCCTTAAGCCTGATACCAGTGTGCTGAACTCACACTGGGAGGAGTATTATTCCTCTGACCCAGTTTTTGGCCCCATATGGGATGAATTGGATTCCAGGGGTGTTTCAGGTCAATTCAGATTGCATGCTGGACGTGTACGTTTTCAAGGTCGTATTTGTGTCCCTCTGAGAATCCTGGATGATGTTATATCCGGTGTACACACTTATGCCCACCCTGGTGTATACAAAACACACCAATTGTTCAATCGTCGTTATATTGTGCATCAAGTGTCAGGAAGTGCTGTCCGTAAACTGCTGTATCATGCGTTGTACAAGCGTATACAGTCAGTTGTTTCACACTGTCAAGTGTGTCAAGCGGTCAAGCGTAGAAAGGGTGTTCAACCCGACACTATTGTTGTGGTTTGTTTCTTGGGAACTCGACTGCACTCCTGTGCCTCTTTGTTTCTCAAAATCCGAAATCCAAAATCCCAATCGACAAACCTCGCAGGATCTTTAGACGGGGCACCAATAATAACACAATCTCGAAGACATAAACCCTGTTCAAGATCGAAGTATCTTACAGCGCTCATTCACAGTTGGCATTCGATGCTTCTTTATTATTCACAGACTGTCAGCGCGATTGCGACTGCGACTTGCGATTTGCGCGCTGTTGCGCTGTTGCGCTGCGCTGTTGCGCTGCTGCTGTTCGAAGCCATAACACTACCCCCCCGTTGAGACCTCGAAGAGGTCTCACTCACCTGGGCGGGCGTCACAATGTCGAATGAGAGCAGGCCCAGACAGAAAAAAATATTTTGGGCCTCGACATGTGCTGGCTACAGAAGCATAACAGTGGACCAATCCTGGACGAAACAGTGGACCAATTCTGGTCGAGATCACACACCGAGGTGCAGTCATGGGACACCCGTCGTCAGCGCCTCATTCACACGCCGTGTTCGACTTTGCCACAGCTGCGGCCTTCGGCGGAGGCTGCAGAAGACAACCTCGCCAGGCACACTGCATGGGCGCTGTACCCGCAGCAAGGCTGTGGGCACGTCGAACCATAACATACCATAGCATCGAAGCTGGATGCTCAGCACACCAACAGGCCTGTACATCCGTCAGCTCGACAGGCATATGGAGCATTCGATACCATTAATGGCATCCAGACTGTCGAATAAGCCATTACTTGGCATCCAGACATGTCGAATCAGCAGTCCCTGCCCCACGTGTACGTATACGAACGATCCACGGGAAGTCGACATAGTTCATGCACTTCCTTCAGTGTCTCGACGCCAGCCATGAACTTGAAGGTGTCATGACCCGTATAGTGTCGACGGATATCGCTGTCGAGGGCACGCTTCTGAATCAGGATACCAGATCGATGGTTCAGCAATCGAAGGTTGGGATCACCAGGTCGGTCATCGACGGGACACTTGTACTGGAATACGAAGACATGTTCACGGGCAAGCGCTCGGAATTGTCCAGGTCCCAGTGTCTGTGCCCTGGTCGAATAGAAATCCCAGAGGCTCGACGGTTTCCAAGCGTCCTCACTCCACAGATCGGCCCGATTGGTGACCTCGAAGGAGTATCCGTCATGTCGACCAGTAGACCATCGATAGGTTTCCTTCGAACCAGTACCAGCGGCCATGCTGTGGTAGAACTGACCAGTTCGCGTATCGAGCCGCCACCACGGCGTGTCGGCAATCGAAAGTCGTCGTACGACAATGACGGCGCTGATGTCGTCCTTCTCAGGGCCGAGGGCATATCGGTCGACGATCTCAAGCGTGTTGGTTCGAGAACCTTCTTCTTGGAGTCGACCGAGGTGTTGATGGACATAGTGGCCGTCAGCGAGGGAGCTCTGCAGGGCGAATCGAACCGCTTCTGCAGTCACAAGGCTCGAAGCCGTGTCGACAATGACCGCTTCGAGGACTTGGTCTCAGCAGCTGACCTTGCGTCGATGTGCAGCCTTAAAGTCTTCGTGGATCGGCGTGAGGTACTTGAAGAACGGAATGTCGAAGTGGTGCTGATAGGCATTCGACTCCATCGACAAGAACCGGTGATCGAGGGGGTCCGGGTGGAACGGGTCGCTCGCAGGTGAGTCGGTCTTCTCGATCTCCTCCCGTTCGTCAGCATAGACGTCCTTTCGAAACTTGACCGCCCGACGCCAACGTTGTCCATCTTGGTATCCGGCCTCGTAGGGGGACATGAGGTATGTCGAGGTACCCAGGCGTCGAACCAAATCGGGGGCATCCACGAAAGGGAAAAGATTGACATACTCTTCATTCGATGAGTGAAGGGCAGCAACTCGTCGGATTGCCCTATCGAAGTCGTGGTACCCGAGTCGTCCGGGTCCAGTTTGGTAGATCGTCGCCAACTGGACAAGGTCGATGGGGGCGCCTGGTGCGACTGCGTTGTACGCGTAAGGTTCGACCTGTTCTCCGATTCGAAAGTATTCTTGGAGCTGGACCGCAAGGTCCTGCGTTCGATGAGGAGCACATCCATATCGTTTATACCCAAGTCGAGAGGTGCCTCGAAGGCCACGCAGTTGGTGTCGGCGAAGAAGCAAATCGACTTTGTAAGCAAGGAAGGGGGCTCGATCTTCGAAGAGCCAGTCGTTCGATTGGCAAACCTTTTGAAGATCACGGATAACTCCCATAATCGAAACTGCAACGGGAGCTTCTCGTCTCGTCTTTTCGTGGGTCCAGAAGCGTCGATACTTGAAGATCAGGTCGATCCCATCCGCAACGTTTATCAGGTCGTCGATACCCGAGATCTCTCGATGCATGCGGTTGAGTCGAGCAATTTGACTCGGCAGGGTATGTTCGGTGAGGTCTTGTCGGAATCCATAATCGAGCTCTTCATCATAATGTCGCCATTTCATGAGGGCTGTTCGAAAGTTTTGACAAGCCACTTCGATTTTCGTGTACCATTGGTATCCTGGCTTACCACCAAGGTTTCCTTGTTCATCGAAAGACGTGTCAGGGGCACTTCGAGCCATTTCGTACGGGAATGGTGCGGTTCGACCCCAACTGTCGATGCAGATGGTCTTGCCCAACTCGACGATGGCGGCATTTGCGTTCGACACGACTTCATAGTGTTTCTCGCTCAGGAACGTGTGCGGCTTTCGAAGACCAGCCATGGTACTCGACGCAATAGTGAGCACCGATGGTTCGAGCTTAGTGTACTCCGTCTTCATCGGATCATCTTCATGTGTCCCAAATCGATAGGGTGGCTTCAATCCGAACGTTCCCAAGTGTCGAAGTTCGTCGATGGTCTCGATTTCATAATTGTACTGCGGCATGTTGTAGGGCTGCCATTTCGACTCTGGCACCGGCACAGAATCGTAGCTGGGTGGTGCTGTCGACCGCGCGGGTTCGTAAGGATATTCTGCTTCGTCATCGGACTCGAGTGGCCAGGATTCAGCGTCGTAGTTGTAGTTATCATCGTGGTAATAGGAGTCGGCGTCGTGGTAGTAGGAGTCAGATTGGTGCGTTCGAGTAGAAGCTTGTGTTTTCGGGGCATTCGAATGCCAGGATTGGTCGACCCAGTCGTCTTCAACTTTCGGCTCTCCGGTACTCGGATCCTCTCTGGATCACCTCGATGTCCAGGTGTTCGGCCTCGATGTCCAAGAACTGTCGACCCATCCGGGCGCTGAACAGAAGAAGGAAGATCAGTCGTCGTACCCCGTGTAGCAAGCAAGATCTTCATCATCAGAATCGAACCAGTCCGGGCTTGAGCACCGCTCTCGAAAGTATTCTGCACCGACCGGGGGAGGGGGCCCGTACAGCTTACAGAGTTCCGGCGGCATGTCGGGTGGAGTCCCTCCCTTTGTCGGTTCCAGAACAGGCAAGCTGGCCAGGGCTATCTCGAGCAATTCCAAGCCTTCGGCGCCTCCTGTTATGATGGGTCTTCCACTCGGCGCTATTCCCGCAAATTTCCCGCGAGGGAACACACCTCCCTTGCCTCCTTTCGACGGGCCTCCTTTTCCTTTCGAGCTCCCAGCATATGCCGACTGGCTGTAGTGCGGCGGTTCGAATGGATCGAGAGGTCGATTCGGACGAGGTGGCGCTGATGCTACCGACAAGCAGCGGCCAGTTGAAGTCGTCCTCGCTGGGGGTTCAATCGCGTCAACATCGATGACGTTCGACGATGTCGCTCGAGAAGGCGGAGGTCTAGAGGAAGCTCGGGGCGTCCGGAATGTAGTACCATAGGCGGAGGCTCCGGTGTTCGACCCAGAACCTCGCATGAGTTTTTCGAAAAACCACGCTGCAGAGGAGAGTAAGGGTGTTACTCAGTTACTCAGGGTGGAGTCGAAGGAACTCAAGGTACACAGGATCCTCTTCTAGAGCCTTGCTCGACTCCCAAGACCATGTGTCGTCATCCCATTCACAACGGTACAGGAATGTGCGGCGCTTTTTAGATCCCAGTCGACGTCTAGCCACAATTTTGACAAGTCGGGGCGATTCTCCAGTTTTGACAGGGGGCATCGGAAACTCCCACACCGGCTGTCCCTCTCGATGGACGTAGGGTTTTATGCTGTCTCGATTGAAAACTCGCAACCCATCGAAGGGGGCAGGGATGTCCAGTTTGACATTCTCGCCCTTGTTCAGTACCTCGAGTATTTTGTAAGGGCCGCACCAGACAACATCGAGTTTCCCTTTATGTCGATATTCAGGCACCAACACCCACCATCGTTCACCGACTTCAGGCACTCGAACGTGTCGGTCCATTTGCAGGACCACATGCATCTGGCGTCGACGTTCCTCGGCAAGCATTGCACGCACAGAATCGAAGGTACGTTCTGCTCGTTGCATGTAATCATTCACGGTCGATGGTTCATGTGCATGAGAAGTCATTCGGGGAAAATTCAATGGAAAAAGGGGTGTTCGTCCTTCATCTATCTCGAACGGGGATAGTCGAAGACTATTGGATGTCAGGTTGTTGAACTGGATTTCGGCGAACAGGAGGTCGACATCCCACTCGTTGTTGCCGAAGATGCCGTGTGTACGCAGGCGCTGGAGGATGGACTGATTACTGCGCTCCGCCAGACCATTGCCTCGAGGGCGGTTGGCCACTGTTTGATGCATCTCAATCTTGAAGCGCTGGGCCAGCTCCTTCCACGCCTGAGACTCGAACAGCTTGTCTCGGTCAGAAACAATTTGTCGAGGGCATCCTTTCAATCGAATAACCTCACGTAGGAACACATAGATGAGGTCGTCGGCTGTCATATCCTTGCGACAAGGGATGAACATTCCACGCTTGGAGAATCGGTCGACTACAGTCATGATGGCATCATGGCCCCTTGTGGTCGGCGGCAATCCCGAAACCCAATCGACGGACACGCTGTGCCATTTGGTGTCGGGCACCGGCAAGGGTCTTGGGACTCTGGCGGTGTCGACTCGTCTTGATTTCGCCGCTTGACAGACATCGCAACTTAGTATGTATCGCTCGACATAGTGTCGTAGGTGTGAACACACATAGTCGCGCTTGATCAGGGCCATGGTTCGAAGGACTCCTGAGTGGCCATAGAACTCCGACTCGTGATACATAGCCACAATGGACGTAACCAGCGTTCGGGGAACAAGCGCACGTTTGCCCATCATCGACAAATGGAAGAATTTGCCATCATCGAAGGACAACTTGGCATCTCGGAGCTGGTGTCGTGCCGCAGGGCTTCGAATTGCGACTTCGTAGATGTGTTTCGTCCGGGGGTCCTCCCGATAGGCTGTCGCCCACACAGCCTGTCGAAGTCAAGTCTTTGCACTGATAATGTCGATGTACTCGGCGGTGTGTACCCTTAAGACTCGAAGGGTACGGCGTGTTCAGCCCAACCTTCGGCAAGGGAACCGATTGCAACGTGCCGTCACGGTGACGTCGACAGCGAATCAGTTCCGCCATGGTCGGTGCGTATCGAAGTTCATTGCCAAAGGTGACTCGAAGGGGGCGATCCATGCTTACATCGGGGAGGTCGTCGGTGTCAATAGACGTGTCTGGCTCATTGCCAGCCTCATCGAGATGCATGTTTGGTTGGTGTGAATTCTCAGCCATGATCTCGTCCGATGGTGCTGGATCCAGTCTCAGGTCCTCCGGCTCCGCAGTTGTCGCGCTCGACGGTCGCGGCTCCAGGTCCTCCGGGTCGACGGCGGGTTCGGTATCCAATTGGAGGGCTGGTTCCGCAAGCTCATCTGCGTCAAGTTCCTTCCCCACGGAGCGTCCGCTTCGTAGTGAAACGTACAGGTGGTCGTACGGCCGGGGCCACACCTCGTCATGAGAGAATGTGTCTTCAAGTACATGTAGGAACTCATCGACAGGCTCTCCTTCCGGTGAAGCCCAGTCTTCGACCAGGGGAATTGCGAAAGCCCGTGTACGTGTAGCATTTTCGATCTCCATCAACTGCCGCGAAGTTAAACGAGAGCAGGCATCTGCCGCAGGGTTCTCGAGGCCCGGCACGTACCACAACGTCAGGTTGTATTCCTCGAGGAATTGGAACCATCGTGCTTGCCGTGGTGTCAGCGGTCGAGGACAGGTCTTGAGATAGCGAAGACTTTCGTGGTCAGTGTGCACGTGCACCTGTTGCGGTCCTCGAAGTAGGTGAAACCATTGTTTCAGGGCTAATACGATGGCCAACAACTCCTGTTCTCGAATCGGGTATCGAGTTTCGGCAGGCTGCATTTTCCGCGACATGAAGGCAATAGGTCGAAGATGTCCCTTGTACTTCCCATGCGCACATCGTTGCGCCAGCGTAGCACCCACGCAGTCTTTCGAAGCGTCTGTGTACAGGTGATACGGCTGTCGGGGGTCGATAGCACTGAGATGTGTCGCGCTGATCATCGCCTGCTTCAGCTTGTCGAAGGAAGCTTGGTGGACGGCCGTCCATTCCCACTCGAAGTCTGCCTTAAACATTGCAGTCAGAGGGGCTGCGACAGCTTGGAACCCTTCGACAAACTGCTGGTAAAATCCACACAATCCAATGAACTGTCGAACTTCATGAACCGTAGTTGGTGGAGGCCAACCTCGAATGACCTTGATCTTTTCGGGGTCCATGTGTACTCCATCTTGGTCGATGATGTATCCGCAGAAGGGCACTCGACTCTGAAAGAATGTGGATTTATCGATGCAGGGGAAGAGCTGGTGCTCACGGAGTAGGTCATGTACCAGGTCGAGGTGTCGTTGGTGTTCGTCCGCATCTTTCGAGAAGACGAGGATGTCGTCAATGTACACCCATACAAAGATCCCCAAGTGGTCTCGCAAGACATCATTCACGACGCGTTGGAACGTCGACGGTGCATTGCAGAGGCCAAAGGGCATAACAACCCACTCGAAGGCGCCAAATTGTGTGTTGAAGGCGGTTTTCTCGATATCTTCGTCTTGAATTCGGATCTGGTGGAACCCACTAACAAGGTCAATCTTTGAGAATACGGTGGAACCCCCCAGTGTACTCAAGATGGACTGGATCAATGGCAAAGGATATCGATCTCGTACAGTTCGTGTATTCAACGCTCGGTAGTCGACGCACATACGCCATTTACCATTCGCTTTCTTCACCAGTAGGCAACCCGCTCCGTATGGACTCGAGGATGGTCTGATGCGACCAGATCGATGCAACTTGTCCAATTGTCGTCGAAGTTCATCTAGTTGGCTCGGATCCATTTTGTAAGGGTGTACCCACGGTGGATTTTCTTCCGAATCGAGGCGTATTCGATGGTCTCTTCCAGGTCGATGCGGAGGTAGGTCTCCATATTCCGCTTTCTCCCGGTCGTAGAGGTCCGCCCACTTGTGTAATCGACTCGGTAGTTTGCGTCGAACAGGGCCAAGCCCGTCATCATTGCCATCGCTGGCTTGCATCTTATACATTTCATCGACCGGCACTGCTGGTCGAGGCATGCAACACAAAAATACTTGATCTCCCGTGAGATCAGATCGACGGATCTCTCTTTTGAGTTTCGGCAACGAAATGTACTCAATCTCCATATCGCTGCACTCCTCATCGGTGATACCATCTTCCGTTTCGGACTCATCGTACATGTCAGTACTGCGCTGAACGTGTGTCGACGAGTGTAGGTCAGGGTGTTCGTTGGCATGTGGGGTAGGATTCCCAACCGGACTCGCTTTCGAGGAACTGGATGAAAGTATCGAAAGAAGGTCCAGCTTTGAAGCTGCTTGAAACTGTAGCTGGGTGGAATGTCGTAATTCGCCAAAAGACAACCGGTACGAAATCGAACCATGTTGGATGTCGGCGTATCGCTCCTTCCAGTTAACAGTTGGATTGTAGCTTCGAAGCCATGGTAGTCCAAGCACTACATCCGGCAAAATCTCCAAGACCTTGAAGTGATGACGAAATACAAGCTCTCCAACTCGAACATAAGCTCGCGTGTAGTACCGTACTTCGACTTGGACACCTCCTGCTGTCAAGACATGTCCAGGGTTTCTCAGTTTATAGAGGGGAAGTCGCGCCCTCTTTGCTGCTTGCATCGACATAAAGTCACTAGTCGCTCCACAGTCGACCAACAGTTCCACGCTGGAGTCGAAGGAGTCTTCACGACATGCGCAAATGCGCCCTCGAACCGTGAACAGAGACACATGCTCAGGTTCGGTTCCTTCGACAGTGAGACTTCCAAGCGTCGAATTCTTTTCGGGTTTATTGGTGCTGGTGGTGGTGTTCAGCTCTTCTCGAGGACGTCCGCCACCAGGTCTTCGGAATTGTTTTCTAGGCCGTTGTAGGCCTTTCTCTGCTCTTGGAGCGGGATCGAAACCGTCCCTTGCTGTCTCGACTTTGATCTCGTCCCGGTGTGTTCGACCGTGATTCCCGGCGTTCTCGTCCTCGGGATGGCGGTCGACCTTTTGGACAGTCGCGGGCCAAGTGTCCTTGTTCGCCACAGTTGTAGCAACGTCTGCTTTCTCGACCATCTTGGCGTCCGCCATGTTGACGTCCGAACCGTTCACCAATGTAGGCATGTAACTCCTCTCGAAGTTTGGCAATTGCATCGAGATTCATCGGCTCTGCCACGGTCGAAGCCGTGGGCGCCGCAGCTGGGGTCGGCATCGATGTGACGTGTGGCGTTGGCATAGGGTTTGATGGAAACGTGGAAGTCGAAGTAGGTGGGACCATCATAGGCAGGGGTCTCGACACTGCAGGACCCAGGGTGTGATCTGATGTCGTTCTCGATGCGTTCTGTACTTCTTCCAGTTGATACCCAGCCGTAATGTAGGCTTCCGCGATGGTCTCCACCAAGGTATCGAATCCAAATGGATTATTAGAACGCCATCTCGAACGGACCTCAACGATGTATTGCCGACGCACAGCGTCATTCGACAACCCTTCAACAAATCGAGAGTTGACGAGGTAACCCATCTGGAGTTCATTCGTGTTGACCTTCGACTTGATAACGCATGTACGAAATTCTCGAACGTAATCTGCATGTCGGGAAAACTCGCTCTCTTTCAAGCTCAACATTCTCGACAAATACACTGGCTCATGGGATATACAGTCGAAACGCTAGCCTAACACACGCATGAGCTCGAACCAGTCGTCCTGTACAACTTTCGTCAGGCTATGATAGTACTCAGCGGGTCACCATCGAGGAGGAATGACATCGTTGCTGCCTGATCGACGGGTGAGGTGATGTCCGACAGAATGAAGGCTCGTAATAGATCTTCTTTCCATGTTCGAAATTCTCCGCATCCAGGTTTACCCGTGAACCTCTTGACCAGTTTGTTCAGGCGCTCGACGCGGCGTCCCAAAATCTCCTGCGAAGGAGCACGTTGAACTACGAACTGGGGTAGCGGTTCGAAGGTAGGCCGCTGTGGGAGTTGTTGTTGTGGAGGGTGAGGTTGGTTCGAATTCGAAGAAGACGGTGGTTGCGGAAACTGTTGTTGTTGTGGTTGCGGAAACTGGATGTTGTTCGGAGGTGGTGGACTCGAAGTTCGTACAAATTCGTTAAGAAGGGCGTAACATTGCGACAATTCAAGCTCTACGCGTCGAAGCTCATTTGCAGCAGCTTGAGTTGCATTTTCCGTCGAGGACTGCAAGGTATCGATGCGCTGGCCAGTTGCTGCTGTAGCACTTGCTGCTGTCGCCTGCAATGCATCGACGCGTTGTTCAGTTGCTGCGGTAGCACTTGCTGCTGTTGCCTGCAACACATCGACGCGTTGTTCCAATTTGATAACTTTGGCTTGAGTATCCGCAAGCTTCTGCGAACAGCTGTGAAGATCACGAGAGAGAGATGGAAACCACTCGCTTTCTCGACTAGCGATGCGCTCTGCGATGAACTTCTCTAACGAGGTCGAAAATTCGTGATGCAAGGGTGAATCACTTCGAAACAAACTGTCTCTGATGAAATGCAGCATAGCTGCGTCATCGAAGGGCCGCTCCATTGTAGATCGAAGTCCAAATCAAGTTGACGGCGTTGCGGCGTCGAAGATTGATCTCGAAGATTGATCCTCCCCGCCACCTAGCTGGCTACCACTTGTTGTGGTTTGTTTCTTGGGAACTCGACTGCACTCCTGTGCCTCTTTGTTTCTCAAAATCCGAAATCCAAAATCTCAATCGACAAACCTCGCAGGATCTTTAGACGGGGCACCAATAATAACACAATCTCGAAGACATAAACCCTGTTCAAGATCGAAGTATCTTACAGCGCTCATTCACAGTTGGCATTCGATGCTTCTTTATTATTCACAGACTGTCAGCGCGATTGCGACTGCGACTTGCGATTTGCGCGCTGTTGCGCTGTTGCGCTGCGCTGTTGCGCTGTTGCTGTTCGAAGCCATAACACTATGACACACTACCCTATACCAGAATATCCATTAAGCTCTGTTGCTATGGATTTCTGTCATCTGCCTACTGTCACCAGCAGCAAGGTGGAATATGACAGTGTGTTAGTTGTTGTGTGTCGCCTGATAGGATATGTCAGGGCAATTCCCTGTATTGAGCGTATGACGTCTGAGCAACTCGCCTCTTTGTTTTTAGAACAAGTTGTGTCTTTTTTTGGATTACCCAAGGAAATTTTTAGCGACAATGATAAAATCATTGATGCTTCCTCTTTCAGTACTTTCTGTAAATTGTCTGGTATCCAGGAGTACCGTTCCCCTGTATATCGTGCCCGTAGTAATGTCCGTGCTGAGCGTGCCGTTCAGGTTGTGATAGATTCTTTACGTAAATTTTTGGAACAAGTTTCGGCACAGAAGGTAAAACATAAGCACACTTGGTTGGATTTGTTATTCCTTGCCATCTGGTCAGCCAACGACTTGCCCGGGCCTATCTCAGGTTATAGCCCGCATAGGCTGTTGTTTGGGCGAGACCTTGTTGGCTTTGGAGAGCATCCCCCGTTGGTTGCTGACCATGGGTCTGAGGATGCACTGCAGTTTTTTAGACGGGTTGAGTCCGAGCGGAATTATGTCCGCACCAAGCTCACACAGATACATGCAAAATTGACTGCAGCTTTCAATAAGGATCACCCTACAAGGGTGTTCCAGCCTGGGGAACGTGTGTGGATACGAGTGAACCGCCAGCCGGGCTCTGAAAGTAAGCTGGACAGATTGTGGGTTGGTCCGGCTGAAATTTTGCAGCACATCTCTGATGGCCAGTATAGAGTTGCTGGGCCGTACGGAGAACAGGAGTTGGAGGTTAAGCGCTTGAAGCCATACCTACCCCCCCTGAAACATGGTGCCCCAGCCCTGCATTATTATGCAGATAAGGAGACCTTGGTGGATTCTGAAAAGTTCATCATTGAAAAAATCTTAAAGCATCAAGAGTTGCGAATCGGGGTCGGGATAAACGAGCACATCCAAAAATTTTAAAATGGTTGGTTAAATACAAGGGATACCCCAAGCGGGAGTGGCATGAGGCCAGTGAGTTTTTACATGATATTAACGAGGACTGGCTGAAATACTGCCGCCGGCACGGGTTGGATGTGGGTATCCGGGATGTGTCGCATGTTATGGCATCTGTGCATTCCTCTTTTCTGTCATGGCGTCGTCAGTGTTCCTCCTTTCTGTCTGCAAGCAAGACATGAATTTCCAGCGATCACGCAGTCCAGAGATCAAGAAATACAGAGAACGGACATCAGGCAATCCAGAGATCACGGGATCCGGACATCGTACAACAAGATATCCAGATGTCAAGAGATCAAAGATCAGAGAAAAGTGGGAGATGCAAGGTTGCTAATTAAGGCTCAGGGCAGGTGCTGGCAGTGTGTACAGGCATGGGATTGCCTAAAAAATGCCATTCAGGTTTCCAGGGGCTTTGTACAGCAGGATTTGGGTTGCCTGGGAGCGGGTGAGGGTGCAGGTGTCAGTGCAGATATGACACACACGACAGATATGACCGATATGACAGTTCCTGCCCCCCCTCAGTGCAGAATTGACAGTCCTGCCCCCCCCCCTCAGTGCAGAATTGACAGTCCTGCCCCCCCCCCTCGGTGCAGAATTGACAGTCCTGCCCCCCCCCCCCCCCCCCACCCTCAGTGCAGAATTGACAATCCTGCCCCCCCAGTGCATGACAGTGATTCAGGACAGCTCCAGATTAGCTGTCTTAGAGGGGGAGTGTGATTTATGTATGTTTCTCTGTCATTTTGAAGACCAGCCTAGTCAGTTTAGCTATTTTTTCGCGGGCTTCTGAAACTGTTTACATCTCTTTTGTTTTCTAGGGAGACCTGCAGACCCATGCCTGGGTTAGTTCCCCAATAGGCCTCCGGGGTTCCTTTTTTTCTGTAAATGGCGGCCTTCGCCACGGACGTACATGCCCCCGGCCCCCCTCCCTATCTCATCACAGGCAACAAATCACAGGGCCTGTAGATCACAGGGACGTCAGATGACAGATTACAGATCACAGGGCCTGTAGGTCACAGGGACGTCAGATGACACATTACAGATCACAGGGCCTGTAGATCACAGCGATGTCGGATAACTGGTACAGACATACAAACACGGCCTGTAGACGTCTGCACAGGCCTGCACATGTCTGTACATAATCGACAGGTCATGCAGACGCCTGTGTGTTGCAGACAGTTCCTGCAGGCGTTCCAGACAGATAGTCATACATCACAGGCATCTGAGTTCACAAGCTGGTTCTGCAGATGTCTTGCTGCAGTGCAGTGGCAGTCTGGAGCACTGTTGTGCCAGCCTGTCATCCAGTCAGCCAGTCAGAGTGTCCCCCCTCTTGTTTGTCTGCCTCCTCTTTGTTTGTTCTGCCAATATGCCTCGCATGTGTATCACCAGGCAACTAAGACCATTGCCTGTGGCATGGGGACCAGTGACACAAACCTCACCTACTTCTGACTCTGTCCCTTTGACTTGCGTGTGTATTGACCATGTATTTACAGTGAGGTGAATAACAAGTACCCATCTCAGTGCGCGAATTTACGTGAAACCTCAGTGGTGCACTTTCTCTATTTTTTTTGCCAACTGGCAGATTCAATTCCATTGAACCGAAGGAGTACTGCGAGCATTGAGATGAGGATAACATGATTGATTGGCCATGCTTTGCACAGGAATTCAGGTACGGCTTCAGGATTTTTTTTGGATTTCTGTTTGGTTTTGCTGGCGGTCGGGCCCTTCGGTTTTTTTTGGATGCTCGTGGGCAATGCCAACGCAGGTACAGGCCCGGGTGTCAGTGCAGCTTCAACAGCTGAGGTCCAGTGCGTCAATGCAGATTTCTGAAAATGGTTTTTGTGTCTGGCACGGTGTGGATAAGGCGGACAGCACAGACAGCAACAAGGGATGCAGTGCATGATGCATGTTGGTTGGAGCTCCAGTGTAAAACATTGTGAGCCACCCCCAAGGTGTACTGTAGGGCATTTCAGGTCGCTGGGCCTATCGTCCCTGCCCCCCAGTGACAGTCACTGTGTATGCAGGTGTTTGCTCTTTGCCGGGTCCCTTCAAACAAAAGAAAGCCGGTGTGGGTCCATGGAGCAGCGTGCCTCATGAGACAGTTTCGTCCCTCTCCTATCTTAGAAGGGGAGTGTAACT
This sequence comes from Eutreptiella sp. 'Long Island Sound 2002', assembly GCA_964036045.1. Taxonomy (NCBI): domain Eukaryota; phylum Euglenozoa; class Euglenophyceae; order Eutreptiales; family Eutreptiaceae; genus Eutreptiella; species Eutreptiella sp. 'Long Island Sound 2002'. The sequence continues at coordinate 6,723,955 of OZ038404.1, read as the reverse complement.
GAATAGGACTGTCGCAGAGATCGCGAGCATTGCGAGCGACGGCGACTGTGCGAAAATAAATTAGAAATCAATAACACTGATTTTGTTGGCCCTAATTACAGTATCGCTCCACTGTTCTGCGGGGCCTTGTTCTTACATGATTTGGACGGATTAATCGATCATCATATGGTGTGCACCGCCTTGTTGCTTTGCTGGTTTCTAGTATGATCTAAAACATCAAAGAGGCATGGATTTGGATACAACTAGAGATCTATTACACCAAGTGCCGAGAAGATGATTTCTCTTGTACTTAGCCCACTGAGCCCACTGAGGGATCGTGCTCTGGTAGCTCCCGCCATAGGTTCCGCCGTTTGTGGACACATGATTCGCACCGTTCTAGGTCCCTGTGAGACACACATTGGGAAGTCGTTGTTCTGCTTCACTTGCTTTAGCTGTGATCGTGGGACTGCGTTGTGCTACCAAAAAAGTTTTCTACTCTGCCTTGCATGTGTTAATGCTTTTGCTTGCTGGATTTTTGTTTACTGAAAACGTTGATAGATTTTCCCGAACAGCAAAATGACAAAGAACAGGTACAAAGCAGCCCAGATACCGGATCCCAATCAAACTGAGGTGACAATCTTTTCACTTCAAAGCATAAGTAGCAAAAGAGAGATGCACAATAGAACATGCACATCTAAATTCAAAGCTTCAGTCAAGTAAGTACAAAACAATTGATTTTATATGTGAACGCTGGCATCATTCTGTCCCCAAGGATAGTTTTAAGCACTTCATGTGCACATTTTGACATGCATTGGAGTTGGTCAAGAATCAACGGCAAATAGGTTGGGCCAGATGCACGATATGGCTTGGCAAGTATGGCCAAGCAACTGAATTCAGAATCAGTTAAAACGTAGGCCCACAATAAGCATGTAAAACAATGGAGTATAGGGGTCCTAAGCTGGGAGACCACTAGGCTTAACCTACAAGGCCCAAGGCTCGAAGTGCGTGTTATGTTTCGCTATAACCCCCATGAAGGAAGATGCCTCCGCTCATTTGAGTGATAGGGGTGAACTTCGTGGGGAGCTGGGGCTATAACCCTAGTTATTTTGAAAAGTGTTCTTCACCCCTCAAAAAAGAGTAATAAAAATGATTAAGTGTTAGTCCTCGTGACTTTCCAATGAATAGGGGAGGCTTGGCCTGGTCGTGGATCAAGTACCCCGCGAAAGACATGGCAATGACTTTTGCTTTCTCACCTCATTGCGCCCAAGCAGCACTTCTTGGCGCACGGGAAGCACTTCTTTGCGCAAGGCTAGCATTTCATTGCGCACCGACACCACTTCTTTACCAACTTGACCTTGTTCCAGAATGACGACCCTGACTAGAGGTGGATATACTTTGTATCTAGGTCAACACGGAGTACCATTTTTTGGTTTTGGCAATACGCACAAGATACACACTACAGCCTTGGGATACACATGTGATACCTTAAAATAATGAAAGAAAGACAAAGAATTTTGGGCATTCCGCAAGATACATCCTATACCAAGGGGGAGGGGAGGGGATTTGGTACATGCAAATTTTGATTGCCTAAAAGTTGGTCTCACCGAATGTGGCACCGATTCAAAAATAATATGGCCAAATGTGCTGCAAAATTTTCGGAATATGGCAAAAGAACAAAAAAACAATGCACATGGTGGCAAGCCAAATAGTCCCCATAGGGAATGGACCAAACGGCACTGCTTTTTGGGAGGTAGTATTTGTACCACTAAGGTGCCGAGCTCGGTTGTTATTTTTGTATAAAACAACGATCACAGTTTAACCATGATGTTCTCAAAATATTTGACTACAAAAACATTTAAAAAAGCCGCTTAGGTTTTCAAATCCGTCGCAATAAGTGGTACAACTTTGTTGTGCCAAACTCCTGCATGCCACTCTCCGTTGGTGCCCAAGTATCCTTGTTTTCATGGTGTTGACGCCAACTTTGTCCCCAAGCGGCCTGCAAGAAAACCTTAATCACACATTCCAGAAATGTGATACACAAACTTGAAAGTTGGGATACACACTTTTGGAGCTTGGCATACAGTTGGATACAATCATTATTATTTTGGAGATACACACCATCTCCACTACTTACCGTGACATCGAAGAATGAGCCCGCAGCATGCTAAGCGCCAGCCCATAGTCCTAGGCCCCCATCCGCCCAATAACGACCGAAGTCGGTAAAGCGGAATCCCGTTTTGAAAAGTGTAAGACCGTGACGCCCAAATGCTATTCCCCACCGGGCCACCGCTATTCCATAGCGAAAGACACGGCTTTTGCTTTGCCGCAAAGACGCTTTCAAGGGCGCATTCGAGCCTAATTTTTGCTGCACAAATGCACCGCACCGGGCTCAAACAGAGTTCCTTCTACCGTGACTAATCATTGTAACACGGACTAGGACATCTCCGTCACCTTAGCCAGTTCGAGCCGCCGACAACTCGCCACAGCCGAAGTCCTGCTCTGGAATGCTCTGCACTAAGAAATCTTCGCCCAAGGGCAGTGCCGTCACGGCCACGGCGGTATGCGCCACTGACAGCGACCGTACACCGCCTGCAGCAGGGTCCAATAGGCATCAAGCAGTCCTCCGTACCACAGATCTAGTCTGCCCAGCAGGGTTTGGGGCCCTGTGTGGCGCAGCAAACAACAATGAGCTTTGTGAACGGGTTATGTCACACAATGGTGTGGAATCTGAGGAGAAGGAGCAATGTAAGCTGTGATCGGAAAGTGTTGCCAATGCCTATGTATGTATGCTGACGATGCGGCCGTCCCCTCATACTGAATGCGCCCGCTCCTCCCTCCCTACCCCCAAGGGCCCCAATGGCCGGAATTCTAGTTCTGTGTTGCAACTACAGGACTGCCAACTCTATTCTAACTCAACTACAACTGAGCGGATACAACTCTACTAGACATCGAAGATGGCTATGAAATCATATAAAATTGCGGCTCATTGCTCTACACGCATACCCAAGGCGCGCACATCTGCAGTGTTTTGTGGCCTGCTTGCCGCCTAGCCCCCAAAACCAAGAGGCTTTGCGGCTCGACGCCTATAGGTAATAACCTCAGTGATTATGTGTTTCAAGGCCCACTGGAGATGCTCGTTGTGCTTTTCAAACAAAGGGCAACCAGGTGGTGATCAACACATTCTAAGGTAAGGAGGCCAATGGGTGTACCATTTTGCATGCTTTTAAACCATTGGCTAGCATTTAGGTTTTTGAGTAATAAGCTTGCAATGGGAAGTACAAAAGTTGAAGTTTGAAAAAAAATTTGACTTGTTGGAAAATGTTTCCTTGGAGCTGAGAAATTTACAAAATAAGGGACATCATGTAGGCGCTGGTATTTGGGGGTGGACTACTTAACAATGTTTTGTTGCATTGATGAACGTAGTAGTATTTCAAACTTTGAAAGGTATAATTCAACACCAAAATTGACCCTTGAATTATTTAAATACATTGCACCAGCTGAGAAAACCTTGAATCTTTGGCGCGGGGGGGAGCGGCGCCTTTACGCATCAGAGATCGAATGATTTCTCTGCCCACGGGAGGAATTTGAATGACTAGGGGATTGTTCTTGATAGGTCCGAACAGTCAAAACGTTAAAACATTGAGCCGTCAAGCAAAAAACAGCCTCGCAAAGGTTCCGGAGGGAGTCAACGGAGGCGCCGACTCCCTCCGGAACTAGCGCACGCTTGTTTTCGATGATAGACATTTTCATTTCAAAGGAATAATAATTTGGCATACCTGATTCTACGTATGTACTCAAAGCCATATGTACTCAAAGCCACTCCATTTGCACCCCCGGGGGTGGACAACAAACTTGGTCTCCTCCACTTTCACTCCCACCAGGGGCCTACCAAGGGTAGTAGGGACAACTATGACATGTGAAGACGAAAAGAACCTCAGACAATCCATTGTCAATCATTGAACACACGTACCGTAAGTTTGTAAAAGAAAAACTACCTTATTTTCCAGTTTCATGTAGTGGTACGACAACTAGATCCTGGTACAACAAGTAGCTTCCTTACCTTAGGACAATATCAAGTGATGGTGGCATAGCCCGCATCCATAACCATCGGCAAATGGGCGTGTGGAGGACAATGGAGGTGACCGTGTGGTAGGACATTGTGATGGTGGTAGGAGACAAAAACCTCAACTTCCAGCTCAACCTGGCTATATGACGGATGCCCATTAGCGGCGGCGTAACAATACAGCACAGATGGCAAGGCAGGCCTTGCTTGCCGCCGTCTCGCTGCACTCATTCTGCGGCGCACCTTCACAAATTCTCATAATGCGTTGCCTAACGCCCTTTGTTACATCACCCTTCGATAGTGGTCACCCCACCTTCTTTGTCGGTCCGTGCCTCAAAAAAGACGATGACCCCAACCACCGGTCGGAGGGAGGGACATCAATGTTATGCGGAAATTGCGGAAATCGGGACCGGAACTTCATAAGCAATTGCACCCTCCAACCAATGGCTCACGGACGACCTCGTAACTTCCTCTTGCAATGGCTTCGGCCCAGTCACCGCGGACCTGCTTGGGCCTCTCTACAACGCCTCCAGCCCTGGCACTAGCATCCGTGGTAAGGATGTGTTACCGGCGTTAATGAGATGTTGGCTTGGACCCGCCTCTTTTTGAGGGTTTCGTCGCTGTCCCCGCCAAAAGAGGGCCAAAATTGTTGAGGCGTAAATGTGCGGTGGATTTATTTGGGGACATTTTGAAGCGTAAATGCACTAAGGGCGGCAAAGCAACCATTTGGCTCTCAACCTGAAACATTGGAAAGAGAGGGAAAGGGTAAGGGCGGTCCGACAGGTATCGCGGTTCCAATACACACTTGCCCCTAGCTATATATAACGAGAACTCCATGTAACCGGAACTCGCTAAAGAAAACATTCCTCTAATCCCACGACACTCAACAACAACATGCAATTCTGATCATTGCACCAAACCGACAGACTTGTCCGCGGTCGTCTCACATAGCAATACCTTGTAAAAATGGACAGCTATTCTGCATCACTATGCATTCCAAAGCTCACATTTCATGACCACAGAAAATGCATTTCCTGCACCCCGATTACACGCACGCTCGTTCTGGTTGCGGACAGCCCCAATTCGACATGAACCCATCACAACCCCCGTGAAGCCCTTGCGGCAGCCACTAGGCCACATGCAAAGGCTGACACACACCAAGGGGCATGCACATGCACTAATATAAAACAAAAATTTGCAGAAGAAAAATGACATGCACTGAAATTGACAGAAATGGTGAAGTATTGTACATGCTTCCACCCCCAAGACCTGCAGTCCTGACCTAAGGTCCCTCTACTTTCAGATATCCCTACACACTGTCATGGGGGGGGGGGGTTCCGCTGCCACCTAAAAACCAAGCTGACTATGGGGAAAATTTTCTGAGAGCACTACATATTTTCAATCAGAAAATTCACCTGAGCAAAAATTCTGGTCTAAACTTCTGGCCTAAAACTTAGCGGGGCAATTTTCCAAATTGATGTTCAAAACCGTTCCACTTAAGTAGGTAGGCAGGTAGGTGTCTTAGGAGGCTTGGCAACCCTCCTTTGACAGTGCGCGAAGAAGGGCTTACCATGGTGAGGTCTTGTTCCTCCCACTCCACAATGTCAGGCGCCCCTTTGGCCGCTGCTACAGGTTTCCGGATGGTAAAAAAAAAAGCACAACCTTAATCCAAACAATTTTCTGCGTAGAAATGAGCCTTCAGGGACTCTTACCTACCACTGCGAACTGGCTCACTAGGGGTTACATTGCTTCTCGTTGGTTTACATTTACTCTGTTTCAACAGATCTCCCAAATATTACCTCCTCAAATACCGCTTGGTAGCCTTTGAGAAGCCAAACCATGAACCAAAATTTGCAGATAAAACGCCCCTGAGGTCCTGAATTGGCTAATGGGTCCATTTCTAACAAGTGACATAGGCTCAGGGCTGGGTTGACGACGTCTGTTGGCAGTAATGACCCTCACTCCCTCCACCCATTGGGGGAGGGAGGCCAAAATGGAAAAATTCTATTGGAGCAAACTTTGCTCCACATTTCAGACATTCAGGTACTCATCACGAAATCAGCCTACCTAAGGAATGGGTGGTAAATGGCACCTGCACTGGCGTTTCTTGCGTTTCTCGAACCACCTATCTTGACCCCACAAATAAGGGAGTGGAAAAACAAACATTCATGTGAGGTGGTCATGCCATGCTGTATCACTGTGAAAAAGAGTATCGAACGATTCTAATTTGAGGGTTGCCACGTTTGTCCCCGTCGAGTTTTCATGTGCAATAAGAATCAGGGAAATGTGGTGCCTGAATGCATGCGTCATTTTGCAAACCTCCTTGTTGCAACAGTGGGGTTCCAGGTCTCATAGTCTACGTCATAATCTATGTCGCAGTGGAGTGGGTATCCCACCAAAAGCTGCCCTTACCAAGAGAATTGCTGTTGGTGGTCGACCAAATCACATGTTGCAGTCCAATCACCACACTTTGCCAAACTGCCAAAATTCCTGCCCGGCGAGAAAATTTGAAAACATGGTTGGCGCAGCATCGACGAAATGCAACAGAAAATTCTGAGCACATTTTCAGCCACAAAACTGTCCAGCACCATCGTTACACCTATTTCTTCATGGCCTCCTTGTTGGCCTTTGCCTCCTTCTTGGCCTGTCGCTTCAGGCGCTTGCCAATGCTCTTCTTGTCGCGGGTGACCTTCCGCAGGAAGTTGACCACGGCGCGCTTCTTCTCCACGTCGGTGAGCTTGCGTGGTTCCTCCGCCTTCAACAAATCTTTGCCAACCTGCTTTGGCTTTGGCATGTACGCGCGCTGTAGACACGAGAAAAATATCATGGTGCACACCGTCCATACTCATCCAAAAACCAAAAAATTCACCTGAAATGCCTGCAGAACCCCCCCTCCTACCATACAGGTGGGAACATACGCCTCGCTTGTCCAGATAAACGCCTCGGTTGCTCAACTCCTTCATCTTCGCCGCATCGCATTCGGAAACCACGCCCCGCACCTTGCCCTTCTTGACCTTCTTGGGCTTCAAGGGGAACAACACCATCTTGCCCATGTATTCCTTCAGCCTCTCGGTGTTCAGTGCCAAACTCTCCTCAGAGTGGTTGCGGCGTCGCTTGTCCACAGCAATGCCGATGGTTCTCGCGAACTTGGGGTCCTTAATCCCAGCGTTCTTCAGCTCCATGATCGTGAATCCTGGGAACACAAGGCCCAAATGAGCAAAGGGCAGACACACAGAAAGGCTTGTATGAGACGTGTGGAAAAATGGTGGTCGGAGTAACGTAGGAAGCTCACACCCTTTCCTCTGCGGGTCTTCATGTTGTATCGCTGGGTTGGGCAGTGCACAATCGGACGAAGTGGACCCCTGATAGGGCGGGGGAAGATCTGCTTGGCGCGCTTCATGCGCCTCAGCCTCCGGATCCTCTTTTGCGGTGCTGTGTCAAAGTAGACCCTGACACGACCCTTCTGCGAGGCAGACGGGTGCCAGTGCTTGTGGAAATGTGCATTAGGCACGGGGGCATTTCCGCGCTTCACCATTCTGTGGCCCTGTCAGCAGACGCGCAATGTGAGGTATCGAAATTTAGCATACAAATAATATTTTAGATGAAATGTCTGCACGACTCCCAAGCTGTCACAAACAATGCCCTTGTAAAGTCAATTGCAATGTAACATTCCGAATGTAATAATTCTGCACGAATTCGAAGCTGCAAAGCAAATAATGCCCGGGTGAAGTTTTATACGATACAACATCGGATGCTACATTACTGCACGAATTCCGAGGTGCCAAGCAAACAATTCCCATGTGAATAGCACTCCCCGGGAGCCTAGCGACCTGGGTGGAAGAGTGCAGGAGGGCGAAGCACAAGACAGGGGTGTATGGCCGAGTGGGTGTGGTGTGCAGGTACACCGGGACTGTCAGGTTAGGACACTTATCAATTAATATTGAATTCCTAATTCAGCAATGTTGGACTCCAAAAGAAAAATTCTGCAAAACATTTCCATCCGGTCGCACTGGCCGCAGATGTGAAAGGCAAAACTTTCGATAAGCGGCACCTGCGATGGGTTAATTGTAGGGTTTTCTAAACACACTGTACTGTACAATGCCGAAAACTATTCGATTAAGATTTTGAATGCTGCTGTCCAACATTCCGTGATTAGAAATCGATGTGCGTGTAGTATGGAAAATTGCGTGCTTTGATTATTGCAAACAAGAGATTCTGGCTGAGGTCCACTGTCGGATCACTGACACACTTCGCCCCAGGTTTGGTGACATCACTTGTTTTGCAGGTCTCAGCAAAGCACTTTGGGGCATGACCGTAGAGTGGTCGGCCGATGAGCCAAAATCCCTTTAACAACGGACGACCACCTGCGGTAACACAGCCACAGTTTAATGCACCTCCAAGAACGCAATCGGCTCCACCTACAGCGCAGCAGAACATGGGCCCAGGTCGAGGTCCGCATTTGAATGCTACGGCTCAACCGTTTCATCCAAGGGGCTACCCAAGCAATCAACCACCCATGTTTCCTCAAGGATACCAAGGTCACTACCAAGGGGACCAAGGGTCGATGCCACAATATCCCTACCACCATCATGTGCAACACCATCACCACCACTACGGTCACTATCACCAACAACACCCTCAATATCCATACGGGATGCCACCGGCCGCTCCTCCGTATGCCAGTCCTCCCGCAGCTCAACAACCACCGTCACCGGGAGCTCCAAACCCAAGGAATCAACAAGTTTCGTCACCTTCGTCGTCTACAAAAGGGAGCAAGGCGATTCCGATTGTCGACCCAAAAGGAGGCAACCCACAACAAAACCATGCGCAACTAATGCATCACCATCACCACCACCAGCACCACCACCCGATGCACGCCGGGCCACACCATTTGCATCACCACCATCATCATCACGCACACCACCAAGGCCACCCTCACAATCACCACCTTGTCCACCACCATCTTGGCGGTCCGGCGCCTCTTTTACCAGAAGGTGAAGCAAAGTCGCCAACGTCCGTAAAAGGTGGAGGGTCTTGGGAATCAGGAGCAAAAACACCCACAGCTTCGAACACGCCGAAGAAATCGCCACGCTCGCCAAAATTGCAAAGGACACCCAAGTCAAGTTCAAGTGGTCAACAAGAGGGTGTTGAGGGAAAGTCGGGCGCAGCTCGCAAGTTGATCCCAGCTCCTCTTGTTGGACTCGAAGAAGGAGAGGATGCACCTAAAGATATTGAAGAGCAAGATCAAGCATTGCCGGCTTCTCCAACGGACGCCTCCCCATCAAGAGCTCTTGCCCAACAAGATAGCAAGGATATGATGTCAAGCTCTTTACAATCGTTGAAGAAGATGTACTCGGTCGAGTTTTTGTTGCGGTTTCAAAACGAGCAAACGGAGCCACCCGAGAAAATCAAGCTATTTTCGGAAATTTATATGCCTGCTGGAGGTAGCTCCGAAAGCACGACACCCATCACCCGAGGAGGACAACGGTTGCCCACGGGTCGAGGCAAAGGCAAGGGTTCACAAGGGGGGGATGGTCGAGAATACTTCGGTACATCAAAGACATACGGCATGAAGCAGCACCACCATCAGCAACAGCAACATCTTTATTCCTTTGATGAACTCGATCATAGGGTCGAGAATCCTTACAAGGCGGTGGCCTCGACGGACGAAATGACCTTGACCATCAAACGGGTGAGTGGAATTCTCAACAAGTTGACACCGGAAAAATTTGCACCATTGAGCCAACAAATGCAAGAATTGAAGTTTGACGTGAACAATCAAGAATTGCTCAGTGAGATCATTCGCTACGTGTTTGAAACGGCAGTCAAACAAAGTCAATGGTGCGATATTTATGCGGATTTGTGCAAGGATTTGACGCAAAAGTTCGCACCTCAACCGCGAAAAGATGGGGAGGAGAACCCAAACCAAAAGACCGTGCATGCGTCTTTTCGGCGAGCCTTGTTGAATCGTTGTCAAACCGAGTTTGAGACGCCTCCGGTCATTGAAGTGTCGCCTAGTGCAGACCCTCAAGAAAGGCTAGAGGCAGAGAAGAAAATGAAAGCACGCCAATTGGGGAACATCAAATTCATCGGTGAGTTGTTCAAGCGACGAATGTTAACAGAGAAGATTATGCACGAGGTCATCAAAAGGTTGTTACTTGGGACTCCACCGAAGGATGACCACTTCCCAAGTGATGAAGAAATTGAAGTGTTGTGCAAACTATTGAAGACGGTTGGGCAACAACTAGATTTGCCGAAAGCACAAAGCTACATGAACCATTATTTTGAGAAGCTCGCGAAGTTGCAGCAATCACACCCAACGCCACGCATTGCATTCATGTTGCAAGACGTGCTCGATCTCCGAGAAGACAATTGGGTACCAAGGCGTGAGGAACAAAAAGCGCAAACATTCAGCGATCTCGAAAATACTTTGATGCGCAAGGAGCTTGAGAGACAGGAATCGTTCAACCGGGAGGCAAGTCGGAATGCGTATTCGCCGCAATACTCCTCTCAGCCCGCACGGGGCGCGATGACGCCGTCGTCATTGCCGATGGGCAAAGGAGGGAGGCCGCCCGTTGCGAAAGCCGATGACTGGACTTCTGTTGGTGCCCGGAAGCCAACGGGAACCTCTAAGGCCCAGCTCATGAGTCCCTCGCAACAAGTCCTTGGACCCGCCTCTGGGATGGGACGTGGCATGGCTCCGGGCGCCACCAATTGGGGACCCGGGAGGCAAGACGAAGTTAAGGTGGACAACAAGTTTGCTGCCCTCACACCATCGAGCAAGTCGAAGAAGGAGAAGAAAAAAGGCACGCCTAAGGCGCCTACGACAAAGGAAACATCCGAAGGACGAGGGGCGCCCATCGACGATGAAACCTTGGAAAGCAACGCCATTAGTCTCATCGAGGAATTTAAGAATTCCACAGAGGCCAATGATTTGTTGGACAACATTCACCAAGTGGGCGAGTGCAATTACAAGGTGTATTTGTTGCGCCACGTTGGGCAACCGGGATGTAAGAACTGTAATGGGGATGCAACCACATGTAACGGGGAGGAGGAGAGCAACAGGGATCAATGGCTTGTAATAGCGGCATACGACGTAGGGCGGCGACCATCATCGATAGCGGTAGATTCTCATCTTGTTAACTCGGATTCGGAGGTTGGGTTGTTGCGAAGTCCCGAGTGGAGTTGAGTGGCCTTGCGTATACCTTGTTTCAGGGTTTGATCAACAAATTAATTCACCACGTCGTTTCGAGTTACGCCAAGTATGCGGAGAAACGCGCGTTGGTTGCGGCGCTTCTTGAAAACTTGACCAACGAAACCGATGGTGGCGACGATGAGAAGATGCAAGAGGCGGCCATGCCTTTGCAGTACGTATATGATGGAATCCGAGCTTTCTTTATCGACGTGCATGAGTTGGGTATGGTGGAGGACAATCCCAAATTATGGGACAGCCTTGCTGACCTATTGGTGCATTGCTTACTCCGAGCAACGTTTTCGTGGGGCGAGATGAATTACCTCATTCCCACGAAGTTCCTTCACAGTGACGATGTGTGGCAAATGATGGTTGCCTTGTTCAAGCGACTTAAGTCCGAAGCCAACGCTGTGGCTCTTTGCTGCAACGGGCATTTTGACATCTTGCAGAAGTTGTTCAGCGCCACCAAGACACCTGAACGTGTCAACAAGTTCTTGGAGTTGCTTAAGGAGGCCGGGTGCATTGACATTGATCCGTCGATTTTCATTTATCAAGCATTCAAAGACCAAATGCCAAACGATGATCTACTGCTATGGCTGAAGAGTAAGATCCCAGAGGTTACCTCCCTTGACATTTTGGAGAATGAAAGCAATGCTCCGATGAAACTGTGCTCCTCCTTGGTGACAGGGCATACATGCATGCATGCATTCATACATAACGCATCCATCCCTCCATTCCATAAACCCAGCCATGAAACCCATTAAACCGTAAGCCCGCCTTTCCATCCATCCATCCGTGCACCCATGAATTTAAACCCATCTACCATAAAATCCAGCGAGCCAGCCAGCCAGCCAGCCAGCCAGCCAGCCATAAATCTATTTATGGATGGAGCTAGAGGACACAGGAGAGACGTGGGCTGGGTGGGAGGGGGGGGAGGCTGGGGTGATCACATACATGCATGCATGCATGCGCACATGCCTTGTGAGCTAGGGGATATAGCATGACTGCAAGAAGGGCCGCACTACTCCTACTGCGGCATCACAAGGGGGGACACGCCGGCTGCCTTTTGCAGCGGGCAGCCACCAATTGAACTGCAAATGCGTCAAGCTAGGGGCCAGGGCTGTAGATTGTGGATAACTGATGGAAAAGGCTGCTCAGGCACAACCATGCACTCACAATTTCGGGGTGCCAAACCCAATTGAGTCTTATGAATTACAAGAACAATGAACCCCTGCATGCCCGTCGGTCATTGCATGTCTGTATATTTGTATGTTAGCACCTAGGAGTCGAGCCTCACCGTTGGCGCTTTGTGGAAATTTGTTGCCCGGTACATATATGCATGCATAGACTAAGAGGCTTCAAGCAACATGTTGGCCCATGACAATTTCTCTCTCTTTTGCAGAAACAGTGTGACAAGCAATTAGGGCAGATTGATTAGGCAGTGCTGTCTGTTACAAGGTTCCAGGCACAAGGGGGCCCACGGTTTTTCCACACACCATCTCTGCAGCAACCCTACGTATGGAAGCAGCTGGTGAATCTTCGAGTGCCAAAAGTAGACAGAGATTACATGAGGAGCTCTTTGGGCATCAATTGCTGGTAACGAAGTGCTTGCACTCAGTATTCCCAGTCTGCCCCAGCTGCCGCATCGATGACATCCTGGACGTCTTGGAGATGCAATGCCATCGGGTGAAAGCGTGCGTTTATTTAGCTGCACCAATCCAAACTTTACACCATTTGTCCCCGGCGAGCATATCAAGGCCCCATGTGTATTGAAACCTGCCGTCTGTGTTCCTACGCGCTGGCACTATCACCCAAGACCCCCTGGGGGAATATTTTTTTCAAAAAAAGCAACTGCTGAATTCTGGTGGCAAAGATGTCATGTGGTATTTGCGCACGCCATCCCTGCCCTTGCCATTTTTCTGCCGCGTTTGGCACATACACTTTTGGGCATGGCTCCATTGGCTGCTGATTGCCCTTCATGCATCAATGGCAACAGAATTCAGGCGCATTTGGTCCCATGTGAGGGGCCAGTTCAATCCCTCCCACATCCCCACAGTAGCGATGTTGTGGCAAACACCTCTCTCCTGGCCCCCCCAACTACTCAAAAATGTGCACCAGCACAGACTCATGAATTCTGCACAGGAGCTTGCCTGTAGCGAGGTGATCACCCAGAAGATTGCAGCCCCGACAATCCTGGTGAGTGTGGTTGCCTCGGACCTTTTCTCTGAGCACGAGGAGCACAAGGACCCGCGTGTACTGTTCCAGAAGTTCTTGGATTTGTTCAACGCACAATTGATCAACCCCATCATGGCTTACACGCAGAATGTCAACCCAAAAGAGAAGCTTCGGAATGAGCTCCAGTGCCTCTTAGAGGCGCAGCGTTTTTGTTTTCTCACAGGTCTTGCTGGCACTGGCATTTACCTGGAATCATTGTTCTGATCCTGCATGTCCTTGGGTGCGAGGTGAAATGAGTGATCTGCAATGGCATGAGTGGCACAGTGCCAGCTCCGGCAATACACTCGTGCTGGGGTTTGTGCTGCATTATAATGAGTATGCACCTGAAAACACAATCTGTGCCTGAGTACTTTCACATGACTTTTGTGTGGATATTCCATCAGACAAGTTGCACACTTGGGAAGTCAGCCAGAGCAAAAAAAGTACAATGAAAAGCAAGACGAAGAAAACCGGCCGCAGTTATGACGTGAGTTGGTTAGTTGGTTCACGAGAGTCACTCCTGAACCATCGACTACCGTCGGTGAACCTGCCCCCTCTGTTCACTCCCATGCCTCTCCGAGCGATGGGCAAGGGGTAAGCTGCAAGGGCGCAAGGGGAGGCACTGTTTCACGTCAGGCGACCACCAGGCTGTGTTTGCAAGGACTTGGTTTCTGAGAGAGGGGGGCGGGTCCCTGGGTGGGTCCTGTGAGAGGCCAAGTGAAATTTGATTTTCCCTGAAGCCAAAAAGTGGGCCAAGAATTTTTTCTTTGGCATGGGTGGGTCTCACGGCGAAAGACCCCCCCTCCCTACCCTCTAGGTAGTGCATACATGGTGGCCATGTTTGGCTGGCAGACACAAGTGTGTAGTTGAGCCCTCCGAAGGACCTAGCTGTCCACCAAGAGCTGCAGGGACCGGGCCAAGTGCAAGCCCACCCCCCGAGCAGGCAAAGGGCTAACGAGATGGCAAAGAGTCAGCAAAGTCCGTGAATTGCGCAATGTTATGGTGGGCCCTCATGGAATCACGGTGTTGCAGACTCGAATTCTAGGGAAGGGGCTGGTTGTTGTTTTGCATGCAAACCATTGCCCCAACCCCTCCAGCGCGGGTGAAAATGCTCTGCTGAATTGTCGGCCTCAAGGTCCGCCGATTCGAAGGGCTGCAGTTAGAGGCACATTGTTTTTCCGTGTCTGCGTGCTGAGCACACAAGGGGGATTGATAGAGCCCCAAAAAACTGAAGTGGGTCTGGAAAAGGGCTCAATTGACAGGACCATTAACCAGCCATTATGAACTCTGGCACCAAAGGCGCCGAAAATTTCTTTGAGCTTTGAAAATGGTCCTTTTTTTTTATCAAATACATGGCAAATGATGACTTTTCTGAACCCCTTCGACACGCTGAATCCAAAAATCCCATTTTCATTTTTTGCCGATATTTGGGTCTGGGTCACCTCTGGGGCTTGGTGGTCAGTCTGGGAAGGATTTTGGGGGGCCGGTCGATTGAACCCTTTTTGGGGTGGGTCACAGTCCAACCGGGAGCGGCTGCCCAGACTGCTGGAGCTGGTGGCTCAGTGTTTAGCCACCCCTCAAATGCCTCAAATGAGGGTCTTAGGTTCAACTGCCAATTACCCTCCACCACTGGGGTACCTACATCTATCCGCCACTGTATCCTGCGACAGGGGAGGCATGCACGAGGATTATGCACCAGCATCCATTCTCCTGCTCATAACCACCAATTGGTGGCAGTTACGGGCTAAGTTGTGTCGGTGAACGCAGGTTAATTTCCAAACTGCTGTGACTTGACCAATTGATGTCATTGACCGCCCAACTGCCCTTGGTGATGTGTCAGGTGCTGTTGGTTGATTGCTGCTTAGTGCTGCATTCCTGTGGTGGGGTGGTTGTTCACCAGCGGTGATTGGCAGTTACCTGATGGCGGTTACATGTGTACATTCACTGAGCACCCACAAAAAGAGGCATTGTTTTGAAGATGAACATAGATAGTGGAGCACCCCAACCAAGACGGTGACATGTGTGTGCTTGGCTGCGGCAAACAATCTGGTTTAAGGGCTAAAGTTGTCTGTGGCCCGGAAAGACGCGCTTGTAGTGCAACATATCTGCAATATAAACCCTTGTTTATGCAAGGTTGGCGGTCAACCGCATTGCGTGTCATGGAAAGGGCCTTCGCCCTCTGCCTGTAGCATTGGGGTTGCAGGAAGCGCCACACCACATAGGGGGGTGGGGAGAGGTTTTGGCACACGGGCAAGTGTAAAGCAATGAGATTTGTTTTTGCTTGACCACAATCGGGAGGGCGGGTTACTAACCTACGCCAATGGGGAGCAGCAGGATCAATCGACCTAATGACAGTGTATGCGAATGCCTCTGGGTTGACTCCTAGTGAATCGTCAATGGGGTTTTGCCCTGCAACTTGCTTGCTTGAAATGGGAAATCCAACAATGCCCTCTCAAACCCGGAAAATTATTGACCCGCCCCACCCTAACCTACTCCCTCCGGATCTGAACCTCTCGCAAAATGCCGAGAAATCCTGTGCACCACTGGTGGGTAACACCTGGTGACCCAGAGTCTGTGGTGCACTTCCCACATCAGATGTGGGGGGCACACTATGAACATCACTGTCTCTGGAAAGATTTTGTGTGAAGCACGGCCGGCGGATGCCAAGGGGCAGCAGCAGCACTTGTGAGTGAGGACAATTGTCCCACTCTCACATAATGAAAACACTGTCCCGCACTGGCTTGGTACAAGCAGTGTAGACAGTTTATTCCATCATGCATTGAAATCAAACAATTGCCTACGCCCAGGAGTACCAACCAGCACACTTATTTAGCCTCTGATGTTTCTCACACACACACACATGGCAACATGGCCATGACGGGCTCGTTGAACTATTACCGTGGAGCTGGCCCGGCGGAAGCCACGGAGTTACCACCCTCACTTCCAGGGTGGTCCTGGGGCAGCGAGCCAGGTTCTGGTCCAGAGTGCATATCACACTGGTCGAGGGGTAACACAGGGACGCACCCTGAGCCCATACAGTGGGCCTGCTTCGATGGGAGCGACCCGACCCGAGGACGCCAGAGTGGCCATATGGGCTAATCCGGGAGACCTGGTAAAAATGGCAATACCCCTCACACACACACACACACACACACACTGTTGAACCTCGCAGTTTGAGCTTTGATTGAAATACTTGGGCGTCACACACACACACACACGCACACACACACATGTTGAGTTTATTTGGGCGTTGTGTTTGTCTATCTCAATGGTTTCTGAGGTTCAACCAGGTCTGAATAAAGATGCAATCAATTCAGATTGTGGAGTGCATTGCGCTGTTTGCATTTGATTTCTGCATCTGTCTGATGGACATTTCTTCATCTTCTTCTCAATTAAATCCAGTCTACCCCCCCCCTGGACCCCCTTGATCACTTTAATTGGCTTTTCCACTCCAGAACTGAATAGAAACCCCCTGCCCCTGCCCCTACCTTGTGCTCTTCCAGGCTTTCAGTCGGGCGTGCTGTGCAACTTCTTCCAAGTCTTCTACGAGCTCGAGATTGTGACTGAGGACACGTACTACATGTGGCGCGACGATGAGTATGCAGCGCAGTGGGGCAAGGATGAGGCCCTGAAGGAAGTACAGTCCTTCCTGTCATTCCTGGAGAACGGGGAGGAGGGCGAAATGGCGGATGCCGAGTCCGAGGAGGAGGGCCACGTCGCTGGGCCGAACCCCGAGGCATCTGGGGGGCATGCCAATCCTAACAAGAGCTAGTGGGGGGAGGAGGCCACACATGGGAAGCAAGAGGATGGAGAAGCAAAAATGGATATGGGCAAGGCGCATGAGGGACATGGACGAAGTGATTGAGGGACATTACAATGATTCTGCAAGGCTGAGCGGTTTAGGGCTGCACAAATGGTGAAAAAGCAGAGGAAGGAAGAGAGATGGAGAGAGATTGAATGTGCAAGATTGACATGATCGCCAGATGCAAAGAGAGGCGAGATGAGGGCTGTTTATGCTGCAGGCAAGGCAATGACCCATCAACATTAGAGAAAGGACAGACAATTGCGTACAGAGGAGAGAGAGAGAGAGAGAGGGACAGAGAGAGACAGAGAGAGGATGACCAAACATCAAATGCGCAGAGTCACAACAAAGTACCAATGCAAGAATGCGAGCAGATGAATGATTGCAATATGGGATGGCAAAGGTGAGATAGAGGCAAGAAAGGAAAGACAAATTGTGTGAGATCATTTCTTGTTGTCCTCGATGCATCCTGAAGTAGGGGTTGCACAGCTCAGCATGGCATCAGCCTCTGTACATACCGCTGCCCAGCTATGCGTACTCATCGGTGACCTGATACCGGGCACCCATCCGCCGCTATCTTGTTACAGAAGGTACCTATGGTTTTTTATTGGCCACTGATGAGCATCTGTCTTAGGTGCCCTTGCACTGCCATACCACAGCTTTCCACTGGGGGAGATCACTTTGGGGAGCGGATTGCGGTTGCATGGCACGTGCCGATCCGGCCGACCGGACTGGCTTTGGTGGTTGCCAATGGAGCCCCGCCTCGGGGTTCGAGGTGGCGAGATCGCGGTTCACCGGCGGTTCACCGGTGGTGAGCGGCGGCCACCCGATGGTGGTTGGCGGTCAACCGCACCGCGTGGGATGGGAAGGGCCTTCGCCCCTGCACCTGTAGCATGGGGTTTGCAGAGGACATGCCGTACGGGTGGGAGGGGGAAGGGGGTGTGGCGCAGATTTCTCAATTTGGCCCACCAATTTCCCTCACTAAATCCGCAACCTTTCCGGGGCAGGAAGGCCCTACTAGAGAGTGGCGCCTGTTGTGTAGGATTTGGATGCCCCAGTCCCGAACTGACCCGCCAAGTTGGCTTGGCATAATGACTCCCCTTCCCTCCCTATCCAACACAGGGTGCACACGGGGCTGGTATGCCGCGCATGCGGCGCCCCTGTTGGGGCCTTTTGCGGGGGCGGGGGATGGGGGAGGGGGCAGCAACCGGCAAGAATCGGAAGAGCACAGTGGAACGTGTGTGTTGATGGCTCTTTGGGTGTCTCTTTGGGCGGGTTCACTCAACGCCTTGTCAACGGTTTCCATGCTCCACAGGGGGGCAGCACGTGCGGGTTCCCGACCAGTACGTGGGGACACACGTAAAAGCAGGTGTACGCCTCAAACAGATGATGAGTGCAGTACACACAGCACGCGGGATATAGTGGCAGGTCCATCAATGTGTGCGCGCGTGTGTGTGTGTGTGTGTGTTGTTCATCACTTCAATGTTGGCCTGACGAGGAGTCTTCACGTCCACTGCCCGCCTGCTGCCCGCCATCCGCAGGGGTTTACGTGTGGGCGTTGGCGTGTTCGCATAGTGTGTGTGTGTTGGGCACGTGTACGGGACAACCCTCTTTGACGGGGGCGCGCAGTGCAGGTACTCCCAGTGCCGGTCGCGGGTGCGCTGGTGGAGCTCTGGGCGGGCTGTGGGGGTTTGTGTTCAGGAGGGTGACCGAACCGCATTTCGTGGCGCAAGAGGGCCGGCGTGTGACGCATGCCATGACCCCCCCGGCACCTTTGCACTGGCGCAGTCCAATGCGCCATCCTTCCGGCTCCTCCTCGGCCCCTCACAGTGTACAAGTGTCCCCTGGGCCCCTCTCAGCACCTCACAGTATCCACAGCAGCTGCTGCTTGCCTCTTACTTATTGTTCCTTGGCACCCGCATTCTGGACAGTCCTGATGACCTGATGTGGGCGTCCCTCGGGGTGTGGCCTTGGGAAATCTGGATTGCATTGCGTCTTTCCAGCCCCGCCGGTAAGGGCAGGTGGGTCAGCTTGGGAGGCTGCGGGCATCTTACCTTATACCCCCCTTGTAACCCCCCCCCCCTTGCACCCCCCACCCCCACCTGGGGGGGAACGGTCGAAAAAGCATAGAAAATACTAGGCGCCAAAGGTGCCAAAGAAAAATTTTTACAAGGCGCCAAAGGTGCTGAAGCTGATTCACACTGTGATACTATGGTACAGATTTGTGGTGCAACCCCCCCCCCCGGTGGGGGGGATCCCCCGTGGGGGGGAACCGTCACGACATTGGGGGGGAGATTACAAGGGGGGTGTAAGGTACTGTCCAGCAACGACGGCCACACCAACTGCGTGCGTTGTGCGGACGGAACGTCGTGCTACCAACTGAATCTAATCTTTTCCCCCGGCATGTGTCGAGCAAGATGGGAAAGATGTCCAGACACTGCCGGCGCTTGTTGTGTCACACATGGGGGCCCACCGTGCGCTGCGCCCGCGCTGTGCGAACCGTTGGCTATTCTGGACCCATTTTCCCCCACGGCCATTGTGACACAGTAACTGTTGTGTTCCCGGACACAGGACTACTCCGGTTCTTCCTCAGTCCAAAAACGTAGACAATGAGTTAAAACGAACCGTATTTCCCGCTAAGAATGCCGGATGTCTGTCTAAATCTGCTGTTTTTGCCCCGTGGACGCAGCTGCCCCGGTGGTGGGTGGTTTTCAGGGTGGTCACGGGAACACGTACCGGCTGAATTCTAAAGATTTGCGAAAATATTTAATTCCTGGCACAAGATGTTGTTGTCCGCAAAAAAAAAACCGCAAAAAAAATAATTTTTGGTCCAACATCCTACGCAAAAATGGGTTCTGCAAAAAAAAAAATCACAAAAAAAATAATTTTTGCCCATTTTTGCCCATTTTGGATGCTGCCGTAAAATTTTTGCTTATTATTAATTCAAAACACCCAACGCAAAAATTAGGATTCCGCGAAACTTAAGAATCTGCACGGTACTTAATATTGGGCGCGGTGCACGGACTGTGGGCGCGCTGTGCCCGCGCTGGCGTTGCAGCCCTGGCCAGCGATGTGGCGGCAGGGTTCTGTGGCTTTCCCCCAAACGAGCTGCCCCCTCTCGCTGCCAGTCAACGCGTGGAAGGTGGTGGTTGTGTGGTATTCGTCATGCGTCCCCCTCGAGTTCGGATAGCCGAACCCGCGGGCACCGTGAGCAGTGAGGCAGATATTTCCCCAACAGCACTGAGATCCCCCCCCCCCCCGGCCGCCTTCCCACCAGCACCCCCCAATCCTGGACATTGCCTGTGTGGTGTTGCTCGTACTTTAGTGCATGGTGAAGGATTGGACACTGGACACCAGGTGTACTGCGCACTCAACCAGCCTTCGCGGGCCATCCCCCACAGTCCACATTCAGGTCGCTGGTGACAGGGCTGCAGGACTCTGGCCCAATTCCAGACGGCTTCCACTCAACAAGCCACAGGCTTTCGGTTGCAAAGACGATGCCCGGCATCGGAGCCTGGTCCGCTTGCGCTGCGGTCCACAGCACGAAGGGAGCGGTGCCGGCGCTCGGTGTGAGCCCCACGGCCTACCTGAACCGTGCGAGAGGACTTCAGGATGTCCTTTCTGCACTCTTGGACACCTTTCGCCGGGGGTGCGCAGGGGAAGCAAAAGGCTCTGGACGGTTCCGCATCTTGCTGGCCCCACATCAGCCCATGCGGGGGGCATCCACAGCGACTCGTCTGCACCAGCGGTCAAGGGCCTGGGATCCAAGTGCGTCCATTTGTACATAGCTCAGCAGATAGATCTGATGCGCGTGGGTTGCCGGGTATTCCAAGAGATCGCTGACTGCCTGGCCCAGACATGCCACTAGTGTCGGGCAGGGGAACTGAGTCTCGTTAGGAATCAGCCCTGTACCATGTGCCACTCAGTAATATCTGCCCCTGTCGCACCTGGACTCAGTAGGAACCAGCTGTACCCCTGTGTCAGACCCAGTAGGACCCAGCTCCATCCGATCACGTGTGACCTGGCGGACGCTAGTGGCAAGTCTGGCCTGGCCGAGAGTGCCGTCGTCGACTCATGAGGCCACGCGTGCACGCCACATGGGTCGTCGGGCGTGGTGGGCGGGCCGGTCTGCACGCACGTGCATGTCCTGAGGATCCAGGGTCTGCCTTTTGCGGATGAACAACCCAAGATGCTGTTGCAGAGGTGGTGCATGCCTCCCTGCCCCTCTGCTTGTGCACGCGTGGGTGGCAGGCATGCTCATAGGAGGGATTTGCCCACCCCATGCTTGCACCGCGCAAGGAGGTTCTTGCATTACCTTTGCCCCCCCCCCGCCCCCTTGTCCTTCCCGGGGGGTGGGGTGGGACCACCAATTGGCCCAAAAGCATGGGAAATACTGGGCGCCAAAGGTGCCCAAGAAATTTTGCTTTGGGTTACACTGGAATTGGGGTGGGGGGGGGACCGTCACTAGGTGACCGTCCCCCAAGGGATGGGAAGGATCGTCTTCCCTTGGGGGGGGGGGATTGTCTGCACTCCCCGCGGATGGATGGCAGGTGCGACGTGACGGCATGTGACGGAGGTCACTAACCGGATCAGCTCAGTGTCTGAGTGGCGCAGTGCCGCACATCAGTGTCCCATCAACATTGCCGGGGCCGGGGTTCTCCCGAGCACACTTAAGGTCACCCTGAGCGCCAGGAACTCAAAAAAAAAAAAAGAGGATTACCCTTGGACTCAGCAAGTGTTCCTCTGGCGGTTTTTGGCGCTGTAGATTGTGGCAGCTTTCCAAAGGTCCTCTCCAGGGGGTACCTTCCGGGTGCTTCACCGAAAAGATCGGACCCGTGCACGCGCTGTGTGACACTGCCCCCGAGTGCCGTTGGGTTTATGGTGTGGTACGAGGGGCAAGTGTTTGTATTGTGCTGCATCTTGCTGTCAACTGCCAGCACCCGGCTGTGCCCAGGGGCTGTGTGTCTGCCTGTCAGGGCAGGGGCATCCCATGCTTCTTTTGCGCTGCAGATCGTCTGAACCGGAGGTTCAGGGCCTGGGGTCCACATGCGTCACTTTGTACATAGCGCAGCAGATAGATTTGGGGTGCGTGGCCTGTGGTTTGGCGTGGCACACAAGTGCACCGTATTGCCTGAGAGGGAGTACTATACGCGGTGCGCACGCGGTGCACACACGGTACACGCGTGGTGCGTGTATTGAGGTGATCTCGTATACCTGCCTCCCCCCCCATTGCAACGCCCCCCCCCCCTGCAACCCCCCCCCCCCCCTGGGGGGGGTAACCGTCACTTGGCCCAAAAAGCACGGAAAATACCAGGCACCAAAGGCGCCAAAGAAAATTTTTACAACGCACCGAAGCTCATTACACTGTGATACTATGGTAGAGATTTGTGGTGCCATCCCCCCCCCCCCCCCATGGGGGGGGGACCGCCACTTCATGACCCCCCCCCCATGGGGGGAAACTGGCCTGACAAAAGGGGCGAGATTGCAAGGAGCGGGGGTAACCCACCTATTCGACAGTAAACATATCTGTGTTTCCAAGCTGTAAAAGGTATCACCACTGCACATACTGCACTGTGTCCCCTGACAGTTTCAACCATGTCTCTTTCATGGTTTCCTGCGGGCATCACTGTCACCTACACCCAGTCAAATGGTGATAGGGTGCCTGCCACCGTCATCTCTGCCTCCGAGTGTGGGCAGCACGTGAGCATCGAGTGCCCAAGGAACCGGGGAATGGCCTGTTCCTGGTAGTTTGTTCCAACATGTTACGCGGTGTTCGCGCGGTGTGTGCGCAGCGCACGTGCGGTGCGCGAGCGGTGCAAGTAATCCCCCTGAGATCACCTGCAAGCACTCACAGCGGCACTATGGCTGGCGGCATGCCGCGGCACTAAAGTAGTTGGGCTGTTGGCGGGCAGACTGCAGCGACCTGAAATACCTGATTCCTACCACAAAAGTTCTCCCCCACCCCCCATCCCCTTCAGCTCAAGCACGGTCTTGTCTAAGCATGGCAATGGGGGTGACGGCCATCGTCGGATTGTGGCTAAGCATGGCAACCCTGTATGCAGGGATGTGCTGGAGGGGCAACGGGCCCACAGGGGATTTCAAGAGCGGTTGCAAAGGCGGTTACCGGCGGTTGGAACAGCGGTTGGGAGGCAACCAAAGACCAGAGGGCACAATGGACAATCAAACGCCCACGTACATGAAGGACATACCCCAACCAGAGACGCCAGGCAAGTTTTTCTCTGTTTTCTCACAACAGCATCAACAGATCACATCAACAGATTTCTTTTCTTGTTGCCCCAGTGGCGTGGCAGTTTATGATACTGCATGAGCAGATGACAGGTTACAGGTGAGTTTCACGTATACGTCCCACCACCACGGGTGGTATGCGGCCCAGGTATCGCACGGGACAACATATGTTGTACTTACACTGTCATTACTGATCCGGCCCGTCTGGCCGAGCAATTACCAAGAACTTGTGAGCCTGAGCCAAAAAAAAAAAACAGCGGTTGGGAGGCAACGTCTGGCGGGCATAAAGTGGTGGGAGGGCCGTGGGGGGCGGACGGAAGCGGCTGGTAGTACTTACGCTGAAGAAGGGGGGGGGGGGCGCCCCCCCCCCCCTTTCAAGCGGAAGCTGCTTGTGTGACTGTCAAGTTTGGGCCCACCTGTTTAGTGGTGCGGGATGAACTCACAACACTGTGCAGGCCACTCTCTCTGGGAACACAAGGAAAGTGGGGCTGGAGCACATGCATGTCAGATTTGCCTCTGCCCAGCACGTTGTGTTATGGAGTGCTATGTTGTGCTATGAAGTGCCGGCCATTTGGATTGGTTTTGATGTGATTGCGGGCATGGCTGATGTTGTCAAACCCAATATGCACACCCCTTCATGTCCACAGGGTAAGCCCAGCCTTATCCAAGTGTAGTGACTCTGTGTTACCATCTTTTTTTTGAATTGGATGGTGCTTGAGTAAGGAAAAAGGGACGGGAGGTACACAGCTGTGTGGCGTGTGACCAAGAAGAAGAATTGTGCCATTGTCCTTACATTGTGGGACAAAGTTTTTGGGGGTCTGGAGTCGAGACCCATTCTGCCTTTGGATAATTTGGATATGTGGGCGGTGGGGGGGAGAGCGTTGGAGGGAGACGGGGATTGAGGGAAGACAGGGCACGTGCCTGGCTGGTGGCGAGTGGTCAGCAGTGCTATCTGGTTGCAGACCACCTCCTAGAGTTCAGGAGGGCCCAGGGAGGTTGCAAACCCTCCAAACCGGTTGGAGGGTGGCTAGATTCACTGGTGATGGCCCGTCAACAGGCTTCCGGTAGAACTGGCATGTCGGCGGTGGGTGGTGGCTGGTTTGCAGGGCCGGCATGCGTGCGGGATGCTTCCCCCCCCCCCCCCCCCCGGGCCCCCCACTGTTGCGAGAACAACGCCCTTGTCAGAACAACATGAGGTGCTGTTGCCGCAAGTGTTGGACGTCGCCAAGAGATGAGGGGCAGGGGAGAGCGTCAGCGCCCCCGAGAGGATCGGAGACCCTGGGTGAGGGGCACGCCCACAGCGAACACACCTGAGCCCTTGGCGCGGGTCCTTCTCTCGCGCCGTGTACAGTAAGGGTGAGGCTTGGGGTGCGGCACGGGGGCTCTGCCACGTCCTGCTTCTGTGCTGACCCCTGTACGCACAGCGTGCAGGACCTAAATGGGCTGACCTGCTGCCGCAAGTTTTGGAACCGTAGAATTTGGTGGTTCTTTTTTGTGGTTGCCCATGAAGCTCGATTGTTTGCTTTGATATGGGGCTGCGTGGGGGTTTGTGGCCAAGTTCTGTCCAGGACCCACCCTTGCGCCCTGGCCCTGGGCCCTTGTGAGGATTGTGCATTTGAATTGTTTGTGAGCCCATCCCTGGGCAAGGCGCTATCACTGCTTGTGCCTTCTCAGGGTGGATTATTTTCAGTGCCTTTACCATTCTCGCAAGGGGGGGGGAGGGCGCACAGAAATTGCCTCTGTGTTCGTCTTTGTTTGATGTCAACTCCTCCTGCTGCACTTGCAGATGGGTGATACACGCGGCATGTGCCAGGACATGCGACAACTAAGACTACTGGGGAACCACCCGAGCACAACCCGGTTTCAGACTCAGCTAATCCTCACTACGTGCGAGATCCGCTACCACATCATTGTGGGATCATCATAGCACTGGACAGCTCTGAACCTTGATTCTGAGAGGTTGTCTCGAGTACTGTAAAGTAAGCAGGCTACGCCAGCTCACCTTGGTCTGAGCCAAGAAAAAATCTGTCCAAGAGTGTTCGTCTTTGTTTGATGTCAACTCCTCCTGCTGCACTTGCAGATGGGTGATACACGCGGCATGTGCCAGGACATGCGACAACTAAGACTACTGGGGAACCACCCGAGCACAACCCGGTTTCAGACTCAGCTAATCCTCACTACGTGCGAGATCCGCTACCACATCATTGTGGGATCATCATAGCACTGGACAGCTCTGAACCTTGATTCTGAGAGGTTATCTCGAGTACTGTAAAGTAAGCAGGCTACGCCAGCTCACCTTGGTCTGAGCCAAGAAAAAATCTGTCCAGGAATGGGAAAAGGTACGGTCAACCCCCCTCCTTTGGGCCGGGCAGTCTCTTGTTTTGTGCCACTGTGGCTTCCCCATGGTTGCGATCTTGGGTGGTCCCGACGTGGCTGCTGGAATTGTGCGCCGCTTTGTGCATGTGGGCAATGCAGACCGCTCCATCTCACCTGCCGGTGCTACAAGTAGTGGAACTGATTGAAAGAGCTTGAACGTGCAGCCACCTTGGATGCTGTAACAGCAATACATTGGAGCACGCACAAGGGGCTTCCCAGGAGTACACCGAGTTTGCACATGTAACATCACCCTCAGTCTGCAGGTGCCAGGTGTTGTGTAATGCAAAGCCGACAAGTGGTGCTTTGCTTGTTTGGTGATCAACTTGGTGCTGAGGCGAATGCTCACAGGATTGAATGATCATGTCTCAATGCATTTAATATGTAGGGGCTGCAAAGGGGTGACGGAACATTGGTATCATTCAATCCTCAAAATCACAATGCACTCGCCCCCGCCCCCCCCCCCCCTTTCAGTCAAGGAAGGTCGAGACATGCTGTTTGGCAATTAGTGGTGACCCGTTGGCTGTTGATGGTTAAGTGCTGGCGTTCAGAGGTCAATCAACGTTTGTTGTTGACCAACCGCCAGCTGTTCACGCCAAATGTTGTATGGCAAAACTTTTTCCTTTTCATTTTCTCTGAGCCAAGGGGGGTGTTGCCTGAACCGTGCGCGCACCGTGCGTCCTTTTGCGTATTCTGTGTCCACCAGATCCACAATGCCTGAATCTGAGCTGCCCTAGCTTGTCGCCGGACTGCCTGTGTACTACCACCGCTCCAACGGGGATAGGGTGTCGGCCACTGTCGTTGACCCTTCTCCAAGAGGTGGGAGTCGTGTCTCTATTCGGTACGAATTAGGTGGTGAAGAGGTCTTGTACGAGCATGCACCCGAGGAGCGGTTGGAGTTTGCAATTGTGACTGCTGAGAGCCCCGATTCCCCCCAACCTATGCACCATGAGGCGCCAATGGACGCTTTGCTGGAGCCCCAATTACCTGAAGTGGAAGCTGAAGCCCCTAGAATTGATGATCATGAGCCAGAATGCTGTGGCGGATGAAATTGAAATTCCCGTAACCCAACCAGTGTTGGCGCTTGTGTTGTCGCCTGTGCATGGTTTGTTACGGAGGTGTGTGCAAGGTGCAGAAATTGGGAGCCTGGAACCTGTGACAAGCATCAGATTCAAAAAAAAAAATTCCCGGTGCGCCAATAGGGGCTGCAGGGTGCAGAAAATAGGACCCTGGAACCTGTGACAAGCATCAGACTAAAAATTGAAGAATCCTGGTATGCCAGTATGGACTGCAAGGTGCAGAAATCAGGACCCTGGGTGTGTTTCTATGGGGGCCATTCAACGGGGTACAAGTTGGGCAACCATCCCAAAAACATTGAACCGTGCGCGCACCGTGCACGCACCGTGCGCGCACCGTGCGCGCACCGTGCGACAACGCCCCCAAGGTGAGTCCTTCTGGACACCACATTCTCTGCATGCCTGGTACCCCATGAATTTTATCCTGCCTGACCCTCCAATTTTGTCATGAAATTCCTGACCTCTTTGGTGCACAAGGGTCACACATTTCTGTAGACAACAGGCAAACACAGCATTGTACAGTAAGATTTGCAACGCAATTGGAATGAAGAGCTGCATAGATAGCAATCATGACACAAATCAGGTGGGATACCTGTTCTACCCTGTTCATCATGGATGACTGTGTGTTGTTGAGTCCAATTTGATTTACTCGGTGCCACACGATATATCGGGTGACTGTACTGCGCCCTGCAGCACTGATGCAGAGACCGGGTTGTGAACCCGAGAGCCTTATCGCTACTCAGCGCAGGCCTGTTGCAAAAAAAAAATTGATTTACTCGGTGCAAGCCACATCGCTGCAGGGCTGGGCCCCAGTCAGTCCACAGTTGTGGGTTGTCTAGCCAATTTGAACTGTGCGGGGAAGGGGTGAATAGGAAGCGCCACATTCTGTGTTTGCCCCATGCAGTTTTTTTTTTCCTGTAATTTGACCTGAGCATATTGTTCCACTTCTTTCAGGTGCCCCGGACCTTGTGTTCCCCACTCATGGGACAGACGTTGCTAAATTCTAGTCTGTTTAAACATGTAAACAGTGTCCTTGGGAATCTTTGCCACGCTTTTCTTTGTGCGTGCTTGCTTATCTTTGTCTGCTTGGGGGGGCATACAGTGCAGTTTTCAGTTTGCGTTGTCATGGTACGACCAATAATCTAACCCAGCATCATGCCCCGATGTGCTGGCAGCGGTCCAGGCGGGTCTGTGGTAAAATCACCTAGAAAGGTGGAACTGTGCAGGTGAGTTGTGAGTTGTGTCCTGAAGCTGTGAGTTCACTGGCTACTATGTCACATTACGGGTGCTCCGCCCAGATCATATAGCATATTTAAAAAGGCCTACCCCTCACAAAGAGAGGGGACACTATCCTGTGGTCAACACATCCAGGGATGCCCGCCGGCTAGGTCACCAGCACCGCCCCCCTCAGTAGCTCGCCCCGCCACCGGTACCGCCGGCTTGCACTAGGTGTGCCCTGTCGTCTTTTTGGTCTCTGCAGTCCTGCCTCCCCCCCCCTAAGCCTGGCAAAAAGTCTCCACCACCGCCCCCTGCAGCAGTGCGCTCTGGCACTTGCTCTGTCAGCCGCTCGCAGCAGCTGCGCCTCCTTCGCTTCGGCGGAGGGGCCATGAGGGCAGCAGGAATCGAACCGGCGCCTTCACGGCATGAGTCCGGTGACTCAACCACTGACATGGCACCCACCAAAGGACGACACGCACGCACACGGGCACAGGGATGCCACAGGGCGACTACCACGTCACACCAAAAGGTATGCAGGGCGTGTAGGTGCAGATACCAATCCCGTCGGGTGAGGTCGATAAGCACATGACCGTATGTTTGTCCTGCAGGTGTGGGGCGACTGACAGATCAGTCCAACTATCCTCACACCACCCTTACCCCCGTTTGTATTGGGGCGACCCCTAACCCCGTGCGTGACTTTAAATGTAGAGGGCAGCGAACCTGCTTTTGCACGGCCTCCAATCCATGAACCAGTACAGATAGAAACTTCGATGAATTCTTGTAAACCTGTGTTTGTCCCAACAAACATTGTTTACCACTTTCATACAGGATCTTTCTGAATTTTTTTTTCCTGAGAGCATGTTTGCTCGCTCCCCTGCCAAGAGTCAGTCCCAAAATGAACAGGGGTCGGGTTCCAATGCCCCGGCGCCACCGTCAGCAGTTCCTGACAACGCCACGGCGGAGGAACTGAAAAATCTGCTGGACCGCCAGAGGTTGGAAATGGAGGGCCTAAGGGCCCGACTAGAAGCCCAGAAGATTGCGGACCAGGCGGCACTCCCTAAGCTGAATGAGGCCACGTTGCAAGAGTTTCAGGGCCGTGAGCGGCTGCCCCAGTGGATGCGAAACACCCTGGGTGCTCTGAGGCAGTACGTGGTGGCGGTGCCGCGACCTGCACGACCGGCCGAGGTTGGAGGGGACATCGCTTCACAGGCCGGCCCAGGCGATACCCTGGCATAAAGGATGTGGGCGTGTCTGCAGCAGAGCCATCAAGCTTACCGCTCCCGGTAAACAGCGAAGTAGCAGAGTGCGGAGGCTAGAGACACGCTGGACAAGCTCCAGTGGGAGGAGGCGTTGGCGCGTGGCGGCGCAGTTCACCCACCGCGGGGTGAAGTTCGTGACCCAGGAGGGTGTGCTGAAGTGGATTGCCAGCAATGGCAATCATATTCCCGTGTCTGCCAAGCCTTCTGGAGACGTTGCCGAGATCTGCGCAAGCTAGAAGGGGAAGGCAAGCACTGGCATTTCCAGTGCCCCTATTGGAGCTGAATGTTCCATGCCGGCCACCCCGAAGGGCGCGGGGGTGAGCCGGAGTCCCAGGGTGCCTCGTCAGGGCCTCCAGCGCCGGACAGCGCACGGGGCATGGCAATGCATGGAGCTGATGCGCCCCTGTGGGGCGGTACTGCAGCCACTTTCCTAGGTTAGCAATAACCTAGGTTTTGCCACGGGGGGGGGTTAAGGGACAGACCTGCCACAGTTCGGGACAGTACCGGCCTGCCACCCCCCCTTGTTCCGCAGTGAAGTGTTCTTTTGAGTGCGGGACTAGATCCCGTTGTGTTTCTCTTTTGTCTTCTCTCTTCTTGTGTTATGTCTCACCCGTCGCCAAATGAGTTGGAGTCGCTGGTTCACGAAGCCAAGGAGGCGTCGGGAGCGGGTTACGAGGCGGCATTGGGTGGCGCGGCAGCCCCCGCTGGAAGGCCTGCGCAAGACCAACCGCGCGCTAAGCGCACTAAATGCGCCTTTGCAGGAGATGTCGACATGCCGCAGGCTGCCAGTGAGTTGTACGAGCGATGGTCTCTGTGGAGGGACCACGTGTCAGCCACGTTCCGGGCCTTCCTCAACGATGATGTCGCTGCCAAGAGGGCCGGTGAATACCACGTGGAGTTGATGCACCGAGGTCTCGACCAGGCAGGTGTGGATGTTGCCACAGCATGGGCTGCCCCGTCGGTGGAGCCGCATGAAGCGCTCCTGATGATGGGGCTTTACGAAACCCACGCCCGCTGGAAGCTGGATGTCGTAGCTGGGGAATGACGTCATGTGAATCCCCCGGCCCAGGCGCCCACGCAGGGCGCGGCGCCGCGTGGCCAGGGCCCGCACACCGCTGATCCCGCTCGGGCTGAGATCGATGTACTTGAGGCCCGTTTGGCGCCACTGCGGGGCCCCTCGGTACCGCAGCTATCCCTGGGCGAGTCTTCTCCACCGCTGGGACTAGGCACGCGTCCTTGGTGCACGTCCCCAGCGGCCAGGGTGTGGGAGCCTGTTGAGCACTCTGGGTATGTATATATCGCTCTGGGCCCTGTTCTGTTGACCCAGAGATGACAGATCGGTTTGTCTGGGGCGTGGGAGCCCGCTTCCCTCCCTCATCCTTGCGGCAGGTGAGTATATTGGCCTGCTACCTGCCAGCCAGCTTATGCCTCACCCTAACCACGGCGTGGTTTGGCACCGCTGGTGCGTTTACACGCCCATTGACTGTGTGTTCAGAGACAGGTGGTTCAGGTGGGGGGGGGGTGCAGCAGGCATGGTTTTTGATCCCTTGAGTTTTGACAGGTGTTTTTGGAGCAGTTTTCTGTTTTTGCTTGCTGGGGACAGGGCGGGACAGGGCAGGTCAGGGGGACAGGGCTACAATACAAGCTAAACCTAGGTTAGCAATAACCTAGGTTTTGCCACAAGGGGGGGTTAAGGGACAGACCTGCCACAGTTCGGGACAGTACGAGCCTGCCACCCCCGCCTGTTCTGCAGTGAAGTGTTCTTTTGAGTGTGGGACCAGATCCCGTTGGCCCGCGGGGGCACGTCTAAGTCGCGCCGAGTAAAGGCCGGTTGGCCAGGCGCAAGCGCTGTCATCATGTTCCTGGGGAACCCAGACAGCAGCACCCTTCCCTTGACTTTTGACAGGTGTTTTTGGAGCAGTTTTCTGTGTTTGCTTGCTGGGGACAGGGCGGGACAGGGCAGGTCAAGGGGATAGGGCTACAGTACAAGCAAAACCTTGCAGCAAGAGAGATGTGGGACGAGGCGGCCGGAGCCGACGGGGAAGGGAGCATCAGAGCACAAGCTGTCCCCGACTGGCGACCGTCTACGCGAACTCGTTACAGATCAGCAATCAGCCAGCTGGTGGAAACCGAGCGACAACGCCCAGACTTGGGATTGCAAGAGGTCTTGGCCGAGAGCTTGGCCGTGCGATGAGACCAGGGGCAGTCCGCGTCGGGCATGCACGGCATCTTCGCCGCTGTCCAGGCCCTGGAGGACCTGTACATCCTCCCGCCCACAGTCCTGCCGCTCCACCGGCGCATTGCAGGGGGCGGGTCCCAGCCGAAAGGCCAGGACTACGCTACGCCTCCTATGTTGCGTGAGCTTTGGTCGGCAGTGAGCACGGGGCAGCAGCGCGTCGTCGCAGCGTTGGGTGTCCTCTCCTGGGTCTGCTTCCTCTGCGTGGGAGAGGCGGCGAGCATACGGCCGTGCGACGTCGAGGAAAGCTCCATCGTGTTCTTCCGCAGCAAGCCCAAACAGTAGGGCTGGCACAGGCGTCCGCTGGCACGGTACCCGGCGGCATGGGCAGGATGGCTCCGCGATTACGCCCGCATTCATGACATCGCCTGGGATGCCCCGTACGTCGCGGGAGGTGCCCCTTCCCTGGAGTGCGGCCTGGCCGAGCTGTTGGCGGGTACCCGCTGGAGGGGCCACGCGTGGCAAAGCTTCCGGAGAGGCGGGGCGGGTGCATCTTGGGGCTGCAACCCGAACCTGCCTTTCTTCAAATGGTGGGGAGGGTGGATGGATACCCCCACAGCGATGCGGTATGCCATGGCGTTCAAGGACCCGGAAGTACTCGGGCCGTTGCAGCTCCCATCCCCTTCGTCGGAGTCGGTGGGGAATGGCGAGGAGGCGATTGCCAACTTTGTTGCCGTGTGGGGTGGCGGCCTCTTCGGCGCTGACAAGCTCGAGACGGATTCTGGCTTTGTCGGTCCTATCCACTTGCCTCCTCCTCCGGGCCACCGCCAGGCTCCTACAGTGGAGCCACCTGATGCGGATGGCGGTCGTGGGGGTGATGTATCCGGCCTATCCGAGGACACGGACACAAGCTCCTCGGACGGCTCCGACAGCAGTTCCACGAGCAGCTCCGGGGTGGAGATCATCAAGCCGCCCGCGGGCAGGCCTCAGGGCGGCACGTAGCCGGCCTTCAAAGTTGGGAAAGGGGGTGGGGGAGGCGTCCGGCCACGGAAACGCCGCAGACCCGGTGCACAGGGTAGCGGACGCCAGTGTCAGACCGTCCACACCACCAAGCGAGTTGTGCCTGTGGGCGTCCCCAGTTCTGAGCAAAGGAAGAGGGCGCCTGGCGCGCCGGTGGGAGTGGCGAGTCAGCCGGCGAGAGAGCCCGCCGCACCCCAACGCTGTTTCGTGCGCCCCCGCCCCGAGCAAGCTGAGGCTGGGGAAGGACCACCGTCTAAACGTCGGTGTCTCAGGGCGAGTGCAACGGCGGTCAATGAGACCGCGACGGAGGCGCCACGAGGGCGTTTCGCGGGTCGCCAGAGGGGCCGCCACTGAGCCCCCATTGCATGTTTCTTTTTTGCCAACTGATCCTGATCCTGACCTACGGCCGGGCGCCGCATGGATACCCGGCCACACACGAGCGACCGCTAGCTCCGTGCGAGCGGCACCCTCGGGGGAGGACGACTGTCTACACAGTCACTGCCCCCAGAGGCAAACTTCCTCGGGGGTAACCTCGTTGGGCGACGCGGGAGCCCACGGTACACCCCCGGTGCCGCTTGAGCCGCCGCCTCTCTTTGCCCGCGTTATGGCGGCACTTGCGCCCCATGTTGAGTGGTGGGCCAGGCGGTTGCGCTGCTCTCAGCAGCTCCTGCTAAAGCGCATGCACCTTCTGGCCATAACGTTTTTTTCGACCGCGGAGGATTGGCGTTTGGAGCTGGCCATGGAGACATGGGTTGGTGTGCTGGGGGAGCTGGGGGAGGAGATTTGGGATTCTCTCTTGCATTTGACCACATCGCCCATACCTGTCCTTATGCGCACTGACCCGTCCTTGGCCGCAAAGGGGTTGGGACGCCTTGGGGCCTCTCAGATACCGGCTCACCTCTGGCATCGGATTGTGCCGCCCGATTTTGTTGAGCGAGCGATGCAGTATAATGTGGAAGAGGGCCCGGAGGGGGGGGCTGGGAAGATAGGCCCGGGTGTAGAGCCCATCGTGGCGACACTTGACGAGGCAGAAGTCTTAAAGCCGGACACCCCCCCCCCTCAGTTTTTTCTTTCATCATTCCTAAGAGCAGTGCCAAGGTTAGCCTCATCCTGTCCTGTGTAGGTATGAATGAGTTTGAAGGGAAACCCCCCGGATTTGATTTGCCGTCATGGGAAGGCGTTGCCCGGGTCCTGGCGGAGGCCCCGCCAGGAGTACAGCACTATGCCATGCACGTGGACTTGTCCAATGCGTTTTGGTCTTTGGTGCTGCCCGCGCATGCACGCCGTGCGTTTTGCTTCCGTGCAACGGGGGGGGGGGTCTACAGTCGCGATAGACTGCCTTTCGGGTGGAAATACTCCTCAATTATCTGCTAGTTTGCCTTTTCCGAGATTTTCGCCCCCCTGATACCGGAGGGGATTGTCCTCCTTCATTATATTGACGACCTCCTTCTGATCGGCCCAGATCCGGCGGAGTTAAGCAGAGTCACGACCTTGGTAGCCGAGGCGCCGAGGAGAAACGGATTTATCATGAGCCCAAAATCAACCCTCAACCCGGTTGAGCGTATCTTCTTCCCGCGGAAGTGGCTGGATTTGTCTGCCCGAACGATCTCATCCCACCCACCTGCTTTCTTGCAGATGCTTAGTGCATGGTTGCGTGTCGCAGTGCGGACGCTAGACTGTAGCAGAGTGGTAGGCAAGTTAGTCGGTTTCATGCAATGGCACGTGAGCCCGAGGTTGGGAACCGCCCCCCTGTTTGCCGGGAGCTACTGTTGGATGTGGTGGGGGGACCACAACCAAGCGTTACCGCTGAAGATTTTGGAGGGGCTGGCCACCACCATGGCTTTGGCCGCGGAGAAATGGCGGCCGCCGGCGTGGGGTATTTTCCAGGAATTCGACCAGTTGGCTAGACCCATTTTTGATGGCGCGGAACTTTCACATTCTGTCCTGAGCGGCCGGGTTATCTGCGTGGATGCGGCTTGGGACCTGTGCCGCTATCGGGTGGGGGGCCTCATGCCTGAATTGGGGGCCCGCACTTGGTTGCCGCGGGCGCGAGTAATGAACCAACAACAGGCTGAGTTGGAGGGGCTGGCGTGGGCAGTACGATTGGCGGTGGTTTTGGGATGGCGGTCGGTCACGATAGTCACCGATAGTACAACGGCAGGGCATCAGGTCGTTGGTTTGCGCGCTAAGACGTGGTTAGGGAAGCAGATGCGTGTGCTGCGTGTGCCGGCATGGCGGCTTCGCCTCTCCGGCCTGGCTGTGAGGGTGGTTTGGTGCCCAACCGAGATCCAGCCGGCTGACCCGTTGAGCCGCCTCGAGTCCGATTTTCACGGGGTAATGGTGCGTGCTGAGCAGATGGCGTGGTTCTCGTGGGGCCGTCTGCTCAATTACGCTGACCTGTGCACCTTTATGGGCGCTTCGACGCT
Organism: Eutreptiella sp. 'Long Island Sound 2002'; assembly: GCA_964036045.1. Lineage (NCBI taxonomy): Eukaryota > Euglenozoa > Euglenophyceae > Eutreptiales > Eutreptiaceae > Eutreptiella > Eutreptiella sp. 'Long Island Sound 2002'. The sequence goes on along the minus strand of OZ038404.1, from coordinate 6,688,911 downwards.
GGCGTAAGGCTGACCGCACACAGGCATCCGTTAGCTCCACGCGAGCAGCACTCTCGGGAAAGGACGACTGTCTACACAGTCACTTTCCACACAGACAACCTTTCCCGGGGGGTGACCTCGCTGGGCGACGCGGCAGCCCACGATACATATGGTGGCGGCGTAGGAGTACCTCCTGGTGCGGGGCTCCGGTCAATCTCTTTTTTCCCTCCCCTGTGTCAGACCTTTTTCTTTGATGGTGCGACGCGGCAGAGGTAGGGGCAGGGCCGGCGGGAGACCGCACGAGCAACCAGCCCAGCACCCGCAGCACGCCACGCGCCTGGAGAGCTGGTTCACAACGGCGGTCATGCTACGGTGGCGTACCGCGGCGGTTGCCCCCTTCCCGCATACCCATCACCGCCGCCAATGGCCACGCGAAGTGTGATTGTTGCAGCCGGTGGGCCGGATAGCCCCAGGGGCCGTGCGGATGCAGGATCTGCTGGCGGGCTGTTGGGACGGCCTCCGGCACGCCCCTGGTGGAGAGCTGTTCTTGGACAACGCCGAGCTGTGGATGAGCGCAGTGCCTGTCCCGCGGGGCGTGCCGCACTTGGGCGTGAAAGGGGCGTCACTCCGAGCCGTCTTCGGGTGGCGCTACCCCTCGGGTGCAACCCTTTGCGCCCGGGCGCAGCGCACCACCCCCCACCAACAGAGCCGTCCCCAGTACTGGGATCGGTGGGTCGCCCCCGTTTGGGGGTTGCGGCCCATCACCCGGTATCCGGGGCTTGGGGAGTGGCAGCCGGTGCCGCCGGTTTGGGCTGCCAACCCCCACCAGCGACTCGTGCTGTTTGAGGGTCTCAACGGCCAGGGCAGGGACCATGCGGTGGGACTGTCCTACACCGGGCAGTTGTGGGACAGCGCGGGCATCGGGGGAGGGGGGGGGATCATGCACCGCACGGTGGAGGAGGCGGTGGCGGCGCTGGCGGCGGCCCTGCCGGTGTTGACGGATGTGTGGTGGGTAGTGTCGCCGTCACACCGCGACATTCAGGAGACAGAGCGCGAGCCCGATATTGTCAGGCGCATCCACCCCGCGAAGCGTTCAGTCAGACCAGTGTCTTGGTGCTTTGTTTGCTTGTGGTAAACTTACGTGAACGCACTCATTTGGGTCGCTTCGGCGTGAGTACCCGCTGCACTACCATGCATTGGTATACCCTGCAGGCACAGATCCAGGTTTGCCTTTTAGGCCGCACGATATATCCGGTGACTGTACTGCGCCCTGCAGCACTGATGCAAAGACCGGGTTGTGAACCCGAGAGCCTTATCGCTACTCAGCGCAGGCCTGTTGCAAAAAAAAAAAGAGGGGCCACTATTTTCTCCTTACAACGCCACAGAGGCGGAAGCTGCCTGGCGGCGGCACCCCACCAACAGCAAGCCAAGCAAGTATACCTAGGACACGATACACCCAATGCTGACTATCTCCATTCTTTGTCAACACATCATACTCTAACAATATCCTTCCCTTTTTCTGAGACTGAGGCTACCGTTGGACTGATAGTGATGGGGAACCCACACATCCCCATATTCATCCTATGGCGCATACAGTCTACCTCTGTCACCGGTGATCCGGCGGCGGCCCGTGGGGGCCGAGCGCTCGCATTGTGGATGGGGTGCCGCACAGGATGTAACAGCGTGGTGATTGGGGGAGCCTTAAGCGCGCACAGTGCAACTATTCGGGCGTTTGGCTGTACTAGAGACCCATACTTTGAGATACTAGGGGCCCCTAGGGGCATCATGGTGACCCCTAGCGGAGGTTTTGACTTCTGATTTTGTCATTCTTTGTTCGGGGATCCCCGAGAATGCAAGGGTGACGTAGCATTTCCGCCCTCTTTACTACACGCAATGCCATTTGCGACTCTCTTACCTTGATTGTGTTTGTGCTTTGCATTATATCTCTGCAGAGTGGCGAAGAGCCATTTCCACTCAGGGGGACAAGCACACATCGAACGGCCAAATATTCCATTGGGAAGTGGAAGTATTAAAGCAAGTCCGATTATCCGATACAAGGATGTGATTAAGGCTCGTGTGAGTACCGTGTACGTAAGGGAAAGGGCATTCATGAATCATGTTACATGCAAGTTTGCCCCAACCCAACCTCCATCGCTAAAAATGGTGCAACCCACGCATGTTCATGGCTTTTCCAATTGTGCATGATGTGTGTTATATGAAGGGAAGGTATTTTGCAACTTTCTTGAGCTGGGGCAATTTGGGTCACCTAATTCTAAGGGCGTTTCCAAGGGGTGTGCTTGGGGGGTCTTGGGGGGGGAACATAGTCTAAAAGTAGCGCGCAGTCCACGCGCAGTGCAGAGATTCTCCCATTCGATCCTTGTATACTCTCCGAGTCCGCAACCGTTACCAAGGTCCCACTTGTCGTACTTTCGCATGTGTCGGACAGCTGTATCGCCGTTCCCATCTTTGTGTGGCTTAGTGATCTTGGAGGTACCCCATGGCCTTGTCATCCAAGACTGGTGTCCTCAATGGTCCGTGTACTCTGGGTCCAGGTCAATCGTACTATATGGACCAGGCTATTGTGAGGCCAAACCTTGAATTTCACCTCAGTAATTGTTTTTGGTCGTTGTGCCTCCCGGAGGATTTCTGGGGCGCTTTCGGTATTTCACACGGTGAGGGGGAAGTGTTGGATGTTCGGTGTCTTCTTCGGTTGGAAGTAGAGCCCGATCGTGTGCCACAGGGTTTTGGAAAGGTTGGTGGAGAAAGCCGGGTCGGTAGGAGTGTTGGTTTTAATTTACTTAGACGATGTGTTAATTGTGGGCCGGGGGCGGCTATGAGTGCGCACTTAGGCACCCTGTGCGGTGGACGCGTTGCGCGTTGCACGCACCGTTGAAAGGCCCAAAAGCACGCCGGAGCCGGTAACGCGCCTGGTGTGCCTTGGGAAGGGCGTTGACCTATGGGGGGGGGGGGGCGTTTGCGGACAGCAGGCAATGCTTAGGAAGCCCGATTGGCGCACTCGCTGCACCTTTCGGTGGGGGTTTGCAATGTGCACAGGTTTCAGTAGTTTTTGGGACGCGCGCAGTGGCTCTGCAGACCTGCCTTTGGGCATTGTCCGCCCTTGTCGGGTGCCTGGGCCCGTGTGCTTTGGGGACTCCCCCCCGTAGACAATGTACTCCCCTGAGGCTTCTGCGTTCCATGTGTGTGGCATGCATGTTGGCATTGCCGGGTTGGTCGGTGTTATCCCTTCTGAGGAAGTTGGGCAGGGGTCTCGTGTATATGTATGTGGATGCAGCGCTTGACGCGGGTACCGCTTGGGACTGTTTTCACTAGGGTGGGGATCCCGTACTACCATTCCTGCCCAATTAGCAGTGCGCGGAGATGAAAGCCCTGTTATGGGGTATCAAGTTTATTTTGAATGTTGGGTCTAAGGAGGCGCACTTGTTTGGTGATAATGCGGCGGCGCTAATTCAGTACCTCCGGTGTAAGGCAGGGGTTGGCAGGAGGTATCGGCGGTGGCTGCTAAAGAGCTTCAGGTATCCGTGGGCATCTTGCCCTGGTTTTACCGTATACTGTCACTAGGTGCGTGGCTCGGTGAACCCGGCGGACCCCATCAGTAGGTTGCAGGACCAGTTCAGAGGTGAGTTGTCTTTGGCATGCAAGATGGCGACACGTAGAGTAGGGGCTTTGTAGGCTTTCCCAAACCGTAAGACGGTTTTCTTGTGGACACCGGGCGTGCCCATGGGGCCGTTTGTGCTCCCCTAGGGGTGGCAAGCAGGGTTTTGGTCGCCAGCTCATGGGGAAGGTGTGCAGTTTCATGACGTATTTTTGCAGCACCGCTTGGAGGAGTCCCTAGGGATCATGTCTTGAACCTCCCCGCCCTGATGTTCTTTGCCCCCTTGTGCTATCGGTGCTTGCTAGCGGTATTTTCCTCTCTCAGCTCTTTTGATAGCCCCTTTTGTGGGTTGATTGTCGTTCACCTTCCCGGATGCCTTGCCGCGGTAAAGGCAAGAAGCGTCGTGGTGCACGTAAGCGGAGCCACGTCAGATTTGCGGAGGCCATTGTGGCCACAAGACTGCTCAATCAGCAGCTTTCAAAGACCAACTTCGTAGTGTCATTGCATCGGTCCCGGTGCGCAGGGTTCTGCTGGGCAATGGCTGCTGCTTTGCGTGCGCTCCGCGGCCACTGAAGTGGTGGGGTCCGATATCCTAGCGCGCGCGGCAGCGGATATCGCTAGGTGCGTTGGCGGAGTTGCAGGCCAGCGGCTAATGGCCAAGGGGAGCGGGAAGGTGAAGGAGCCGGGAAGGCACACTTGTCAGGAGGCTTGGTTGGTGGCGGTGGGTGGAGAGAGGGTAGTGGTCACGTAACCCCCCTCCCCGTGTCCGCATTGGTCTGGAATACCCCCTCCCTTAGCCTGAGTAGAGCACCAGGACTTCTGGCCTGGTCGGCCATTGCGGTGAACTGGGGTCTACGCACATCAGCCCGGGTTAAAGGCCTCATCGTCACGCGGGGAAACTTTCTGACTGGTTGGGTGAAAAAATCTAGCCACTTGGCAACAATACACTCTGAGGTGGCTGCCCACTGCTGAGCTAAGTATATTCACAGACTGCGTCCTGCAGCTTTTAGAAGATGGTAAGCTGGTTCACCCCAATCTCTCCTGCTCTGCCAATCTGCCGAGGCCTCGACGCTCAGGCAATAACGCCAAGATGGCCAGGAAACTGGCTGCAAAGCAAGAGTTTGCCTCCCAATTGGAGGGAATCGTGGCACAAGGGCTGACAGAGATATATACGGGCGGCTCATCAGAAAGGGTCCTGCCCATCGGGTATATCGGTGGATACGATGTCCATGTGCCGAACACACTGGACCTGGGGGCGCCTATGCCAGTACACCTACCACAAACAAATAATGCTACAGAGGTGTACGCAGTGACTCAGGGACTGAAAATTTTTCCACAAGCAAACCTGGCCCTGATGACAGACTCTGCCTTGGTCTACCCGGGGGTTACCGGTGCAGCAAGGATTTGGACAATCCGTGGCTGGCACGGATCACACGGCCCCATACTACACCCCGAACTTTGGGAAGAGCTTCTACAGCTCATCGCAGACCACCAAGGCACACTGAGTTGGTACAAGGTCCCCTCCCATGTGCAAATAGAGGGCAATGAACGAGCCAATGATTTGGCGGAATGGGGAAGGCAGCAAAACCCATTATATCCTGGACCCCCCGGGTACAGGGAGGCGGGCAGGGAAGACACGGAAGCGAACCACAGCAAAGTGATTATTTTTTCACACAAGTACCCATCCCCTTCCGAGCCCGCAGTACATGCAGATGCACCCCCACCCTCAGTGGTGCAAGAGCCCCCGACACTGCCGTGTGCAACACCGTCCACTCCCATGTCAGGCACGCAGTCACATACACACAACATGGTACCACCTCTCGTGACACCTATCAGAGTACCGGTCAGTGCCTCTCCACTGTGCGGGGATACACCCGCCCGCTTGCTATTGAATGAACTGGATTTATGCCTCATGGATGAACCCGTAAGTCGTCAGAGTGGCTCCTTTTCGGAGACCACAGTGTCTTTCGCCTCCACAGAGGATTGCATTCAGCCTCAGGCATCGGAGGACAGTCTGCTCACGGTATCAGGAAGTGAGAACCATTCGGTCACACGACCAGCCAACCCTCCCCTCAAGCCTACCGTGGACTCTGACCCTGATGATGAACTTGGTGCAACATGTTGTGACCACAGTGGGCTTGAACACATGCCTTCCATGGCCAATCCATTCGCCACCTCATTTCCCTGCACGTTGACATGTGCTAGGACATGTTCCCACCTGACTTCTCTTCCCGGCGTCGCCATTTCCTGGAGTAGCACTTCCCAGACTGGGACGTGGACCTGCAGTTTTCCAGATGTGGTTGACCATCCCTTTGACTTCCAGTGTTGGGCCCTGCCAGTCGCTCCCAGCTGCAGGTAGTGCGAGTCGGTGAGGATTGCCGGTTTTGGCACCCAAAATCCCTGTAAGGCTTCCACGGCTGCCCAGGTCCCCTGGGGAGGGGGACCCCTTTGGGGGCATGGGGTGTACCTCAACCGAGTACATATCGTGACTGGGTACAGAAGTCAATCAGATCCTGTCGCTACCACAGTTTCAACCTCAGATCAGGTGCCTTCTTGCCTGCTCACTCTGACATGGGAGAAGGCCCTTGTGTCTCAGAACAGCCAGAGTCCAGAGTGGTAGGTGATTCTGGTGGGGAGTGCCCTGAACACTCGGTGTCACAAATTGAGCAGTGCCTAAAATTGGGCGTGTCCGGCGCCACAGGCGATGCGGGTTGCCGTGGGGAGTATACAGGCTGTGTGTTGGAACGCGCAGGCATGCTGGGTGAGTACATGGTTGTTCTTTGTGGGTGTAGATCCACCGAGGCTGGGCTTGATGGCACCGGGCTTGGCGTGTTGAAATGCCTTCGTTGTCGGGATCAGAGTCAGAGGGCACCAGGGCACTCTGGTCATCCTTGGGTATGGTACCCATGGACAGTGATGAACTGACAGGGGAAGCGTCCGGGGAGCCAGCGCCACGTGAAATGGGACCATACTCCTCAAGCAGTACAGAAAGTGAGGAAATGAGGACAGGACACACACACTAGGGAGTGCTGTTGAGTGAACTGTCAGCCGCGGACACACTGTCCTTCAACACTGATGTGAGTGACACCAGGCGGCAGCGCAAGAAGCGAAGGCTCAGGAAATGCAGGAACCCAGGACAGGGTCGACAATGACACAGCCAGTAGCCCTTGCACAATGGTGCGGACGTATCACAGGTTCCAAGCACAACAATGCATGTCTGAAATCTGTGTTCTGACGCAGAGTTTTTCATCACACGAGCTGCGTTTTGTCGCAGCGAGCAGCAGCACACAAAGGAGACCTCCAAGCAGATGAACGCCGCGTCCTGTCGCGGACAAGCACCCAGGCGTTATGCCGTCTGGAAGGACACAGTAGGAGAAGGGATCACATCAGCAGCGGTATGGCCCATACACACACATCCAGCCAACCCCAAAGAAGGTCAAGCCTGAGCAAGAACGCCAGCGTTTCAAAGTGCAAGCACCGAGTCAGCTGGACGCCATTGCGAATGAAGGACGGCAAGCAGTTGAAGCAGAGCTGACCACAATGGCCTGGGCCCGCAACCAGCAGATCTGGCTCCGACTGGACCAACCACATGACACCAGGATGCGCTGTGAGATTGTGGACAACCATGGGGAACCATTGCTGATGAGCAATCAGGAGCTCTACTCCGTGATGGTCCAGATCAACTGGACCCTAAAGTCTCAGGCTCTGGCGAACATGCAGGTCCAGTGGCGACCCAAAAGTGCAGGCAAGTGGCACCCGTTCCAGTGGGAGGCGATCCTCCACTGTCCGACGGCAGAGGGACACAGAGCGGTGCCCTCCTCGGTGAGCAGAACTAGAGATTGCATGCATGTGTGGCTGGCAGGCCGAGCGAACCTCTTGCGGTTGTTCCAAAGAACGCTCTTCAGGCAGGCGGACCCGGTACCCGGGGACGCTCTGCGGTTCCTCTACACGCTGCTGAACACACCCCCATGCGAAAGACGATACGCATGACAGGGGGTGACACATAGGAGAAGAAGATTGAAGTGCATGGTGCAGATACCCCATCGTCGTGGCCCAGTGGATACACCCCACCTCTTCTGTCCCGTGGAGGATGGTTCGAACCCGGGGGGGATAGAGATGCACCGAACGACCCGAACCCCCTTTTTTGGGCGCGAGGGAGAGAGAGAAAGAGAGAGAGAGAGAGAGGGTAGAGCACAGTGGGAAAGGAACAGAGATGAGCAACATGAGAGAAAGAGCAGGAGAGAGCAAGAGAGATTGGGGGGGAGAGAGTAGGAGAGAGGCCCTCAGAGCGAGAGACGGGGGCTAACCGGCGCAAAGGGAGGGTGGTGGGTTCGTGCTGACCAGGGTATATGTGACGCCACAACAGCACGGAACAGTCAAGTAATGACAAAGCAGGGCGCCGTAGCGCCCCTGAGCCACAGGCTCGGCACGTCGTCATGTGTTGAACAGCCGAAGCATGACTGGGGCTGCGAGAGTGCGGCCCACGTGAGGCAGCTGGAAGCCAGTGGGCAAGGACAAGTGGACAGCACGCGCATGAATGGTGTCGAGCGAAAAAGGTAGGCGCCACACACGGTACAGCAATGATCTGTTGAGACACCTGACAGCAGGAGCACATGCTGAAATGTTGAGACGCCTTTGCACCAACACAGGCGCCTTTGCGCCCCTGGGGCACGACAACGACACGTCCTTATGTGCCAAGGAAAGAGTGCAAGGCAGGGGCACGACCTGCAGGGCAAGGGTTAGAGTCTAACCGGCACTGTGGGTGGGTGGTGGGTGCGAGCTGACCTCACTGTTCAGAGGACCACAGCCAATGCACAGTCAGCAACCACCTGGTGTGGTACAGAACTGGTCTACGCTGCAGTGCAGCAAGCATGACATTGAACAATGTGGTTATGACCATGCGCCTGTGACACGGGGGCGTATGAGAACCCAGTTTCCGTTGCCTGATGGCCCGGGGGACCTGATGCAAAGTCCAATTTGGCCCCGGTGCCTGTGAATGCTCTGCGGCACGGAGACATTGGCCTGTTTGACTTTTGTGCCCAGTCACGACTATGTACATAGATAGTGGAGCACCCCAACCAAGAAGGGGACACGTTGAGCCTGTGTGATTGAACAGCATATGAATGCACTGGCAGTATGAACCATATGGATTTACGACAGGCGGTGGTGGACGCCTGTACGTTTGAGCAAACCACCTTTATGGCCCCTCCCCGTTATGATATCAAGCGCTTGATATTATTTTGACGCTTGATATCATTTTGTGCTTGATATTATTTTGTGCGTGATATTATTTTGCACCTGGCATTTGTTCCTGTATAATGGCGTCAAATGACACAGACCCCTTTGTTGTGGATGTGGTTGAGGCTCCGCAACGTGAACTTGTTGTTGGGCATTTTTTTTAATACCAACAGTGCTGTACATGTCCCACATGGAGGAGGTCAAACAATTGCCTGTAGGTGCAGCACGAAAATTGTTTGTGGATTTGTGCTATAGAATGCTTCTTGAAGCTACACAGGGCCTGAATGTGCCCAAGATTTTCCATGACTTGGGCTGTATTGCTCCCAAAGAGGCCAAACTACATGTCCCTTTTTAGTTTGTGCCACACCATCAGGTTGAAGGGGCGGACGTGCTGCAAAGCCAAAATCTAAGGCTACCCCAAGACAACTAACAAGGTCTGCAGACCGCCAGTTTGGGCGGTAGTGATTTGAGCTGCAATGGCCTTCAGACCATCAGCCCTGGCAGCAGTGGTCGGAGCAGCAGTGGCCTACACACCGCTAGCTCTGGCAGCAATGGTTTGAGCAGCACTGGCCTACAGACCCAGTCTGAGTTACATGCCTTTATTGTCTTGTGAGTGCGTTCCTTCCCTCCTTGGCAAACAACAGCCACCGCGCCCACAGGCGACTAGGACGCCGGAGGAGGTGCCCAAAGGACGCGAAACTAAAGTTTATGCAGTAAACTTGAGTTTAAATTGGGCAAGGGGGTGGGAGGAGGGCACCTCGTGAACACTCGCCTAGTGTTTGTTTGTTTTGTGGTGTGCCGTCGCCCTCCCCCCCTCCCTAAAACACCGGGCGCGTGCCGGACGTGCGTGGGTGAGCGCGCAAGGCGTGGCAAAGGGTCGCAAGGGCCGCGGGGCGAAGTGTGGCGCAGGGGCACAGAGCAACTCGCCAGCGAGCGGCCCCGATGGGGCCGTGACACGTTTCATGGGAGAGCCACCGCCCACCGCAGGCACAGGTACAGGCGCGGCCGTCGCACAGGCGATGGACCAACGTATATGTGTGTTGTATAAACGTCTATCGGGACTGTGGATGTCCCCTACCATGCACCACCCGCACCACCACCCGTTTCTTGGTGGTGGTGGTGACAGATGGTGTCGCCGGCACAACAGCAAAATGGTCACGCGACACTACGTTCTTTGGGTTCAGCAATGTCCACGACTGTGCACTGTTGTCTCGTCTGCTGCGTGGATGGCAGTGAGGGGAGGTGGAAGGAGGTGCATGGGGTTTGGTGGGGCGAAGCAGCAAGTGCCAAGCCCATGGGGGGAAAAACAATTTAAACCCTAGCGGAATGACTGCAGCGTGTCCGGTCCAGACTGGAGGAAGTGCCCAGCGACCGCAAAGCACTGAGGGAGCGGCTGAAACGCGCTCAATCGTGTCCGGCAAAGATGGGAACATGCCGCAAGAAGGTGAGGAACATGGCCGTACAAGCGGACTAACATCACCCGGATGAACAGGCCGCGACACCACCGCTGCATGAGAGAGATCATTATGCTGCCACCGCTAACCGGGGTGTTGGCAAGTTGTAGATGGTAGTGGAAGGATCCTACAGTGCGATCACGGTGAGAGCGTTTGGCTCGCGCGGGCCGCCGCCCGCCGGCCTCTCACCAACGGCGTGGAACCCCCTGCGCACCATTGTTCTGTTGGCAAATCTCCAACTCCCCCGGGTGCTACGGGATGGAGGCGAGCGCCTACATCGACTACCTCACGTTGGGGGCCGTTTTGTACAGCGTGCTGCGCGAGTGCTCCTTGGACGTGGCCAATTTTTTGGAGCGGCTAGTGCTAACCGTCACAAGGGACCGGCTCTCCATTGTAGCCTCCGGCACCCCCTTCCTGCCGAATATCGTCAAGCAGCCCGGCGACGACGAGGGCACGCTGGACGTCATCGGGGGGCCTAGACCAATGAACCGGACCCTATCATCATGTTACAGACTAACGTGGACAGCGGCGTCGCTGACATTGCGCACTGACTGTTGTGCTGTGTTAGACGGCTCGTCACAGACCATCGTGGTGATCGACGGCAAGGGGATCATCCAGTATTCAAACGACGTTGCCATGGTGATGCTGAGGTACAGGTATTAGCAGAAGGTGGATTCCGCTGCCAAGAACGGGCTAACCGCGCCTGATTCCAAAGTCGTTGGCCAGGGTAGGGACTTCTATTGCAAGACCACGTCCAGCGAACTCATCCGGATCTTCCTCACAACGACGAGCCTCGGATTGCCTGTTCGTCGGACACCCTGTTCGTGCAGGACACAAAATAGCGTTTCGGCGCGGTCTCTACTGAATTCACGAGTAAGTCACGGGTCAACAAGCTCGTCAAATTGTCACTTTTCAAACGGAAGGAGTGCACGGTGATGGCGGTGAGTGTGTGTGGCCTTACGAAGGGGCAAATCGATGACATGCACCGTGATTATCGGACGTTGCTGAATCTGCTCACCAATCCATGCCGAACACACAAGGATGCTCTTCACTCCCATTGGGGATGATATTTTCGTGACCTTGAACCTGCACAACGTCAGCTTTGGCGTCGCCGACTGCGCCGTGACCAGCTCAGAACTTGCAGCCAACGCGTGTTCAATGCCCTTCTCTACCGGCCCGGACTTATCTCCCCTGCCCATCAATGGATGCCAATTGCCCTCCCGAGAACGCAGTCGCGCAATGGCCCCGCAGACACAAAACCCCCGCCAAAAGGCAAATCAGAGAAGGCAGCGTGATCACAAGTTCAAGAAGCTCCTGCATCGGATCCAACTCCATCTGCCTGAGATAGTAGAAAAGCAACTGCACCCCACCAAACCTACTTGACCGGACCAACCAGAACTGTCTCGAGCTCGATTGGCGCCACCACACCAATCAAAGCTGACTCGACAGAGTGGTGACCAAGCGCAACAGGGCCAGGCCATGCGACGAGGCGGTGACATGAACGCGACTGGGAGATGCCCCGGCACGGGCCACCACCTAGCTATGAGGGCCCACTCCACATGTGGGCACTCCCCAAGCCATGTCCCACCTCGGGAGAGTCGTGGAAGTGTACTGGGACCCCGCCCCACTGGAGACGCCGTACATAGCATCCCCAATGCATCCAGAGCCCTTGTGTTGGAGCAAGAGATGTATCGGCAACGATGGGACCAACCGCCGCCCCCAACGTCGCCGCCGCCACCGTACCCAGGGCCCAAGACACCATGGAGCCTAGGACACGATGACGGCGTGAGCCCGCCGCCATACATGATCCATCTCCCGCCCTTTCACGCGACGGCACAACCCGAGGGCTTGGAGAGATTGGATAGGTGGGTTGGTACGTGTCACAGGGAGATACAATGGCAACTTCGCCACAATACTGCGGCCTCACTTGAGGTGACCCAACCACAACCCGGATAGCAAACCCCACTGGGAACCCTCCTGATTATGCGAGGCGTCCGCCGACACGGGACTATGGTGCGGTCAGCTCCCATACGCAGAACGAAGGCATTCGCTCGCATGTGGGCCCGGACCGGGCAGAGAAGTGGCCGCACCCAATGACGGCCGACACACAGTCACACAAGACCCAAGCCATGCCTGGCTGGAGGCGTGACCCACCGAGACGCGCAGGGTCCACATGGGACCTGTCACCGCAGCAAAGATACCCACCATGGATCAACCCCCCTCCTGATCGACATGGCCGTATAAGCCAAATGTTGGGGCCCCACGGCAGCCGTGATGAGAGCGAGCAGCCCGCAAGGGCTGCCGCCCGCTGGCCCACGACCGCGGGTCGCCAACGGCATGCCCCAGCACACGCAACCATAGGACAGAAGCGGCACACCAAGCTTGATGCTGTCTGCCGCGGCCTGCTGCGCTCACTGCTCAGTTCCGGGCGGGGTTTGCGGCACCAGTTGCATTTTGTGCGTCGTCTCCAGTTGCTGTTGCCGCATCCTAGGCATAACTAGTCTCAAGGGGCCATTGTTGCGGTATTGGCCGCTCGGCACGTTCGGCATGGGATGTGACGGGCGTGATTGTAATGAATGCACCACGTGCACACCCAATCCCCCGGGCGGGGTTTCGTGTTTTCCCCGTCTCACCATGTTGTGTGTGCGAATACAATTTGGAGGAATAACAACACAGTGGGCGTTAGCGCAGTGGGGTGCCGTGCACACACCTTCATGCCTCCCACCGAGTTACCTAATTGGTGTCTCATTGAGCCCTGCGATCTGCACCCTACGCACTGGGTCACGTGACTTGGGGTGCCGGTAGCAATGGATACCCCAGGGGCTGCCAAGACAGAACGACGGGTACTGGGCGTACCGTATGTGCCCGCACCGAGAAGGATGATGCCGCGGCCTTCCGCATACCGTGATAAGAGAGAGTGGCCGGCAAAACGCCCAAAGATTGCAAATCAGCCAGAGCTACACAACAAAGTTATCCCGTACCCTCAGTCGCAAGCACATAGGGCAAAACCCTTGTTTTTGCTCAAACAATTGTTTGCCTTTCTCCTTCAGGCAGTTTTCTGTCCGCATTTTTTGGGAGAAGGGGGGGCATCCCTCCCCCCCTCCCGCCCACATGGCCAGCGGCGCAGTTGGATCTAGCCCTCTTGATCAGCGGAACCAAGTACCTCGGAGAGTTCGAAGAGAGATTGAAGACGGTTTTGGACGAGATGAAGGAGAAGGGCAACGTCATTCTCGCCATCGATGAGGTGCACACACTGGTCGGCGCAGGGGATGCTGCCAACATCATGAAGCCTGGGTTGGCAGGACATGGTACCAAGTGACGGCGGGAATGCCATGCACAGAGTGCACACGCAGTGCGCACGCAGTGCGAAGTTTTGAATGTCGGCCAATACTCAGACCCTACTTTTGGCCCCTTTTGACACGTTTTTGGTTCCATACTGGGGTTGTTTTAGCTTCCTATGCATCTGGGATGTGGCACATTTGAATTGTCACCCTTTGTTGCCCAATGTCAACCATTTTTACCCATTTTCCATCCCCCATATTGAATTCTCCCCACTATGGGGACCCCGAGAAGCCAGGGGTGATGTAGCCATACATAGCCCGCGGACCTTGAGGAGTTTGTGGTACGGCCTTCATCCCCACCACATCACTGATCTCGCTCGCCATCAACAAGTGTGTCGTGTCCACGCCCAGAATCACCACTGCCCTCCCCTTCACCCTATTCGTGGTCCCCATCACCCAAGAGACCACGGACAACGCGTTCCCCGCGCTGTGAGTCAAGGGACACCTCATCGCCGCCTCCAAGAGCGAAGCCACGGACACCGAAACACTCGAAGCAAGCGGACTTTACAAGGTTGAGTGGTTTGCTCATAGGGACAATGGAGTACCAAGTTGAAGGAAGTTTCGTCGTTCTCATGTGGGCTTTGCTGCTTCGCTGTGCAACCAATTAGATGACAGGTATTCTTGGGTGAGTATCCCGGCCTCTGCGTGCGCAGTATGCACGCAGTGCGCGCGCAGTGCCCACACGGTGCACACGCAGTGCTCACGCAGTGCAACAACTTGGCCGGCGTCTAAGCATCGGGTCACAACCAAGTAGGAAGATGGGATGAGGGTGGAGGCGGTGCATAGACTGCTCACATCTGAGGGATAGGGTTCATGAACAATGACACATGGCAGGTAAGTTGAGGGAGGGCGACAGATAACAGGGGCAAGACACCTAACACGTAGGACATGGGAACACATGCACGCCAGGTACAGCTCAGAACGCAATAGGGCATAGGGTACACACACACGCCATTTGGGCTCGTGAAGTGGAGTGACATCACAACACTTGTACGCGTAAGGCCAGGGTAGACAGGGGAGGGTATCAATGCGAAGAGGACAGTTAGAGTGTGGGGTATCATACACACAATGTGTATAGGGTGATGGGAGGGAGAGAAGATATGTGTTTCACTTGCCGTAGTCGTCTATACATACTCTCGTTATCACTGCCCTGGATTGAGTCTTCAATTTGAAGGTGTGGCCTAGGCCAGGCGGCATACTCTGTAGTATCGATAGGAGAAAGCAATGTCCCCTCTCTTTGCGAGGGGTAGGCTTGCTTTAGAGGTACTATATGAACCGGGCGTAGCACCCGCATTGTAGCATAGCACCTTAACTCACCTTTGCAGCTTCCGTACTATGTTTACTGGACCCCAAAAAAAAAATTGCCCTCCCCGAGAACGTAGTCGCAACGCGTGCCGAGCTGCTAACATTCCAATGTGTGGCACATCAGCCCCATGAATGCCCCTTCAGCCCTATCCAGAGTGATCAGCCACAGGCAGTAAGTGCCCGCGGCGTTTCCCTCACTGAGTTTGTGCACGCCAAGTTGCTGTTGTTGTGGAGTCCAGCAATTAATCACCTTGTGTGCCGCAGCTTGGTGGCCCTCTGGCCGCTTGGCTGTTGAGAGCTGCAGTGTGCAGTGCTGGGTCTGCAACCAGCGATTGACTGCCTCCCAATGCTGTGACGGTGGCTACGTTCGGTGTCCCTTTGCACCCATTGTGGTGGCCCTAAGGCCCGTGGGGAGGATCTTGGGCTGCAGTGTCCCCGCAGTGTCCCTGCGGTGCTTGTCCTTTCGGGGGAGGGTTGTGATTTAGGACTCAGTTCGCATCCTTCATATTTCTAGATGGTTCTCTGATGGCACCATTGCCGGCGGGTTTCCCGTTGGCACAATGGGGGTGGCTGCATGGGGGGGGGGGGGGGCAGGGGGGGGGTGCTTTGGCGCCCCGGGAGGGCAAGCCCGAGGCAGAGAATGAATACCCAACTTCTGTTGCCATATTCTTGTGCTCCACCTTTGCAAACACTAGTTGAACCTCATTTCAACTTTTGTTTGCATGTCCTCTCTCTTAGGCAGTTTTTCTAGTCTTTTCCTTCCCACCTGCCCCCGGCGGCCTCACCGCTTTTTGGCGGGTGCATGCCGGCCTTTTCAGGCGCCGTGGCTGCGTAGTTGGTCGGGTCCAGCATTATCACCGGCTTACTTGCCGGCAACCTGAAGTGCTGAGCGGGAGGCCGTTTC
The DNA here is from genome assembly GCA_964036045.1 of Eutreptiella sp. 'Long Island Sound 2002'. Lineage (NCBI taxonomy): Eukaryota > Euglenozoa > Euglenophyceae > Eutreptiales > Eutreptiaceae > Eutreptiella > Eutreptiella sp. 'Long Island Sound 2002'. Next base: position 6,673,077 of record OZ038404.1, on the reverse strand, counting down.
GCCCCTGGGTCCTTGCGTTGTGTCAGTCTCGCACTGTGAGCAGGGATTGAGTCTGCATTGTGTGCGGGCAACCGCGGCTCTCTTAGAGGGCTGGATGCAGCCGGACTATTACCGGCGCTGCCGGTCTTTGGTGACACTGTACTACTGCCGACCCAATTTCTGTTGCCGTATTCTTGTGCTCCGCCTTTGCAAACATGATGCTGAAAATCTGAGTCATTGTGCAGTTGTGCAACGTCTCTTGCGTAGGCAGCTGCAAGAATTTTGGTGCTTGATATTATTTTGATAGGGCACGATAATATCAAACGTGCTTGATGTTATTTTGACGCTTGATAAAAGGGGGGTGGGTTTATACTACCTGGAACGGGGGAACGGGGGTTGGCTTCCGTATTGGACTTGCACTTTGTGCAAAGCAGTTGTGCGTGGCGTGCCCTGTGATGTTGATGAGGAAGCGTTGCACTATGCATGCTCTACTTGCATCACAAAAACTTGGCCACCAAAATTCCATCAATATCCTCTGAAACATTTATTCAATTGGTTGGTAATTGTGTTCAAGCGAAAGGCAAGGGCGGGGAATAGGAGTATAGGATAACATAGAACGACCTCTCGGGACGCTTTATGCTTCGTACATTGTTTACTCTCTTAGCCTATGTTATGGTGTGCAACTTTGAGCCTGGTGTTGTGCTTGCTTGCTTTCTGGCCAGCCCGACCAGCTCACCGGATACAGTTCATCGTGCGCCCTCCAGTTGCCCCTCCCCCACCCCACAATTTTTCGCAGGGAACACCTTGTCCAAAAAAGCACTTTTCTAGGTGTTGGTTCGGTGACATTTTGAACTTTCCGGTTCTATTTTTTTGTGCTGTACTAGAGATCGATTTGCCATGTGTTGTGTGTTGGCATGATGTAGCTGCTCGGAACTGGGTTTGTTTGCTTTGCTGCACCTGTGAGGGCTGTAGGAAGGTGTATGTTGCAGTGCCACTCACTTTCTGGCTGTCCACTTTTTTCCCGCCCTGCTCTTCAGCAGCACACGCCCTTTCTTCCATCCGATGAAGATCATGAGCCCTTGGGCATTGCTGAGAAGCATCAAAGACATCGACACCGATCGTAAAAAGTTTCCCGATTTCAAGCAGCAATCGGATGAAGCCATCGCTGCCTCTGCACTCCTCCTTGGGATCTCGGTCTTTGTTGGTCACGGCGCGGGCCTGGCCATGTGGATTCAGAGGGGACTTGGGGGTGATCCAGCCGTCTTGACGATGAACGCGGCTGTGCTAGTGGGCGCCATCACCCTGGCGATTGTGTCACTGTCCGACCGATGGCAGCCCTACATGTCGTTCCTGGTCGCCCTGGAGCACCTCGTCCTCGACGTGGCCTCGTGCATCACCTTCCAGTTGTACCTGGTCTCCGACAATGCAAACCACCGCTGCATGCAGCTCGAGAGCGAGCTGGTGTTGGCGGAGCTGTGCATCAAGTTTGCCTGGTTCAGCTTCATTGCCTCCCTGGCTGGCTACACCCGCCTCGGTGTCCTGGCGATACTTTGGAAACCGGTGGCTCTGGCCGTCTTGCTCCTCCTGCCGCCTGCATCCACCGCGGGCTGGCGCTTCTTTGTGCTGGCGGGGTGGCGCTTCGTGGCGATCTCCCTCTTCATATCGATCGCCGCGATCGTGTGCAGCGTCCATCTGACGCTGCGCCAGCGTCAGGCGTTCCACGCACAGGCCCATCGCGTGCAGCAGCAGCAGCAGGAGTACAGCGGCGCGATCAACCACGTGGTCAAGAACTCGATGGCCAACGCCAAGGCGGAGCTGGTGCTCCTGTTCGACGCCCAGCCCGACCTGCAGTCCGTCGCCGGGCTGCACAACGTCGTCGCGATCCTGACCAAAGGCATCCGCTGGTGCAAGAGCCACGTGGTGTGCGCGCGGCTCGCGGCCGGGCAGCCCCTCCCCGTGACGCCGCAGCCCCTGAGCCTGCGCGAGTTCGGGGCGGACGTCGTGGCGGACCGCCGCGTCCTCGCCGCCGTCGCGGACGCCACGATCCGCACGGACCCGGCGCTGCTGGACGTCATGCTCGAGACCGCCCTCGACAACGCCGCGCGGCACGGGGACCCCCGCGACCCCGATGTGCGGCTCACCGTCACCGCGGCGGACGCCGACACCAGCAGCGCGGCCTCGGGGGCCGACCCGTGTCGCGTGGCCACGTTCACCGTGTCCAACTGCGCGGATCCGGCGCGGCCGCCCCTCCCCGACGACATCGTCGCGCAGGTCCTGTCCCCCGACGCCCCCCCGTCCGCGTGGGCGCGTGGTCTTGGACTGAGGCACTGCTTCCGGGCGGCCGAGCTGCTGGGGGCGCAGTTCGGGCTGCGGCAGAAGGGCGCCCGCGTCACCTTCTGGGCCAAGATGCGCGTGGCGGTCGTCCCGCCCACCGGCGGCCCTCCCGGCGCGACCGCGCCGGCAACCGCCCCGGCCCTTGTCGCGGACCTGAAGATATACGTCATCGACGACTCGTCGTCGATGCGGAAGTGGATGAGCCACGCCCTCGCCGGCCTCGGCACCGTCAAGTGCTTCGGGGCAGAGGCCGAGGACGTCAGCGCGTTTGTCGCCGCGACGCTGCGGGACGGGGACGTCGCGGTCTGCGACCAGAACCTGGAGTTCGCGACCGGGACGGCCTACGGCACCGACTTAGTGAAGCAGCTGCGGGAGGGCGGGTTCCAGGGCCTACTCTGCATCCACTCCGCCAACGACGCCCCGGAGGACGTGGCGAAGTACTCTGCCGCCGGGGCCCACCTCAGCCTCGGCAAAGGGATGCGGCGGGGCGACCTGGTGACGGCCCTCAGGCAGGCGTACGCCGAGTGCGTGGCCGCGCGGTGCCCGGAGGACCACCCGGGGGCGTGCACGCCCCCCGGGTCCGATACTCCGGACACGGGGCCCCCAACCATGCCGTCGCTGCCAGGCGCGGCCCCGGATTTGCCGTCGCCGGTTTGCCTGTCGCTCGAACACCAGGATTCGATGGAGTGGCAGATCCCACGGCCCAGTCAGCAGCGGCTCCTCGGTCTGAGCAGTAGTGATACCACGAGCACGGTGGACGCGGTGATGCGCATCCCGTGAGCCGCGACCAGATGCACAACCCCTGCAGGGCCCATCCCGGGGCAACCTATGCCCTTTTTTCGATTGAAACTTGACTATCTTTTCGAGTTTATCGATATCTAAGTGCAGCTGTGACCCGAATTCAGTTCTACTTATAAATCAGCAAGCATCCATCTGTTCTGTCATGTCCCTTCATGCTTCTTCCTCTTGCTGCTTTGTGACTTGACTTGATAGGTTTGCTGGTTTTGGACTGTCCAACGATGGTTTTATCTTGGAGAGCTCTCCAAGCAGGGAAACAAACAAAACACTGGACACAAGCATCCAACTTTTCTCTTGGGCATGGAGAAAGTGAGCCCCGATGAACGAGCCAACAGTCTTTTTGTTAGACTGTATAAAACACCACAACCCTCCCCAACCCTTTCAACAATGTGGACACAGTGGATACTGGACAACAACCCTCGAGACATCAAAGGGAACCAAGCGGTCTGCATTGCTGGGTACGCCCTTCCATCTACAGGCGACAGGGTTCTGTGGAAGATGCATCCCGTGGGAGGACTCAGGCATAGACAGGTTATTGGTATGGGCATATCTGTGGGGTTGCCGTGGATGTTAAGGTCATGGGTATGGGCGATACCAGTGTGGTGTCCTCTCAGGGGGGGAGACAATACCAAAGAACTGTGACACGAACGACCAAAGGGGCAGCACATCTGCAGTCAAAGTGACACATCAGACGGCTGAGGCGGGCCTGTTGTTCGGTGCCTTAAGGCTGGGTCGCACGAGATGCCAGCTGTAAGCGAGGCGGAAGAGACACGAGTGGGCCGTGACCCAACGTGACAGTCTGTATGCACGCCGGTACGGAGGACAAAACACGGCTGCGGTGACACATTAGCCAGGGAGGGAGCAGTCAATGAGTCGGCACTTCTGAGTGCCACGTCCGGATGGAAGAGCTCACAATGTACATACCTGTGTGGACGTTGGGAGCAACAACTCCAGCGAGACTGGGCATCTACAGTTGGAGAACGCCATTGCCCTGCGGTAGCCCCGCTCTGTGCGTTGCATGCGCTTTGCGGCCGCATATCCTCCACCAGCCCACAGCCCCCTTTCACGTTGAAATGAGGGTACAAACAGTTGAGCACAGTGCCACGGCAGTCCTTCCGCCATTGGGCTGCGGCGCCCGCCCCCACCCCCATCCTCCCCACCCAAATGATGAAGTTAATCCAATCTCCGTTGCGGGGTCTCGGCACGGGTGCGTATGTTTCGAGGCATGCCCCCAATCTGCGGCGTTCTAGCCCTAGCCCTCGCAGACGAAGGCCAAGGGGGAGCGAACAGCGGGCAGAGCTCCGCGATTGGTGCGGCCTGGCTGCCTCTCTGCTCAGGTCCTTGCACACCCTGAATGCTGGTATTCTGGTTGTGTGCATGGTACACGTTCCAACCCCCTCCCCCGTACGGGAATCCCGTATTTCCCGTAGAGCCCCGAACAGTGGCCCGTACAGTGGGTCTCAGAACCATAGCACAGAAATAGGCAATATTAGGCACCCATTTGTTTCTTTTTCCTGCCCTCCCCTATGCTCTTGACTCTTATATGGGTATGCCTGATTTGGCTGACCCTGCAATCACTGCTTTAACTTTGCCAGTGACCACCACTGTTGCAGAGGGGTCATTCCGTATTATGAAGGGGCTCCTGACGGCTGACCGCCGGGGCATGTCTCATGACACACACATTGGATACCTTTTGGCCATGGTGAATGGGGATGTCAATCACCGCATCCCACAATGGGCCCTTGTGTAGTGTTGCACTTTGTGCCTCAGGGTACACTACCCAGCCGGCGAGTCGCTGGATTCAAAGATTTGTGGTACCCAGCTTTTTTTTGGTTGTTTGTGATTGTGTCCAATGCATGTCATGTGCACTTGTATTGCTGAAAAAGCGCCAGAAAAAGCGCCAGAAAAAGCGCCAGAAAAGGTGCCAGATGCGGGTATTCAACCCATGACCCATCAGCTCTGAGCGCATGCATGTACCAACTCGGGTATGACATGTCTCTGCTGACATATGGCTTATTGGTGGTATAGATTCTGAACATATTTTGGTGATTGGGGTCACCACGCAATGCCCTGCTGAGGGGTTTTACCAAAAAAGGTCGGCCCCGCACAGTGGCCCGTACAGTGGAAAATTTTTGCCCCGAACAGGGGGGGGGGGGGTTGAGGTTCACCCCATTTCCATGGCAGTATCCTTGTCGTGGCCAACCCATCGCCATGGATGGTGATGGGCATTTCCCCCCTATCGCGCATGGGAATTCCACTCGCGCAACTGGTGACACTGTTTTGGCCAGGGTTCAAGGTCGCTCAGAACGTGGTGAAGGGTACAGATCCATCGCCTGCTGGGCCAGCCCCTGCACATGCTCTGCACTGCTGTTGCGACAGGAGTTTCCGCGGTGGACACGGGGGCCGTGGGGTACATGGATTGGGTGCTGGGGTAGTGCCACTGCTCGTGTCTTTTCAGGAAGCGCATGCACAACGCCTCAATAACACTGCTCCGCCGCAATAACACTGCTCCATGGTCCAGGGATGGATCTAATTTGTGTGCCACTCAGGGAGTGGGGGTGGGGGGGGAGGGGGGGGGGGGGCAGTGAATTGTGACATGTCACAAAAAATACAATAGGCCATAGTGGGAAAACAGCTTTTCTGAAAATATTGTGACACCCAAAAGGCTCTGTGGTACTTTCCAAGGGCAGTGGTACCCACAGCTGCACCCACAGCACCCACAGCCAGAGCAATTGCTGCGGCGCGACGGGCTGCAGGGCTCCTTTTTCAGGAGGGGTGGCGAGCGGTGTCACCCTCGGGGTCCCGCCTCATCAGAGGTGACCAGGGCGCAGCAGGCTCACTGGGAGCTCTGCTCCCTTGAGTGCTCCTGGGGCAGGGAAGTGCTCAGCACGCCCCAGGACCTTCCTTCTACTGGGACACTCCCAGCCGGTCTGGCACTCTGTGCAACGCTACCTGTGACCCTCTGGGTCAGTCAAGGAGCACCTCAGACCACACGCCCCGTGCACCCCTCTGGGGTTCAGTCGTGGGCTGGAGGAAGCTGCCGGTCACCCGACCCACAGACTCCCTCAGCAGCCACGTGGTAGGGCACCCATGCCCCGCTGCTGGGGCCCGGAGCACCAGGCACACACAACCCCCCACACGCACCAACCATGGCCCACTGGAGAACGACAAAGGTGTACCCCTGCCTTGAATGCCCCCCCTACCCCCCCGCAGGACCCCTGCGCGCGGACACACAGGCACGGCGGCATCTCCCTCCCACCAGCGCCTTGGTGGGGTACGGGGGTCGTCAGCAGTCTGGACGGCTGTGAGACCAGACAACCAGAGGGGGGTACCCAGTCAAGCCGGTGAGGTATGGGCACAGTGGCCGTGGGTCACCACCTTTGGCGCAAGCCGAGACCCAACCCAACCCAACCCCCCCCTGTTGTGACCAGGCGTCACAATATGCGTCACGAAAAACCCCGGTCACAGATTGAGCCACGCAGGGTACCAGGAGGCAGGCAGCATTCAATGCAAACCATTGCATATTCCAGGAAACAGTTTTTTGTCTTTTTTGCTGGTGCACCAGGGTTCTTATTCACTGTCACTGTCACTGTCAGTACCCAGTACCCACAGCTGCACCCACAGCACCCACAGCCAGAGCAATTGCTGCGGCACGACGGGCTGCACGGCTCCTTTGTTTTTCGGCATGCCGCGGCTGAAACACACGGCCGATCACACTGAACACCCACCTTCTTTCGACCCATGACAGAACTATGACAAAGGCTGTCGGAAGGATGCGGCAGACAAATGAGCTACTGCGAATGTCATCAGTCTTGAGAGCCTACAAAGAACACAGTGTCAGTTGACTCCGTGTCTCATCTCTCTGTCGCGCATGCAAGCAGAATGTCACAAAAACAGAATTGTCACAAAAACACAGGAAGCTCAGGAACACAAAGATGAGCAATCCAGCACTGGGTACTGACAGGGCTCCTTTCAGGATGCGCCAGCATCCTTGAAAGCCCATCCCGACCCCATGCTTATTGTGTATGACATGCAATCCGCTGACACATCTCAGCCTTCAATCTTCACACCGCTGTTTTTTACAGCCCACAGTCATTGTGCCTCACGCACACTGGGAAGCCTACGGGCGTGGCAGTCTCCCACTGCATAACCTGGTTTCAGATTCAGCCAATCCTCACTACATGTCAGATCCGCTACCACACCCGTTGTGGGGTCATCGTACCACTGGACAGCTCTGAACCTTGATCCCGAGAGGTTGTCTCGAGTACTGTGAAGTGAGCAGGCTACACCAGCTCATCTTGGTCTGAACAAACAAAAAATACTCGTCCCACCGCTGCGGGCGGCATGTGAACTGTGGCTCACACGGGACGCATATGTTGTACTTAGACTGTCAGCATGATCCAGTCCGTTTGACCGAGCACTCACGAGGCACACGTAAGTCTGAGAAATGCTGCCTCAACGATTGCCAGTTTGGCCGCATGGGTATTTCGTCAACTCGTGTCGACTTCTGTGGAAGGCAGTTTGCATGACAGCATAGTGTACGCATCCTGATTGGGACCGGAGCACTGCACCATTCACTTTCAAATCAAGGGCGCGGCAGTCTCCCACTGCAGAACCAGTTTCAGACTCAGCTGATCCTCTCACTAAGTGTCTGATCCGCTACCACAGTCATTTGTGGGATCATTGTCCCCCCCCCCCCCCCCTCTTGTATAAGCTACGCCCTTGTCCAAGCTACAGTAGGCGTAGGGACCGTAATAATTGTGTACTTAATTGCGCACAAAATGTAGTGCGGCCACATGAGACATGGGTTTCTCGTCACATTTGCCAATTACATGGAGCCATGAACACATGCAACATGCCACATGCAAGGCAATTTGATTTCCAAGAATTTGAAGTTGCCCGAGCCCAAACCAGCCCCTAAGCCTCAGCCAAAGGCATCTTCAAGTGGTGAGCATGTGCAATTGTTCCACATGGTGTATCCGTAGTTGCATGTGTTGCGCGCAAGCTACGCCCTTGTCCAAGCTACAGTGGGCGTAGGGCGTAGGGACCGTAATAATTCCGTACATTTGGGGGGTAGCACTGGACAGCTCTGAATCTTGATTCCGAGCGGAGGTCTTGAGAACCATACGATGAGCAGGAGAGGCCAGCTCATCTTGGTCCTGACAAAAAAAGATCAGGGGCCTGATTGTTCTGAAAGCTGTTGTGTGAAGCACATGGTGCACTGCTTCGAGTCGGATTCAACAAAGCTCTGAAGGCAGGATTCTGTCCAGTGCATCCGGCTGCCATTGGCGTCCGCAGCAAAGCCTGGATTCTAAGTCAGTGCGATGTATGTGCACAGCGTGTGTTGGGCCGCCTTGACTCGGGCCCGCCAAGAGGCCTCTTTGTTCATCCCCCCCCCCCCCCCCTTTGTCCAGGGTAAAGAGGCCTGACCAATAACCAGAGTGAGAGGGCGCCAGTGGCGCTCTCGGACCGCTTTGAACAATTTGTGACGGCGCCTAACGGCACCTTGCTGGACAGATGGGACAATGTGTGCCGCGGCTCTGCCGCGTGATACTTGATGAATGAGGGCGTAGGTCTGTTGGTGGGGACCTATTGCTGAACTTTCCACTGTTCTATGGCCAGCCCCCCTCCCCCCCCCTGTCCATCCCCCCCCAGGGGGGGCAGTACCTTGCATGTCAATCAGTCTGGTCCAACCTTTTTTTTATGCGAAATCTTATTTTGTAGCACGTTTCTTCTTCTTTAGCATAACAGAAGATTTCGTGCAAAAAAGATTTTTAGATGATCATCATGTATTTCTGAAAAAGTTGCACTGGGGCGGGTTTACAAGGATTGCTACTGCACCAAGCCAACCCATCAGAGGCAATGCCTGTATTTTGCACAGTAGGTTGTTCAGCTGCCTTGGCCAGAGCCCACGTGCACAATTTCATACAGTAGGGGCGCCTGGGTTTCGGGGCTGACCCAATATGCACTCAGTGGCCCTCTCTCCTTGTTGCCTGGTGCATGCGGTGAGGAGGTACCATTTTGCAGGGATGTCATGAAAGGGGAAGGTTTTGGGTGCATTGTGCGGAACTTGTGTTTCACAACAGGGGTGCCCCTTCGGAGCTGGGGGACCTATGCAGAGAGTCCATCGGAGAGGATCAGAGGTCATGTCTGAATGTTGTAAAGTAGGTTGTTCAGCCGCCTTGGCCAGAGCCCATGTGCACAATTTCATCTGCTCAGGGAACAGGGGTCTTCCTTCGCTGGGGACTTACGCAGTGAGTTCATTTGAACGGATCATAGGTAATACCTGAATTTTCTAAAGTGTGGTTGTCATAGGTAGAAGCCCCATGGACTATTGCTCCTTAATATGATTTCCTTCCTCTAAAGTGTGGTTGTCAGCCACGTTCGCCAGAGGCCATCTGCACATTTTCGTGTTTTAGGGTACCCAATGTCTCAGGATTGCGGAAGGGACTGCATGATGGCAGCTGGAGCAAATGTCTCACTCCTACCTTATGCCCCCCTTGGAATCTCCTTCCCCCTTGCAATCCCCTTCCCCCCCCCACTGGGGGGGGGAACGGTCACTTGGCCCAAAAAGCAAAGACAATACCAGGCGCCACTGATTTACACTGTGATACTATGGTACAGTTTTGTGGTGCAATCCCCCCCCCCCCCCCCATGCCTGACAAGTGTGTTTGTGGAGCAGACAAAATGCTTGTATTGGAAAGGTGCTGTATGATGTGCCGTGTTGTGATGGTTTCGTTCTCAAACAGATAACCACTCCATGGTTTTCCTCGTTTTTGCAACAGCAGCTGGATGGACTCGAGTGTGTACTAAACCTAACCTCGAGTGTACTTGGTGGGCCAAAGGCGCCGCCATGTCACCCATCGAAGCACGTCCAAACCTTGGTTGTGTCCGTTGGCAAAAGAATGCCCATTATCCTTATCAGGGAGAGGGTGCATGATCGCAGCGGGGTGGTTGAACTGAGAATCACAAAGCACCGCTCCGTCATGTTGGTGCAATATTTGAGCATTTGCGGCAAGACTGCTCGTCTCTTTCTGTCCTGGTAGGTGACACGGTGCTGGTTTTTATCTTTTTACTCAGTGTGTGTTGTGGCCTCTCCTTGCCGTGGTGTTTCATGTATCGCTTGGCTATGCATCCCACAAGCATGATGCCGATTTTTTCGTCAGTGGGTATGCACACAGCGTGGTCAAAATATGAGCACAGAAACATTTGTTGCACAATCGGATTTACGACCTTTTTGAGTTTTCTGTTGCACGAATAAACCCCGTTTGCATGGACATGACACAGTGTTTTCTTGTGTCATATTCTGTATTCTGGAAACCTGTGTTTGTGTTGGTTGGATTGCTACTTGGCGGTACCTATTGCCCATTGCACCTGAAGTGCCACTTCCCGTAGATCAGGATTGTAGTATTCAACGAGTGTACTCCACCGTCCCTTTCGTACACTCGATGCATGTTTTTGACAGCTTGGTGTCTAGGTCCTGTTGTCTGTACCCGGCGAGGGCCTGCCAGGCGGGCAATAACCCTGATTTCCCAAACACCACATCGTTTTGGACGGCTGAACAACACATTTGGGAATAAGGAGGGAGTTGTCAAAAGGGGCGCCATCATTGAATGATCCCCCCATGTGGCCCAGTAGTGTCCTGCTCCGTGATGTCATGAGAGCCTTCTTTGTCGACATTTTCACACGTTTAGCACTGCTCGGTGTGCTCTAAATTGTACATGAAGCGGACATCAAGGTTCATTTTGTGCTGCTTGCTTTGGGATGACCTATTCCGGACAGGGTCATTGCGTGGCGAGTAGGCAGATGGATATATCTAGAGGCTCCTGTTAGGGCCATCGAGGAGGTTGGAGAATTTCTTCTTTCATTACAGCAACCAGAACAAGCAACACAGCAAATGTGGCCTCCTATTGTCTTTGAGGTGCCTTAGGTTTGTCAACTTTGATGTGTTGGAAGGCGAGGATGTTGTAATTCTCTGGATGACGTAAAAGCCCTGGTTGTTCTACCAATACTACCGTATAAGGGTGGCACCAATAACAGCGATGAGTGCTGCAGGCCACATAGCAACACATAGTTAGATAAAATGATGAACTCTAAGACTGTATGTATTTTTTTTTCAAAAAATTAAGAAAGCTTGTTAAAGTCAAAGCTTAAAAAAGCTTGTTCAATTTTGGCGAAAAGTGAGTGTGGAGGATCCGCGGAAACTGGGACGGCACCAGAAAGCGTAATACTTTTGTGCGCCGATTCTTGAAGAATCGTGAGCATGTCTGCGAATTTCAGTTGTTACAATTCGTTCATTGGACCAAGAATTAGTTCTCAATCCATCCAAAATTGTCCATCAGCAGAGATACTGCCCATTTCTTGGCCGGGGGGGGGGGGGGGGGGGGCGGAACCCTACGCACCAAAAATCGACAATTTTCTTTGCTCATGGAAAGAGTTCAAGCGATTGTGGAGTTGAAGATCCATGACTATTTCGAAATATTAAATCATTTGCGGCATCGAACAATCAAGCCGTGGGCCCGGAGTTTAGTTTGCAAAAGTTCCGGAGGGGAACCACAAAAGCGGCAGCTCTCTCCGTAATGTGTGCATGCTGATTTTTAGGTGCCAAACTTAAGAAATATAGTAACATGATCTTTTGATACAATCTACATCAACTGTTTGTATGATTGAAATGTGCATTTCAATATGGAATCTCTACATTCTTTTTGGTTTAGTGGGTTCAAAAATGGTTACTTCCCCTTTTCTCCGTGTCCGAGAGCCGGCAAAGAGTGATAGGGAGCAAGTGGTTTTGGAGCCAAAACTATGTTCGAACTGAAGTACGTACAAAAGAAAAGTATGACATATGACGTCATAAAAATTCCTAAACAATTAATGTCAACTTTTTGGACACTTATATGTGAACGGTGTGCCATTGAAGGTACACGTTGAACCATGTCATATAGTGTAACAACTGGTTGTTGGTACAACAAGTGGTCATTTTCCTTTGTGTGTCCAGAGCCTTCTTACCTCAGCATGTCACCTTCTTGGTGAAACTACCCGTGGTCCAAGAATGCGGGGTTTCTAACGACCACACGGAATCCAAAGTGTTATACCCAAGATCTTGCATGCGATCAACTCTGCTCAGCCTAAGGTGATGCTGCTAGTTGTGTTTTACTTGAAGACCATACATAGAGCATATTGTCTCATATGCTTGCAGCTTTGTGACAAAAAACCTCATAATGAGGAATGAAACCGTCACTTTGTAGGTTTAAGGCAAGAGACATGTCTTCGGGTGCATAGTACGCTTGGATGTCTCCAAGTTTTTGCCTTTTAAGTGGTGCAGCTCAGGTGGTGACAAAGGGCAATTTATAATAACAACGTCAATGGTATGGGTAGTGCTTTGTGCCGCTCCCGCATGTTCGCAAATTTTTGTCACCGGATATGTAAAACTCCATTGATCAATTTGACCTTCAAAAGCACCATAGCCATTGCAGTCCAATTAGTGGCCTAGTAGTGAAAAAGTCAAAGGTTCCGTTTCCATTTCCGCAATAGCGTCACCGCATGTGGGGACCCGCTACTCGGGAGCTGCCGGGACGAGCTCCTGGGGAGCCATCGGGGATGAGCTCCATTGGAGCAAGAGTTGGGGATGCTCCAGTGCGGGAGGGGCACATAGCACCCTCCAAACTGAGGCCACATTCAAGTTCACATTTTAGTAGTAAGACATATGTGTGTCCGATGGCTATATTTTTATGTAGGTAAATAAATTTTCACTGTCATGGTGCATGGATATTTGGAGTTGTGTTTTCCGCGCCGCTGGTGTGTCTGGTTGTACATTTAAAATTGCAATGTGCTGAAAGTTTTCAATGTTGTGTATTTGGTAGTGCATTCATTGGGTTGACTTTTGTGCGATGTTTGTAGATTTGTCGGTTGTGGATTAGGCCGGATGTCACGGCGAAAATACAGAGTTCTGAGGTTTCAATTTTTTATTTGGGTTTGATTTTGCTTGTTTATTGTTTTTTCTGTCTGCATATGTGTTAGTCGTAGTGTTGCAAATGTTTTTGTCTTTGTGTTTAAGCGCGTGGGGGCCGTTCGATACTTAACGTGTTGGTGACACAGCCCGCCACTAGGGAGAAACCAAAATTGTGGACCAACAAAATAGCATGGGGAACCACAATATAAAGGACATGTTGACTTTTGCACTTGCACTGTGTGTGTTGAAGGATTTAGGTTAGGTTTCATGATTTGGACCTTGTGTATTGATTCAATATTGTCAATATTTTTTCAAGGACAGTTTAATTTGAGATACATTCTGGGCAGCTTAGCTCTTAGAGTGAAATCAAACCACAAGACATACTTTTTTCGGAATTCTGTGCTTGTCTTCAAAGCCTCGGATAAGGTGCTGAATCTTGTTGTCCTTGTTGAGCCACTTTGCCACTTGAATTGCAACCTTTGCAATTCATAAATGCCTGTCTGTCCTCATGCCTTAATTGTAAGCACCCAATCTGGTCTCTATCCATGTCTCAACCGCTCAACTCAAGGTTCGACAGTTGCTCTTGCAGTGGGTAAGAAACATGAGCGGGGCAGAACTAGATCCATTGTTCATCATTCATCATTCATCATAGTGTGTCATGTGTCATGTGCCATGTATCATGTATCATGCATGACATGCTGGTGCCCTAGCATGTGTTTTTGCATTCCAACCTAAAACCTCACATTCACTCCAAAGTAACACAACCACAACCCCACTCTTCTGGGTTCCTAACAGAGTTATACCATTCATTTTTTACACCTCTTTGATTTTGGATCATGCCATTTTTGGGATCCATAATCAGCATGCATGTCATGCATGATCGTTCAACATTGTGAGCGATCTCCCACATACTATCCTCGAGGGTGTCTATTGACCCCAAGGGACCTTTATTAGTAGTTGAACTTCTTTCATGGGTTACTCTACTTCAACATTTATTTTCATCATTATTTGGTGGTAGCCGTGCATGCTACACGTCTTACCTTGTCTCTAGTATATAACTAGGCCTAAGCCAAGCCCCAACCAGGAGAGATAAGAGTAGACATAAATAGAGGAAGGGCGCGTGGCGGCTAGCCTAGGGAGCACGTGGTGCTTTCCAGCTGAGTCCTAACTTGATGTATTTGGCCTACAAAGGGATGCTTGTGGTCTGATTGTGGAAGAAAAGCATGGGGTGAACATGAGTGCAAATATTATTGTGTTTCATAAACCCTTTTTGCTATGGACTAAGTTGAAAGACTACAATGTCATGAGCCCATCACTTTGCTGCCGGCTTTGAAGGTGCACAACCTTACTGAGAGACGAGGAACCCAATTGTCCATAGATCCAGCGACTCTTGAATTGGATTACAATTTCATTCCAAGGTTGGATTCTAAACAGGGACGGAGAAGAATCACAGAACTAAGAAAATCGTGTCTCAAAATTTATCATGGACCCTGCATACCTTAGCGTTTTAGTGGCCCTTACTACGATTGTTCGCTCAGAAGCTACATTGGACACTCCTGAAGATGAAGTGCATGTCCTAGTACCTGTCCTCGAAGAAGAACCCGTTGTGCCTACCTTGGCTGGGTTTGGAACCTCTGAAGTGCCTCTTGAGAGATCTCAGTTTGAAGCCTATCGTTTTCCCGTGCCCATTCCTCATGTGCCTACGGATCCTTTGGCCCCTCATCCGGAGCCCTCAGGAATGAACATGACAGCTCCTAATCTAGCACAAGCTGTGCAAGTCCTAATGTTGCTCAACGGCAGTGGTAAGTTGCAGCAAATGGTGCAGGAACTTGAATACCTTGATGGTTCGGTACACCCTGCCCTAAAGACTCATGAGTCGACTACTTCATCGTCAAGGACTAATCCTTTTCAATCTGGGCCTCGACACATGACACATGACACATGACACACTATGATGAATGATGAATGATGAACAATGGATCTAGTTCTGCCCCGCTCATGTTTCTTACCCACTGCAAGAGCAACTGTCGAACCTTGAGTTGAGCGGTTGAGACATGGATAGAGACCAGATTGGGTGCTTACAATTAAGGCATGAGGACAGACAGGCATTTATGAATTGCAAAGGTTGCAATTCAAGTGGCAAAGTGGCTCAACAAGGACAACAAGATTCAGCACCTTATCCGAGGCTTTGAAGACAAGCACAGAATTCCGAAAAAAGTATGTCTTGTGGTTTGATTTCACTCTAAGAGCTAAGCTGCCCAGAATGTATCTCAAATTAAACTGTCCTTGAAAAAATATTGACAATATTGAATCAATACACAAGGTCCAAATCATGAAACCTAACCTAAGTCCTTCAACACACACAGTGCAAGTGCAAAAGTCAACATGTCCTTTATATTGTGGTTCCCCAAGCTATTTTGTTGGTCCACAATTTTGGTTTCTCCCTAGTGGCGGGCTGTGTCACCCACACGTTAAGTATCGAACGGCCCCCACGCGCTTAAACACAAAGACAAAAACATTTGCAACACTACGACTAACACATATGCAGACAGAAAAAACAACAAACAAGCAAAATCAAACCCAAATAAAAAATTGAAACCTCAGAACTCTGTATTTGCGCCGTGACATCCGGCCTAATCCACAACCGACAAATCTACAAACATCGCACAAAAGTCAACCCAATGAATGCACTACAAAATACACAACATTGAAAACTTTCAGCACATTGCAATTTTAAATGTACAACCAGACACACCAGCGGCGCGGAAAACACAACTCCAAATATCCATGCACCATGACAGTGAAAATTTATTTACCTACATAAAAATATAGCCATCGGACACACATATGTCTTACTACTAAAATGTGAACTTGAATGTGGCCTCAGTTTGGAGGGTGCTATGTGCCCCTCCCGCACTGGAGCATCCCCAACTCTTGCTCCAATGGAGCTCATCCCCGATGGCTCCCCAGGAGCTCGTCCCGGCAGCTCCCGAGTAGCGGGTCCCCACATGCGGTGACGCTATTGCGGAAATGGAAACGGAACCTTTGACTTTTTCACTACTAGGCCACTAATTGGACTGCAATGGCTACGGTGCTTTTGAAGGTCAAATTGATCAATGGAGTTTTACATATCCGGTGACAAAAATTTGCGAACATGCGGGAGCGGCACAAAGCACTACCCATACCATTGACGTTGTTATTATAAATTGCCCTTTGTCACCACCTGAGCTGCACCACTTAAAAGGCAAAAACTTGGAGACATCCAAGCGTACTATGCACCCGAAGACATGTCTCTTGCCTTAAACCTACAAAGTGACGGTTTCATTCCTCATTATGAGGTTTTTTGTCACAAAGCTGCAAGCATATGAGACAATATGCTCTATGTATGGTCTTCAAGTAAAACACAACTAGCAGCATCACCTTAGGCTGAGCAGAGTTGATCGCATGCAAGATCTTGGGTATAACACTTTGGATTCCGTGTGGTCGTTAGAAACCCCGCATTCTTGGACCACGGGTAGTTTCACCAAGAAGGTGACATGCTGAGGTAAGAAGGCTCTGGACACACAAAGGAAAATGACCACTTGTTGTACCAACAACCAGTTGTTACACTATATGACATGGTTCAACGTGTACCTTCAATGGCACACCGTTCACATATAAGTGTCCAAAAAGTTGACATTAATTGTTTAGGAATTTTTATGACGTCATATGTCATACTTTTCTTTTGTACGTACTTCAGTTCGAACATAGTTTTGGCCCCAAAACCACTTGCTCCCTATCACTCTTTGCCGGCTCTCGGACACGGAGAAAAGGGGAAGTAACCATTTTTGAACCCACTAAACCAAAAAGAATGTAGAGATTCCATATTGAAATGCACATTTCAATCATACAAACAGTTGATGTAGATTGTATCAAAAGATCATGTTACTATATTTCTTAAGTTTGGCACCTAAAAATCAGCATGCACACATTACGGAGAGAGCTGCCGCTTTTGTGGTTCCCCTCCGGAACTTTTGCAAACTAAACTCCGGGCCCACGGCTTGATTGTTCGATGCCGCAAATGATTTAATATTTCGAAATAGTCATGGATCTTCAACTCCACAATCGCTTGAACTCTTTCCATGAGCAAAGAAAATTGTCGATTTTTGGTGCGTAGGGTTCCGCCCCCCCCCCCCCGGCCAAGAAATGGGCAGTATCTCTGCTGATGGACAATTTTGGATGGATTGAGAACTAATTCTTGGTCCAATGAACGAATTGTAACAACTGAAATTCGCAGACATGCTCACGATTCTTCAAGAATCGGCGCACAAAAGTATTACGCTTTCTGGTGCCGTCCCAGTTTCCGCGGATCCTCCACACTCACTTTTCGCCAAAATTGAACAAGCTTTTTTAAGCTTTGACTTTAACAAGCTTTCTTAATTTTTTGAAAAAAAAATACATACAGTCTTAGAGTTCATCATTTTATCTAACTATGTGTTGCTATGTGGCCTGCAGCACTCATCGCTGTTATTGGTGCCACCCTTATACGGTAGTATTGGTAGAACAACCAGGGCTTTTACGTCATCCAGAGAATTACAACATCCTCGCCTTCCAACACATCAAAGTTGACAAACCTAAGGCACCTCAAAGACAATAGGAGGCCACATTTGCTGTGTTGCTTGTTCTGGTTGCTGTAATGAAAGAAGAAATTCTCCAACCTCCTCGATGGCCCTAACAGGAGCCTCTAGATATATCCATCTGCCTACTCGCCACGCAATGACCCTGTCCGGAATAGGTCATCCCAAAGCAAGCAGCACAAAATGAACCTTGATGTCCGCTTCATGTACAATTTAGAGCACACCGAGCAGTGCTAAACGTGTGAAAATGTCGACAAAGAAGGCTCTCATGACATCACGGAGCAGGACACTACTGGGCCACATGGGGGGATCATTCAATGATGGCGCCCCTTTTGACAACTCCCTCCTTATTCCCAAATGTGTTGTTCAGCCGTCCAAAACGATGTGGTGTTTGGGAAATCAGGGTTATTGCCCGCCTGGCAGGCCCTCGCCGGGTACAGACAACAGGACCTAGACACCAAGCTGTCAAAAACATGCATCGAGTGTACGAAAGGGACGGTGGAGTACACTCGTTGAATACTACAATCCTGATCTACGGGAAGTGGCACTTCAGGTGCAATGGGCAATAGGTACCGCCAAGTAGCAATCCAACCAACACAAACACAGGTTTCCAGAATACAGAATATGACACAAGAAAACACTGTGTCATGTCCATGCAAACGGGGTTTATTCGTGCAACAGAAAACTCAAAAAGGTCGTAAATCCGATTGTGCAACAAATGTTTCTGTGCTCATATTTTGACCACGCTGTGTGCATACCCACTGACGAAAAAATCGGCATCATGCTTGTGGGATGCATAGCCAAGCGATACATGAAACACCACGGCAAGGAGAGGCCACAACACACACTGAGTAAAAAGATAAAAACCAGCACCGTGTCACCTACCAGGACAGAAAGAGACGAGCAGTCTTGCCGCAAATGCTCAAATATTGCACCAACATGACGGAGCGGTGCTTTGTGATTCTCAGTTCAACCACCCCGCTGCGATCATGCACCCTCTCCCTGATAAGGATAATGGGCATTCTTTTGCCAACGGACACAACCAAGGTTTGGACGTGCTTCGATGGGTGACATGGCGGCGCCTTTGGCCCACCAAGTACACTCGAGGTTAGGTTTAGTACACACTCGAGTCCATCCAGCTGCTGTTGCAAAAACGAGGAAAACCATGGAGTGGTTATCTGTTTGAGAACGAAACCATCACAACACGGCACATCATACAGCACCTTTCCAATACAAGCATTTTGTCTGCTCCACAAACACACTTGTCAGGCATGGGGGGGGGGGGGGATTGCACCACAAAACTGTACCATAGTATCACAGTGTAAATCAGTGGCGCCTGGTATTGTCTTTGCTTTTTGGGCCAAGTGACCGTTCCCCCCCCCAGTGGGGGGGGGAAGGGGATTGCAAGGGGGAAGGAGATTCCAAGGGGGGCATAAGGTAGGAGTGAGACATTTGCTCCAGCTGCCATCATGCAGTCCCTTCCGCAATCCTGAGACATTGGGTACCCTAAAACACGAAAATGTGCAGATGGCCTCTGGCGAACGTGGCTGACAACCACACTTTAGAAAATTCAGGTATTACCTATGATCCGTTCAAATGAACTCACTGCGTAAGTCCCCAGCGAAGGAAGACCCCTGTTCCCTGAGCAGATGAAATTGTGCACATGGGCTCTGGCCAAGGCGGCTGAACAACCTACTTTACAACATTCAGACATGACCTCTGATCCTCTCCGATGGACTCTCTGCATAGGTCCCCCAGCTCCGAAGGGGCACCCCTGTTGTGAAACACAAGTTCCGCACAATGCACCCAAAACCTTCCCCTTTCATGACATCCCTGCAAAATGGTACCTCCTCACCGCATGCACCAGGCAACAAGGAGAGAGGGCCACTGAGTGCATATTGGGTCAGCCCCGAAACCCAGGCGCCCCTACTGTATGAAATTGTGCACGTGGGCTCTGGCCAAGGCAGCTGAACAACCTACTGTGCAAAATACAGGCATTGCCTCTGATGGGTTGGCTTGGTGCAGTAGCAATCCTTGTAAACCCGCCCCAGTGCAACTTTTTCAGAAATACATGATGATCATCTAAAAATCTTTTTTGCACGAAATCTTCTGTTATGCTAAAGAAGAAGAAACGTGCTACAAAATAAGATTTCGCATAAAAAAAAGGTTGGACCAGACTGATTGACATGCAAGGTACCGCTCCCCCTGGGGGGGGATGGACAGGGGGGGGGAGGGGGGCTGGCCATAGAACAGTGGAAAGTTCAGCAATAGGTCCCCACCAACAGACCTACGCCCTCATTCATCAAGTATCACGCGGCAGAGCCGCGGCACACATTGTCCCATCTGTCCAGCAAGGTGCCGTTAGGCGCCGTCACAAATTGTTCAAAGCGGTCCGAGAGCGCCACTGGCGCCCTCTCACTCTGGTTATTGGTCAGGCCTCTTTACCCTGGACAAAGGGGGGGGGGGGATGAACAAAGAGGCCTCTTGGCGGGCCCGAGTCAAGGCGGCCCAACACACGCTGTGCACATACATCGCACTGACTTAGAATCCAGGCTTTGCTGCGGACGCCAATGGCAGCCGGATGCACTGGGCAGGATCCTGCCTTCAGAGCTTTGTTGAATCCGACTCGAAGCAGTGCACCATGTGCTTCACACAACAGCTTTCAGAACAATCAGGCCCCTGATCTTTTTTTGTCAGGACCAAGATGAGCTGGCCTCTCCTGCTCATCGTATGGTTCTCAAGACCTCCGCTCGGAATCAAGATTCAGAGCTGTCCAGTGCTACCCCCCAAATGTACGGAATTATTACGGTCCCTACGCCCACTGTAGCTTGGACAAGGGCGTAGCTTGCGCGCAACACATACAACTACCGACACACACGTGTGCGCGCGCATGGTATGAGTGCACCTTGACCTCTGCCCACATTTCCAAGTGTATGCAAACGCAAGAAAGCCTTGGCAACATGAAAATTTCAGGTTCACACCCATGTTGGCACAAGCAATGAAGAATGCGAAGCCTACAAATGTTCGGCTTGGCAACCCTTCTTGCGATCATACACCATGCGGAACAATTGCACATGCTCACCACTTGAAGATGCCTTTGGCTGAGGCTTAGGGGCTGGTTTGGGCTCGGGCAACTTCAAATTCTTGGAAATCAAATTGCCTTGCATGTGGCATGTTGCATGTGTTCATGGCTCCATGTAATTGGCAAATGTGACGAGAAACCCATGTCTCATGTGGCCGCACTACATTTTGTGCCCAATTAAAATTAAGTACACAATTATTACGGTCCCTACGCCTACTGTAGCTTGGACAAGGGCGTAGCTTATACAAGAGGGGGGGGGGGGGGACAATGATCCCACAAATGACTGTGGTAGCGGATCAGACACTTAGTGAGAGGATCAGCTGAGTCTGAAACCGGGTTCTGCAGTGGGAGACTGCCGCGCCCTTGATTTGAAAGTGAATGGTGCAGTGCTCCGGTCCCAATCAGGATGCGTACACTATGCTGTCATGCAAACTGCCTTCCACAGAAGTCGACACGAGTTGACGAAATACCCATGCGGCCAAACTGGCAATCGTTGAGGCAGCATTTCTCAGACTCACGTGTGCCTCGTGAGTGCTCGGTCAGACGGACCGGATCATGCGGACAGTCTAAGTACAACATATGTGTCCCGTGTGAGCCACAGTTCACATGCCGCCCGCAGCGGTGGGATGAGTATTTTTTGTTTGTTCTGCATGCGGACTACAGAACTACTCAGTGTGTGTTGGTTAACACCTGGCACTCCTTCGGCCCTAACAGTCGCTGAGGCCCCTTGATCCCCAGAGCATTGCTGAACCTCCTCTCTTCACTCAACCTTGTCGCTATGAGCCCCCCCCCCCCCCCCCAGCCAATCACGGGGACACAGTGCCCGACAGCCCCGCGTCCTCGGCCACGGTCTCTATCAACACGTGCAGCACGGTGAACTCCAGGTGCACCACACCAGAGCGCTCAAACTGTGTGTGACACAGTGAAAACACACCACACGCAAACAACTCACCCAGGTATGGCTGCGTGTGCTAACGCCAATACAGCCAGTACCCACTGGGGTTTTTCAACCCTAGGGACCAACACAACACAGCACGGTGGCAGCGGCCAACACGAGTGATCATCGACCCCACCTACCCCCCATATCCCCCATGCCCAGGATGAGCTCAGCATCAATTACTTCACACACCGACACACCCACCACCAGTGGGGTCCTTGCAACCTGTGCCTGCACCGACCCTGGTGTAGCGGGGAATAGTGCCGGCATGCCTGAACACAGCAGCGGCATGGGCGTAAGACTGGGCGGTTGGGGCGACACGAGCCGCCTGTGCTTACAGCGCGGGGTCGGGGTGTGCACCTCCATATCCGGGATTCCTGATTCCTGTGCCATCGTCCCATCGCGTGGGCCATCCACCCTTGTCAGGGTCTGGCTGACTCTGGTGGGGGGGGAGGGGGGGATGTCGTTCTCGAATGGTTCCCCATCGAGTATCTCCGTGAAAAGCAGCGCGTGCTCATCCAAGTCCGGGTCTGAAGCCGCCAGTGTAACTGACACCTGTGGGGGGGGGGGGGGGTGCAATTCAGTGGCTGGAGGCAGCTGAGGCACAGAGGATCCTGTCGCTGACGAAATGCAAAGCAGGGATAAGTGTCGCAGTTGATGCTGCGCTTGCTGCGGCTGCATCTGCCTTCAAGCACGCGCAATGGGATAGGGTGATGGATTGTCAAGTTGCTGAATCATGGATCTGCAAAGACAGAACGCCAGTGAACTTGGGGGCACGGCTCTGTTCCATATGATGTCAAAGAGAAAAGGCAGAGCACAAGGGGAGGACTGAGTCTTGTTGAGCCTGACAACATGAGTGGGGCTCCTTTCAGGATGCACCAGCATCCTTGAAAGCATGGTGACTCCTTTGTGGCGGTCCCTAGCTGAATGTGTCATGTGCTGCAAATCCCAGTTTTCAACAACACAGAGCAGGCGTCCAGCATTCTAGAAATGCATTTGATCTACCGCACGGCGTTAGGTTTACACTCCTGGATGCTGTGTCCCGCGATGTTGGCAGCCCTGCTGCAGGGGGATGGGCTCGACACTTTTCCGGTAGCTATGGGTGTTGGTTTCTGTTTTAGCAGTTGTGGGTCGCTGTTGTGCGGGGACCGCATCACCTGCAGGGGCCGTGGTCTGATGGGTGCCGACAATGGGCTCCGTTGATTGCGTTGTCTTAGCGCCCGCCTTCCTACCCTTCATGCCATTGGGGGTGGTGCGAGGGGATAAAAGCTCATCATTGCAGCGGGCCTGTGTCACCTTTTCGGAACCGAGGAAAGCATCGCCGGTGCTGGTGACTGCTGTGCCGGGGCCGGCTCCAATTTCATGTGGCAGTGTACAAAAGGTTTGTGCAAGAATATGCATCCCTTCATTCTACAATACACTGTTGACGAATTCCTGGCACCTCTCCCACAACGTCTAGCCCACAACCGGGCCTCCCAGGGACCATTGGGGCATTGCACAGAAGAGGGTGTATAAGTGTGTGAGGGCTTATATGAAGGCTTGTGGCATGCTGATGCGGGGGGGCGTATGTTGGGCAATATGCCGGGCGTCCAAGCAAGGGCAAAGCAAATGCGTGTAGCCTCTGCTAAGACCACTATTGAAATGCCTTTACGCATAAATCACACAAATCAGACATGAGATGATTCCACACCAGACATGCCACTAGCGTCCGGCAGGGAAACTGGTTCTCAGTAGTCACCCGCCCCACATCGAAGGCCATTCAGTAATACCCGCCCCCCGCACCACTGGAACTCAGTAGGAACGTGCTGCGTCCAGCGTGTGGCTCAGCAGGACCCTGCTCCATCCGATCATGTCTGAGCCGGCAGACGCTAGTGGCAAGTCTGTTCCACACACAGCCGCATGGTGGTCAGCTGGAGGCAGCTGTAGGTTGAAGGCTGTAGATTGAAGGTACCCCCTCTCCCCCTTGCGAGAACATCAGGAAAAGCACTGACGATGACGGAAACAACACCTCCTTCCCCTGGCTGCGATCACCGTCCCTGCCGAGGCGCTTGCTGCAACCCAGGATCCTTCTCGTGGCCAACCCATCGCCATGGATGTTGATGGGCATTTCCCCCCTATCGCGCATGGGAATTCCACTCGCGCAACTGGTGACACTGTTTTGGCCAGGGTTCAAGGTCGCTCAGAACGTGGTGAAGGGTACAGATCCATCGCCTGCTGGGCCAGCCCCTGCACATGCTCTGCACTGCTGTTGTGCTTCTTGCAGCCCATTCTCTGTAGGGCCTATCGCCAGGTGCCGGCAGGGCTAGACATCTTTCCCTGCCAGCTGCTGTGACCATGGAGCAGTGTTATTGCGGCGGAGCAGTGTAATTGAGGCGTTGTGCCTGCGCTTCCTGAAAAGACACGAGCAGTGGCACTACCCCAGCACCCAATCCATGTACCCCACGGCCCCCGTGTCCACCGCGGAAACTCCTGTCGCGATACTGCCATGGAAATGGGGTGAACGTGTACCATGCACACAACCAGAATACCAGCATTCAGGGTGTGCAAGGACCTGAGCAGAGAGGCAGCCAGGCCGCACCAATCGCGGAGCTCTGCCCGCTGTTCGCTCCCCCTTGGCCTTCGTCTGCGAGGGCTAGGGCTAGAACGCCGCAGATTGGGGGCATGCCTCGAAACATACGCACCCGTGCCGAGACCCCGCAACGGAGATTGGATTAACTTCATCATTTGGGTGGGGAGGATGGGGGTGGGGGCGGGCGCCGCAGCCCAATGGCGGAAGGACTGCCGTGGCACTGTGCTCAACTGTTTGTACCCTCATTTCAACGTGAAAGGGGGCTGCGGGCTGGTGGAGGATATGCGGCCGCAAAGCGCATGCAACGCACAGAGCGGGGCTACCGCAGGGCAATGGCGTTCTCCAACTGTAGATGCCCAGTCTCGCTGGAGTTGTTGCTCCCAACGTCCACACAGGTATGTACATTGTGAGCTCTTCCATCCGGACGTGGCACTCAGAAGTGCCGACTCATTGACTGCTCCCTCCCTGGCTAATGTGTCACCGCAGCCGTGTTTTGTCCTCCGTACCGGCGTGCATACAGACTGTCACGTTGGGTCACGGCCCACTCGTGTCTCTTCCGCCTCGCTTACAGCTGGCATCTCGTGCGACCCAGCCTTAAGGCACCGAACAACAGGCCCGCCTCAGCCGTCTGATGTGTCACTTTGACTGCAGATGTGCTGCCCCTTTGGTCGTTCGTGTCACAGTTCTTTGGTATTGTCTCCCCCCCTGAGAGGACACCACACTGGTATCACCCATACCCATGACCTTAACATCCACGGCAACCCCACAGATATGCCCATACCGATAACCTGTCTATGCCTGAGTCCTCCCACGGGATGCATCTTCCACAGAACCCTGTCGCCTGTAGATGGAAGAGCGTACCTAGCAATGCAGACCGCTTGGTTCCCTTTGATGTCTCGAGGGTTGTTGTCCAGTATCCACTGTGTCCACATTGTTGAAGGGGTTGGGGAGGGTTGTGGTGTTTTATACAGTCTAAGGCCAAGATCTCGCACTGCGTGCGCACTGCGTGCATATTGCGCACGCAGAGGCTAGGATACTCACCCAAGAATACCTGTCACCTGTTTACTCGGGGGAAGACTGAAAGGTGTCAATACCACAGGGTTGGCTAGGTGTCCATCGATACTTCTGGTTGTAGTTATAACCAACAGCATCGTCAAAGAAGAACTGTCCGGTCTTGGTGTCGACTCACCACCATCGAGTATCGGCGATCAAGAGCCTTCGAGCGACGATGACCACGTTGACTTCTCTGCAGTTGTGGACGTGGCCATACCGATCGATGATCTTGAGCATCTTGGTTCGAGAATCACCTTGAAGTCGACCAAGGTTTACCACAAGCAAACAAAGCACCAAGACACTGGTCTGATTGAACTCTTCGGGCAGGTTCTCCTGTTCGTATACAGTGCCCAAGGCACAATAGTTCACTGGATGCTAGACTCTAGCCACCTGGGCCGGACACCGCTCGATACAAGAGACGCATCGGGCACACTCCAAGATCGCCTCACACACAGAACCTAAACTGAGGCATATTCATCACCAATGTCTCCCCCCACAGCCAAAAGGAAAAGAGCCGGTGGCATCCCGTAGGGCTACACAACTCTCCAACCTCACTTGAACCTCAACTGAAAGCAACAATATCGGATCTTGCCCGAGAACCAAAATCATTTTGAACAGCAAAAGGGGGGATAGAAAACTCCCACCGTGCCACAGTGCATAGCATTGAAGGGCAGGACGCAAGGGTGGGTGCGTAGGGCAGAAATTAAAATTCAGAAAGATCCCGAATGAAAGTGGTAAACAGTGTTCGTTGGGACAAACACATGTTTACCACAAGCAAACAAAGCACCAAGACACTGGTCTGACTGAACTCTTCGGTTAACTTTCAACCCTCCCTTCGACCCCGCCAATCGCCGTGCGCCTAAAAGGCAAAAACAAAAAAGGAAAGACAAAACATGTCACGACAATTAACATAAATACCATTCCTGACTGTTGCCACTCACTGCAGGGCGCCCACACTGCCGCCCCAGCCTAGACTGGCCAGTCAGCCGGCAATGACCGTGTAGACGGTCGGGCCCAGGCCAAGGCGTCGCCTCCCAACCCCCCAGCGCTGCTCACTGCAGGCGAGCGTCGGTCAAGCGTGCGGTACAGCCGCAGCCGCCCTTCCTGCCTCCCATCCCTCTGCGAGCGCACGCAAGACCACCCAAGCTCTATACACGACCGTCCACAAGCCCCAAACCGCTGGGTGGATGCGTCAGATAATATCGGGCTCGTGTGCCATCTCCTGTACGTCGCGCTGCGACGGCACCACCACCCACCACACATCCGTTATAACCGGCAGGGCCGCTGCCAATGCCGCAACCGCCTCGTCCACCGTGCGGTGCATGGTCCCCCCCCCCCCCCCCCGGCGGCGGCCGCACTGTCCCACAACTGTCCGGTGTAGGACAGTCCCACCGCATGGTCCCTGCCCTGGCCGTTGAGACCCTCAAACAAAACAATTCGCCGGCGGGGGTTGGCAGCCCAAACCGGCGGCACCGGCTGCCACTCCCCACCCCCCGGATACCGGGTGATGGGCCGCAACCCCCAAAGGGGGCTGACCCACCGATCCCAGTATTGGGGGCGGCTTTGCTGGTGGGGGGTGGGGCGCTGGGCCCGGGCGCAAAGGGTCGCACCCGACGGGTAGCGCCACCCGAAGACGGCGCGGAGTGTCGCCCCCTTCACGCCCATGTCCGGCACGCCCCCCGGGACGGGCACTGCGCTCATCCACAGCTCGGCGTTGTCCAAGAGCAGCTCCGCACCAGGGGCGTGCCGGAAGCCGTCCCAACAGCCTGCCAGCAGATCCTGCATCCGTAAGGCCCCTGGGGTGATCCGGTCCACCGGCTGCAACAAGCACACTTCGCGAACCCAGTGGCGGCGGTGTTGGGTATGCGGGAAGGCGGCCACCGCCGCGGTACGCCACCGTCGCATGATCGCCGTCGTGAACTGGCTCTCCGGGCGCGTGGGGTGCTGCGGGTGCTGGGCTGGCTGCCCGTGCGCTCTCCCGCCGGCCCTGCCCCTACCTCTGCCGGGTCGCACCATCAAATAGAAAAGGGTCTGACACAGGGAGGCAAAATAGGGGGGGGGTCAACCGGGGCCCCGCACTAGGAGGCGCCCCTACGCTGGTCACGCGAATCATTGGCCTCCTTGCCGCCTTGCGAGGTCACCCCCCCCCCCCCCCCCCGGGAAAGGTTGTCTCTGTGGGCAGTGACCGTGTAGACAGTCGCCCTCCCCCGAAGGTGCTGCTCGCGCTGAGCAAAACGGATTCCCGTGCGCGGTCAGCCTCATGCTAGCGTTAAAACGCCCAAAAAGGTGCACAGGCCGGCGCAACTCAGCAAGCGGTCCCACGAGAACCATGCCATCTGCTCTGCGCGCGCCATCACTCCGTGAAAATCGGACTCGAGGCGGCTCAACGGGTCAGCCGGCTGGATCTCAGTTGGGCACCAAACCACCCTCACAACCCGGCCCGAGAGGCGAAGCCGCCATGCCGGCGCACGTAGCACACGCATCTGCTTCCCCAGCCACGTCTTAGCGCGTAACCCCGCGTAACCCTAACCCTAACCTGCGACCTGATGCCCTGCCGCTGTACTATCGGTGACTATCGTGACCGACCGCCACCCCAGAACCGCCGCCAACCGCACTGCACACGCCAGGCCCTCCAGCTCGGCCTGCTGCTGGTTGGTGACCCGTGCCCGCGGTAACCAAGTGCGGGCCCCCAGCCCCGGGATCAGGCCCCCCACCCGATAGCGGCATAGATCCCAAGCCGCATCGACACAGATAACCCGGTCGCTCAGGACAGACTTCGAAACGTTCGCCCCTTCGCACAGGGGTCCAGCCAGCCGGTCGGACTCCTGGAAAACATCCCACGCCGGTGGTCGCCACTCCTCTGCGGCCAAAGCCATGGTGGTGGCCAGCCCCTCCAAAACCTTCAGCGGCAACGCTTGGCTGTGGTCCCCCCATCGCATCCAACAGTAGCTCCCGGCAAACAAGGGGCCTGTACCCAATCTCGGGCGCACGTGCCACTGCAGGAAGCCGATCAACTTGCCTACCAGTCGGCTATAGTTCAGCGTCCGCACCGCGACTCGCAGCCAAGCACTAAGCATCTGCAAGAACGCTCGTGGGTGGGAGGAGATGGTACGGGCAGACAAGTCCAGCCACTTCCCCAAGAAAAAGATACGCTCAACTGGGCTGAGGGTGGATTTTCCGGCTCACTATAAACCCGTGTGTCCGCAGGGCCTCGGCTACCAAGGTCGTGACTCTGGCTAACTCCGCCGGATCCGGACCGATCAGAAGGAAATCGTCCATATAATGAAGGAGGATAATTTCCTTCGGAATCAGGGGGGTGACAATCTCGGAAAGGGCAAACTGGCAGATAATCGGGGAGTACTTCCATCCGAAAGGCAACCTATCCAGACTGTAGACTGTCCCCCCCCCCCCCCGTTGCACGAAAACAAAACGCACGGCGTGCATGCGGGGGCAGCACAAAGGACCAAAACGCATTGGATAAGTCCACGTGTGTGGCATAGTACCGTACCCCCGGTGGTGCCCCCGCTAGGAAGCGGGCAACGCCTTCCCACAACGGCAAATCAAACCCTGGGGCTTCCCCTTAAATTCGTTCATACCCACACAGGACAGGATCAGACTAACCTTGGCACTACTCTTAGGAATGATGAAAGGAAAAACCGAGGGGGGGGGCGTGTCCGGCTTCAAGACCTGCACCTCCTCAAGTGTCGCCACGATGGGTTCAACACCCGGGCCTATCTTCCCAGCCCCCCCCTCCGGGTCCGCCTCCACATTATACTGCATCGCTTGCTCAACGAAGTCAGGCGGTACTACCCGGTGCCAGAGATGAGCCGGTATCTCATATGCCCCTAGGCGTCCCAACCCCTTCGCGGCCAAAGACGGGTCAGTGCGCATAAGGACAGGGATGGGCGATGTGGTTAGATGCAAGAGACAATCCCAAACCCCCTCCTCCAGCTCCCCTAGCGCACCAACCCATGTCTCCATGAACCCCTCCAAACGCCAGTCCTCCGCGGTTGAAAAAAGCCTCGTGACCAGGAGGTGCATACGCTTCAGCAGCAACTGCTGAGAGCAGCGCAACCGCCTAGCTAACCACTCCACATGGGGTGCAAGTGCTGCCATAAAACGGGCAAAGAGAGGCGGCGGCTTAGGTGGTACCGGGGGTGCATTGTCGGCTTCCGCGTTGCCCATCGAGGCCACCCCCAGGGAAGGTTGTCTCTGGGGGCAGTGACCGTGTAGACAATCGACCCCCCCCGAGGGTGTCGCTCGCACCGAGCTAGCGGTGGCTCGTGTGTGGCCGGGTATTTGTGCGGCGCCCGGCCGCAGGTCACAGTCAGGAGTGGCTTGCAAAAAAGGAACATACAACTGGGGCTCAGTGGCGGCCCCTCTGGGGGCCCTCGAAGCGCCCCCGTGGCGCCTCCGTCGCGGCCGCATTGACCGCCTTTGCACGCGGCCCGAGACACCTACGTTAAGACGGTGGTCCCTCCCCGGTCTCAGCTTGCTCGGGGCGGGGGCGCACAAAACAACGCTGGGGTGTGGGGGGCTGCCCCGTTGACTGATTCGCCACTCCCACCGGCGCGCCAGGCGCCCTCTTCCTTTGCTCAGGACCGGGGACGCCCACAGGCACAACTCGCCTGGCGGTGCGGGCGGTATGGCACTGGCGTCCGCTACCCTGTGCACCGGGTCTGCGGCGCTTCCGCGGTCGGAGCCCTCCCCCACCCCCTGACCCAACTCTGAAGGCCGGCCGTGTGCCTCCTTGAGGCCTTCCCGCGGGCGGCTCGATGATCTCCACACCGGAGCTGCTCGTGGAGCCGCTGTCGGAGCCGTCCCAGGAGCTGGTATTCGTGTCTTCAGATGGGCCGGATACAGCACCCCCACTACAGCCATCCTGAGCAGGTGGGTCCACCGTATCAGCTTGGCGGTCACCCGGAGGAGGAGGCAAGTGGACAGGACCGACATAGCCAGAATCCTCCGCGAGCTTGTTAGCGCCGAACATGCCTCCGCCCTACACTGCAATGCAGTTGGTAATCCCCTCTTCGCCATTCCCCACCGACTCCGACGAAGGGGACGGGAGCTGTAACGGCCCGAGTACCTCTGGGTCTGTGAACGCCATGGCATACCGCATCGCTGTGGGGGTATCCATCCACCCTCCCCACCATTTGAAGTACGGCAGGCTCGGCTTGCGGCCCCAGGATGCGCCTGCCCCGGCCCTCCGGAAGCAGTGCCACACGTAGCCCCTCCAGCGGGTACCCGCCAACAGCTCGGCCAGGCCGCGCTCCAGGGCAAGGGCACCCCCAGCGACGTACGGAGCATCCCAGGCGACGCCATGAACGCGGGCGTAATCGCGGAGCCATCCTGCCCACGCTGCCGGGTACCGTGCCAGCGGACGCCTGTGCCAGCCTTGTTGTTTGGGTTTGCTGCGGAAGAACACGAGAGAGGCATCCTCAACGTCGCATGGTCGTATGCTCGCTGCCTTCCCCACGCGGAGGAAGCAAACCCATGAGAGCACACCCAGGGCTGCAACGACGCGCTGCTGATCCGTGCTTGCTGCCGACCAAATCTCACGCAACATAGGAGGCGTAGCGTAGTCCTGGCCTTTCGGCTGGGACCCGCCCCCCGCAATGCGCCGGTGGAGCGGCAGGACCGTGGGCGGAAGGATACACAGGTCCTCCAGGGCCCGGACGGCGGCGAAGATGCCGCGCATGCCCGAGGCGGATTGGCGCTGGCCGGACCGCACGGCCAAGCTCTCGGCCAGGAACTCCTGCAGGCCCAAGTCTGGGCGTTGTCGCTCGGTCTCCACCAGCTGGGTGATGGCGGATCTGTAACAAGCCCGCGTCGATGGCCTCCAGTCGAGGATGGCCTGTGCGCGGACACTCCCTTCCCCGTCAGCTCGTGCTGCTTCGTCCCACATATCTCTTGCCGCGAGGAAGGTAGCTGCGGTGCCGCCCCACAGGGGTGCATCGGCTCCGTGCCGTGCCACGTCCCGCGCGCTGTCCGGCGCTGGGTGCCCTGACGAGGCACCCTGAGAATCCGGCTCACGCCTACACCCGTCGGGGTGGCCGGCATGGAATAATCAGCTCCAATAGGGGCACTAGAAATGCCAGTGCTAGCGCTCCCCTTCGGGCTTGCGCAGATCTCGGCAACGTCGGCAGTCTCCGGAAGGCTTAGCAGCCACGGGAATATGATTGCCATTGCTGGCAATCCACTTCAGCACACCCTCCTAGGTGACGAATTTCACCCCGCTGTAGGTGAACTGCGGGCCGCCACGCGCCAACGCCTCCGCCCACTGGAGCTTGTCCAGCGTGTCTCTGGCCTCCGCACTCTGCTGCCGCGCCGTGTACCGGGAGCGGTAAGCCTGATGGCTTTGCTGCACACATGCCCACATCCTGTATGCCAGGGTATCGCCCGGGCTGGCCCGCGAAGCGACGTCCCCTCCAACCCGGGCCGGCCGTGCGGGCCGCGGTACCGCCACCCCGTACTGCCTCAAAGCGCCCAGGGTGTCTCGCATCCACTGGGGCAGCCGCTCGCGGCCCTGGAATTCTTGCAGCGTGGCCTCATTCAGCTTAGGGACTGCCGCCTGGTCTGCGATCTTCCGTGCCTCCAGCCGAGCTCTGAGGCCTTCCATTTCCAACCTCTGGCGGTCCAGCAGTGCTTTCAGTTCTTCCGCTGTGGCATTGTCAGGAACTGCTGACGGAGGTGCCGGGGCATTGGGACCCAACCCCTCATTTTGGGACTGACTTTTGGTAGGGGAGCGAGCAAACATGCTGTCAGAAAGAAATTAAAATTCAGAAAGATCCTGAATGAAAGTGGTAAACAGTGTTCGTTGGGACAAACACACGTTTTGGTGCACGTACTATCTGTCGGGAAGAGTACTCTGCAAGGCGAATTGAACCGCCTCTACGGATACGAGGCTCGCTGCAGTGTCGACAATGACGGCGTCCAGATCCGGGTCGTGTCGACTTGTCGATGGGCCTCTTCTAGGGGGAAATGGTTGACAAATCAAATATGCCACATCCTAAATGCTTGGGAAGCCAAAAAAACCCTGGTACGGAACCAAAAACTTGTGAAAAGGGGCCAAAACTAGGGTTCGAGTATTTGCCAACATCCAAAACTTCGCACTGCGTGCGCACTGCGTGCATGGCATTCCCTAACAAAAAGACTGTTGGCTCGTTCATCGGGGCTCACTTTCTCCATGCCCAAGAGAAAAGTTGGATGCTTGTGCCCAGTGTTTTGTTTGTTTCCCTGCTTGGAGAGCTCTCCAAGATAAAACCATCGTTGGACAGTCCAAAACCAGCAAACCTATCAAGTCAAGTCACAAAGCAGCAAGAGGAAGGAGCATGAAGGGACATGACAGAAAAATAGATGGATGCTCCCCGATTTACAAGTAGAACTGAATTCGGGTCACAGCTGCACT
Organism: Eutreptiella sp. 'Long Island Sound 2002'; assembly: GCA_964036045.1. NCBI lineage: Eukaryota > Euglenozoa > Euglenophyceae > Eutreptiales > Eutreptiaceae > Eutreptiella > Eutreptiella sp. 'Long Island Sound 2002'. The sequence continues at coordinate 6,640,352 of OZ038404.1, read as the reverse complement.
TAGATATCGATAAACTCGAAAAGATAGTCAAGTTTCAATCGAAAAAAGGGCATAGGTTGCCCCGGGATGGGCCCTGCAGGGGTTGTGCATCTGGTCGCGGCTCACGGGATGCGCATCACCGTGTTGGTATCACTACTGCACAGACCGAGGAGCCGCTGCTGACTGCGCCGTGGGATCTGCCACTCCATCGAATCCTGGTGTTCGAGCGACAGGCAAACCGGCGACGGCAAATCCGGGGCCGCGCCTGGCAGCGACGGCATGGTTGGGGGCCACGTGTCCGGAGTATCGGACCCGGGGGGCGTGCACGCCCCCGGGTCGTCCTCCGGGCACCGCGCGGCCACGCACTCGGCGTACGCCTGCCTGAGGGCCGTCACCAGGTCGCCCCACCGCATCCCTTTGCCGAGGCTGAGGTGGGCCCCGGCGGCAGAGTACTTCGCCACGTCCTCCGGGGCGTCGTTGGCGGAGTGGATGCAGAGTAGGCCCTGGAACCCGCCCTCCCGCAGCTGCTTCACTAAGTCGGTGCCGTAGGCCGTCCCGGTCGCGAACTCCAGGTTCTGGTCGCAGACCGCGACGTCCCCGTCCCGCAGCGTCGCGGCGACAAACGCGCTGACGTCCTCGGCCTCTGCCCCGAAGCACTTGACGGTGCCGAGGCCGGCGAGGGCGTGGCTCATCCACTTCCGCATCGACGACGAGTCGTCGATGACGTATATCTTCAGGTCCGCGACAAGGGCCGGGGCGGTTGCCGGCGCGGTCGCGCCGGGAGGGTCGCCGGTGGGCGGGACGACCGCCACGCGCATCTTGGCCCAGAAGGTGACGCGGGCGCCCTTCTGCCGCAGCCCGAACTGCGCCCCCAGCAGCTCGGCCGCCCGGAAGCAGTGCCTCAGTCCAAGACCACGCGCCCACGCGGACGGGGGGGCGTCGGGGGACAGGACCTGCGCGACGATGTCGTCGGGGAGGGGCGGCCGCGCCGGATCCGCGCGGTTGGACACGGTGAACATGGCCATGCGACACGGGTCGGCCCCCGAGGCCGCGCTGCTGGTGTCGGCGTCCGCCGCGGTGACGGTGAGCCGCACATCGGGGTCGCGGGGGTCCCCGTGCCGCGCGGCGTTGTCGAGGGCGGTCTCGAGCATGACGTCCAGCAGCGCCGGGTCCGTGCGGATCGTGGCGTCCGCGACGGCGGCGAGGACGCGGCGGTCCGCCACGACGTCCGCCCCGAACTCGCGCAGGCTCAGGGGCTGCGGCGTCACGGGGAGGGGCTGCCCGGCCGCGAGCCGCGCGCACACCACGTGGCTCTTGCACCAGCGGATGCCTTTGGTCAGGATCGCGACGACGTTGTGCAGCCCGGCGACGGACTGCAGGTCGGGCTGGGCGTCGAACAGGAGCACCAGCTCCGCCTTGGCGTTGGCCATCGAGTTCTTGACCACGTGGTTGATCGCGCCGCTGTACTCCTGCTGCTGCTGCTGCACGCGATGGGCCTGTGCGTGGAACGCCTGACGCTGGCGCAGCGTCAGATGGACACTGCACACGATCGCGGCGATCGATATGAAGAGGGAGATCGCCACGAAGCGCCACCCCGCCAGCACAAAGAAGCGCCAGCCCGCGGTGGATGCAGGCGGCAGGAGGAGCAAGACGGCCAGAGCCACCGGTTTCCAAAGTATCGCCAGGACACCGAGGCGGGTGTAGCCAGCCAGGGAGGCAATGAAGCTGAACCAGGCAAACTTGATGCACAGCTCCGCCAGCACCAGCTCGCTCTCGAGCTGCATGCAGCGGTGGTTTGCAATGTCGGAGACCAGGTACAACTGGAAGGTGATGCACGAGGCCACGTCGAGGACGAGGTGCTCCAGGGCGACCAGGAACGACATGTAGGGCTGCCATCGGTCGGACAGTGACACAATCGCCAGGGTGATGGCGCCCACTAGCACAGCCGCGTTCATCGTCAAGACGGCTGGATCACCCCCAAGTCCCCTCTGAATCCACATGGCCAGGCCCGCGCCGTGACCAACAAAGACCGAGATCCCAAGGAGGAGTGCAGAGGCAGCGATGGCTTCATCCGATTGCTGCTTGAAATCGGGAAACTTTTTACGATCGGTGTCGATGTCTTTGATGCTTCTCAGCAATGCCCAAGGGCTCATGATCTTCATCGGATGGAAGAAAGGGCGTGTGCTGCTGAAGAGCAGGGCGGGAAAAAAGTGGACAGCCAGAAAGTGAGTGTCACTGCAACACCTTCCTACAGCCTTCACAGGTGCAGCAAAGCAAACAAACCCAGTTCCGAGCAGCTACATCATGCCAACACACAACACATGGCAAATCGATCTCTAGTACAGCACAAAAAAATGGAACCGGAAAGTTCAAAATAAGTGCTCGTTGCTTGTGTGAAAGAGATAGACAGATCCGTCCCTGTGCACTACATATGGGATGATTCGGTTGAGGCCCGCTGTCTTGGGCTACAGAACAATGATGCTGGCTAGCGTGTTGCAATTTGCATGAATTTGTTTTGTGTTTTGTGGAGGCGTGCTTGTGCTTTATTGTGCTTGTGCACCTCTCTTGTGTCACCTATGTCCCTTGTGCCTTAGGGAAGAGTTGAGGACGAAGACACGGACTGATCACAACAAAGCAAAAGCGAACAAATCAGTGAAGCATGTTGAGGTCTGAGACAACAGTGACAAGCAATAAGCTACAGCAACGCCAAACTGCTAGTACACTGGATATGGCTTTGTCTGCACCCCAACCTTTCGTCCAATGGCGTACTCAGCTCATAATTTCACTAGGACTGACTCCCACCCACCCTCCCTCCGTCAGTCCGTTGCATGTGTGTGCAGCGGGCAGAGCAGGGTAACATGCATCCCCGTGGCTAGACCACAGCACTGTCCAGTGCCGGCCCAGCTGGACCCAGGAAGTCCACATGGAGACCGTGATGTGGTCCCCAAGGTGCAGTGTCCTAATTGCAGATTTTAGTGTTTGCTTCCACCAGGCATCAGGGTAGTCTAGGGCACCAACACCCATAAAGATTGACCGAAAATTCTGCAACACTTCCGGCAGGGTCGTCGCATGCCACACAGATTGATGTGCCAGGGACGGCAGGTATGCTGACATGACCATGCGTGCGTTGAGTGCTGTTTTTGGTAGCCATTTCGACCACTCAACCTGCTCTGGTCCTTTAGCCATCAAGTCCCATGTTACCCCTTTACGAAGCAGGCCAATGCCTCTATGCGGCCCGCACAGGATGTGGGAACAGCACCACGCGACCACCGGGCCTTCGGGCTCCCACTTCAGGGGTATACGGTACAGGCAGTCCAGAAACACCTCCAGGAGGCGTCGCACTGATGGAACATACCTGTCAGGGATGTTGACACACAAAATGTACACATTGTCTTTTAGTCTGGCCATAAGCACATAAGGAAACGGCGCAACAGCAGGTGATCGGGGCTGCACAATGTCAGGCAGGACAGCCTGTACCGCATCAAAGGGCATGAAAAATGTGGTAATGGAGTGCCTGTCACACCGCACAGCATGTCTGGCTATTGTGTGGAGCCGCCCCCCTATTGCCCCATCCCACAGGGACATTCGGAGCAGGGGGATTTCAGCGCCAGGGAACGACAGCCAGGCCACCACCCACTGTAAGGGCTGCCACCAACTCTCAAGCCCATTCGAGAGGACAGCACTGATTGGTGCACCAACGCGCTGCGATCGCGGTGCAGCCCACCTATGTGACGAAGGCAGCATGTTATGTACAGCGCTGAGAGGCATAAACAGATCTTCATGCGGCATAGTGACTGTGGGCATGGGTTGTACACCTGCAGCCTGTAACCCCTGCACAACAGATATCTGAAAATCATGCAGGCCTTCCTTACCGAGGCATACCATTTCGCGCCAGACACACCACAGGTCCGCAAGTTGCGCAGACAGCGGGCCACCAATTGGCACACCTCCCTGCCCTTGACTCAGGATCAGGCAGCCCACAACAAACAGGACGTTCTTGTGCAAGTCCCATTTAACAAATTTCTCCACAAAAGTGTGTGGTATGGTCCAATACTCACGTCCAGTGCCTGTGCCTACACGGTCGAACGACTTCTCCTGTCTGTGAATAGCATAGAAGAGCGTGGTGGATCGCCTATGTTTGAGCAGGGCACGTCCGAGCTGCGAGACGGCTGTCTCCACCTCTTGCTTATCTATTTTCCAAAACATGTCCTCCATATCCCTCTCCCACGCTAAGACCGTGTCTGTGGTGCTCAGCCACTTCACTGTGGTTACCATGTCACGTACCCCATGAGGGGGGGGGAGGGGGGGGGGGGCGATGGCACGGTGCGCACAATGGTTCGTGTACGAGGTTGATTGGCACTTGTGTCACCTGTGTCACCTGTGCCGGCCGTGCCACCATGACACGGAGGGGGGGGGGGGGCATCGGAAAGTGTGCCGCGGCACGTGCCGTGACATGGGTAAGCTCCTGAATGGTATGTGCATGGAACGTGAGTGACTAGAATGGAATACAAATGGAATGTGAGTGAGTTGAATGGAATGTGAATGAAATGTGACGGATTTGAATGGAATGTAAATGGTTGTGTTACAATCTAATGCGCATGTGATCATTTCTTTTGCATCGTACTTAATTAATCTGGACAATCAGGCAGAGCCCGCACACAGGGGATTCCCAAACACAAAACCTGTCCAAAAGGCGACGTAATAGGTGGAAAGTTTTTGGCTTTCACACAGCACTTTTCAGCTACTTGTGTTTTGTTCATACCCAGCTGCACGATTTGCGGTTATCCCGTGGGCTCTGGCCTTGGCGGCTGAATACCCGACTGTACATCACGTTCCTTGTGCCCTGCGGTTCCCTTGCGTGCGTGCGCACGCTTGGCTGTGGGTACAAACTGTACGTCTCAGCGCCAACCCTAGCTTACAGTAAGCTTACAGTGTGTGACTCTCAGGACAGCCTGAGGGCCGGTGCGAAGTGCGCAGCACTCGCCGGCCCGATGGCTGTCCTGAATGCCCTGCCCTCCCCGACCCATTTTGACACTAGCGCTGTAGGGAGCAGGTGTTCTTTATGTGCTCCTCTTACTGTTGTTTGCAGTGGGGGCCACCACCAACTTCTGGGGTATGCCTTATAGGCACACCTGCGCACAATGGAAGCAAGGTTGATTTGCATATGCATTTCTTTCTGTGCGTACGTGAGAGCCTTCCCTGCCATCGTGGGGAGCATGGACTGCAGCACTGACCTGGCATTGGGGGACTCCCTATCTACCCACCTGTCCCAAATCAGCAGGTCTGGTTCAGGGGAGTCTGTGTGTGGTGGTTGGAATGTGACTCCTTTCATAAGCAGGGCCAATTCTGGCGATGTAACAACCCGAGATTCGCACGAATCATTCACGGGGCCACTGGGTTCCCATTTCATGGGAATGTTATATAAAGCATCAAGGAACACTTGTGTAAACTGTACAATCTGCTGGCAGGCATCTGCAGAACTGAAGTTCACATACCCTATGTAATTATTGTCCATGAACCTGCTGAGGAGGACAGTGGGGCCTGCTGGTGCTGCAGGGGCGGGGTCTGGCAGCCAACTCTCAGAAAACGTCTCAGCAAGCATGACGTCCCTGGGATTCAAAGTGTCAAAATGTGCAGTCAACAGGGGGCGTGCTCTTTTAGGGGCTGCTGCAATAATGTGCCCAAATCTTCCTGACGGGAACGAATCCCAAAGGCCTAGCACTTGCAAAGCGAAGGTTATGTTTCCCAGCTGGACCCATCCCAGGATTTTTTGCTGCTGGTCAAACCACCCTCTCATACCGTAACGGGCAAAGAAATCGCGGCGTCTGGGCAGCACAATATCCTGGGGAAAGGTTAGCTGGGTCCCAGGAGTAAAGGTACAGTGAGGCAAGCCCTTGGCCGACAGCACCGCGTTGACTGTCCGCATGTGCTTCTGGATGCTGTCCTGGCTAAATTTAACAACACAGATTCACAGAAAATGGGCCATAGGACCATTATTTGCGCAGACAAAAACCTCCTATGCGGACCCCGCGAGGGCCCTGCCTCAGGAGTATAGAGTCGCAACAAAAACATGTGTTCTGTAACAGGTCCCACAGCACGTAATCGTACACCTGTTGAAAATTTACATTGAGAAACGCGGACTCGGAGCTTTTGCCGACACGGTCTCTATGACGGTCATTTCCACGTGCAATGCTGAACCACAGGTCCACCAAATTTAGGTTGGTCATGATTTGTTCCTTTGCAAAATTCAGTGCTTTTACTGCTTGTTTTTTGTCTATGTTCCAGTAACAGTTATCCATATCCCTCTCCCTGACGAAGGTACAATTTCTGCCTGCATCCAATCTGGACAACCCCATGAACATGTCCCTCACACCTAAAAGCGACGGCATAGACATGAATGGGACTACTTTCATAGATTCCCTGACCATTAGCGTCAGGCATCTCCCCACTGTGCGCGCCAGCGGCTTCAGTGGGTGCGGTGCAAAGGTAATCACATTTCTCCATACGAAGTGGTTGATTAGCTCATCGAGCTTCCACTTGGGGAGGGAGAAAATGGCTGGGGGGGCATACTTTCGGCGTGGGGCGTCTTTGCAGTCCGGCATGGGAAAGGGCATTATGTCCCACAATTCTGTTGGGATGCAGTTTTTGGCCACAAACTGCTGTCTGTACATGGGGTTTTGCAGGCTGGAAGACATAACTCCGATGTCCTCGGCTAGCTTCAACATCCCATGTACTTGTGCCGACCGTAAAATCATGAGCAGTCCCATAGCACTATATTGCCACGTGGATGGTGCCACCCCTACTACATTAAACTCTTTGGCAGCCAGGATCCCATGTTGTATGTGATTCTCTAGCAGTGATACACAGAAACCGCCCATCTTATGCAGTTTTTTGTCCCACTGGGACACTGTCACTGACCAGCCCTTGAGGTTGTCATTCACAGTGTGCAGGGTGTTGACATCTGTGTGTGGTGCAAGGCGCGCATGCTCCTGGATGTACTGTCAATGGACAGCGGTTGACTCTGTAAATGCGGACAAAGATTCAAATGCTTTGGGCAAGGATGTACCAGTTTCGGGCATATCTCGGTGTATTGTCTTGGCAATAGGCTCAATTGAGGTGCGAAAAATGTGTAAACCTGTCCTGAGGCATTCTGTGCTGGGTAGTGTTGCATTCCTAGCATTTTGGGTGCAGGGGTCTGCCTCCCTGAGCAACGCTCTCCACTGGTCTGGACGCCGGAACACGACATGCTCCTATTTCTCCCCACATGGGACCCTGAGGTCGTGCTTCAGCTCATGGCAGTGACATCGTTTTTTCAGAGACTCAGTGCACTGCAGTTGGGCAATCTGTGAGCGTATGCTCTCAGGTTTTGACTTCAATAGCTTTCCTAGTTGCTGACAAACATACAGGGTCACTTGATTTGGATGACAATAGTTCGGTGACATGATTCACAACCACTCGTGGTCGTGCTCCACGTAACACTTGATGCACTTTCTTTGTTTTCTGGGGCAGTATAGACAAACACGACACAAGCCACGCTGTCAGTGGACTGGGCAGTAGGCACTGGGTTAGCATCTTTGCAAACTCAGTGCGCAAAACTAACAGCAATGATCGGTCTGGGATGGGGACTCTAACATGGATTCTGTCCGGGATATAAATCCCGTACGTGGCCATTAAGTGCATTTGCACTTTCACGAATAAGGCTCTAAAGGGCTGTGGGCGCAGAGGCCTTCTGCACTCCAATAAGATCGTGAGTAGCTGTGGAACGGAGTACTTTGACCGCAGGTTTTTGCACGTCACTATTTCAGCCGCCAACTGTTTCAAGCTTCCTACGGTTTCCAAGTTGAATGCGCCTTCAAGTAGCCAGTCGCCCCTTTGCGGTCCAGCATACGGTTGTACCGCATTGCAGCATGGGGACAGTACACGCTCCAGTTTGTACTCGGCACTGTCTAACTTCTGTGGGGGGGCACCTTCCATGGGTCGCATGGTAACTTGGTGTGTGCCATGCATCGCCAAGAGTCGTGGCAGGGAGGGGATGTTGCCAAAAAATGGTGTTTTTCTTCGCTTTCGTTGTGTGCTTCAGCAATCCTGTCCTCCCGTATTCCTTGTCTATAACCCTTGCGGCACGTCTTCAGGCACAAGAGGGCATGAAAAACACATGCAAACAGCTGTTTTCTGTGCGCAAAGGTGAGTGCATCATGGGTTCTGGCTGGCAGTCTAATCACACACGCAGGGCACGTGGGTGCTCCCATCAGGTACATGTACACTTCTCAAGGATGGAACATCAGTAAAGCCGTCATGCGTCGTGTGACACATCATGCTTCCAATGAGATACTAACACTCACTGTTGTCCTAACAGGGGGCCGTGTATCCAATGCATGTGGCCAAAGGCGGTACAGGGTGCATTCAGGAAAGGTCAGGCAAAGGCAGTCCCCACTTGTCCAGGCAACCTTTTAAGCAGGGGGCCCACCACCGTTTGCAATAAGCTTTCCCTTGCAGATCACGTACAACCAAATTAATGTTAGACAGCGCATCTGCAGGTGTATCTCTATAGTAAGCACAATTCTTGGACATGGCAGGGACTAACGATTTCAGTGTGCGGGGGGCTTTAGGGGCAAAGGCATCAGGATAGCGGATCAGTTTCTGGTGGGGTAACGTAAACTTATTTCCCTTGTCAGCCATGCGGATGCGTACAGTGGGTGGCGACTGGTCTGTGGCCTGGTGGATCTGGATTTCACCCTGTAGTGTAGTCCAGACATCTCCAGTTCCTTCGCACTGTAGCTGCAGGTTATACACACCTTCCATCCATGACTGAAGTTCAGCAAAAGAGGTGGAAAAGAACTTCATACCCAGGCAGTTATCCCTGAACCGGCCAGGTTGCACAGGCAGCACACAGGGGTGCAACAGTGCAGGGCCCTGTAGGGCAAAAGGCGGGACAGTGTTGAGGTACTTAAATTCTGAGACCATGCAGTCCACACAAGCGAGTTGCAAGGAGCAAGTGCCTCCGATCGCAATGCCTCGGACCTGTCTGTAAACTACGTTGAGGTAGACAAACAGGTCATTGCAGTAGATATCAAAGTACACAAAATCCAATACCTGTTGTTTAGTGAAATTCGTAAACAACTCCGGGGAGCCACCACCAATCCGGTCCAGTTTTTTATCTATTTTGTTTATGGCAAATCTCACTTGTGCACGTATGCGGCGTGATCTATGTACAATGTCAAACATCTCTTGTATGGCAGCCCATACTCTATCACGGGACAAGTTGGGGAACATAGCAACAATATCTAATTCCCAGAAGGTGACACTATCAGGCAGTTCACCCCGTAACCATAGGTCATTGAGCACTGAATTCCATTGGCGCACCAGCGGGAGCAGATCTTTGCAGTGTAACATTTTTGCAGTGCGCATGCATCTTGTGGCAGCTTCCAACAAAAGCTGCAGGCAGCGCGCCACAAGTCTACCTCGCTGACGCAGGGGGTGGTTGTAGTATGAAAAAATGACACGGTGCTTCCATTCAATATTTGGATAGCTAGTAATCAGGGGGCCCTGATCCGGTGCAGTCAATGGTAGTGGATGGGCCAAATGGTAGGTGCACGCGTGGGGGGGCAGGGAGTTCAACCTCTGGTGCAGGGATCGCAGCTTCCAGTATATCTGGTCCCAGGCTTCAATACGTGGTGCAGTCAACCATGTTCTGAGGGACTAGGCAAACATACACTGGTTTGCAGTGAACAGAGCGAACAGCCTGGGGGGTCACAGCCAAGTGAAGGCAGGATGTACAAAAGCCACAGATCCGTGGGCAGTCCATGCAATGCGAATCGCTGGGGGGTACGGCCCCGGTGTTGCAGCTCATTCAGTTTATTTTTAGGGAGGAAACGCACTGAGGGGGGCGACTTGGATGCGCGCGAGATCCAAAAGGGTTTTTGCCCATGGAGTGTCGCTTGGTTGTACAGCAGCTGCATGGCATGCGCCTTAGCATCTTTTGCAGAAGGCGCAATATATACGACCTCAAATTGTTTTACATCCCCAAGTTCCTTCAGTTCCTGAAGCAGCTGGCCACTACGGCAATGTGCGGACAACTTCCCTGTATTTTTATCACACCCAGAAAAGACCCATTGTTCCGACCACTGGCGGTGGAAGGCCTCAATGGTATCCTGCCGTAGAAACCAAGGGCTGGACGCGCGCGACGCAGAATGGCCAACCCGGACACGGGACAGAATGGTGTTGTAGATGCTAGATGCTTGCCAGGTGGGCGGGGGTTCAGGCAGGACTTTTTTCATGAGTGTGCGCAGCGATTGTATCACTGTGGACTTGACATTCCACCATGCAGGTATAACATCATTTTTACCATTCTGCAACAGGATTTTTCCGTGTGGACCAAACACGCGTTTGATGAGAACTGGGTGGCGCAGGAAACCGTGTCCATCGACAAGGGGAATATCAAGTTCTTTACTCAATCTGTGGCAATCACAGTGGCTTGTGGCCAACAAACGGGCCACATTCAGGTTTTCGGGTTTCACTCTATTTGACAATAGGTCTCCCACAGTGGGGTTCCGTACAACAGAAACCCGGCACACTGATTTGATATATGCCTTGTAATACGCAGGAATGGGTAGACCACCTATGCACTCTTTCAGCAGCGGTAGTAGCTGTAAACTTTCCATCCCTCGCAGACATGGCACTTTCAGTGGCGCTGTGTTAGGGAGGGTTAGCCCAGTCAGTCGCTTCACTCGCAGTGCCACTTTTTGATAGCACCTGTTGCGTGCGGGGCCAGACAGGTGTTTCTGCGCTGTGGTGAGCAGCCGCACTTGCGTGTGCATCGGTATGTTACAATGGATTGTGGAAGCAATGGTGTTCACAAGGTGTGCAATCTCTCCTTTGGTGTAGCGCGGTGTAACCAGTTTTCCCTGGAACAGGAGTTTCCATTTCCTGGTCGTTGGTGGTATCATCCTGACGTTGAGGCACTTACCTAATTTTCGAATCCAAAACTGTTCTCTGGAGTCAGCTGCTGCTCGGGACACAAATTCAATTGGTATGATACCAAACGTGTGGGGTCCTCTCTTGAACATCTCAGGGTAGAGCTTTCCAAGGCCCCGAACTCCTTTTTTTCCAAATAAAGTGTTCCATGACCTCCCGCAGCGCAGGTGCTGGAGGTATCTCGTGAGTAGCATCTTTTTTCCTCCTATCGCGCCTGTCTGTCCAACATAGACATATGGGGTCAATGGTGACCACAGTACATAAATCCATGTGCCTTCCTGTAAAACAGTGGGCACAGGTTTTTTAGCAAAATTCCATTAGCAGCGCAGCCACTGTTGTGGAGCGTATGCGAGCAGGCTATTCAGCTGGTCAAGGTGGGATCCCCATTGCTTTTTTATCCATCCCTGTGTGTGTCGTGCTTTCTCGGTGAGCTTTTTCCATTGGTCCCAGAAGAGTCCACGTAGGGCAGGTTTAGGTATGGATGGCATACAGTGGTTTGTGCTCGGATGGTGGAAAACCATGTGGTTTTTCGCACAAAAGGGTCCATGTTGGAGACCACATCATTAATATACACATGACCATCCTGTCCATCCACTATCCAGTACACAGCGACTTCAGTGTCAGGTAGACAGGCGTCCTGTTCTGAACGGAGAAAGGGCACCTGGGGCATGGGTCCTCTGGCTATCGTGATACATTGCCAAGGTGCTGTGTTAGACCATTGCTGCAGGCCTAGGTGTACAGTACTGTGCGTGGGGCAGACCACAATCACACTCGTCGCCAAGGATCTGCTGGAGGCTACCCTTGCACGGAGCAAATGTAACTGGGTCAGGGTGTGCGTAGGTTGCACAAGCCAAAACCCTCGGCAAGGTTGGGGGGAGGCGAAAATCCATTCCGTTGTTGGTGCGCAGCCCAACAGTTTCTCTGCGGGTACGATTGCTACCACGCGTTGTGCTGTTGATGTGTGTTGGGGTAGCCCTATCACTGTGTCCAGCCTGAACGTGCGTCTCCACACGTCCTGCCAAACATAAGGTACGCCGTAAAACGCACCATTCACAAAATATCGGGTGTCATTATACTGGCTGCAAACCATGGCCAAACAGGCCGAGAACTCAAAAACGTCCAAGTCAGACGTAGTCCGCCAGCTTTTTATCGTCTCCAGATTGGCATAACGTTGCTAGCTGTTGGACAGGGTGGGAGAAACTGCTACTTGTTGCTGGAGCAATTGCAGCAGGCGTCTATGTGGGTGGTGTACATGGAGTTTACACGTGGTGTCAAACACATGCAAGTCTAGGTTTCTAGAGGAGGTATCGGCAAAGGGTAGGCCGTCGCCCAGGTATGTTCGCGCACGAAAAATTGCCAGTTGGTCCGTAAGACGCTCCTTCCATTCGGTCTCCACATGGTGTCGTTCCGTGATGATTTTTTCGAGTCGTGCACGCGCCTCGGCATTCAATCGTGCTAGGTTCTCTAAATCAGGCAGCGGAACTCTCATCGGCGGTGAGATCCCATGGTCGGACAGAAGCTTTCGCCAGGCCCGGCTATTTTTACAGCGTCGAAAATAAGTCAGCATAGGCTTCAGATAGCTCCGCAATTGCGTCCAATGCGGGGCATGTAGGGGTTGCTGAAGGAGGTCCCTGAGGTACTCATAGCAGTTAATCGCTGCCATTTTTTATGCAATGATGGAGCTGTCGTAAGGGCGGACTGGTTCACACCAATTATCGCCGGGGTCTCTTCCCATGGATCCTGACTGCCAGTGCTGCGTCAGAGGCCTCTTCAGATTCATAGAAGTATTGCAACTCGATCATCACCGGTGGGCAATCAGTCGGGGCATCTGCTAATCGCGCCCACCACTTCGACTCTGAGACTTTCGTCAGCAGAGTGACCTCTTTCGCCTGCCATCGCATGGTCTCATTGTTCGGGGAGTCTGGTGGGACATGGAGGAAACCAGTGCATCCCAGTCGGGCCCCTGGCGATGGCTGGGACCTTTTGTGAGGCTTCGTCCTCTGCGCTAGTGGCGTGGACAATGGATCCATACTCAAGCGGCGCGCGGGGTCCTCCATCTCTGTTTCCATTTACGAGATCTCCGTCACGTCTGAGTCTGGTGTCTCTGGAATGACCTGGGACTGCTTGGGTCTCCTGGAACTTTTCATCTTAGGTGTCGGAGGTATTTCTGAAGGGTCCAGCAGTTTTTTCGCCAGGCTTCTCAGTAGCGAACTCTCTTCAGATTTTCGCTCACCCAGTTGCTCAATTGAGCTGTGCATTTTATCCATGCGTGTATTCATTTGCGCTTGCATGGATTTCACTTCAACCAGGTCTGTCTTCACCAATTTCATGTCTTTTTCCAGTTTATCCACTCGCTGGGCTTCTCGCAGGGGTAACGAACTCCGTGCTGGTTCCGTCCTTTCGCTGGAGCACTTTATGGATGCTGCAGAGATCCGTCCCAGTACCTTCACCTCCACGTGCTTGGGCAGTGCTTGTTCGAGGCTTTTCTTCAGAGTATCCTGCTCTTCCTCATTCTCAATGCCAGTGATCATACAGAATTCAAGATCATCATCCAATTCCACCATGTGGTGCTTTTCGTTCGCCGTCTCCAAGACTACATTTACTGCACTGTCGAAAGCACTCTGATTTTTTGGCGTAACCTGCAAGCTCCACGTGCCAATCTTGGCCTTTTCACCTTTGTGTCGATTTTGCTCTCTCCGCGATGCGTGTTCATTGCTGCTGGCTCTCCTGTTCGTCTCAACTCTGTCCGGATCAAAGTCCTCTGCTTCGCATTCATATACCACATGCGGGCCACCGCAGTTGAAACATTTCAAATTCTGTGGCCTTGTTGCCTCCTGGGAGATCCATTCTTCGTTTGCACTTTTGGGCAGTCCCACATCAGGTGATCCCCAGAGCCACATCTATAGCAGCGCTGTACATGGCTTTTAAAGATTTGGCACGTGAAAAATGGCCTCTCAATCTGTCCATGAACGGCCGTCGGCGTTTTCTCGCCTTTGCTCCCACTTGTCCCACATATGTTGGATACTTTCCCAAGATTGCGTATGTGGAGCAGCTGGGGGTCAACAAGCTCCTGTTTACATCAACCTTCGCAAGTGTAACTACGAAGCCAAGAGACATTCGCCAACTTGCTTGGGAATGCAGCCAAATCATGGCGGGTGTCTATTATGTTGTTACACTGGCTACCTAGGGATTTTTTCCTCCTTTTTGGTGTAAATGGAAACTTTTTACCCTGAACAACCCCGGGTTTCATGCCCCTCTGTAACTACGAAGCCAAGAGACATTCGCCAACTTGCTTCGGAATGCAGCCAAATCATGGCGGGTGTCTATTATGCTGTTACACTGGCTACCTAGGGATTTTTTCCTCCTTTTTGGTGTAAATGGAAACTTTTTACCCTGAAAAACCCCAGGTTTCATGCCCCTCTCGTGCTGAAAACACTCCTACACGGTAAAAAAGTCCCAAAGTTGGCTTCCCGGGCCTTGGCTCGCGCAAATTCACAAGTTGGCGCGCCAAGTCGCAAGTTGGCGCGCCAAGTCCGGACTTGGTGCGCGCCAAGTGTCCCCCACCGATCCAACCATCGACTTGCACACTATTGTTGTCACTGGAAATTCCGTCCCTCACCTGCCCTTGCACACTTGGCACGAAGAAAGCATTGTTCCATCTTTTTTTGTGGAATGTGCAAAAGAATGTGTAAAACAATGTGCAAGAGATGTGCTTGCCGATGATGAAAGTAGTATACATTGTGGAGCCGTAGCTCAAAACTGGGGGCCATGGAGGCATAGCAATCATATATAGAGGTCAGATGCCTTGGGACCCCTGTTCAGCCTGGACGAAGACCCCCTTATTCTCTATGTACCCCCTTTGCTTCGTCAACGACGACTCCCAAACAGAAAATTTTCTACTATACAACCCCCAGTCCAGATTATCTGAGCGGATCACTTCCCCCCACCCCTTCCGCGTGCGATCCCCCTTGCCCCCCTTCACCCGCACTCTGGCCCCCCGCAGTCTGGACACCCGGCCGCCTTTACTTCCACCTCGAAAGCTGCGCTTGGAAATTTCACATTTCAGGGCTTTGTGGCGCCCCTCTCCCTTGAAGGCGGCAAAAATGCCAATGTGCCCCCACCTGCGGGCCCATCCCAACAGGTGGTCAATCCACAGATGGGCCCACAGGGTGACGTTCATTTCACAGGCCTTATGGGCCTCCCCCATTTTTTTCAATTCTGTTCGCAGAATTTTCATGTCGGGCAACTGCAATGGTCCCGATTTCCAGACGACATCGCTTGTTGGCAACAGGGATTTTCCCCATTGCCGGAAGGCGTCCGTCCAGGACACCTGGACCCCCCCCATGTCAACGACATGCTGCAGCAGGCCCTCCCCCTCCAGATGGTCACACATGGTGTCCCATCCCTCACTCTTCACCCACTCTGCAGCCGCCGTCTGCTCGATTTTCAGGGGCACCTTCTTCTTATCCTTCCTCTCGTCTTCCAACGCCACACCGGTGGCGGTCCGTGCCTGGATCCGAATGGGATCCAAGAACCATTGCACCCACCTCACGGCCTTTCCCCTCTTCCACCGATGCACCGTGTGGAGGCTGTTCACGAGGGCTGAAAGCCCATTGTGCACTTACCGGTGCACGCCATGCAGCCCATAATCGGGGGGCCGCTGGGGGGGGCGCACGATCGGGCATATCATCCCTGCCCAGAGCCACTCCTCGACAATCACCCCCATCCCGCAACCAAATTCGTGCAGGATGTTTGCCCGATTTTTCCCACACAGCCAACAAACAGTGGCTGCGGGGTTTTTGGCTGTGAACGAGGAGCAACCCCCCAAAATGACCTGCGCTTTGGTGTCTGCTATAAAAAAAGTAACCACCTTACGCAGGTAGCCCCCTTTATCGGGGATTTGCTGCTGCGCCACCTGGATGAGGTCCGCGTTCAGGTCATAGACCTCGGCCAATTGGGAAATGATGGCCTTGTTCTCGGATCCGCGCAGCAAGATCCAAGATCCAAAGGGCATTTGACTCCCCAGGTCTCCAACGGCAAAATGCACGAAGGAGGCCTGCCAGAGCTTTGTCCCGTCGAAGGAGATGCCCACCCACACGTTGTCCGTCAGGAACGTGGGGCCGTCACGGTGCCACATCACCTGTGCCAGAAAACAGGCCGTGTGTAACGGGTCACCGTGAACGGTCGCCGGGAAACGCTTTGGTGCAGGGTGAAAATACCTGCAGTTTCTGCCACAGATTGCATGCGGCCCCAAAAATGTCATTGTCCTCGTCCGTCTGAAAATGGACCTCCGTGACACGGGGGGCGGACAATGCCTTTCGCACCTGCATCAGGGTTCCCCATGGGCACTTCCATTGGCCGTGGGTATTGCAGTTTGCGGAGGCTGTCGCCATTTTTGCGGCTCTCCCACAGAATGGCCGCGGCGAACAGCTCCAAATCGAGGGTGGGGGGTTTGCCCTCCCCGCAAACGAGGTGGATGCGGCGGCGGCCGGGTTTGACGTGTACTTGCCAATGTGGCCCCAGGATTTCCCGCACGGCTTCGCGAAGGCGCGCCAGCCGCGCCTGTCGCGGTAGTTTGAGGGGGCCAGCTGCTCAAAGGCCCGCTGCATGGTGCACAAACAAAGACCTGCGGCACGTGAGGACGTGGCAGGCGGGTTGGATCATACAACGGAAGGTTGGCGCACGTTGGCACACAGTTGGCACACAGTTGGCACGCAGGTGGCGCGCGCCAACTCAGGACTTGGCGCGCGCCAACTCGTCAGTTGGCGCGCGCCAACTCGTCAGTTGGCGCACACCAAGTCCTGAGTTGGCGCGCGCCAAGTCGTGAGTTGGCGCGCCAACTTCTCATTTGGCGCGCGCCAACTCCCCTGTTGGCGCACCCCAAATCAGGAGTTGGCGCGCCAACTTACCACTTGGCGCGCGCCAAAGCCTGGTCATTTCCTCGACCGCTTGCTGCCCTGACTCCCCTCGCCCTCTTCTGCCCGCCTGCGCTTGGGGTCCAGCAGGTGCGCAACCGGGTGCTTGTCCAGCAGGCCCTTCAGCTCCGTGAGGGTGGCCTCTTTGACCCCCATGTTGATGGCCACATGGCGTTGGGCGCTGAGTGCAGAGTGCAACTCAACCGCCGCGGCCTGCAGGTACAGCACATGGTCGGGGTCGGCGCCACCCTCTGCCCCCCCCCTAGCTGCACGCACCTGCGCCGTGGCGGACAGCTGCTGCTGCAACTCCGCCCTCTGCTTTTCCCACCCATTCTCCCGCCGCTCCCACGCGGCGCGCTCGCTGGTGAGCGCCTCCTGCGCCGTCTTGCGGGCGGCCTCCGCCGCCTTGAGCTGCTCGCGCAGCAGCTTGTTCTCCGCCTCCAGGCGGAGAATCTCCGCCTTCTCCCCTGCCCCCCCCCCCGTCTCGCGCTGCCTGCGCCGCCTGTGCTGCCTCCTGGGGGGTGGTCGTGGGGCGAGGGCGCCTGGAGCCCCTGGCCTGCTGCTCCGTGCGGCCCTTGCTCTGCAGGGAGGGGTCCCCAGACACGTCGGATCCGGCCTTGCCCCCCTTCTCCCCCTTCGGCCGTTTCTCCAGGAGTTGCTTCTGGAAGCGGAGGAGAAACGCCTGCGCTGCCTCCTTCAAGTGGGGGGCAGGGGCAATGGCCCGCACGTCGCTCCACTCGCACTGCTTCCACCTCTGCAGCTGTCCCAGAGCGTCAATGCTGCAGAGGAGGAGCCGGTTGTGCGTGGAGGGGGGGCGCACCTGCACAAATGGCACAACCGAGACAACCCATGGTTGCACCCCCGCCTTCCCCTGCACCACTGCCCAGAACGGGCACTCCACCACCCTATTCGGTCCGGACCCCCGCCGAATCACCTGCGCCTGGAACAGGCGGCTGATCCTCGTCCCCCCCCCCATCGATGACGTCCACCGCCGTCGCCTCGGCGGACGTCACCTTCAGAAACTTATCGGGGCTGTGCAACTCGTCCCCGAAGTCTGCCGGTTCCAGGACCTCCGGAACTTCCCAATCCACCTCCACCTCCACATCCACCTCCAACCCATCCTGCTGCTCCTGCCGCTGCTGTTGCCGCTGCTCGTGCGGCTGCTCCTCCCGCTGCTCCGCTGCGGCCGGCACGGGCATTGGACGCGGGTCCACTTCCAGTTGAAAATTGGCTTAGTGGATTGGGACCTGCAAATACACAACATCACATTGAACAAGCATTGAACAATGCACATAACGACACCAATGCGACAACCAAGACAACACAAAAACCAGCCACACAACAACGTTTCCGATAAAACCCAACCAAGCGCCAAAACTAGACTTGGCGCGCACCAACTAGTTACTTGGCGCGCGCCAACTGGACACTTGGCGCGCCAACTTGTCACTTGGCGCGCGCCAACCGATGAGTTGGCGCACGCCAAGATGGAGATTGGCGCGCGCCAACTGCGAAGTTGGCGCGCCAATCTGGTATTTGGTGCGCGCCAAATGCAACGTGTGACGTGTGACGTGTGAGAAAATCGTGTGCATGCAAAGCACCGCGCGGGCACACATTCTCGCTGCAGGAGCAGATGGTGCGGCGTGCCTTGTCCACGCGGACGAGGCCCAACATCTTGGCGTCCTGGGAGCTCAGGGGCTGCGTGAAGTGGGCCATTGCCATCCAGGCCATGCGGGCGGCCCTTGGCTCCCGCACGAACGCGGCGCCCAGCGCAGCGAACGAGTACACCACCGTGCCGGCCGTGCAGCGCACGCGGCACCGGTCGGTCGCCTCGGGGGGGGGGGGGGAGCCACCACCGGTGGATGTGCGGAGTGAGGCAGGCAGCCGCTGTGGCCGCCTTGGCGGTGGGCCCCGCGTGCGCGTGGTCGGGGTCAGAAACAGCCCCGCACACATCCCCTCCTGCAGGAGGAGGATGTCCCCCATGTAGGGCACCGGGGGGTCCAACGGCTGCGCAGCCTGCGACACGAAGCAGACTGGCTGGGGGATCGCGTTGGGAGTGAGGAAGTCCTCCTCTGCTGCAATCTGTGTGGGGGGGGGGCGGCATCCGCATCAGCCGTCGCGGCCGGCCTCTCCTCCGCATCCGCCGGCGCCTCCGGCATGTCCTCCTCTTGGGGAGCAGGCACGGGGTTGGCCTCCTGTGCCGCACTCTGTGGGGGAGGGGCGGGCTCCCCATCCGCCGGCGCGCCCGCCATGTCCTCCTCTTGGGGGGCAGGCGCGGGGTCCGTCGCGGGGACTGCCTCGGCCGGGGCTGACTCCTCAGACCCCTGGTCGAGGGGCTTGAAGTTCAAACTGTCCTCTGTGCCCAGAGGAGACCCGACTGCAGCCCCCTCGGCCAGAAGCTCGGAGGGCATCACCGGAACACTGTTCATCAGCTCCTTTACACTCTCCGGCTCCACGGTCAGCATGCGCGACCGGTAGCCGGCGGGTGCAAACGGGATGAACAGTGCCCGGCCAGGCCCGCCCGCACCGCGGTGGATCACCGTCCCGCGGAGGAGCGTCACGCTGCGAATCGGTTGGATAACAATATCCCACCGATTCGCAGCGTGATAGCCCCCCTGCGTGCCCGGGCACACGTGGAGGGACTTGGACGGGGGGGAGGTGGTGAGGGGGATGAACACAACCATGCACTGCAGTGACTGTTTCACTGACAGTGCAAAATCGCGGTGGGGGATCTGGAAGCCCTTCCAGGGTTCTGCCTCCCACCGCTCGATGATCTTGGGGCACAAGGCCTGAAGTCCCTCCAGCGGTGGGAGGGAGAACCCCAGCAGGGCCAGAACTGCCTGCCAGAGGTCGTCCGGGAGCCAGTGGGGGACGCTGGAGACCGTCGTCTGATAGCGCCCCCCACCTTCCCCAGGGGCCTGGAGGTCCACCTCCTCGAGCATCGACGGGTTGAGTTCCACCGTGGCGAGCTCCGCCAGTCTGGCCCACAGATCCTCAGGGATGATGTGGTCATACTGGCGGTAGCCCGCCGCGGCAAAACCCTCCTCCGTGACGATGGGGGGGTTGGGGATGTCGTGGGTGGCGACGGGGTAGGAGTTGTGGAAGGAGGGGTGGGGGCAACCCATGCCAAGCATGGTGAAGGGGGCGTTGGTGGTGTAGAGGGTGGGGTGGGTGATGTCACAGATGTGGGTGCGCAGGCGACGGTTGGTGGAGAACTCCGTGGGAGCTACTGCATCCCACGCCTGCACCTTCACCGTCTGGTACCGCACGACGGCGTCAGTGGCCGTGCGTTGCGTCCAGCCACTTTTTTTGACTGGATCCACCCACAGCCACTGCTCCTCGGGGTCGAGACCCTGAGGCGGCATCTCCTGTAGCTCGAGAACGTTGACGAACTCTTTTGACGCTGCAGCAGTGCACAGCTTCAGGATCTTGTTGAGGCCCTCAAGGGTGACTTGCGAAAGCTTCAACTCGACCGCGAGGGTCGTGGGGTACCGCCCCATCACGGCACAGCAGAACCTGCTAAGAACCCCCCTAGTCAGGGCGAAGTTGACGCGGGTGGCGTCAATTCGCCAGACCAAGTAGGGATTGCCCGGCTGGTCCCACTGGCCAAAGAGGGCGGCCTCCAGGGGTTCGCGGAGGGGGGGGAGCTGGGGGAAGGAGTCGGCGTCCGGGGGGGTGAGGGTGTAGGGGATGGGAAAATAGCCCGCGGGGAAATGCTCGGAGCCGACGTTGGCGATGTGGGCGTCGAGCACCGCCTGCACCTCGGGGTTGGCGGGGGCAGACGTGGGGTCAGTGACGACTGTCACCTTCTTGCCCTTGCCCTTCTTGGGTTGCTTTGCAGGCATGAGAAGAATAAAGTGGTGAGATGCCTAGAAGGCAAAGGGAATGCATGAAGGGTGTAAGGGGCACGGGTTGCAAACAAACAGGAAGAATGGGGCAGTTGGCGCACGCCGAAACCGGACTTGGCGCGCGCCAACTCAAGAGTTGGCGCGCCAACTCTTGAGTTGGCGCGCCAACTTTGACTTGGCTTCCAAAAAGTTGGCTTCGACCCAAAAAACCCGCATATTGCAACATAACAACAAAGCAACGCAACCATAAGCTCTAAAATATAGATAGTTCCTCACGTTTCATGCACAAGGCGTAGCAACAACACAGTGCACAAGTACAAGCAAGTTGAATGCTCTCGACATGGAGTTGACCAGGAGTTGGCGAATGTACAGTATCTTGGGTTGGCTTCGTAGTTACATCTCGTGCTGAAAACACTCCTACACGGTAAAAAAGTCCCAAAGTTGGCTTCCCGGGCCTTGGCTCGCGCAAATTCACAAGTTGGCACGCCAAGTCGCGAGTTGGCGCGCGCCAACTCCGGAGTTGGCGCGCGCCAAGTGTCCCCCCACCGATCCAACCATCGACTTGCACACTATTGTTGTCACTGGAAATTCCGTCCCTCACCTGCCCCTGCACACTTGGCACGAAGAAAGCATTGTTCCATCTTTTTTTGTGGAATGTGCAAAAGAATGTGTAAAACAATGTGCAAGAGATGTGCTTCCCGATGATGAAAGTAGCATACATTGTGGAGCCGTAGCTCAAAATTGCCTTGCTGGGGGCCATGGAGGCATAGCAATCATATATAGAGGTCAAATGCCTTGCTGTGGTCCCAGGGTCATCTGGCGGGTGGGTTGCCGGGAGAATGCCGGGCGGCACTGAATGGATCATTAGGTTAGGACCCCTGTTCGGCCTGGACGAAGACCGCCTTATTCTCTATGTACCCCCTTTGCTTCGTCAACGATGACTCCCAAACAGATAATTTTCTACTATACAACCCCCAGTCCAGATTATCTGAGCGGATCACTTCCCCCCACCCCTTCCGCGTGCGATCCCCCTTGCCCCCCTTCACCCGCACTCTGGCCCCCCGCAGTTCGGACACCCGGCCGCCTTTATGGGATGCAGCGTTCTAGGGCGTGGTGCGGAACCCCTAGTTAGAACGCAATTTCTGGAACACCCACCTACCTTCAATTTTGGGGCAAACCACCTAAAAAAAATGGATTCAGCACCCTCAAAAACCCCCCATCCCCTTTCTTTCCCCCAATAACCCTCATTGTAGGGGTGGTTTTTGGGGGGGGGGTCAAAGAGTTAGAGCACAGTTAGAACAGAGTTAGAACGCAGTTAGAGCACCTTGCTCTAACTAGTTATCGCGCTAGTTATCGCGCGATAACTCAGTTATCGCGTAGTTATCGCGTGTAGTTATCGCGCACCCCTCCTCCCTCCCTCCCTAGGACAAACAACACAAAACACTTGGCACAAAGCATGTGTGGTCGTTTTTCATACAAAGTCATCAATGTCTGAGGCCTTGGCTGCCTCCAGTCCCAAAAGCCCTTGCTCCAGGGCGTTCATGGACATGCAATGGTGCATGTGGCGGAGGGACACACTTGGCCTCACCAAGGACCAACCCTTAAAACAATTTTTGAGCCTCCTTTTGTAAGGCCCATGCCGATACTCCGTTGGGATGGAGGAAAACTGAAAAATGTTCCTCCATTTCTCGGCAAAAAAGGTGGAATGTGCCAAGCACCAATGGATCCACCTGGTGGGGGACCAACCTGAGTCTCCCCACGCTTTTGAAAATTTTGTGGTCAACGCACGGTGGCGTTCCACTTGGGTTAGAGTGTACAACTCCCTCACCCTCCAAAGCTCATACAAACCCTCAATGCATTTCACCATGACATGCACAAAAACCCATAACATAGGTCCCCCAGGGGTCCTCACTGTGGGGACATGCTCTTTGAGGCAATCCACAAATTGCCTTTGGAAGGGGGGGGAGGTTAGGAAAACTTTGGTGCTTGTTAGATCGAAATCTTTTTCTGTGGCCCTTGAGGCCGAAGGGAGGCGTTCCCTCAGAGGGATGCCTGAGGTCTCATCCTTGAGGGCTTGTTTGAAGGCCTGCAAAGCTACAAGAGCTTGGGCCTTACCAGGGGTACCAGGGGGGAGGGCCTGAAGGGTGGTCTCAATGCGCTTTGCAATGCCGTTTAGGATGCGGCATGCTGCATGTTGGTAGTCCCCCGGCCGCCTATCAGGGGTCACACTTCTCAAGAATGCCCCCCATCTTGAGGTGGACTCCACCCCCCTTTGCTCAACAATCCCATTGGGGTCTTTGCACAACCAACACTTAGACCCAGCCCCCCCCATTGCTTGCATCCCCTTCCCATCCCCTGTCAAAATGACAGTGCAAGTCAAAAATTGGTTTTGAAAGAGGACAACGTCCTCTTCCACATCCCTCACCTCTTGGTTGAGGTTGGCGGAGATGTCCAGGCTTCTCAAAAAAGCCTGTTCGTCCCCGCCATCCATGCAAAACCATGAGGCCCATAGCTTCACCTTCGAAGCATATTTTGCCCCCCCCCCCATATATTAACCCATACATCCGCACGGGTACAGGATGCCTTCCACAAGGAAGTCGCATCAACTGAAATAACAACAATGGCAATGCCACTAGGTGTTTTTTTTTGAGAAAACACTACATTTTAGCTTCAATATGACGCATTAGAGGGGGCAAAAGTCAAGTTTCATTTTCAGTCCCCATGATTTAATGAAGGTCCCATCCCAAACGGACCCATCAGGCCCAAACGGCGCCCAACAAAAATCCGGGAATTCCGTCCCCGGCCCTTTGGGCCTGAATTCGAGGAATTCGCACGAATTTCGTACGAATTTCGTACGAATTTGTAGGAAATTCGTACGAAATTCGTGCGAATTCGGCAGATTCGTACGAAATTCGTGCGAATGTGGCGCGCGCTTTCTGCAAATTTCACCAGAATCTCCAGATTCGTACGAATTTCGTACGAATTTCCGAAATTTCCAAATCTCAGCAAAAAATCACCCAAATTCACGTGAAATTCACGCAAATTCACGCATGCGTGAATTTGGTCAATTCACGTTGCGTTCACGGTGATTGAGCCCAACATTATCAAGCTACCAACAAGGTTAAACATCAAATTTCAAGACATTTCTAAGGACAACGTTTTGGCGAAGATGGCACAAGAAACACAAACGATGGCGCCAAGTTACAAGCAAAACAAAGCAAAAATTGGTGAAATTCACGGTACCGTGAATCTCGGATTCAAACGGCCGGTTCACGAAGGGTACACGATAACCCCCCGCGATAACTAGTTAGAGCACCCAGTTATCGCGCGATAACCCCCGCGATAACTAGTTAGAGCAGGGGTTATCGCGCACTAACTGGAGGGGTTAGAGCAAGCGTTGGGCACCCTAAAACCTTCACAAACGTTGATTTTGCACCCAGGAAACCTTGGAGATGTCAACAATGTGCAGGCACGGGGTATATGGCACCACAATCACAAATTCAAATCAGTCAAATGGACATGTTTCGGGCTAGTTGCCCCTCCTCAGAGTACACAATGACAAACCATGGTGGGCATCCCACCAAAGCAGAAAAAAAAGAAATAGTGAACAATAATCGAATCACAAATTACACTAGCTGGAGGGGTTAGAGGAAGCATTGGGCACCCTAAAACCCATGGACACCAGCTGCTGCCCCCACAGAGGCGTGCAGTGCAGAACCCCCCCCGCACTATAAAAAATCACGCTCCATCGCTCGCCCTCCCATGGCAATGGAGCGTGTAGTGCCCTTGTGTTGAACAACACCGGGGCTTGGGGGGTGGCGGTGCATGCCCAACCCTCCACCGCCCTACCCTTGCACACACGGGTGTGCCGCCTTTTTTCCCTCATGGAGGGATTCAGCAGGCCACCACTCTCCACCCAAAACTCACCCCCCGTGAAAGACCCCACACACACAATAAGCGCCATGGGCGCCCCATCCCGCAAATGGGAGTGGAGGCCCATGGTGTCCGTCCCTTGGGGGCGAACAACTTGGATGCTACACCATGTGAACCATGGTGGAGCATTGGAGGTGCAATACCCATTGAGGTCTGCAACCAAGGGGGTGAGGGCAGGCCTGAGGGTAGCAGCGGCCATGTGGGTCGCCCTAAAATTAGAGGGGTTGGGGTTTCCACTTCCCACGAGGCCGAAGTGGCACATGTCCACTAGGGCCCCATATCGCTCCTCCCCACGAAAAATGCCCTTGGGCAACCCCCTTAGGAAACCCACTAGTCATTGACTCCCACTCCTACTTCCGCTACCCTGACTCTGCACCCCTTGCGGCGCCAGCCCCTGCTGGGCGGTGAAGGTGGCACTGAGGGTGGAGGTGAGGCTGCGCACCTGCGCCTAAGCCACCCCCAAGCGCTGCTCGAGGTCTTCCCCCCTCCTCCGCTGCCCCTCCACCTCCACCCTCAGCTGGGCCGCCTCCACCTCCTCCTTCCGCCTCCCCTCCTGGGCCTCCCTCAGGGCCTCCCTCATCGCCTCCACCTCCTCCCCCCTCTTGGCGGCCAGGTTGAGGGCCTGGTCCAGGGCACGCTGGGTGTTGCCCTGGACCTTTTCGGCCTTCGCCAAGGCCGACTTGTGGTCGGCCGACCGACCCTTGGCCAGTGCGGCCTCGACCCCCGTGGCGGCCGCCTGCTCCACCAAAACTTGGCAAGCGTCCGTCACGTGGGTGGCCACACTGGCCCCCAAGGCCTCCACGTCCAGGGCCTCATGGGGGGGCTGGGCCGCCGCCACCTTTGCCACCTTCGATGGCTTGGGGGAGGGCTTGGGGGCGGGGGTTTGGCCCTTACCCCTAAGGGGGGGGGGGCATCCGGCTCAACCACCACCACGTCAGGTCCCCGCTTTGTCTGGCCTTTGCTCGGCCTTCCCCCCTTGGGTGCATACTGCCGAACCCAATCGGCAGTGGCGTCCACCACAGAAGTGTACCCTTCGTGAACCGGCCGTTTGAATCCGAGATTCACGGTACCGTGAATTTCACCTATTTTTGCTGTTTTTTGCTCGTAAGTTGGTGCCATTGTGTGCTTTTGTCGTGCTATCTTCGCCCAAAGTAAGATCCAACAAATGTGTGCAATTTAGAGGTTTGAAGTAGTCGCATGGTTCAACACATTTGGTGAGATTCGCGTGAATGTGAAATTCACGCACCCAAATTCACGCATAAATTCACGCTAGATTCACAGATCCACGAGAATGTGAAATTCGCACGAAATTCGTACGAATTCGTACGAATTTCTTACGAATTTCGTGCAAATTTCGTGCGAATTCGTATGAATTGGCCCCAATTTTGTTTTGTCACTGCTATTTGTTGCACACATTGGATATTGAACAATTTGTTTTGTAGATCCCTAGATACACGCTAGCACGCACAATGTCGTTCTAGCCTAAAACGACATCGCGAGGGCATTCTACCCCACAACATCTAGCTAGAACGTAGACTAGAACAGGAATCATTCTAGCCTAGATGTATTCTACACTAGAACACAAATAACAAATCAAAACAATACACATTACATTTCTTAATCTTTGTTGCATTGCTCACAAATTTGTTGGGAAGGGCATAGGTTATAGGTGATAGTGGATGCAGTGGTGGGGGGGTCCGTTGGGGTCAACCCATTGTTGCATTGCTCACACAGTTGTTGAAAAGGGCAAAGGTTATAGTTGCTAGTAGATGCATGAGGGTGGGGTGGGGGGGTCCATTGGGTCAAACCATAGGAGCGTAATCAACCACGTCTAGGGTTGGGAGGGGGGGGGGGGGGCAAGGAGACCCCCCACTTACAGCCCCTGAGTGTCTGGGTGTGGGGTTATGAGGGTGTCTTGCTTGTTGCAGTGCGGTTAAGGTTAGGGAGGGTATCCTTTTTCTCTTCACAGGTTTTGTGTATCCCCATGGCTCTCATGTGCTAGTTGCTCATGCTTTGGCAGCAAATAATCAAGTCAGTGCCGACTTTACAGTATGCTCCCGTGTCTACTCGGAACTGTGTACTGTGCAGGGGAATCTGACTGTTTAATTGAAACACAGCTTTGCGATGGGACCTGCTGGCTGGTTCCGCGAGGTGACTTCTGCCCAGTGCTCTGATTGTCAATGCAAAGAGATTTAGCCAAGCGCGGATAAACGGCGGGAGTAACTATGACTCTCTTAAGGTAGCCAAATGCCTCGCCGACTGATTATTGATGCGCATGAATGGATCAACGAGATTCCTGCTGTCCCTAGATGCTGGCTGGTGAACCAACCGCCAAGGGAACGGGCTTGGGTGTTCCAGCGGGGAAAGAAGACCCTGTTGAGTTTGACTCTAGTCTGACAGAGTACAGCAGCATGGAGGGTGTAGCACAGGTGGGAAGTGCGCGCCAACTCATGGCATTGATCATGGCCTTCGCGGCCATCTCGACTGTCGGCTCTTCCTTCTGGATGAGGCTCCGCGCTGCTACGCGCAAGCTTGCAATGAAATACCACTACCTCCACAGCCGCTTTACTAATCGGATGATTCGGGTACGGGTGTGTATGTGTGTGTGTGTGTGTGTGTGTGTGTGTGTGTCTGTGTGTGTGTGTGTGTCTGTGTGTGTGTGTGCCGGGGGGCAGGTGTAGGGAAATGTGTGTGCTTGGTTCTTTGGTCACCTCACGCCGTGTGTGTGTGTGTGTGTGTGTGTGTGTGTGTGTGTGTCTGCGCGCGCGCGTGTGTGTGTGTGTGTGTGTCTGTGCGGTGTGTGTGTGTGTGTATGTGTGTGTGTGTGTGCCGGGGGGGCAGGTATAGGGAAATGTGTGTGGGTGTGGGGACTTCGGTACATGCATAGGTGGTGTTGGTGTGGCTCTTCGTGCAGTGTCCTGCAAAAATGGTACGAAATTCGTACGAAGTTCGTACGAAATTCGTGCGAATTTCGTACGAATTTCGTACGAATTTCTTACGAAAAGTGCCTCACAGATAGGTACTGTGAATGTGGTTGTTACGAAATTCGTACGAATTTCGTACGAACTTCGTACGAATTTCGCACGAAGTTCAAACAATTTGCATGAACTTGTGTCATTTTTGTGTGTGTGTGGGTGTGCCTGGTCAGAGGGGTTGTTGTTTGTGTGGGCGTGGGTGCATGGTGTGTGCGTGCCTGGGTAATATGTGCATGCATTGGTGGTTCTTGGGTTCTTGGGTGGTTTTGTTGAATCATGTGGGACGATAGTTTTGTGCTGTTTGTAGTTTGTGACTGTCTGTCGTTTGTGTTTGTTGCTGCCGATTGTCATGATGTGTGTGTAATGCCTGCTTTTCGGATGTGTTGGTATCGCTGTTTTGCTTGCTGCTTGTTGTGCTTCGTGTGTCTGCTGCTTCTCACTGGTGACTGTTGCTGATGACCTGACTGTGTTGTTCTTCTGTGTTGTTGTTGTGTTGCTGTGCTGTGTGCTATGGGTGGGTGTGGATGGTTGGATGGGTGGCTGCCTGTTGTTGAATCATGTGGGACAATACTTTTGTGCTGTTTGTAGTTTGTGACTGTTTGCCGTTTGTGTTCGTTGCTGCTGATTGTCATGATGTGTGTGTAATGCCTGCTTTTCGGCTGTGTTGGTATCGCTGTTTTGCTTGCTGCTTGTTGTGCTTCGTGTGTCTGCTGCTTCTCACTTGTGACTGTTGCTGATGACCTGACTGTGTTGTTCTTCTGTGTTGTTGTTGTGTTGCTGTGTTGTGTGCTATGGGCTGATTGTGTTGTTCTTCTGTGTTGTTGTGGTGTTGCTGTGCTGTGTGCTATGGGTGGGTGTGGATGGTTGGATGGGTGGCTGCCTGTTGTTGAATCATGTGGGACGATACTTTTGTGCTGTTTGTGGTTTGTGACTGTCTGTCGTTTGTGTTTGTTGCTGCTGATTGTCATGATGTGTGTGTAATGCCTGCTTTTCGGCTGTGTTGGTATCGCTGTTTTGCTTGCTGCTTGTTGTGCTTTGTGTGTCTGCTGCTCCTCATTGGTGACTGTTGCTGATGACCTGACTGTGTTGTTCTTCTGCGTCGTTGTTGTGTTGCTGTGTTGTGTGCTATGGGCTGAATGTGTTGTTCTTCTGTGTTGTTGTGGTGTTGCTGTGCTGTGTGCTATGGGCTGAATGTGTTGTTCTTCTGTGTTGTTGTGGTGTTGCTGTGGTGTGTGCTATGGGCTGAGTGTGTTTGTTCTGGAGAAGTTGATACAAATTCATGCAAATTGTTCGAAATTCGTACGAAATTCGTACGAAGTTCGTACGAATTTTGTACGAAATTCGTAACAACCACATTCACGGTACGTATTCACGGTACTTTGGGGGCGAATTTCGTACGAAATTGGTACGAAATTCGTACGAATTTCGCACGAATTTCGTACGAATTTCGTGCGAACTTCGTACGAATTTCGTACCATTTTTGCAGGACACTGCACGAAGAGCCACACCAACACCACCTATGCATGCAACAAAGTCCCCACACCCACACACATTTCCCTGTACCTGCCCCCCCGGCACACACACACCCACAAACACACGCACGCACACACACACACACACACACACACACACACACACACACCCATGCACAAAACACACACATACCCTCGATGAAAGCAAACAGCCCCCCACTCGACCCACACCCACACACTGCCCGCCCACACACCCTCATACGTACCTGGACAGTGGATGTGTCACGGTTAGATGTTTAGGGGGGGGGGTTTTGTGTGTGTGTGTGTGTGTGTCTGCCTGTGTGTGTGGATGGGTTTCTGTGGATGGATATGTGTGTGTTTTTCTGTGGGTGTGTGGTTGTGTGTGTTTGTGTGTGCGCGTGTGTTGGTGTGAGGTGCGGGAAGGGTGTGTGTGTATGCGTGTGTATGGCTTGTGCGTATATGTGCATGGTTTGGTGTTCCTCACATCCTCACCCCCCCCCCCCCCACACACACAGGCGCACGCCGACACCCAGAAACAAACAGACAATCGTACATGTACCCCCCCCCCCACACCCACACCCACATGCCATTAGTGGAATGAAGCCGCCCTGCCACCCCACCCACACCCACACCCACAAACTGCCCAGCCACACATACGCACACACACCTGCATAGTGGATGTGTCCTGGTTAGGTATGTGGGGCGGGATCATTGTGGGTGTGTCTATGTGTGTGTGTGTGTGTGTGTGTGTGTGTGTGTGGATTGGTTTGTGCGCGTGGGTGCGTGTTTGTGTGTGGGTGTGTATCCATGGGTCCGTGGTTGTGTGTGTGGGTGTGTGGGTGTTGGTGTGAGGTTTGGGACGGGTTTGTGTGCGTATGTGGTCGGGTGGCCCCCACATCCTCACACACACCAACACACAGACGCATGCCCGCACGTAGACACAAACAGGAAGTCATGCATCCACCCACATGCAAACCCAACCATACACCCATACACAAACCCACACAAATCCACACACCCCACACAAAGGCACACCCACACACATGTGCACATGTTGCATGTAGCCAAGGTGCCTGCAGGGGTGCATTGGGGGGGGGGTACCCCGGGTGTTAGGACAAATGAGGGGGTGCACAAGGGTGAAATTTGTATGAATTCACGTGAAATTCGTACGAAATTCGTGCGAATTTCGTACGAATTCACGTGAATTCACGCCTGTGAATCGGCTACAGGCTTGCCGGGTTTCGGCACCTCTCGTTTTGGCCACGGTTCGGACATGATGGATGCTTTTGGGGCGGGACTTTCATTGGATGATGCGCAATGAAGCCGGGGGAAGAATTTTGGTCCCTCAAATCCCTCGGAAGGATCCAAAAATATGGCATTTTCCCCCAAAAACCTCAAAATTTGGGTAAATTCACGTGAAATTCACGCAATTATTCAAACGGCCACTTAACCCCCGTTCACGAAGGGTACAAGGGGGGGGGGGTCATACCCACCAACCTGGTGGATGTCCCCCCCCCTGTGCAGCTTCTGCCACACTTCCCTCCCCGTATACTCCCACCCCCAAAAAAAAACACACCCTCAAAAGGAAATAAGATTTTCTTTGGGGGGGGTCGCTCATCCCAAACAAACACAAAAAAGCTGCAACCGTTTCCCCCTCTGCGGCTTGCGGCCACTTGGCCGTTTCCCCCCCAACCCACACATAGGAGGGGAGGGTGAGGTTGGTCTTCCTCTTCACCCCCCCCTCCTTCTCGGTGATGGTGACCTGCCGGTACCATCCCGTCCCCCCCAATCCTGCAGGCCTCATCCCCAGGCTCCCCCCACCGCCACGACGCCCCCTCCGGCAGCCTCTTCTCCCCCTCCAGCTCCAGCCGGGCCGCCACCGGCTGGCGGGCCGTGCCCCTGCTGCTTCTGCTGCTCCGCCTGCTGCCTCGGCTGCCTGGGCGTCGTCCTTCACGAAGATACGGGGCAGCTGCAAGATGGTAGCCTGAAAAAAACAAAAGAAACAAAAAAAAAACACGCAATAACCCGCGCGATAACCCCCGCGATAACTAGGTTATCGCGCGATAACCCCCGCGATAACCCCCCGCGATCACCCCGCGATAACTAGTTAGAACGCGATAACCTAGCGCGATGACTAGTTAGAGCACCTAGTTAGAACGCGATAACCTAGCGCGATAACTAGTTAGAGCAGGGGTTAGAGCACGGTGTTGTGGGAAGTTTTCACACCTGGTGAGATGGACACATGCCTTGGCCTCCTTCTTGGCGTGGTCCAGCACCAGGCCCAGCCTCCGCAGCCACACGAAGTCCGTGACGGCCGCATACTCCCCCACCTGCCGCCACTCCACCACCTGGGCCACCCCCTCCACCTCAGGGGGCCACCCTTGCCACTCCCCCGTACAACCCCCTCCTCACCACCAAAATGGTGCCCGCCGGCACCTTAATCCCAACATGCCCTTGCAGGGCAGGCCAGGGCAGTGCCTCCCCATGGCACACCTTGGCCAAGGGGCACTGATCGGGGTGGCCTGCGACCGCCCCCGCCTCCTCATTAGTGAGGGGGGAAATCACCTCCCTCCCAATCCCCCACCCCGACAACAAAAAATGCCCGGTGGTTGTTCCCAGCGGGAGCAAGCACTGAGCAGATTGCTCAATGCTGACCCCATTGGGGTCCACCACCTCCTCCTCCTCCTCCCCCCCCTCCACCTCCTCCCCCTCCTGGCATGGCACACAAAGGCCATCTTTGTGGGCGGTGCACAAAATCAGCCGATTGCATCCGTAGCAATTGGCTACCACCTTCCCCTTACACCTAACCGCCCCATCACACTGGATTGTCTTGGCCACCCGGCCACCAGGTGCCCCCAGCTGGGGCCTTTTAATGGACTGCGTCACGTGCAGGTTGGGGAATCGAAGATTCCCCCCCTTGGTAAGCTCAATGGCAAAAAATGCCATGAGGCGGGGGTCCCTTACCCCCGTGGGGGAGGCCTTGGGAATCCCCGACCCCCTGTGGACATCAAGGGCATTGAAAAAAAAGGCAGTGCCCCTCTTGAATGGCACAGCCCTCTCCACCCAAGGGTCAGGGAACCCCGAACTCCTGGAGGGCACAAAAAGAAAATGTGACCCATCCTCCTCCTCATGATTATGGGTTAGCATAATAAGGCAATTGACAATCAATGTGCCTTCAGGATTCAGACCTAACCCTAACCCTAACCTTCAGAATGGTGTAGGGAGGGGCGTCGCGATGGAGGTGCTGGGGGGTGTGGTCATAGCTCAAAACTTCGGCCATGTCAAGGATGGTGCAGCTCCATCCGACCCCCCCCACCACAGTCTTCTTGGCGGTCTCAAGCACATGGGATGCAGCGTTCTAGGGCGTGGTGCGGAACCCCCCCAATTTTGGGTGTTGTTGATATGGTTGGAACCCGGAATTTCACATGTTACATGGGTGCACTATGATGCAACAATGTGCCTTCCATGTTTCGTTTGCTCGATATTGCCCGTTTTGCACTTTTTGCGATTTGATCTTTGTGTGCTCTAACTAGTTATCGCGGGGTTAGAACAGGGTTAGAGCACTAGTTATCGCGTGGGTTATCGCGCGATAACCTAGTTATCGCGGGGGTTATCGCGGGGGTTAGGGCGCGATAACCTAGTTATCGCGTGGGTTATCGCGTGGGTTATCGCGCTTCATTTTATGTTTCCCCTTTTCGCTGTAGCTCTCAAAGCCTTCGTATTCTTTGATAATGGCCCTTGCTGCTGCCCATGCTTGGTGCGAGCACCATCAAAAGCTCCTTGGGGTCCGTCGCCTTGGCGGTCCTGAGGGGTTTACGATGGGTGATGCCAATGTGAGGCGCCCTGTGGCGACCCGCTTTGAACATGGTGTGGACTTTGGACTCCTTGTCCATAAGTCCCCCTTCATGGCGGACAAGCAAGACCCCCTGGTTCTCAGCAACTACATCTTCGTGTTGCTAGAGGTAAATCCAGGGGTTGCTGGATTTTTGATCCAGCTTCATACCGAGGATGTGGACGCGGTGGTGGAGTCCGTCACCGCTCATGCCGAGAAGGGTGCGGGGACGAAGACGACCCTCTATGTGGGTCAGGAGGAGGAGGAGGAGGAAGTGGAGGAGGAGGAGGAGGGTGCGGGGGGGGTGGGGGCTGGGGGGAGGAAGGAGAAGCCCCACAACCCCCTCATGATTAGTGTCCAGAAGGTAAGGATCCGACCTGGTAAGGGGAAGGGGAAGTCGGATGGTTGGTTCCCCCAACCCCTCACCCAAACCCGCCGGGTATGCACTGACGACCCCGAAAACAAGCTCCCCATGCACTCCCTTTGCCCCACAAGGGAGTGGGAGCGTGAGTGGTATGGGGTCACCACTCCCAACATTGTTTCAGGGCAGGGGGTGATTCTTTTTCCATTTGGGGCAACACCCCCCCTTATTGGGGAGGCGGAGGAGGTGGTTGCCGCCGAGCCCTTGGGGGCCTTTAATAGGGACCCCAATGACCTTGTGCTCACGGTGGGGGGAAAGCTGGTGGTCAACCACCTCCTGGAGCACGATTTTTTGAGTGACATTCAGCTGCAAAGTCTTTTGGATGATTTGGATAGGGTGCCTCTCTCAGAGAAGGCACCCATTTTCAATGAGAACCCCCCCATTGTCCGCAGGCCCCAAGCTTCTGGGACCCGCCGCACATTGTATGGCAACTATGGGGGTGCCAACAACCACAAGCACAACCCCCACAAGCTCCATGATCTGCCAGTCCTCAAAAGGGTGGCAGATCCTGTGCTTGAGACCGCAAAGAATACTGTGGTGGGGGGGGTCGGATGGAGCTGCACCATCCTTGACATGGCCGAAATTTCGAGCTATGACCACACCCCCCAGCACCTCCATCGCGACGCCCCCCCCTACACCATTCCTGAAGGCACATTGATTGTCAATTGCCTTATTATGCTAACCCATAATCATGAGGAGGAGGATGGGTCACATTTTCTTTTTGTGCCCTCCAGGAGTTCGGGGTTCCCTGACCCTTGGGTGGAGAGGGCTGTGCCATTCAAGAGGGGCACTGCCTTTTTTTTAAATGCCCTTGATGTCCACAGGGGGTCGGGGATTCCCAAGGCCTCCCCCACGGGGGTAAGGGACCCCCGCCTCATGGCATTTTTTGCCATTGAGCTTACCAAGGGGGGGAATCTTCGATTCCCCAACCTGCACGTGACGCAGTCCATTAAAAGGCCCCAGCTGGGGGCACCTGGTGGCCGGGTGGCCAAGACAGTCCAGTGTGATGGGGCGGTTAGGTGTAGGGGGAAGGTGGTAGCGAAGGCCGAAAAGGCCCAGGGCAACACCCAGCGTGCCCTGGACCAGGCCCTCAACCTGGCCGCCAAGAGGGGAGAGGAGGTGGAGGCGATGAGGGAGGCCCTGAGGGAGGCCCAGGAGGGGAGGCGGAAGGCGGAGGTGGAGGCGGCCCAGCTTAGGATGGAGGTGGAGGGGCAGCGGAGGAGGGGGGCTGACCTTGGGCAGCGCTTGGGGGTGGCTGAGGCGCAGGTGCGCAGCCTCACCTCCACCCTCTGTGCCTCCTGCGGGGTGCAGAGTCAGCGTAGCGGAAGTAGGAGTGGGAGCCAATGACTAGTGGATTTGCTCAAGGGGTTGCCCAAGGGCATTTTTCGTGGGGAGGAGCGATATGGGGCCCAAGTGGACATGTGCCACTTCGGCCTCGTGGGAAGTGGAAACCCCAACCCCTCTAATTTTAGGGCGACCCACATGGCCGCTGCTACCCTCAGGCCTGCCCTCACCCCCTTGGTTGCAGACCTCAATGGGTATTGCACCTCCAATGCTCCACCATGGTTCACATGGTGTAGCATCCAAATTGTTCGCCCCCAAGGGACGGACACCATGGGCCTCCACTCCCATTTGCGGGATGGGGCGCCCATGGCGCTTATTGTGTGTGTGGGGTCTTTCACGGGGGGTGAGTTTTGGGTGGAGAGTGGTGGCCTGTGGGATGCAGCGTTCTAGGGCGTGGTGCGGAACCCCCCCCAATTTTGGGTGTTGTTAATATGGTTGGAACCCGGAATTTCACATGTTACATGGGTGCACTATGATGCAACAATGTGCCTTGCATGTTTCGTTTGCTCGGTATTGCCCGTTTTGCACTTTTTGCGATTTGATCTTTGTGTGCTCTAACTAGTTATCGCGGGGTTAGAACGGGGTTAGAGCACTAGTTATCGCGTGGGTTATCGCGCGATAACCTAGTTATCGCGTGGGCATGCTGAATCCCTCCATGAGGGAAAAAAAGCGGCACACCCGTGTGTGCAAGCGTAGGGCGGTGGAGGGTTGGGCATGCACCGCCACCCCCCAAGCCCCGGTGTTGTTCAACACCAGGGCACTACACGCTCCATTGCCATGGGAGGGCGAGCGGCGGAGCGTGATTTTTTATAGTGCGGGGGGGGTTCTGCACTGCACGCCTGTGTGGCGGCAGCAGCTGGTGTCCATGGGTTTTAGGGTGCCCAATGCTTCCTCTAACCCCTCCAGCTAGTGTAATTTGTGATTCGATTATTGTTCACTATTTCTATTTTTTCTGCTTTGGTGGGATGCCCACCATGGTTTGTCATTGTGTACTCTGAGGAGGGGCAACTAGCCCCAAACATGTCCATTTGACTGATTTGAATTTGGTGATTGTGGTGCCATATACCCCGTGCCTGCACATTGTTGACATCTCCAAGGTTTCCTGGGTGCAAAATCAACGTTTGTGAAGGTTTTAGGGTGCCCAACGCTTGCTCTAACCCCACCAGTTAGTGCGCACTAACCCCTGCTCTAACTAGTTATCGCGGGGGTTATCGCGCTCTAACTGGGTGCTCTAACTAGTTATCGCGGGGGGTTATCGCGCTCTAACTAGTTATCGCGGGGGGTTATCGCGGGGGGTTATCGCGCGATAACCTAGTTATCGCGGGGGTTATCGCGTGTGTTATCGCGTGTGTTTTTTTAAATTGGGCCCTTGCTTCAAAACCCTCCCTCATTTCGTGTCCAGGTCCTCTTATTCTTCATGGATAGTGCTGTCAATGAGGCCCTGCGGGCTCTCAACACAGCTAACCTCCGGCGGTACACCGATCTGCAGTGCCCCAAGGCCCGGCGGCGGCGTTTGAAGGCGGTTCAGCGGCTGGTGCGAGTTCTATTGGGCGACCCAAACGTTGTGTGTGGCACAAACACCAAAGGCGAAGTTTGTTTAAGTGGTGGGGCGTGCACTGCCCTGTTTGGCCCACTTGGCGGCCATCTTGCATTAACAGCTCAGGAGCATGAGGCCCTGAGCATGCTACGCATGGCATGCAGCATGCATCTCTCCCAACGGGCCCTTTTGCGAATGCCCCGCCGTTGCACACAACGGGACCTAAGGGCCGTTCGGCAACGGATCATGCCCTACTTTCCCCAAACAACCATTGTAAAGTCTACCACAGGCCGCAATAGGGCAGCTGCCCATGTGCCTTTGCAATCAATTGTGCAAAATGCAATATCTATGGCCCGAGTTATCGGGAAACCCCCCCCTAGTGGCGTTGCCATTGTTGTTATGTCAGTTGATGCGACTTCCTTGTGGAAGGCATCCTCTACCCGTGCGGATGTATGGGTTAACGTATGGGGGGGGGGCAAAATATGCTTCGAAGGTGAAGCTATGGGCCTCATGGTTTTGCATGGATGGCGGGGATGAACAGGCTTTTTTGAGAAGCCTGGACATCTCCGCCAACCTCAACCAAGAGGTGAGGGATGTGGAAGAGGACGTTGTCCTCTTTCAAAACCAATTTTTGACTTGCACTGTCATTTTGACAGGGGATGGGAAGGGGATGCAAGCAATGGGGGGGGCTGGGTCTAAGTGTTGGTTGTGCAAAGACCCCAATGGGATTGTTGAGCAA
Source organism: Eutreptiella sp. 'Long Island Sound 2002' (assembly GCA_964036045.1). NCBI lineage: Eukaryota > Euglenozoa > Euglenophyceae > Eutreptiales > Eutreptiaceae > Eutreptiella > Eutreptiella sp. 'Long Island Sound 2002'. Next base: position 6,603,365 of record OZ038404.1, on the reverse strand, counting down.
AGGGGGGTGGAGTCCACCTCAAGATGGGGGGCATTCTTGAGAAGTGTGACCCCTGATAGGCGGCCGGGGGACTACCAACATGCAGCATGCCGCATCCTAAACGGCATTGCAAAGCGCATTGAGACCACCCTTCAGGCCCTCCCCCCTGGTACCCCTGGTAAGGCCCAAGCTCTTGTAGCTTTGCAGGCCTTCAAACAAGCCCTCAAGGATGAGACCTCAGGCATCCCTCTGAGGGAACGCCTCCCTTCGGCCTCAAGGGCCACAGAAAAAGATTTCGATCTAACAAGCACCAAAGTTTTCCTAACCTCCCCCCCCTTCCAAAGGCAATTTGTGGATTGCCTCAAAGAGCATGTCCCCACAGTGAGGACCCCTGGGGGACCTATGTTATGGGTTGTTGTGCATGTCATGGTGAAATGCATTGAGGGTTTGTATGAGCTTTGGAGGGTGAGGGAGTTGTACACTCTAACCCAAGTGGAACGCCACCGTGCGTTGACCACAAAATTTTCAAAAGCGTGGGGAGACTCAGGTTGGTCCCCCACCAGGTGGATCCATTGGTGCTTGGCACATTCCACCTTTTTTGCCGAGAAATGGAGGAACATTTTTCAGTTTTCCTCCATCCCAACGGAGTATCGGCATGGGCCTTACAAAAGGAGGCTCAAAAATTGTTTTAAGGGTTGGTCCTTGGTGAGGCCAAGTGTGTCCCTCCGCCACATGCACCATTGCATGTCCATGAACGCCCTGGAGCAAGGGCTTTTGGGACTGGAGGCAGCCAAGGCCTCAGACATTGATGACTTTGTATCAAAAACGACCACAGATGCTTTGTGCCAAGTGTTTTGTGTTGTTTGTCCTAGGGAGGGAGGGAGGAGGGGTGCGCGATAACTACACGCGATAACTACGCGATAACTGAGTTATCGCGCGATAACTAGCGCGATAACTAGTTAGAGCAAGGTGCTCTAACTGCGTTCTAACTCTGTTCTAACTGTGCTCTAACTCTTTGACCCCCCCCCCAAAAACCACCCCTACAATGAGGGTTATGCGGGGAAAGAAAGGGGATGGGGGGTTTTTGAGGGTGCTGAATCCATTTTTTTAGGTGGTTTGCCCCAAAATTGAGGGTAGGTGGGTGTTCCAGAAATTGCGTTCTAACTAGGGGTTCCGCACCACGCCCTAGAACGCTGCATCCCACACGATCTCCCACCCTTTTGAGGACTGGCAGATCATGGAGCTTGTGGGGGTTGTGCTTGTGGTGGTCGGCACCCCCATACATTGCCATACAATGTGCGGCGGGTCCCAGAAGCTTGGGGACTGCCGACAATGGGGGGGTTCTCATTGAAAATGGGTGCCTTCTCTGAGAGAGGCACCCTATCCAAATCTTCCAAAAGACTTTGCAGCCGGATGTCACTCAAAAAATCGTGCTCCAGGAGGTGGTTGACCACCAGCTTTCCCCCCACCGTGAGCACAAGGTCATTGGGGTCCCTATTAAAGGCCCCCAAGGGCTCGGCGGCAACCACCTCCTCCGCCTCCCCAATAAGGGGGGGTGTTGCCCCATATGGAAAAAGAATCACCCCCTGCCCTGAAATAATGTTGGGAGTGGTGACCCCATACCACTCACGCTCCCATTCCCTTGTGGGGCAAAGGGAGTGCACGGGGAGCTTGTTTTCGGGGTCGTCAGTGCATACCCGGCGGGTGTTGTGGGTGAGGGGTTGGGGGAACCAACCATCCGACTTCCCCTTCCCCTTACCAGGTCCCTTACCTTCTGGACACTAATCATAAGGGGGTTGTGGGGCTTCTCCTTCCTCCCCCCAGCCCCCACCCCCCCCGCACCCTCCTCCTCCTCCTCCACTTCCTCCTCCTCCTCCTCCTGACCCACATAGAGGGTCGTCTTCGTCCCCGCACCCTTCTCGGCATGAGCGGTGACGGACTCCACCACCGCGTCCACATCCTCGGTATGAAGCTGGATCAAAAATCCAGCAACCCCTGGATTTACCTCTAGCAACTCGAAGATGTAGTTGCTGAGAACCAGGGGGTCTTGCTTGTCCGCCATGAAGGGGGACTTATGGACAAGGAGTCCAAAGTCCACACCATGTTCAAAGCGGGTCGCCACAGGGCGCCTCACATTGGCATCACCCATCGTAAACCCCTCAGGTCCGCCAAGGCGACGGACCCCAAGGAGCTTTTGATGGTGCTCGCACCAAGCGTGGGCAGCAACAAGGGCCATTATCAAAGAATACGAAGGCTTTGAGAGCTACATGCGAAAAGGGGTAACATAAAATGAAGCGCGATAACCCACGCGATAACCCACGCGATAACTAGGTTATCGCGCGATAACCCACGCGATAACTAGTGCTCTAACCCCGTTCTAACCCCGTTCTAACTAGTTGGAGCACACAAAGATCAAATCGCAAAAAGTGCAAAACGGGCAATATCGAGCAAACGAAACATGCAAGGCACATTGTTGCATCATAGTGCACCCATGTAACATGTGAAATTCCGGGTTCCAACCATATTAACAACACCCAAAATTGGGGGGGTTCCGCACCACGCCCTAGAACGCTGCATCCCATACTTCCACCTCGAAAGCTGCGCTTGGAAATTTCACATTTCAGGGCTTTGTGGCGCCCCTCTCCCTTGAAGGCGGCAAAAATGCCAATGTGCCCCCACCTGCGGGCCCATCCCAACAGGTGGTCAATCCACAGATGGGCCCACAGGGTGACGTTCATTTCACAGGCCTTATGGGCCTCCCCCATGTTTTTCAATTCTGTTCGCAGAATTTTCATGTCGGGCAACTGCAATGGTCCCGATTTCCAGACGACATCGCTTGTTGGCAACAGGGATTTTCCCCATTGCCGGAAGGCGTCCGTCCAGGACACCTGGACCCCCCCCATGTCAACGACATGCTGCAGGAGGCCCTCCCCCTCCAGATGGTCACACATGGTGTCCCATCCCTCACTCTTCACCCACTCTGCAGCCGCCGTCTGCTCGATTTTCAGGGGCACCTTCTTCTTATCCTTCCTCTCGTCTTCCAACGCCACACCGGTGGCGGTCCGTGCCTGGATTCGAATGGGATCCAAGAACCATTGCACCCACCTCACGGCCTTTCCCTTCTTCCACCGATGCACCGTGTGGAGGCTGTTCACGAGGGCTGAAAGCCCCTTGTGCACTTGCCGGTGCACGCCATGCAGCCCATAATCGGGGGGCCGCTGGGGGGGGCGCACGATCGGGCATATCATCCCTGCCCAGAGCCACTCCTCGACAATCACCCCCATCCCGCAACCAAATTCGTGCAGGATGGTTGCCCGATTTTTCCCACACAGCCAACAAACAGTGGCTGCGGGGTTTTTGGCTGTGAACGAGGAGCAACCCCCCAAAATGACCTGCGCTTTGGTGTCTGCTATAAAAAAAGGAATCACCTTACGCAGCGAGCACCGCCTGCACCTCGGGGTTAGGTGCTGCAGCGGGGGCTGGGGGTGGGGCAAACGTGGGTTCAGGGACGACTGTCACCTTCTTGCCCTTGCCCTTCTTGGGTTGCTTTGCAGGCATGAGAAGAATAAAGTGGTGAGATGCCTAGAAGGCAAAGGGAATGCATGAAGGGTGTAAGGGGCACGGGGTGCAAACAAACGGGAAGAATGGGGCAGTTGGCGCGCGCCAAAACCGGACTTGGCGCGCGCCAACTCAAGAGTTGGCGCGCCAACTTTGCACTTGGCGCGCGCCAAGTGCCAAGTTGGCGCGCCAACTTTGACTTGGCTTCCAAAAAGTTGGCTTCGACCCAAAAAACCCGCATATTGCAACATAACAACAAAGCAACGCAACCATAAGCTATAAAATATAGATAGTTCCTCACGTTTCATGCAGAAGGCGTAGCAACAACACAGTGCACGAGTACAAGCAAGTTGAATGCTCTCGACATGGAGTTGACCAGGTGTTGGCAAATGTACAGTATCTGGGGTTGGCTTCGTAGTTACAAGTCTAGCAGCTCTGGACAATCTGGGTACAGGACAATCGATCAACATGGCATTTGTGGTTCGGTAGTTCTGATCCAAAGAGTGCCAGTCTGTTCTGGTCATCCTTTTCTTGGATAGTAGATGGCGTCGCTTTTCTGCCATGTTGTCCCACTCGGTCCAAAACTGTTTCAGTCTGGACAAGTGATTTTCTGGCCGTCGCACATCGCCCGGGAGTGGGTACCAACTTTGTTGGACCTTTGCTCCTCTGGCACGCTCATTGAGGCTTGCGATTTGCACAGTCGCTGTAGCGCCGCAGCAAACTTCTGAGGGCAAATGTAACTCCCCAGAGGGTCTGTGCCTTGCTGTATAATGATGAGTTCCCATGGTCCACACGGGGCGAGCCACTGGGGTCGCATAGCATGTTCCATCGAACGTACCTTCAGTGTTTGCCATGCAGCACACACATGCACCCTATTGGACTCTTTGGGGTGAAACTAGCCATGGTGGCTGGTGGCTGGTGGGTCGAGAATAGGGGGAGACCCCCCCCCCCCCTCCCCCCCCCCTAGACACGGCTAGCCGCGGCTGGGGGGTAAATTGCGCCGAGGCCCCGTGTGGACAAAAATATTGAACAAACGCTTACCGTAGGGCGCTCCTAGGGATATCAAGCAACTCAATCGGATGGAACACAATGCAATTGGACATGCATGCATAGGAGGTGCAATCACAAAGGCAAATGGACCATGACTTCTCACCATATCCCATCGTGATAGCCCAAGACAGCGGGCCACATGTTGGAATGTTGGAATGGTTCAAGGGGCAACCAAGTTCGAAACACTGAAGAAGAAAATTGCAACTGGCTTTGCAAAGGCCGAGAGGGGTGGAGTTTGCATTGTCATACCAAAGAGCATTTGCCCATAATTATGACGGTGGTTCAAGGGGCAACCAAGTTCGAAATACTGAAACTCCGCATCCCCATCCCCATCCCCATCCCCATCCCCATCCTCATCACTGCACTCAAATGAGGCCGCGTACGAATTCATCTCCTCGTACACATTCTCATGCACGTAATAATAACCGTCCTGCCTTAACTCATGCGAAACTTGCTCAGCGAAAACACGGTTATACTTAGGCGCATCTCCTCGGCAAAAGAGGTCATAATGCCTACTGTGCAACGGGAGTGTACGGCATGTAAGGGCAGCGAAATGCAACCTTAATATTGTGAATGCCAGCAATGATGCGAACCGCATGCTTCAAGGGCACCAGGTTGTGGGACCTATATGTGGACTTCAGAATACCCCACTTGTTCCACTGCCCAATAACATGCTCGACACGGGCACGATAGAATTGGTGCACTCTATTAAACTCAAGTGCATCGTAGTAGGCACAGTAGACATCACTATAAAGTAGAAGCGGGCAATGCATTGTCTAAAACTATTGCAAAAGGAGCATTGCAAGTAACTGACAATAAGACAAACAATTTCCAACATATGTTGTTCAAAAAGAATTGTTCCATTAGCATAACATGTGCTATGTGGGGCTCTGTGGCATGCAAACACAAAGCAAGACAAGGTCTACACCAGCCGGCTGGCCGGCCGGCCAACGGCCGGCCAACGGACCGAGAATAGGAGGAGACCCCCCCCCCTCCCCCCCCCATGGTCGCTTTCACTCCTTCATACCCACTTACCCACTGATTGAATGTTAACACCCTACAATGCGCACGGTTGTATAACACAAAGACCAAGAAGGGACCCAATCTGTGCACGCGAAGCATGGTGTTGGGAGAAGGGTAGTGGTGGATGGCAGCTCCTGCCCAGCATTTGAGGATTCTTTTCTCAAAACTGGCTCCGCCGAATTCGTTGGAAGTTTGCATTCACCTTATGGGGCTTTTGGTGTAACAGAATCCATTTTCACAAAGGGGTCACGTGTGGGGATTTTTTGAACAATGGAGGCAACCTATTTGTGCACGCGAAGCATGAAGTTGGGAGAAGGGTGGTGGTGGATGGCAGTTCCTGCCCAACATTTGAGGATTCTTTTCTCAAAAATGGCTTCGCCGATTTTGTTGGAAGTTTGCATTCACCTGATGGGGCTCTTGGTGTAACAGCATCCATTTTCACAAAGGGGTCACGTGTGGGAATTTTTGGACCAATAGAGGCAACCAATCTGTGCACGCGAAGCATGGTCTTGGGAGAAGGGTAGTGGTGGATGGCAGTTCCTGCCCAACATTTGAGGATTCTTTTCTCAAAACTGGCTCCGCCGAATTCGTTGAACGTTTGCATTCACCTTATGGGGCTCTGGGTGTAACAGAATCCATTTTCACAAAGGGGTCACGTGTGGGGATTTTTTGAACAATGGAAGCAACCAATCTGTGCACGCGAAGCATGAAGTTGGGAGAAGGGTAGTGGTGGATGGCAGTTCCTGCCCAACATTTGAGGATTCTTTTCTCAAAACTGGCTCCGCCGATTTCGTTGGAACTTTGCATTCACCTTATGGGGCTCTTGGTGTAACAGAATCCATTTTCACAAAGGGGTCATGTGTGGGGACTTTTGGAACAATGGAGGCAACCAATCTGTGCACGCGAAGCATGATGTTGGGAGAAGGGTAGTGGTGGATTGCGCAGTTCCTGCCCAAAATTTGAGGATTCTTTTCTCAAAATTGGCTCCGCCGATTTTGTTGGAAGTTTGCATGCACCTGATGGGGCTCTGGGTGTAACAGAATCCATTTTCACAAAGGGGTCACGTGTGGGAATTTTTTTAACAATGGAGGCAGTTCTGTCCCTGCAGGTATTAATAGGGGGAATTTCAATTTTCGATCAATCGTCTCAAGCGCAGTGATTAGTTTGGACTTGGGCACACTGTCAGGTCGTAGAAACACGTTGTAGGATTTCGTTTCAGGGTGTAACAGATCTGTCAGGGGCACCTGGGATGCTCTTAAAGGGATGCAATAGGGGGACATGCTTACAAAGGACATTTCCGGCGGTGTGGTGCGTGCAGAGGTGTCGATTGCTAAATCTGCGCGCAACACGTTGGTGACAAAATCTTCCAGGGGGACGCTGGGACCTACAACCCACTGCAACGGCAGTTGTGTTGGTGATTGTGCAACACAAAACATCCCAAAACCACATCCCGATGCATAATGTGACTAATTAAACTAATTGCCTAATTGACTAATTACCTCATTAATTTACCTACTGAAAGAAAGACAACTACTACAACAGGACAACAAGCACCTCAGCCCAAATCAATTGAACATGGAAACAAAAGATGATAAACATATGAAAAACATAATCATCATAATCATCATCATCATGTGATCTAGAGAGTAAAAGTCAAAGAGGCAGAATCCAACACAACACAACACAACACAACATAGCACAACAGCATGACACAACACAACACGACACATCGGCGGCCCCATGTGACACGGCACACCCTATGTGGCGTGGCACGGCACGGCCCAAGCCCCCCCCCCTCCGTGGCTGAGTAAGCTCCTCAATTGACTCACGTTAGAATAGGGGACCCCCCTCAGCATTCGAAAACAAATTCCTCCAAGCAACCCGGTACGTTTAGACACTAGGCATGCATTGGATGAAACCAAAGTTTGATAATTCTAAATTCAATGTGCAAATCGAGAATTTGCGGGGTGAATTAATGAGCGGTACACGAAGCAAACAACGCAACAAAGCCTCTTCAGACACGAATCTTGCCTGCATGGAGAAACAGTAAATGGGCTTCCAGCAAAGACACCGTTGGGGAGGTCATTTTCTTTACACACACACAAACACACACACCTCTCTCGCTCTTCGCGTACCTTCTTCTTTTCCTCAGCTGCATGTATGTGTTCCTGCTGTATTTCCTTCTACTTCTGCTCCGCTGCAAAGTTTTAGAATTTTTGATGGGCCATCGGGCACACACCCTTTAATGGAATCTTTGTGCACAGTGATTATTGCATCCATATCGCCAATTTGCGCTTCATAAAGAGTCCACATGAGAAAAAGAATGAAATCCAAATGAAAAATTGATTCCAAATGAGAAGGAGAGTCAAGATGAGAAAAAGAATGAAATCCAAATGAAAAATTGATTCCAGATGAGAAAAAGCTGATTCCAGATGAGAACACGAGTCCACATGAGAAAAAAGTCCAAATCCAAACAAAAAAAGTCCAAATCCAAACAAAAAACTAAGGTCCCAGGCCTTCGTGGCCATGCTAGCCCGGTTCGTCGAGCTTGGCCAGGGCCCTTGCCCGATAGCCTGAGCCGCGTCCGCCACATTCCGGCACCGCTCCAAAATTTACCCTGGGGCATTCCGTGCAATCAGTGTTTACGCTGGTGGTTTTATCCGACCGTACGCGAGCGACAAATCTGCCAAAATGCACCGTGGGGAGAATAGGCGACAATCTGAGAATTTTTGGGGGGGCGCATTCTCAAGTTGGGCTGCGGGATTGCCCGGAAACTAAAAACGAACAGTAAAATGTCCAATGACCTAACTTTACACCTGCACTTTTTTGTGCAGCGGCAGGGAAGGAGTACCCTAGCGGGCTGCTAGCCGGGGTACAACTTGGCTAAGGTTGGTTCCATTCCCTGAAGAGCACGGGAAGACGGGGTGCTTTGAAGTTCTTGACCAAAATTTTTTGAGCCCGCGATTGCTCAGCGCTGCCTGAAAGATCGATCGCTGAGCGTTGCGCTGCATGAACGATCCCTCAGCCTTGATTTTTTGGTTTTGAAATTTTTTTTCGAATTTGGAATTTTTTGTGGAATTCTTTTGGAATGTTGAAATTCCAAAAATTCCAAAAAATTCCAAAAGAATTGGTTAGAGGGGGGGGGGGGTCCAGAGATTCCTATTCTCAAACGAAAATTCTCAGATTGTCGCCTATTCTCCCCCCGCTGGCGACTGGGGAAAATACTTTTCAAAATGAGGATTTTCTCCGCGCAAGTGTCAAGTGTTATCCGCAGACTAGCTGGCGTAACACTGGCGTGTAGATAAGGGCCGAATGGCCGCGGGGCCCCCGCAGCCGGATTTGTGGCCCAAAATCAGCAAGAATTAGCGGATTTGGAGAAGAAATGGCAGATCAGAACGGTTTGAGCAGTTGGTTTGGATGGAATACCAAAATACAAAAAATTTACAATACCTGTGACAGAATTTTTGGTGAATTGTCACAAGCGGCATTGGACGGTTCGGTTCCTCACAAAAAGTAGGGAGGCAGTTTTTCCCAAAGTGAGAAGTTACTGTAGGGGGGGGGGAGGGGTCCGGGAGGTCCAAATTCTCAAGTGTTGTTGAATGTAGTCCCCACACTGGGTCTGGGCTTCGAGGCTTGAGTATCTTGAATAGTGCGCGCCGCCGAGTTAGCGGAGTTGAGCCAAAGATTCCATCGCGAAACATCTTTTATTGTCACACTAAAGAGGTGGTTTTTGATTGCCAAACATATGTGTAGACGCCTCGAGGTGCACATTGGGGACGGTTGGGATATGCCTTGGGATGTGGTGCAACATTTTTTTAAAAGTGATGGTGCTTTGTCACAAATCAGTGTGCCTAGCGACAAGATCCTCACCCTTCTTCAGCATTTGTGTGCTACAGGCCATGTAGATTTGACACCAATGTTGGGTCAAGATCGCATTTGCCGGTTTGTAGGCCGTAAAATTTGCGCTCTCGCCCCCGTTACATTGCTAACTAAAGGGCTCCCGCTTTCCATCTTGGTTTCTTTGGCACGTTGGCGTGAAGTGGCCTCGAATGTTTCCGCGTTAGAAAACACTACGAAAGAAGATGAGGAATCACCAAGTCCCAAAAAACCACGGTTGTACAAGCGTCGCATTGCGGATGTGTTCCCTCAAATTGTGATTCTCAACTCAGATGCAATGCAACTCAAAGTTGCATTCGCGATATTCTCGGTGCCATGGATTCAGGTACTAGAGCCCATGTCCGAAGACGTGACGACATCTCGCACGTTAGTGTAGGTGCACCGTTTTTGGTGACGGCATTGAACCAACAACATGGTATAAAGGTGTCAGAGACTGCTGTCCGCCAGCTTTTTTTGCCCCCCAATCGGTACCGGCGCTCTTCTTCGCCGTACAAAGGCCTTCTTCCTATGCGTTTGTTCCAACCCATTCAAAAAGTGAACATGGGCAACATGTGGATGAGCACTTTTTGGCTGCCCAGGTTATTGAGATGGCACTTGAAAATCATGATGAATGTGTGGTTTTGTCTTGTGACCGGAAGGCAGTAATTCCTTGTGGGGCGGTTGTACTAAGTGGTCACTTGAAGGTGCCGTCATGTAGTGAATCCCCTCGCTCTTTGCCTGATCACACCCGGGTGTCTCAAAATATTGTTCTCCCATTTGGTGTAATGGAACTTGACCTCAGAAACCCTCGCTTGGTGGTTGATGATGTTGGACCAAGAGGTATAAGACCCCCTGCACAGGATGCTTGTTTTTCTTTTTAAGAAATGTGTCCAACCCCTTGACCGATGCTTGGGACACAAAAAAGTGCTTGGTTGGTGCCAAGACACCAGTTGCCATGTTGATTTTTGACAATTGCACTAGTGACGGTTTTGGACCTTCCGGCCACGTAGCATTCTTGGTCCTTGGTACCATTTGGTTGCATGTAGGCTCGGATGTGCTTATCTGTATGTCGTATGCTACTAAACAATCGTACCGAAACCCGGTGGAGCTCTTGTTCGGGTGGGTTAGCTGGCGTTTGGCGGGGAATGTGATCAATGCAGACCCTTTGCAGGCATTGAAGGATGTAGACACGTTGGAGAGTGGAGAGAGGGACGGGTACAAGGTGGTGTGTGACATCCTTCCTGAGGGCCCTGACCCAGCATGGGGTGAGTATGACACGTACCCACGGTTCACTCCCGCATCCAATAAGCAAGTTAGGGGGGGCGCCAAGTTGAAGGACTTGTATGAGACGTATATTTTCTTGATTGACCATTGTGGCCGTAGGGCCAACTTTTTGGCTTTCATTCGATGTGGCAACAAAAAGTGTAAGTGTTCTCAACGCTCATGGAAGGCCAGCAAGTTTAGGGCCGACATGGACCTTCTCAAGGGTCTTCCTAGCCTCCTGACCATGCCGATCATTTCTTGTCGCTCGCCGAACACAAGGAAATGGGGGTCGATGTGGCACCCGACACCCACCAGCCCTCATTTGGTGGTGATGTGACCCGTTGTTCCAAACGTCCGTATGTCTTCAAGACCGACTCGGACAATTTGAAGGCCATAAACAACCGCCTCCGCCATCCGCGCTTAGGGGCATTGGCCAATGAATGGAGAATGTCCCATGAAAGTGTTTTTGTGTTGTGCTTTCTTTCTTTATGGACTTGCATTGTACTTTGTAGGGGTATGGGTGCGAGGGAGGGACACCATATGCGTCTGAAAGTGAGTCAAGGAGGGGTTTGGAAGCCACAGGGGCCACTCGGTAGGAAATCCCCCCAGGGAGGGGGGGGGTCCGGGAGGTCCCAATTCTCAGACGTAACTTCTCAGTTTGGGAAAAAATTGCTTCCCATCGCTTTAACGCTTCTAATAATAAGTCGGCGCGCGCTAATTCACCGAAGAGTGCGGCTGCAAATTTCGGAAAATTGGACACATGTCCACTGTGTTAATCTTTATCGATGGGTAACAACTTTCATGAATTCATATCTGATTTTTGAGTTGAAAGATTTTGGAACGACCTTACTGTAGATATGTGCTGTGCCACGGGACATGGGCTGACCATCCGGTTTCCTCAAAATGGTGGGCAAAAATGCGATATCTTGGACTTTTGCACGTGTTGGGGCACACAGTGGTGGTTGAATTGCCTTGGCACCGGCACTCGGTGTCGAGATGTTGCCTTGTCTTTCACTTGAAGTGTTTCCTTACAAACGTGCCACAATGTAAGAAGGGAAAGGCTCTTGTATATCACTTGTAAGAAGCACAGATGTCTTGCTTCATTCTAGTAGAAGGTGGAAAGGAAATGTGCAGCATGTGGACAATTCTTCCTCTCCAAGGAAGAAAACCTAGTAGCGTCCAATGCGGCTTTGATCCTGACTACTCAAGCAAGCCTCAACGAAAAATTTTTGTTAGGGGTTGCTAGCACGGCCTCTTGGGAGGGGGTAATGGCAATGCCTGTAAAAGCACCTTTGACCGTCCGGATGTGAAAATTTGACCGCGACAAGTGACCTGTTATTTAAGGGGGAATAGAGCGACAATGAAGTCATTTCGTAGAGAATTACGCAGCATTTCCCCCCCCTTCTGTTGCGATTTCGGGTGCAACATTTATGGCTCTCATTAGAATATTTTCTTTGTGCCCGCCGTTGCCTGAAGAGGATCAACTGGGTAAGGCTTCTGCAAGACAAGGAAGTGATCATTAGAGCCACCACGTCGGCGCCAAAGCAAGGAATGGTCCCAATCATACTGATACGACTCCTTACGCTCTTCTCTTCGACACTTTTTTTGGACAGTGTTTGAAACCATGCTTGCCTTCATGTGATCATCGGATGCTATTTTCGTGAACCATTATTTTGTACAACCTCCATGAATTGAATCATGAGACAAGTTTACGTGTTTTTGTTGTGCATGTTGGGCCTGCCTTGTTGGCTTCGTTGCGTGGCAAATGCTCAAACAAGTATGTCCCATTGCTTGCGAAGCCCAGCTCAAAGGTTTTGGGAAACGCATATTCTCTTTTCCTCGGATATTTGCCGTTCTCCTCGAGCTTTAGTGTTGGAGGTCCTTTCCTCTATCTTGTCCATGGAAACAAGTTGCATCAACTTCCTTCCTTTTTCTCCGATATACGCGTGAGAACGGTGTTGGTGGCCTGAATGACACCTATTTTGGTTTAAGTCCGGTAACTTCGAGTTCCGGGTTATATAACCCGAACTCGGTCCGAGTCCCGGGTTATACACCCGGTTTATATAGAGAATCACGCAAGCTGTGGAATGAACCCACATTTGGTGATTCCATGGACGAATTCTTGGTGCCTTGGACGTGTTGAGAGAGGGACAACAATCGAAGCGGTGCACTTAGGCCTGGTCACTCAACTTTTGCCGACTACAAAGATACCAAGGAGACCTCAGATTGGAGATGCAGGATACTCAATAGCAATTTGAGTGGGCCCCATTTGAGAATAAATGGAGTGCATTGGTCATTGAAGCCCATGCACGTAGTACGCGCAACTCTACTATGTTCGCGGAGTGTCATTCTCCTCGAGATGTGACACGCTAGCCAAGCTCACAACGACCAAAATGACAAAGAGACATAACACATTGGCTCTTGATGTGAGGCCTGGATTCTCGTCGTCATCTTGCGTGAATGTGTTAATTCAAGCATCCTTGGACGCATTCGTCTCGCGTGTTGCTTAAATGAAACTCGATGGGGGTGAAGGAGAGAGTCTAGGCGTTGATATAAGCCATCATTTCCTTTCGATAGTTGCGGCGTGATCCCGTTGCTTGTCCACGGGCGAGAGTAGTGTGCTTCTCGGTCACGAGGTCGGGTGAGTGCATAGTGTTACCATCCAAAGACCTTCTCTTTTACTCCTAGGTTGTGTAGATAGCCCCATTGGTTGGGTCGACTCCGAGGGAGACTCGTGCTTGTCATATAAAATCAATAAGTGGTGCAAGTCGAATGGACTATACGAACGCGGTTGGGACAATTTTTGGGGGACCTTTGCCGACTACGAGAGGAATGGCAAGGATGCATGCCAAGCTTGTTGTGATTGTGGAGGTGGCTCACTCTCCGGGGCTTGGTGGCGGCGTTTATGCGCATACGATTCATGTGGCGTCAACTCTCACAGCCTCTCGACATCATTCCATGTTTTGCTCATCGCTTCGCATATGCCAAGGTTTCACCCCAGAATTGGACAACAATGATTGCAATGTCTTGGGAAATGACCCGAGGATTGACAAGGGGCGTGTTCCGGTCAGTGGGGGGGAGGGGGTGGGTGGGGGGGGGGGGGGGGGCTCTAGCCTCCCAGCCACCCGGCCAGCCAGCCACCCAGCCGCCCAGCCACCCGGCCGCCCAGCCGCCCGGCCACCCGGACACCCAGCCACCTAGCCACCCAGCCACCTAGCCAGCCACCTTGCCACCTAGCCACCTAGCCGTGTAGCCACCATATTGGGTTGGGCCTTGCATTTTTGCATTTTGCCTCTTTGCCTTTGCTCTCAACATCAGATCACATCACATCACTCTAGCCATCCGGCCACCCATCCACCCAACCACCTAGCCACCTAGCCACCATATTGTGTTGGGCCTTGCATTTTGCCCTCAAGATCACTGATGATGATGATGAGTCCAACACAAATTTTTTTTTCAACGTAAAACTTTTTGTAAAACTTTTTGTTCAACACAACAATTTTTGTGTTCAAAAATTTTGTGTTCAAAAATTTTGTGTTGAAAAAAAATTTGTTTTGAAAAAAAAAATTTGTGTTGAAAAGAGGCCACACAACCTAGTGGCCCCAAATGCACGAGCATACATAGCCACAAGTTGAAAGGGGATGGCTTGCACCCCTAGGGACCCCAAGTGTGGCCGTTTTTCTTCATTTTCGTTGATTTTGGCCAAATTTCCCCCCAGCCATTTCTGGCCAGCCGTGGCCAGCCACGGGGGGGGGGGAGGGGGGGGGGGAGGGGAGGGGGGGGTCAACCCACCCAGCCGCGGCCAGCCGCGGCTAAGAACACCCCCAAGGGACCACATGAATCTTTCATGTCGAGCAATGTGGTAATAATAGTGTCGAAGGGCCAAGGCAAAGTAGTGGTAAGCAAAGGTACCACATGGGGACACTAGCCATGTGCAAACACATGTGATTGTGGGGTAAATGGAGGTTTGGAGGCGTACTAGTTGGTGATGGTAACAGCGATAGAGACGGGTTGGGAAACAAGCCTTGAATATTGTCTTAGACAGCTTGCAAGATATGTCCAATCGGAACTCCATCAAAGGCAACCAAGATGTGAGGAAACATGTGAGCATTTGGTGCAAGAGGCCAGGGGGCCTGTTTGAGGAGCACCGTCACTTTGCAAGCGAGCAAGGAGGTTAGCAACTGTGGTATCACCAGCCCTGAACCGCTTGCGGTCGACCACTCCTTCATCAAACATTTCATCATCATGCTCCCTCTTTATCACATGGGTCTTTTTGGGTGTCTTCAATTTTTTGATGTGCTTCTTTGGTGTCTTTCTTGGTGTCTTAGGGCGGGTTCCGGTCAGTGGGGGGGAGGGGGCGGGGGGGGGGGGGGGGGGGCTCCAGCCGCCCAGCCACCCAGCCGCCCAGCCACCCAGCCGCCCAACTTCCCAGCCACCCAGCCACCCAGCCACCCAGCCACCCAGCCACCTTGTCACCTAGCCACCCAACCGTCTAGCCACCATATTGTGTTGGGCCTTGCACTTTTGCATTTTGCCTCTTTGCCTTTGCTCTCAAGATTACATGATGATGATGTGTCTCTGCAGCAGGTATTGGTACAATTTCCATGCACCTACGTTTGTCATGTTTGTGTAATTAGGTAATTAGGTAATTAGGTAATTAGGTAATTAGTTGCATTATGCATCGGGATGTGGTTATGGGATGTTTGGTCCAGTTGCACAATCACCAACACAACTGCCGTTGCAGTGTGTTGTAGCGTCCCCGTGTCCAACTAAGGTCGGCGAGCATGCATGGAGCTGCCCCAGTGCATGTGTTTTTTAGATACGAAAAATTGTGTGAACTTGTTGGCATCTTTGCACAACAAATTCACATGCGTCGACAGGACCGGGGATGTAGAATGGCCGAGCCCCATGGCGCGTTGGGGTTTAAAGACGGGACGCGCCACCATTCGCAAACCAGCCTTACTGGCACTGTATGTACGGTATGGTATAGAGAGGCCAAAACATTTTTCCACGGTTGGTGCATAATTAGGCGTCTGTTTCAATTAGGCGTTTGGTTTAATGAGTAGTGCATGCTGCATGCTAACAAGGTCTATTCCGTGCAATGTCGATTTTTGTGCCGTGTTATCCACCTTTTTCTTAATTTTTTCCACGTCATTTTGATTGGTCCCATTTTAGGTTTTTCTATCTAATGAGTGATAATTTGTCATTTGCCCACGTACGTGCAAAAGTGCGTGCGGCTACGTGCCCGGGGCTGAACTTCTGGGAGAAGTCATGCAACGGCAAGGCATTTGTGCTGCGGACAATTGGTGTGCACGCTTGGTTGGCTGAACTCATTTGGGACAAATATTTCCAGCCTTTTCTCGTGCCCCGTGTCACACTTTACTACGTTTTGGTTTGGATGAAGCAATATCCATTTTCTTGGATGTTGCGCAAGTTTCATCCCGAACATTTGCCGCGCATTGGAAAGCATGCCGCAATGCAACATGTCACGCGTGGTTTGCGGCACTTGTGTCAAGTGATGCGGACGGAAATTAGCCCGGATCATTTCCGCCATCCAAACAATGAGGTGTTGATGTTGAGACGTATCAAGAGGTCACTGCTGATGACGAGGGCTCGGTGTATGGAGATGAAGAGGAGGAGGGCACTGTGGTAGAGGCATAGCCATAGTCCCATATTTGCACCCTCTTTTGTCACGATATATATTTTTCACCCCAATTTCTCTATTTCACTTTCGCATGGTAGCCCGTTGTTTGGGGCTCCTCTTCACAACAATGCGATATGAGACATTGATGATTGTCTTTGCATTATGTCTTTGCCACATTGTGTATCTTCAGCTGCACTTGATATTGAGCATGGGAGGGAGGGTGGTCATTTCGCACTTCAAAAGAGGCCACACAACCTAGTAGCCCCAAATGCAGTAGCACATATAGCCACAAGTCAAAAGGGGTTGGCTTGCACCCCTAGGGACCCCAAGTGTGGCCGTTTTTTCTTCGTTTTCCTTGATTTTGGCCAAATTTCCCCCCCAGCCATTTTTGGCCAGCCGTGGCCAGCCACGGGGGGGGAGGGGGGAGGGGGGGGGGGGGAGGGGGGGTCCAACCCGCCCAGCCGCGGCTAGCCGCGGCTAGGAACACCCCCTTATTGGGTGTTGCTCTTGGTGCTTTCCTGTCCTCGGACTCGGAGGAGGTGGTGGTGGACAAGGAGGCGGATGAGGGGCTGTCTGCCCCCCCCCCTTTTTTTCTTGGGCTTGCCGACACGCGTAGGCTTGCCCTTCTCCTGCCATACCTTCACCGCCTCATCCTCAAGCACAACCTTTGCCATACCCGAACCGCGTTCCCGGGAAAAGGCCCTGAAACCGCTGGCCTATTGCTTGCCCATTATTTGGTAGGGCGGCTTGTGTTGTGTTAATGGAGACGATCTGGTTTATATTGAATTCTGGTAGCGGTTTTACTAAGACCCACCAACCTACGCTAGTTGTAGTGCAACACACACATGACAACCGCCCATGGGACCATACAACACACAACATGAGCTCCTCCAACTGTGGTTGGATACCTCCTTTGTCCTCTATATACCCAGCGCCTCACCATTAGTGGCAGGTGCCGTTTTGGGCCGGTGCGCCCCTGACCAATGCGCACGGTCCACGAAATCTTCCCCGTTCCACCCTCCATGTCCACTTTATCAACGATGTGCAGCTTGGTCGCCAGAACAATGGACCAGGGCTGCCCATCCTTCTTCAACACGTTGACGGTTGTCCAACCATTGTCCTCCTCACATTGTGGGAGCTGGACCGGCAGGACCGGCACGGGGAAAGACAAAGGGGAGGCGTTTGGTGTGTGCTGGTGTGTGTGTGTGTGCTCGTGGTGTGTGCAGTATGCATCGGGTCGCCGTGGGGGGGTGGGGGCATAAACTGCTGGTTCCGTCATCTGACAGTTTTAAAGCAGTTTGGCAATGGCAAAAAAAGCTGCTGCCTAAACTGTCGGTTCCGTCAGTTTCAAAGCAGTTTGGCACTAACAACTACCAACGGACAAAAGTAAGGGTAAACAACCTGTGGCTTGTGCTTCGGTTGCTTTGGTTTCTCCTTTGGTGTCTCTGGGGGCGGACTCCGAACATTTGTACGTGCCCCAAGCTAGATGTCCCGACACGACTGATGTAGCTGGGCGAATAGGGAAGCGTCGGGCTGGGTGGCTGGCGGTGCACTTGGTTGCGGTTCTAGTGCACGTGTCATCAAGATGGCCATTCCGAATATTCCAGCAGTTATACGCCGTGTCCATTCCTTGGACCATAGATCGGCATCTTGGATAGCGGCATTTTTCAGGGAACAGCAGGGGCGCAACCTCCCAAACACACTGAAGGGCACCATTGGTGCTGGTAGTGGGCAATTGACACTTTGTCAGCCAGGGCTCCCACTCAGCAAACACAGCACTGGTATCTGGTGTTGGGTTCAGTGTTGCACGCCATGCACTCGGCATGATGTCCGGGGCTATAGCATAGCGCCAGTAAACCTTCTGGTCATCCGTCACAGCAACTTGCACCAGTGGCTTTGGCTGAGGGTCACGTTCTTTTGCCTTGCCGAGATGCATGGTTCGTGTACTGCCTCTGGCATGGATGCTCGTTGCTAGCCGGACATTGACACGCTGGCCCTAAGACCATAAGATTCAGCAGCATGCAGGTGTGCAGCTGTGAGCACCGCACTGCAACGCGCTCTGCCTTAGCCTACGTGGGCTTGGGGTTTGAGAGTATGACACTCGGTGTCCACAGATCGGTTGGCAACGGCTTTGTGCCATCAGGCTTGCGTGGTGAGGGGGTGATTGCTGAATCTCGGTGCTCCTCATTCCATTCAGGGTCTGGTATCAACCAATGGTTCGACCACGCTGCCAACGTAGCCACCAAGAATGCAGCCACAGGTGGCGGCATGTTGTTTGGTGTATGTAGGGCTGCCTAGAGATCGTAGCTACTGAATTGGAATGGCAAACTGGTAATGGGATCCCCATGGGCCACACTCAACCGGCCAATTCATTGATAGACCCACCGTAGCACCAATGGCTCAAATGGTAGCAGGGTTTGGTCACTGGTAGGATTTGTGTGCCCCTCCAATTTCTTCAACATACCCACACCAGCAATGGTACATAACTGGCATAGTAGCCCGTACCACGTCAACTGATTCCACGCACCATATATCGCACGAAGTCGCCCCCCCTACTTTGGAGGTAGAGGAGGGTGTAGAGGGGGGTAGGGGGGTGTGTGGGGGGGGGGGGTAGGGGGGGGAGGTAGCGGGGGGTAGGGGGGGATGGGGGGGGTTGGGGGGGTAGGATCATACACACAGAAGGCGGTGCACACACAAGGCGGGGCATACACACAGCGGTGCACACACGAGGCGGTCTGTGGCCACCGCAGGAGTCATGTTATTTAAGGGGTCACAGGCAAGGCGGTGCACACAGAAGGCGGTGCCCACACAAGGCGGAACACACAAAAGGCGGCCTGTGGCCACCGCAGGAGTCATGTTATTTAAGGGGCCAGAGGCAAGGCGGCGCAGAAAGAACGCGGTGCACACACAAGGCGGAACACACAAAAGGCGGCCTGTGGCCACCGCAGGAGTCTTGTTATTTAAGGGGCCAGAGGCAAGGCGGTGCACACAGAACGCGGTGCACACACAAGGCGGAACACACAAAAGGCGGTCTGTGGCCACCGCAGGAGTCTTGTTATTTAAGGGGCCACAGGCAAGGCAGTACACACAGAAGGTGGTGCACACACAAGGTGGAACACACAAAAGGCGGTCTGTGGCCACCGCAGGAGTCTCGTTATTTAAGGGGCCACAGGCAAGGTGGTGCACACAGAACGCGGTGCACACACAAGGCGAAACACACAAAAGGCGGTCTGTGGCCACCGCAGGAGTCATGTTATTTAAGGGAGGTGCGGGGGCTGGCCCCCGCGTCGAGCGAAGCGAGCCGTCTGTGTAGCGAAGCGAGCCGAAGGTAGGGGGGGGGGGAGGTCGGGGGGGGAGGTAGGGGGCGGGGTAGGGGGAGGGGTAGGGGGGGGTGTAGGTAGGGGGGGGGTGGTAGGGGGGGGCGACTTCGTGCATACTATCCCACGCACAGTTGCTCCGTGCAGCCCGCAGTTCACTGTCATTGATCGCAGCCTGCCCCAGTGTCTCCGCGATGAAATGCAATGTGGGCTGCAGGTCGGCATTCCTGGGTAGGTTCGGCATATCGGGGCGAGCGTCAAACTCCGTCCGTGGTATGGCACCTCCATCTGTGGACAGAACGAAGGGGGCTGCTGTCAGAATTTTCTGGCGAGAAGGGGGGGGGCTGCAGTCAGAATTCTGTGGCAGGGGGGGGGGGGGGGGCTTCCGTCAGTTTTAAAGCAGTTTGGCAATGGCAAAAAAAACTGATGCCTAAACTGCCGGTTCCGTCAGTTTCAAAGCAGTTTGGCAATGACAAAAAAAAAACTGATGCCTAAACTGCCGGTTCCGTCAGTTTCAAAGCAGTGTGACTTAGTACTGATGCCTAAATTGTCTGTTCCGACGGTCCACACTGGCAGGCAACTTGGTAGCATCCTGGAGAGTATGACATCATGCCACATCACAAGTGCAATACCTAATTGAAGGTTATCATCTTCGGGTGCGGCTCGGTTCTCGGTCCTCGGTTCGGCTGCCGGTGGAACGCGGTTCTCTGCCGCTTTCTTTGCTGCCGGTGCTGGTGTTGGAGTTGGAGCGGGAGCGGCTGCAAGTGCAACGGAGGCGGCTTGTTTCCCACCTTGTTTTGCCGCGGGTTTTTGGGCCCCCTAGGCACCACCCGGACCCGTTGCGTGCAGCTCGTCATTCAGATAGAAGCGGCACCTGCGGGCTGGCATGGTGATAATTGTGCCGTGTGATTGCAAAGACACCGTTCAAGTGCCCAGAGGATCAACAGATATGCCCTGGAACCTCAACATGCCATCTTGAAATTTCCTGGTCACATCTTGAACCTGTGCCCACCAACCTGGGTGTTTGGGTGGCGTTGTCTTTGCCGGCCCGTTACCTCTTCAATGCTTGACTCAGATTGTGACATTTCAGCAAAATGCCAACTACAGTGAGATGCGTCCAAGGTCAAATAAAAAGACTCCTAGCTCGGGAACTTGGTGGCAACTGGCAAGTGAAGTCATGGGACAATGGAATGGTGACATTTGTCAATCGGCATGCCCCTACGCGAAGCAAGGAAGTCGCAAACGTTGAGGATGTGAAGACTGAGTGCATCCAGTTGTGTCACCTACGCCTTGCTCTACATACATGCATCTTCGCAGTGATTGAAAGCAAACATGGACCGTGCAGTACCGTGGAAAGCAGTGCAAAAGACATGGAAATGGTTATCCAGCACTATAGGTATGATTGCCGGCACTTATTTCGTCCAAACCGCCGTTTTCGACAGTTTTCAAGCAACATGTACATCAGCTGTTGTGGCAAGTGCCGTTTCCGGCTGTTATGAAGCAATCTAGGCGCACTGTTACTACTTGTAGGTACACAGGCCGATTTGATTTCTGGGGATTACCCTTTACTGGTGCAAATGGATGCTCTGTCGCGAGGCAATCACTGGGTGAAACCGGACGGCCAGAGGCCTGGCGAATTGTGGATCCGCTTTGAATTGGATTGGGTTCCCCTATGGAAGAGCCATGTTGTGGCTGGCACATTGGCGCCTTGTTCACACCTTCGAGATCTCAAGCACCATAGCCTTGATCGTCATTTTGTTTGCATGCTATTTCGCGGATATGACGCCACAAAGCTGCTGAAGCATAGCTTGCAAAAAAGCGGATACCTTGGTAGCGTGGACAACCTGAACGGCAGTTGTGTAACGATTAACGGTACACACTATGTCGTGAGACTATTTATTTGTGGGGACCACATGTTGATGTACAAATTGACAAGCAGGGATGGGCCTACATCCACACGGCCAGAACGCCATCCTTGCCCCTATTGTGCAGCACCTGCCCCTGATGTCCTTAATTATGCAGCTCAAGTCTTGGCAATGTCCTTTGGGGCAGAGGCCATGTTTGTTGGAATACATGCCATCGGCTGCAGTCATGGCATGGTGAATGTGTTGTACGGTGTCTGTCTCCCTGTTGTTGGAAACATGTTGATAGAGTGTGGTTGGACCAAAAAAGATGTGAATGACTATTGTGGTACCCTTAACGTGGACCCCATGTCGTATGTGGTTGGAGGCGAGGTCACTGGTGATGGGCTCCCACCATCCATTGACAATGCATTCACATTCTTTGAGAAGAGATGCTACAATCCAATTGATACGACACTAAAACTGGTTTGTCATGACATCATTCGCCTTGATGGGCAAGACTACAGCAAATCAGACCTAATTGCAGGCATGTTCGAGCATGTTGCCATTATGGTGAGTGTGGCATACACTCCTGAACCAACATTGTCACAGGTTGACAACTACTCCAACAGGCACATGTGTGAGACAAGCGCGCGCGCATTGCGGCGCTGGATGCACCGGCGACACCATGGGGCCATGTGTGGACGGCACATGTACCACAGTTCCTACGGCTATGGGGAACGTTGTTTCCTTTCTTCTGCCACAGCTTTGAGGGACATTGGAGGGACCTCGAGGTTGAGATTCGGCATAGTGCTCATGGGCACTGGAAAGGTGCCTCGTGTGGATTTGAAACGGTTTTGCCGTATAGTATTGTCCGTTGGATGCTACGGAAGCTTGGCATTGCCTTGCATGGTCGCACTTGTAAAGTACGCAAAACCAGCTCTTGGTTGTGGCAAAGGTATAATTCAACGCTTGCACAAAGCAGGCACGAAACAACTCCTCAGTGGCCTGCCATAGGCTGAAACGCAACAAAGACAGTGACTAAGAGTGGGAAGTGTCCCCGCATGGATCACAGGTTGAAGGCATACCCATGTCTAGTCACCGGTTATCCCCACCTTTTTCACTACGGTTCACAGGTTAAACCGGGGCAAATCAGTGGCACCCCGCATGGGGTGTCAATCGCTAGCACACTGTACACTTGGCTGGGGCTTAAACATTGTGCATGACGGAGGCAGGTTCACACCCCGCCGCTGTCCCTGGCGCCTCATGCCCTGCCTTTCATTGTTTCGCTGTGATGCACTAAAATAACAATAGATCATGGACATATCGGATCACATGCCGCTTCAAGTACACAAACTGTGATGAAAACCAAACTGCCGTTCGGAGGTAGTAGCAAACAAAAATGATAATGATTTCATGGACCGCATGATGGGAAATGCACATTGACGTTGATAAGGATGCCGATTTGCCAATTTGCCGTTTCTTGCACATTGTGCAAAACTGTTGCCTAGACTGCCATTTCCTGCGAAATGGGCATTGTATCCCGCAAAACTGCTGCCTAGACTGCCGTTTCCTGCGAAATGGGCATTGTATCCTTGTGAAGCTGAATTCTACGAACACGGCGTTCTAGCTTTTCGTGCAAACCAAGGGAAAACAACGAAACGGAAAGTGTCCGTTTCACATCTCAAAAGCGTTGCAAACACAATGGCATTGCAATCGAAGCGCCACACGTTCCACAACAATGTTATGCACAATCTGAAAAAAACGGCACGTTCAAAGCACACGAAACCCCAGAAATATTCCATGATTACCTAGTTTGCGGGTAAGTACCCGTAGGGCAAGAATATGGCTGGGTACACACTGTACCCAGCCATGTTCTACCCTTTTTGGTCTTTGACGGTTTTTACCCGCAATGTGTGCAATGCATAGAATGCCGCTACCGGCCGTTTGGGCAGTGACTGGCATATTTGTCCACATCCACGGATTTGTGTCAACATTGACGGTTCCGGCACTTTGTCACTGCAACAACTACATCAACGGTTCCAGCGGTTGCAAAAAAAACTGATGCCTAAAGTGTCCGTTCCGACAGTCTGAAGTGGGAGGCAACTTGCACAGAGAACACTTGACAAATGAGCACCAGGCTGCAGGGGTACCACAGGGTCCTGAAAATCAGTATCTGCTGTGCACTGCACACCCACATGACTGCATGACATCATGGGCTCCGGCCATGCCGGCTGAATAGCATACTGTACACTGCCTGAGGGCACAATATGCAACGTGGTAGCATATATGTGAGCAACCAAGGTGACTTTTCACGCAACGCCTCCGGCAACATCTTCTTAAATTCGTCCCGGTGTTCAGTGGTCATTGCCTCACCTGTGATACTTTGGAATTGATATTCCACCAGACTTGATGGCAGTGGCTTTGTTGCGTCATGCGGCTGCCACAAGAAAAGAGCACAATGTGCCCTTGCAACCTTCAATTCACCCTCGGTCACGGTGGCCCACGCTGCTTCTATTGCCGCCCACTTCATTGACTCTTGGACCACTTGACTCTTTGTTAACAGTTCGTCCCACTTGTGATGTTGGGTTGTCTCCACACCACCACGCAGCCACCACGCAACCCTTTTGAAGGCATTGCGGCATCACGGTCCTACCACCGTTTTGGCGACATACACGACATGCCCCTTGCCGAAGGCTCCGTTGCCTTCACGCATTTTGCGAAAAACCCGTGCTCCCACTTGATACCGAAGGTACATGGATTTATGCCATTTGGACAGTCCGGACTAGTCGAGTGTACGTTGGACAGACGGGTGGTATAGGTATGCTTAAAAAAACCATCACGAGATTTATGCAGCACCTCCGTTCCGCCAGATCCTAGAATAGCCTGTTTGGGAAACGTGGTGTCAGGGGCCTGGGACTGCTCTACCCGACTATGTTCAGGATTGGCCCGGAACAGTTTGGCGTGGTTGTGCTTGAAGCATGCGCGAAACACACAACAAATGTCCGGGAACTCTTCTGGATTTGCAAACTAGGCCACACTTTAAATGTACGTGGTGTCTATCCGACGGACCGCAAATGGAAATTGCTCCTGAATAGCAACATGCATGGTGGTACCCCGCTATAGGAAGGCACAATTGGCACGTATCACACACCGCATCACTAATAAACTGCGCTGTGACACCCCGCTCCACATACAATTGAAAATACTCACATGGGCTAAAAAACATTTCCAAGGACCCCTGCGAAACCGCTACTACCAAAAAATTGCACATCGTTTCAAGCAGGCTATGTGGTGCACCGCCTAGAAGGTGTGCGGAGAACCCCCCCCCCCCCTTTTTGGTACCACTGGAACCATGATGTGCACGCGTTTACAATGCCGAAGAGTCACCGTGCGAGTTTCCATAAGTGTCCTAAGTTCAAAGCAAGCCTAGGTTGTGATGGGCCACACGCTATGTTGAATTTCCAAAAATGACCAAAAGCGCACAAAGGTGGGTTCCAGCAGGGGTTCCGGCGCAGAAAGGGGGGTTGCAGCAGGGGTTGCAACAGGGGTTCCAGCGCAGAAAGGGGGTTCCAGCGCAGAAAGGGGGTTCCGGCGCAGAAAGGGGGGTTGCAGCAGGGGTTGCAACAGGGGTTCCAGCGCAGAAAGGGGGTTCCGGCGCAGAAAGGGGGGTTGCAGCAGGGGTTGCAACAGGGGTTCCAGCGCAGAAAGGGGGTTCCAGCAAGGGGTTCCAGCAGGGGTTCCAGCACCTTTGTTTCACCTTTGTTCCCTTGGATCTCAGCCCAGATGCCTTTGTTGGCCCCCTTGGTTGACTGGACCAAGGATGCCCGGGCTACCGTGGGCACTCGGGGCTATGCCGGCCCAATGGGTTGGGCTGCACCGACCTCGCCGCCCACCCCGACACCAAGGTGGTGACCCCCCCGAGCACCACCATTGCCCGCATCCGCCTCACCCGCCCCCTCCTCGCAGCCGACAAGCAGCCGTGCGCCCTCACCGACTGGCTGCACGGGGTCCTGGAGGACGACCCCGAGGTGCCGATCCGGTGACGAACGGGGGGGGGGGGAAGTGTTGGTGGGGCTACCCCGATGCCACCGGGGTGGTGCCGATAGAGGGCACGGTAAACAAAATTCAATGGGGGGCATTTCTTCGAAGTGTGTGTATTCGCATTGGAGACTATGCACACGCAGGTTGTAGGGTAACCAATACTTTCAAGGAGCGCCTAACAGAAACTATTACCACATTGACAGTGGGTGTTGTTGGAGTGCGACGAATCGCCAGTGAGTTTGCCGATATATGGTCTTCCCTTTTAGCGGATGTAAAGCATGTGGCTCCTGCTGACAGGCCTTTCCAAAGGACCACTAAGGCAGGGCAATTTGATATCAGCACCTCTATGTTGTTCTTGATAGACCCCAAGTACCATGTTCGAATTGTACATGGCATCAGGAACCATTTTCCTAACACCATGGTTGGTGGTGTCCTCTTGTGGACACTAATTGAAGTGTTGCTGCGCAATATGCGCAGCCTATATGCCTTGTGGAGGCAAAAGACACCGTTGACCAACGGTCAGGTGCAAGAGGCCAAGACTCATTGCCGTAAATTCGGTGAGGCATGGCTCCAATTGGGTTGGAAGTCAACCCCATGGGTCCACTGGACAGTGGCCCATTGTGGAGCGGTGCTCCAAAAAATATCGTAACCTTTATGCGTTGAGCAGTATACCTACAGAACACAGGCATAAGCCTTTCAAACTTGTTGTCAAAAATAGCATGCGTGGGTGGTGCCTTCGACACCCATGCGTTTCACGACGTGGTCTCACGCATGTATTGAACATGGAGACCCTTGACGTGGGGTTACGACACCGAGCCGGCCGGCAAAGGCTTTCCCTTGGCGAGGCCACAAGGGACCGAAGAAAAAGGCACAGCATGTACGCTTGAGAAACCAAATTTGAACCCGGTGGATGCATTTGGTGCCCGTCTTGCAAATATCCTTGGCGCACAAACCCCCCCGCAGAAAGGGTGCAGAAAGGGGGTTCTAGCGCAGAAAGGGGGGTGCACAAAGGGCGCACAAAGGGTGCAGAAAGGGTGTAGAAAGGGTGCTAGAACCCCCCTTCTAGCAAGAGGGTGGGGTGTGGAAAATCCGG
Organism: Eutreptiella sp. 'Long Island Sound 2002'; assembly: GCA_964036045.1. Lineage (NCBI taxonomy): Eukaryota > Euglenozoa > Euglenophyceae > Eutreptiales > Eutreptiaceae > Eutreptiella > Eutreptiella sp. 'Long Island Sound 2002'. Next base: position 6,576,677 of record OZ038404.1, on the reverse strand, counting down.
GAAAACAGACTGTTTCGGACAAAAGTGAAAATCAGCCACCAAAAGGGGCGTAAACATGTGGTGATTGGCCCCAAACCACTCTTCAACCACACAAGGTGGTGTGGCTTGGGGAAACATGCGTAAAGGGCGCTAGAAGGGGGGGGGGGGGGTTGCGCACACCTTCTAGCGGCGCATCCCATACGGGGCTCTCCCTACAAAACCAAGTACCCCTGCGCCTACCCGCGATGACAGACACTGATGCTTTCCCACTCTTTCATGTTTTCAAAGAGTTCCTCGGAAAGTTACCCTTGCCGTTGCGTTATCGGGACTACCTGATGCACTGTACTCGCTTTGTTGGCACAAGCAACCCCTCGGTCAGCCAGTTGCTAACTGATGAAGTGAGGTACGACACCGTCAATGACATGCGACGCACTGCACACCAGCCGTGCGACCGCGCGGCCCTGAGCAAACACCTAAACGTACCCCTGGTCCAAGGCCATCTGTTTGTGCGGCAACCCCGCCTCCTGCGGAAAATTTTCCATACTGACTCCCGCGTACTGTTGCAGCAGGGCAACAACGACGCCTGTCCTACATGGAAAGCCGTGTGCTAGTCCGTGGTGCGGTCCGCCCGCAATGTCCTTTTCAAGCTGCTAGCTGAGCGTGTGGCGGATGCGCAAGCGTCGGCCCTCTATTCATCCCTTCTGGCGTGTGCCAAACGATGCTGGCGTGCCTAGCATATCACAGCACCATGGTATATTTGGGAACAAAAAATTAGGGATGTAAAAGCGAAACGGGTTGACCGATGGGTGTTTGAGGGTTGTGACAAAAACATGGGTAAACTTGCCGCCACGTGCCGTGTGGGCATGCTACAGCGTGTCCTGCAGGCCATTGCTTACCCACTGCAGTTTGAAACGTTACACATTGCCCCTGATGCACGAAGTGCACGCGCTAGCCCACAAACGCAATAATGCTGAATTGCATGGCCTCCAAAAATTCTGGCAACCAGGACCACGCAAGGGACCACCAACTGTTCGGGATGTGCCCAAAAATAAATTAGATGAACTGTTCCGCTGGCGCAGCGTCCCTCAACCCTTTTGCCTTGATGTCGTCCCACCACACATGTGGCAGTGCCACATCTGGCCCTTCTTGACTGACCTACGTGCACTCTGGGGCCTGTGTGTCGTGAACACCCACATGCTACGGTGGGACTATATCGCCCTGCACCAAGGGGTCAGATTTGAGCCGTGGCATGACCTGTATTGGCGCTTCCGCCGTTTGTGGACCCGACAGGGTCTCCAGCCAGGACAGCCTGTCATACCGCGCCGCTGGGTACATGCCCCTTGTTTCCTGTCCCCCTTCCGTCCAATTGACTGGAACACTAGATTGATTTTTCCCCACTACCGCCACCCTATGCGTGCCTGAGGCCGCCATATTAGTCGCTACTTGCAGCTTCTCATTGCAGAGGGCACCACGGTGTTAAACACTCTGGAAATGCCCCACTGCAAAGATCTATTACCGTGGGTGAGACGATGGAATGATGACCTGTCGCATCTGTGGCACCAAAGTTCCCTTCCTCGCCAGGTCGCTTTGTTTGAGCTTGATATTAAAGCGATGTTCCCCTCCTTAGACAGGCAGGATGTTTGGGACTCTGTCACTGAAATTGCCCGCTTGGTCTCGTGCGCCCCAGGACCGAGTGGCCGGCCCCGCAAAGGCACCCTGCGTTTTGCCATCAATGGAAAAGACCGTAAATTAGACCGCATTGGATCCGGTAGTCCAGACCTGTTTCACAACATCCCCATTGATGATATTTTGCGTTATGTGTATTTTAATGTATTTTGTAACGATGCATATGTATTTGCCAACCATGTCCTAAGGCACAAACGAGGGCTGGCGATTGGAGGTCCCTGGTCATCGCAATTGGCCAGTGCGAAATGTATGCTCATTGAACATCGATTTTACCCGGTTTGCCTGCCATTCGCCGCATAGGGTGTCCCTGCACAACACCCCTGCTCTCCCCACGAAACCAGGTCGGTTCCGCGACAATATCGACGGTGTCATGTATGCAGATGCGCCAAGGGACCTGCTGCAAACTACGTTTGAGGCAATGCACAACTTGGACCTTCAACGGGAAGGGGGTGGTGACCACTGGATCACCTTGCAGGGTGACATGACCCTCGGGCCACAGGACCCCCTACAGCACCCCCCACGCATTTGTTTGCGCATGGCGGATAAAAGTTTAAAACATACCGCTGCCCATCAATTCCTCATGCGTTATCCAGATGCACACGTGCCCAAAGCACGCACCACACTGAAGTCCCTGGTCCCCACACTTGCAAAAAATTCTGGTTACTACAGGGACCTACCGGATGATGCCACTGCCAATATTAGTTTAGTGACCCACGACTTGGAAAGCAAAGGTTACCCCAACACATGGTGGAAGCCCCTTCTCTGCACACACCTTCACAAATGGGGCTTGGGGCCGTATGTACCGAGAGCCTAACCTGCCACAGTCTTGGAATTGTGTGCCTTGCATACAAGGGCGGGGCGAGTTTCATTTGTCACGAGCTCTGCGTGTACCGATTTTGCCGTTGACATGTGAGGGTAGACCCACAATTGTGGAATGACCCACACAGTTCTCTGGTATCTGAAAGTTGACAACACATTGCACTATTTTATGTGCACTGAGCACATTCTGTTGCAGTGCAGTGTTTGTCCAATGGCTAAAAGCGTTTTCTGCTTGCGTGTATGCCACTGAAGAGGATCCAGGGGAAAGCTTACGACCAAGACAGGAGTAGTTGGGTTTTGCCAAAAAGCCCTTCGGTGGTCGCTACCGTGACGGACCGTGACTTGACCCACCCCCACTGATGGGATGGTGTCATATGACTTGCCAAGTTGGCCTCAAATGTTTGAGAGACGAGGGTATCACACATTAATACACCCCATGCCATGGGGGCATATTAAACACCATGGATGAATAAATATCGAGAGGCATCATATGAAGAGTGCCGCAACCCAAGACCGATGGTTCGCGACAAAGAGCGATCTCGCTTGCGTTCTTCAAAAGTGCAATGGAGGAAGAACTAGAGGTGGCGGAGGTTGAGGATGGGGATGGGGGTGGGGATGAGGATGGGGGTGAGGATGAGGATGAGGAGTACTAGGAGGGTAGGATAGTAGGAGAATTGTTTCGAAGAAGATTCATCGTGGCAAAGCATTGTATTTGGTTCATTGGAAGGGTTGTAGTTAAGAAGATGATTCTTGCGAGCCCCCTGAACACTTGACAAGTTGTTGAGAGTTGGTGGAGGTGTGAATGCATATTAGGTGTTGCATCCAGAGGAAAAGCGTTTGGTTGGATATCAAGTTCCGAATCAACAACATTGGGAGGCTCCTCAGAAGGTGGATCAAGACGCCAAACCTTCATTTTATTTTCATTTTCCTTCAAGCGAATGTAGCGCTTCAAGCATGCTTGCAAGCGAGTACTTCCAGCTTGCCCATTCAAGTCCATTGCTTTCTTAAATAGAATGCCATCAAGCTTTTTTGGTTGCTCGGGATCCATAGCAGCGTCATCGGAGTCATCGTTATTCTCATTGGCACCTTGATTGTCCCCTTCCGCACCAGCATTGTCTTCATTATCATCTTCATCATCGCCATCCCCATCCGTATCATCTCCGTCATCCGGATCCTCGCATTCCTCACTGTCGTCATCCAACGACAATCTCCACAATGTCATTGCCGACCAAAATGGTTTTTCTTGGTTGAAAAATAAAAATGGATAAAAGTTGCGGCACCGAAACCGGTATTCTTTGGTGGTTGAGAAAAGAGGTCACACACCAGAAGTGGGCATAAGAATCATGCATGACCTTGTGCACAAGTTGCGCCACACAAGTGCCACATCCAAGGTGTCCTTCACAATTGATGCGCTTGTTTCATACGTTTTCCCAAAGGTCAAAACCGCAAACCCTTGCATTGAAAAGCATAACACTTCACGTGCAAGCCTTATCGTTTGAGGTGCAAGTTGGCATTTGGCACACGTTAGGTGATCATCGGGCAAGAGTCCATACCTACCCATAAGCCTTTACACACCACTTTTTGGTGTCCCTTTCAACAATGAGGCCCTCATCTACCGAGTGTGCAACTCCTTTCGTCACTTTGGAGACCAAAAATTGCAATTCGAAGCGGTTCATAAGGGTGTGAAATTGCCTCCATATTGTTTTTCATGTTGGTTTCTTACTTGGTAAGACCACGGCAGATGATGTCACTTTGTTTGCCGTGAAGAGAGAATCAACTCTGAGCAAAGTGGGCAATCACCGGTCCGGTCCGGTCTAGGATGAATGAGTACCCGGGAACACCAAGTACATTCTCAAGTGGCCCCAATTCGAAAAGGGTGCGGGAAGACTTCCCGGGAGTGTTGGTTGTCATTGTGCCAACTGAACTCACCAGTGTCCTCTTGTGGAACACACTTCTTCTTGGGCGATGCCATCATTGATAGTGCACGTTGCCGATTTTTGTAGAGCTTGACGGGCAGGTTTTTTTTTAGGTAGCCAATGCCGTTTGGGAGGCTAGATTGCCGCTTTCAGTCCCGATTTTCATCGTAGGACCTCGGAGAAAAAAATTGAATAGAAAGGGCCTCAAGCCTTGGGCACAAGTATTAATTCCGTGGCATTAAGGCCCGAGGATATCTGCAGGTATCCGTGGTATATGACCCGAGGATATTATCGTGCAACTTTGCACACTCCCCATGAACACCCTTGCATAGGAGACACGTGCAGAACACATTTGTGAATACCACTTGAAGTACAACCGGCACACACACTGCGCACACACGTCTTGCGCTGTGTACACACGTCCTCTCTGCCTAAGCCTTTGCAAAGGTGGCTGAAACAAGCGGTGACCATTCTTCCAAAAAAGACAGCCGCCATCCACAGAAGGATCCAAGGTACTCAGGAATCCGACGAAAGGTCCAAGACTTGCTGCTGAGTGCTTGTAACAAGCAGGTCTTTAGACCTATCCAGTACATTCATGGAAATCAAAAACAACCGAAGGATAGACTCCGCCGAGCATGCGTAAATACACACTGTCAATGCCCCGCACTGAAGCAACAATGCCCCCATATGTTTATAGGAGCACAACACCACGTTGTGCTTTGCACTGCTGAACAATGGCGAACAATCCTGGACCCCTTGGAAGCGCAGTGTGTCACATAGAACGGCAGAAACGCGTCCCTACCTGATGACAATTTCATCGAAGAAGGGATCAATCGCATACACTCTGGTGCAGACCATTCATGCAACTTGCTGCCGACTTTGTGTTACCCACAGAAGCTATCAGACAGTCCCTGCAACTCAGCAATGCACAACGCATCAAACAGTACCCTTTCCTAGCCCCCAACGTGTTTGACCGTGTCAAGAGCAAACTATCTGACTTGAACATGCAAGCTGGGGTTTGGGACAAGCAACCATGTCAATTGCATGCCACATGCACCGTGCATATGCAACGTGCTCTGGCTGAGCTCACTGTATGTGACACAAATTTCCGTCTCATTGCTGTAGAATCCGTCCGGGGAGCGGCCAACGAATATGTCCTCCAACAAACACTCCTTTCTGCACGGCAACACGGCGTGATAGACATAGGCGTTAGGCACGGTCTCTATTCCAAAACCATCTGCACCCCCCGTGAATTGAGGAAACGTTCCAAGGCAAGAAAATAGCGGGCACCGTCAGTCTCATGAAATGGAAAACCGTCGAAGCCAACAATGATTTTAAGTACCGCTTACTTATCACTCATGCATTCCACCCATTGCGCCGGCTGCCGAAGGCGATAGGACAATGTCTCACACTCCTCCTTAAAGAACTACACACAGCATTCCCTTTCTGGGGTGTACCCACCATGCATGGCATACGGGACATATGGACACACTTGCACTATGCCCCCCCCCACATGCTGTGCACCTATGGGAACGGGACATTGACAACACATATTGGGAACTCAACAAGGAACAAGTATTAAAGGCGGTGCAAAAAGCAGCGGATCAGGTATGTGAATGCAGACGCACACGGGGGGCCTTGTCCTTTTCCATAGCCAAAGCCAACCTACACATGCTCGACCGCGTGGGCGAGGCCACCTCCTGTAATTTGCGCGTTTTCAGCACTGAAGAGGTATTGACCTTTGTGCGCTGGGATTTATACCATAACACTCAATTTGAAGTCTGGGGGACTGTCCGAAGACAAGCCCGGAAAGGTGTCCCCATAGGCGGCTACTTGAGTGCCTAGCTCATGTGCCTCTGGGCGTTGGTCCAAGAGAATGTTTTCTGTGCCTGCCCCACAAAACAGAAACTGCAGACAACGGTCCGCAAACACTGGCCTGCATCCGTAGGGCCCATCTCCATTAAACCTGGCCCCACACTCGACTTCCCCTTTGTGGCATGGGTGCCCCGTGACCGCGAGCGCCTGTACTTCGAAGGTATGAAGGGCTGGTTCAACCCTGAAGCCAAAACAATTTTCACTGCCACCTTTAGAAGTACACTAGCGCCCTTCACTGCCCTCAACTTGTGGTACAGCCACCCCTCAGGATGTGTAGGGAAAATCATCGACCGGGCAGTCAAGCGACAACAGCCTTTCTTGTTGAATTACTTTCTGAACATCAATGACACACTATGCATGCTCGCAGACACCCCCACGACGCACACCCCCACAGGAGACCCCAATGTGCTTTTGACGCGGTACATGGACAACATGTACATAGTCCCGTGCAACATCCCCCCTAATATAAAAATGAAATGGGAATCCTGTGCTGAGTTGGTGGACTGGTGTGATGCACGCTTGCATTCCACTCCACACTGTGACATTACCATGAAAGGTGTACCCATGGGGGGTGGGGTGAACGTCCGGTCACGGTGGCCTGATGCATGTTCCCAAAACTGCCCAACGGTGTTAGCATCTATGATTCCTGCCCTGTGTTTGAAGTCCTGCCAGAAGGCAGGGAGTCGCCTGGCACTCACTGCAAACCTGCGCACAGTGGTACAAGGGTGTGGATACAAAGGGCACCCTTGGGGCTGGTGGTGGCTCCCCTTTCGTAATTGCCTTATGAAATGTCGCCTCCTCACCCATTTGCCTTTGTATTTGACCAAAGGATAGTACACACAAGGTGAACAATGGGCAGGGCAGGGATGGGTGCCACACTGAATTTTGCTCATAACGCAACGTAGGATACGAGTTGAGGCGAAAACCGATGTCACAGTACTGTCTTTGTGATTTGACAGGCTTCCATGTTCTAGAGCTATTGAGCCCTGCTCGCTTGCTTTGCATTGTGTTTGTACATCCGAAATGAGCTTTCTCTCATGCAACTTCAAACAAGCTCTCCACGAACATGGAACATGGAACACGAACATACAGGCACATATCTCTCTGGGATATCCGTTTCCTGCCAACACAGAGCGTTTTCACATTTTTTCAGACTTTCCTCAACTTTTGGTCTAATGCACCAAAATGTCGTCACCTTGGGGGGGGGGGGTATGTGTATGCTTTTCGAAATCTGTGAGAAATTGCCGTTTCAGAAATGTATGGGTTTGGGGGGGATAGGTGACCATATTTTTGAGTACCGAGGCCGAACTTTTCGGCGTTTCAGGGGTTTCGGGCTTTAGGCTGCTCCGCTCACGCGTGCAGGACACCAACTCACAGGTTTTCCTTTGGGTGCTCCGACATATTGTGGAGTTGGAGCAAAGTGAAAGGAGGTAAATGGATGCATTTTGGCGTGCTGAATCCAAATATTGTGGTCTCATGTCCCAACTTGACAGCCTGTTTGAGAAATTCTGCCATCTTTGATTTCTTGCACTCTGGTGAGCTTGATGCTGCAAGTTGCACCAGGCATCACCCGGGTGTCCAAGGTAGTTATTGGTCAAAGTCTTCAACATATTGGGGTCTTGAGGGGACCCGTGTTGCACATGTCTTCTACACATCAAATGCAACAAATCCACCCAAATGACTTGACCCTCATATGCCCATATGTTGGAGTAATGGGGGTAGGGGTGCGGTGCAGTCTGTCTAAAACCGGACTAGAACAGGAAAAAGACCCCAACCTGTCAACGGCCAATTTTCGAAAAATATGGTTCCGGACCCCCCCCTAACCCATACATCTCCGAAAAGCCCTTTTCAAGGGCTTTCCGAATATACCCCACATACCCCTACCTCCGGAACACTCAGTGGACACAAATGAGGCAACAATGGATCCGACCCCTGAAAACGCTCCGTGTTGGCAGGATCGGTACTGTCCCGGAGAGATATACATGGTCTGCTGGGAGCCAATCATTTCGGTGACACAAGATTCGAAAGCCTAGGAACCAAACTTCGGAGGAAACCCGAGCTTGGCACAAGACATATGGTACACAACATGGCAAATGTCACATGAGACAGGTGGTTGGGGACCAGATGCACTCTTCTTGATGGCATAGTCAGAACGGTAGCATTGCATTTCCTTTTTCACCCGCACTCCCTTTTTCACCTTTTTTTAGGGTTGCTCTTCAGACACAGCCTGGGCAAAGGGTGATGGGATAGCTCACAAATCTTGGCTCATTGGGGCCTTGGTAGGTGTTGCCGGGGCTGCCCATGCACGAGAACGGTGATAGGGCGAGAGCGCCAGATACGTCCATTCAGCACATAAACACCTGTCCTGCGGTAGGGTTTCGGCCCCGAGTGAACAGCTAGTGGTGTGGATCACAATTGACGGTTGGGAGATACCCGTGGTCTACTCCACCCCTTGGGATGGGGCTGCACAAGGTTGCACTCAACCCATACTCAGGTATTCCCCCAAACGGGATAAGCGGCTCTTGAGCAACTTCTTTAGCCAATTTACGCTGGCTGATTTCATCATCCACGAAATCTTCAGACCCCCCCACCACACGCCGACCCCCAATCCCCTGTGTCTTGCTGTCCAGGTTTAAAGACAATGTGCCAATGGCTGTGATACATGTCCCAACTGTGATTAGAGACACTCTGTACAAGGCTTTAGAGTGTTTCTTGAAGCCGCTGTACATGTTAGGGTTGAAGTGGGAGGACCATAGGGGTGTGGCGCAACTGTGCGAATGCGAGTTTAACACGTCTTCAGAGATTTTTTTGAGTCAAAAGGGAATTGTCCTGCAGCTGGAAAAACCCTTGCAACGGGACTTGGAATGGCGGAGATGGTTGCCCATAACCTCACCCAATGCAAAACAGGTGCCCGCGTCCACATTTCCAGTGCTCATGCATAAAAGCCTGCTGTACTGTTCAAATTTGGTAGGCTTCAGAGCAAATGTGAGGTCACTGGTATGGGGTGCAAGGTGGCACAGTTACCCCCAGACTGGTGGAAAAATTCAGTGCAGGGATTCCTGCCTGAGCTGGCACTCACCAACACAATCCCGTTCACTGACATAGACCGATGGTTTAACAAAGGGAAGGAGTTCCGTACAGCCACAACCACAAGGCGGTGTGTGGGTGTGTGTGAGTGTGTCGCAGGTGGGGGCCGGACACGTCGCTTTCGTCAGGATGGATGTGCAGAGCAAAGCCCCGCCTATTGAGGGAGGGATAGAGCGGGGGCCAGTGGGAGGGATAGGGGAGGAGGAGATATGCTTGTCTTGTGGGTTTCTTTTTTGCTCCCAACGCAACCTAAAGCTTGAGTGTTGTCCCGGACCCCAGCCTAAGCAATGAATGATATCATGCAGTTTTTTGACAGCACCATGAAAGGGATGGGGTAGAACAAAGGGAGGCACAAGTGACATGAAATTTCGCCCAATGCACTTGCACGAATATTGATGTTGATAGTGGCTCACGCCTCGTAACAACAATAGTGGATGTTGCACTGTCGGCCCCTTCATGTTCAGACCCTACCATGCTCAATTGAATTTTGGCTGAGGAGTTGGTGCCTATTTTGCCTGCTGAAATAGTTGTACATCTCACGCTCATATGCAATGCTCTCCTTCTCATTGAGCTCATGTGTAGACCGTTCCTTCTCACTCAATTGTGTCAATGGGAAGGTGGCATACTCCTCCTCTGTAGTGAGATCAATGATCATCTTTGCAGAGGATGGAGAAGGTGTTTTTGCCTTAAAATAGGCTCATTGCGACAAGCATTTTGTGAACACGCACATTATTGAGTTTTGAGGGAGTTGACCTGGGATATCCGTATATATCCGTGGTATATAACCCAGGATATCACCGCTGCGATATCCCAGGTCATATACCTCGGGCCTATGCCAAGGATATAAAACGGTGCTCCATTCCCTTGCTCTTGTTGAGGCCACCCTTGCAACATTGAAATTCTGCCAGCGCTTGCACATTTTTCCAGAATTTTGACCATAGCCTACATTGTTGAGGCAAAACATTTCCCCAAATTGCAAGACATCCACGAAAACGGAAAAAATTTTGAGGCAGGTTTTTATTATGGGATTGTAGGTGCAGCCCTCAATTAGAGCAATAGCCTGGATTAGAGCAGTTTACCTTGCGGCGAGTAGGAAGGGGGGGGGGTTATTTCACCAACTCCGATCCACGATCCGGACCATTTGGTGGTGTTGGGGGGGGTTCCACAACCCCCCCCCCCCGTAGAGAATTATGTGAATGCGAACAGAATTCTAATTGTGTGGCTTTGTTTCCTTTTTTTTTCGGATGAGTTGCTTTGTTCTTTGTAGCATCTTTTTTGGATCAAGAATGAAGTTTGTTGCATGTTGTGGATCAATAACTTTGTTGTGACCTTATTTGTTTTGAATTTATTTGCTTTGCATCTTTGTGCCCCAATCTTGCTGTCCAACAACAACTTTGTCACGTAATCACTTACTTTGTTACTTGGTTGCAAATGAAGAATATTCCTGTGCATGAAGAATTTTGCCGCCAATCAACATGTTGCTTTGTACTTGTTTGCAGTCTTTTGCATGCCAACCCATTTGCATTTTTGCACTTTACTTGAGCACTATTTGTGAGTGATGTGCCCAATGCTGGCTGGGAGGTTTACCTTCTTCCGTGCAATTTGGAAGATTTTGAAGAACCATCTTATTGTACAGTGGGGCCCAGTTTTCCCCATGCAAGCAGCAGGATTTTGCTGGGTAGCCCAATTCGGAGTCGTCAACTATCTCAATTTGCTCTGTTGTGTGCCCACCTCTTGCATGTACATGGCCATTGTGGCTCTACATTGGAAGGTTGGTGTAAAACTTGGTGAGGTTGGGGCTGCCAGCAGTATGCGCAGCGCGCCGCGGCTTTTTTGAGGTTTTTTGGGGGTTTGATCCATTTTGGAGGGTAGGAAGGGGGGGGGGGGTTCCACCTCCAACCACCATCCACGATGTGGACCATTTAGTGGGGGAGAGGGGGGGGGGTCCCACAACCCCGATCCGCGACGGATCGCATCGCCTAGTCCCCTACCACAAGTGCACTCGACATGCGTGTGACGGGCTCACGACTCGTGTGTTGCTCCTCAAGCAGCAGCAGAACAAGATGCGTACAACTTTCCAGTCACAATAGCCCAGCGGATCCAAACCGCCCGCCTTCTTCTTTCTCCAGAGGGCTGTGGAATGCCCGTGACACTGCGTTGCACCCACTGATTGGTCTTCATCCCCCCAGTAGTGCGGGAGACGCACCAAAGCGCACACACGCCGTGTCGCGTCCGTCCAGAGTCCAGCATCGGCCGGCCACACACGGACCGCACCGAGCCCCCGACCCGGAACCAGAGGCAATGTGCGACCCCATGTCCAATGCCACGGCCGGATCCCAAAGCGCCGAAGCGATTCTGAAGGAGCGGCTGAAGTTGTCGGCGATCATCGCCAAAGGCGTTGGGGAGCGCGCCGCCGAGATCTGGGCGGGGGGACAGCACCGACGGGGGCCGGACCCTCTCCGAAAGGGTGTGGGGCTACGCTGCCGCCCCGGGCGCCGGGCGCCGGCTGAGCGCCTACGCGGCAGCGGCGCGGCGGAAGCTGCAGCTGCCCCCCATCGCCCCGCCGGCCCCGCCCCCGCCTGCCCCCGCCCCCGCCCCCGGCCCCCCTGCGCGGCGGCCGTCGCTCTCCCACGCCGTCAAAATCGCGCACGCCGAGTTTGAGCAGCGGATCCAGGAGCTCCGGGAGGACGAGGGGAAGTGGGGGCAGTTCCAGGCCCACGTCCAAGAGATCGTGCGGGGCCGGCGCGCCACCCACATCATCACGCGCAACGCCATCTCCGTGGACCAGATGTACGACCGGGAGCTGCAGCGGGCGCTCTGGCGGCAGAAGGTCGCGCGGGTGCGGCGCCGGGAGCGGCAGGTCCGGGCGCAGCACCACCGGCGGGTGCAGCAGCGGGCGGAGGAGCGGCGGGGGCACATGGAGCGGGAGGCGCACCGCCGGCGCGTCGCGCAGGACCCGGCGGAGGGGACGCTGCGGGTCCAGTGGCGCACCCTCGTGAGCCTCGGCAACTCGCTGCGGGCCTTTGGGGCGGCCCTGCCGCGCCCCAAAGCGGCGGCCGCGGGGCCGGAGACGGCGCACGCGACGCGGGAGGACGGCGCCGAGGACGAGGTCGCGGACGTCGACGGCGCGGGCGGCGGCGTCGCGACCGTCAGCCCGACGACGCGCGCCGCGACCCCCGACGGCGACCGGCAATGGGCCGCGGACGTCGTGCAGGACTTTCTGAGCGGCGTCTGTCACGTCGTCCGGAAGGGGGAGGCCGCGCGCGCGCTGACGGCGTGCGTGGCCAAACTGCAGGGCTGCCTCGGGGATCCGGCGGCGCTGCGGCGCAGCCGCATGGCCCTGTGGGGCGGTCAGTGGGCCGATGCGGAGCGGCAGCTGACGTCCGGCGCCGACCCGCCGCCCCCGCAGGCGCCCGGGGGCGACCCAGTGCCGCCGCCGCGCCCGCCGCCGCAGCGCAGGGGCCCGCGGGACGCGCCGGCCAAGCGGCCCTTCACCAACTACACGGCGCGGACCAACTCCCTCGGGGGGCCGGCCCCCGCGCCCCCGGCCGCGCCCCCCCGCCCGACCCTCCGGACGGCGTCGCACGCGCTCGTGGGGGCCGCGCGGCTGCGGGGCGGCGCGGAAGGGGGCGGCGCGCGCGACGCCGCGGTGCCGGAGGCGGGGCGGCAGCGGGCGCTGGAGGCGCTGTGGTACGACAAGATGCGGGAGCACCTGGTCGAGCATGCGGAGTGGGAGGAGGCCATGCGGCGGTGGGCCACGGCGCAGGGGGAGGGCGAGGCGGGTCCCGACCCCCCGAAGGCGCCGGTGCTGTGCCGCCTCCTGCCATGGGACGAGCTGCAGGCCGCGGTGCGGCAGGCGCAGAGGCGGGCGGGCGTCACCCGCAGCGGCGAGGCTCCGGCGCCGTCCGCGGCGCCGGAGGGGCCGCCGGGCGGTGCGGGGCCGGGCCCGGCGGGGCGGCGGCGCAGCAGCGCGCGGTCGGACGGGGGGCGGCCGGGGCCGGCGGGAACGCCGAGCGCGCGGTGCGCCGTGGAGTTCAACGCGTCCGAGACCGTGCACGAGATCCCGTGCCCCGAGGTCGTGATGGCGGATCTAGACACCCCAGACCCCCCGAAGGAGGCGATGGTGCTGGTGTCGGTGTTGCCGGGGCTGCACTCGGTGGACTGAGTGGGGGCGCTCATGGCGTTGAATGGCGGTCATGGAAGGAGGGGCTCCTACCCTAAGGCTCCTACCCTGGGGCTTCTATCTTCCCGTCTCACTGTTTGTGACAGAGAGTTGCCTCTGGTCTTGTAGGCCACTGACCGGCCCATTTTCTTCCTGCGCTTTGTGCTGATTGCCTCTTGTGTGCATGTGCAGTAGCCCAGACTTCCCTCGGGGATGTGGGGGCGGTAGTGCAGGGTGACGTAGTAGCTGTCGTAGTAGACCGCAGTGCAAGGGAGGGTAGTGGGGGGGCAGCTGGCACAGTGCTATATCGGATATGATGAGGCCATTGCTTGGCTCTGTCAACGACATCCCTGCATACGCGACAACAAGGCGCTACAACAAGACGCTGGACAAGGTGTGCAGGAATGCATTGAGATCGAAGACCAGCAACTGATCCTCTTGACAAAGGAGTCCAGGTTGTTCGAATTTGACAACGTTCTCGACGATCCATCTTCACACGACAGCGTGTTTGAAGAAGTTGCCAAGCCCCTGATTGAGACTGCATTCCTTGGCGTTCAGCACATGGTCACCCTGAGTGCGCCATGCAGGCGCACATGGGGCACCTGGTCACCTGCGGTGCACCCTCAGGGTGCCGGGAGGGGGGGGGGGGGGGGCTTCGTGCTGACTATCTCTTCTACCGGTCGGGTATCACCCTCGGCCCGTCCTCACCCACTGTGTTCACGAGTTGGCTGCGACTCTAATCTCAAGTGATGTTTCTGGAAGATTTTCCAGTCCGGACCGAGCCCACCGACGAGGGGGCGCCCACTTTCTGGCCCACTTGGTTGCCCCCCCTGGCCGCCCACCTCGTCCCTCCCCGCCATCAGGCCTCAGTATACAGCACCTTTTATGGTCAAGCCGCCTCGAAGGGCACTGGGGACTTCCCCATAACCGCGATCCAACACCCCTTCCCGCATCCACCAGCGTAGGTGCTGCCTCGCAGGATGCGGCCTGGTCAAGGGCGCCGCACGCACCCCAAACTTCAGCGGCAAGTGGAACTGACATTTGCGCAATTCGCGGAACACAGAGATCCAATCCCGCATGCCAACGCCCCTCAATTCACAAAAATCAGTTGGTCTCGGAAATACCCTCAGACCCAGCAAGTCAGCGTGCAGCAAGACTCAAACCAGTGTCCGGATTCGGCGCAGTGTGACGAGTGTCCAAACAACAGTACGCGTTTCGGGACGAGTAGTCCCCTTATCAACTTCTGAGCGAAATAGTATAAAGCACAGATAGCAGGACGCTAAAAAATGTACAGTGCACTCCCAATCTCCAACAATGTTGAGATCCCAGTCAAATCACGTTGGATCTCAGCAGTCCAAGTTAAAGTACGTGTTCGCCAAGTTTGAAAACTGGCACGTAATGTACGCATTGGCTTGAAAACAGTGCGCAATTCGCGGAACACAGAGATCCAATCCCGCATGCCAACGCCCCTCAAGGCACCCTAGCCAAGGCTCTTTGATACTTTCTCGGTTGGCTGTAGGGGGTTCTGGCAAGAGCAAGCATCTTTTCTCCTGTTTCGACCAATGGAAGCCACACACCGCCTATTGCTGTTGGAGGATCAAAGCGCAAGCGACAATCCTATCAGTTGCGTGAATAATCCGTCGCCGTCCTCATGTGTGCACACGTGGGGGCCTTAAAAGGGGCAAAAAGCAGAAGTGGCACCATAACCCGAGGAACACGCTCCTGCTGTGCTTGTGGTGCCAGTGTTGCCGGGGAAGTGGCATTGGGCAGTGGTCCGACTGCCATCGGTTGCTTACCCCCTGGCCATTGGTGACCAGGCACCATGCGTTTGTGCCAGGGTCTCCACTTTGGATGCGGCATGCAGGATGGCACCCCCCATCCCTTTGCGCAAGCACGGGCTTGTCCAAACATGGAGTGGGCATTGAACCGCTGTTTTCAGGACTTTTCGGGGCCACTGCTTTTTGTGGTCCTGAATGCGGGATTGGGCGTTTGTGCCGCTTTTGTAGAGGGGAACGGGGGCTCATTCATGTCTCTGGATTCTGCATTCTGCTCATAACAACATTGTACCACACATTGCAACCCCATGCGGTTTGTTTGGACGTGATTTTCTGCCATGGCTAACATTGCTAACATTCTCGGCATGGCTGTCACGTACCCCCCCCCCCCTTGTATAAGCTACGCCCGTGTCCAAGCTACAGCCGCCGTAGCGACCGTATTAATTTGGTACCTAATTTGATGCGGTACAAATGTAGTGCGGCCACATAAGACGTGGGTTTGGTGACGGATTTGCCAGTTCCATAGGGTCAAGGACACATTTGTTGTGAGTGTTTGCCCACTTGAACCCACACAGCTCTGATTTTGGGGAGATTTATGCATTACATTCCCCTTTCTTGCACCAGCTCACCGTGCAATCTTCTCTTTCTGAACCTGGGCGTCTACGGCCTTGTCCAAGCTACAGTAGGCGTAGGGACCGTATTAATCAGGTACTATTGCGGCTTGGTGGATCTTCGTGAATGGCGAGAAGTCAGTTGGCGCCGCCAACTGCCCGGAGCAGCAACATCTGAGGGCGTTGTCCCAAACCCCCCCTTTCCCCCACAGAAGCGTCCTGATGTCTGCCAATCCCCCTCAGAGCCCATGGAGCGGGACCCACCTGACGCGGTGTGGTTGTGGGGGTTGCTGGCGACGTCGTACCCACGGAATGCAGGGGCATCGGCCCAAAGTTGTTGTTCAAGTCCTCCCGTCATAGTTCCTCACCGGGACCATGCCGCTGCAGGGTGCAAGCAATCCGTGCGCACATCTGTCGTTGGGCTGCACAGGCTTGGAATTGTATTCTATGGGCTTGTGGGGCACTGTGTCTGATTGCAGCAATACAACCGAACACGGGTACCGTGTATTCCGTGTACTCCTCGATTGTGCATGTTATCAGATAGCACGAGTGGCATGGCATCTGCTCTCTCCCCCTCCCTCCCTCCCTCCCTCCCTCTCTCCCTCTCTCCCTCACTCCCTCTCCCTCTCTCTCTTTCTCCCTCTCTCCCTCCCTCCCTCTCCCTCTCTCTCTCTCCCTCTCTTTCTCCCTCTCTCCCTCCCCCCCTCCCCCCCCCCCCCTCTCTCTTATCTCTCTCCCTCTCTCCCTCCCTCCCTGTCTCTCTCTCTCTCTCTCCCTCCCTCCCTCCCCGCCCCCTCCCTCCCTCCCTCCCTCTCTCCCTCTCTCTCTCTTTCTCTTTCCCTCTCTCCCTCCCCCCCTCCCCCCGCCCCTATCTCTCCCTCTCTCTCCCTCCCTCTCTCTCTGCAGCACACTCACATCATGGGGCGCGTGCTGTATCATACTGCATGTGACCGTTCTTCCGGGTTTGCCCCTGAGTATTGTTGTCAACGCGAACTTGGTACCTCTTCATCCGAACAGCCGAATCCTTCAACAATGAATCACAAGAAAGACAAACAATGCTCACGCCATGTGCCGCTCTACCCACCGCCCCTCCTTGTGCTGACCGCGGCTTGCCCAAACCACAGGAGGTGCAACGCCAAGTACAGCAGGGGGATGGTTGTTGCCCCCCCCCCCCCCTCTTCTTGAGCATGTATGGCCTTGACCAAGTGCGGCAACCACGTGGTACCGACGCTTTTCTGACCACAGCGTTTTTGGTCAAGACGTGGTTGTGTGTCAATTGCGAAAGGGTGCTGCACGCACCGCGTAATGGCAAACCCCCTTCGGGAATCGGCCCTGTACCATCAGCCACTCAGTAATACCCGCCCCGTCACACGTCCCGAGTAGGACTCAGCTGTGTCCAGTGCCTGGGCCGCCGGCTGTTATCTGGTGCCGCACGCTGTTGCGGGGCGTGGGTGTGGCACATGGGCTTCATCTGCAGTGGTGTGGCTGGCCTGTGGGCTCCAGTCCATCTCACCTTGTGGGTCGGTAGTCATGTTCCAGGACCTGAATAGAGAGCCCCAGTGTGCTGACGAATGTGGACTTCCCAACGTCACTGATTCACTGCCATTCCCTACATCTCCTTGACAACGCATGTTGCACGCATGCACCACCATCCCAGCATGGCAGCACCTGGTCTCCTTTATAAGTGTGTCATTATTTTCGCACTTTCAAGTTGAACTTTGTTTTTGCTCTCTCCTGGTGCAGCCTTCATGTTGAAGGCGTGGCTGGCACTGGGAAGCTTACTCTGTAGTATCGTCAGGAGAACACAATGTCCCCTCTCTTTGTGAGGGGTAGGCCTGTCTCAAAGATACCACAGGCCATACCACGGCCTGCTCACCGCCACAGGCCAAACGGATGTGTACCACTAGGAGGATAACAGGGCGAATCAGAGTATCACCTAACTCACCCATGCACGTCCCTGGAGCAAAGAAAACTTGTCATAGGTGAGAAGGCAAGGGCCAAACATGAGTCGTGGCGACCACAGGTCGCTCTGCAGGTATACTCAAGGTAGGAATATAAGTTGCTCCTTCTTTGTCATCCTTGATCCCTGTCCTTGACAGGGGAAGAAGCTATGGTATGTTCTGAGAGTGTACTTAGATCCCGAGATTGACTCGTACTGCTGCAGAACTATTGCAGAACTATTGCAGCTTCGTCAAAAAAAAAAAGAAAGAAAGATACCACAGACTATGGTCTTGTACCAAAATGTATCACCCCCACGCTGAGAACTCACCTTCGTGGCTGACGGACTATATTCATGGAAGGAAAAAAATATTGCAAGGCCATTCCCTATGTCTCTTGACATTGCAACACCCCACACCAACGCAAGTTGCATGCATGCACCACTATCCAGCACCTCAACACATAGTCTCCCTACTCACACAAACTGATGTGTCCAAGGCACTCCTCTGCATGACAAGCCTCGGGAGCCGCATTCACCAGTTGACTTCATCCCACTGTCACCCACTCTCCCGTCCTGGCCCTTAGTATTGCACGACAGCGCAGTGCAAACAGCGCGAACACTATATATAGAAGCAGTTGGACGGCCAGCCGCCATCAGCTGGCCACGACTTTGACGGCAGCTGACCGCCAACTGCCATCAGTTGGACTCCAACCGCCCTGACCATCAACTGCCGTCGGCGAACCATCAACTGCTAACCGCCATTTGTCGTTTGGACACCCAGAGATGCGCCTTGAAGAGCGTTCTTCCGCGGGTAACAAACACAACCGACTGCTGAAAGCACATCTCATGCTTTCGCTACATGATGCCCGGATGCCACGCTGGAGGGCACCTGCTCACTGAATCAAAGTCCACGTACCTTACCCTCCCCCCCCCCTTGCAATCCCCCCACCCCCCCTCTGGGGGGGGGGGCGTCATTTGGCCCAGAAAGCATAAGAAATATCAGGCGCCAAAGAAATTTTTTAGAAGGCGCCAAAGGCGCCGAAGCTGATTTACACTGTGATACTATGGTACAGTTTTGTGGTGCAATCCCCGGGAACCATCACTTCATGACTGCCCCCCCCCCCCTGGGGGGAAACCGGCCTGACAAAAGGGGGAGATTGCCAGGGGGGGGGGGGTAGTCCGTCCCCCTCCCCAGACGGAGACCTTGGGGAACCTCAAGACCCTGATGTCGAAGAAGACCTGTTTGATCAACATTTTTTCAAGAATTAACAGCAAACATCCAGGAGCCTCCAAGCATTTTCAACGAGCATCCACAAACCTGTAGAAAATAACAAGACGCAGCCCAGAAGCCTTCAGGGTGCACCATTTTTAGGGGTTCCAAGCATTGACTATTTCCCCAACCCGTTACGCGGTGCGCGCACGGTGCACGACCGTTGCACCTGCTACCTCAATGGCGGCCCATCCGCTTCACAGCCGTCCCTGCCGTCATGGGTGGCGACTCCAGCGTTCCCACACTACACCTCCGAATGAGTCATCAAGTCTGCAGTTCGGTTTCCCATGTCCGCCGTCTTTGACCACAACGCTGACACCGGATGTACCGCAGCCCTTCTTCTGCTTCCCGCAGTCCCTTACGTCGATGCTGCCGGGGCCAGATCAGGCATGAGCTGTATCCAGTGCTTTGCACGATGGAGTACGCCATGCGACTGGCGGACAGCCATGGCCAAGGGAATCGGGAGCGCACCTGAGCTGCAGCGCAGAGAGCCTCTTGCTTTACCGGCGCGACTGGGTCATCCCCACATGCAATGCAGTGGGAGAGCACCGGGGGAAAGGGGGCCACAGGTCATTGAGAACGAGGTGTTGGCCTGGTGTATCTGACATTGTGTAGGTCCTCAGCTTTGGGACAGTAGAATCAGCCTGCAGCGCAGCTCCACAGGGTCTTTCTCTTGTCGCCGCGAAAGGCACCTACCGCAATGTCACTGAAGAGCCTTTTGTTCTGACTTTCGTTGCTTTGCTCCCTTGTGCAACCCCCCCCCCCCCCCTGTTCCGGTCACCGGAATTGCCGGAACGTGCCGGAACGTTTTGCCGGAACGTTGTGATTCTGTGAGGCTCAATGTTTTTCAGTGAAAACGCTTGCTGCTACTGTCAACCGTTGTCTGCTACTGTCAACCGTTGTCGTCCATTTTGCCAGTAACACTTTTGTTCCTCCATCCACTGGCACAGATGTTGAAATGTGTTTTTGTAGCTCCAAGGGGGCATCCATGGACTTTGTATTTCAGGTAGGAGGTGCCACCACAGGATGACCGCTTTGATTTGGTCAAGTGGTGGCTGAATGCTTCAGAATTTCGGGATCTGAAAGAATTGGCTGCGCATGCCCTACCTGCATTAAACTTTCCTATCACCAGTTGTGTTGCAGAGTCATCCTTTCATGCTATGAAAGGCCTGTTGACTCCTGATCGACGATTTATGGCCGAGGACACTCAAATGGGTTATTTGCATGCAAGGAATGGTCAATGGTGATATCAATAAGCGCTTTCATGAGTGTGCATTTGTCTGAGATGTGAAGTGCAGCCAGTAATGTGTTGATGTGATTCTACACTTGTGTGCATTTGTCAGCCTGTTGCAACCTTTCTTTCAGCCTTGTTTCTGCATGAAAAAAGAGGACAGCTTTGGATGCAGATCAGAGCCAAGTGACAAAAAGTGCAACAAACTTCAGGTGGTGGGATTTGAACCCACGCTTGTCAATGTGTAGACAGTGCATATGCCACTGGACCAGTGGCAGATTCTGACATGTCACTCATCAGGAACCATGTACAGACCGGGAGATGAAATTTTTTTTTGCAAATTGAGGGAAGATTTGGGTTTCCACATTACTCCAACTACAGAACAACCAAAAGGAAGGGGTGTTTGGGCCCTGGGACTGAGAGCCTGGGCACTGGGAACCTGTTTTGCTGATAAAACGGCTCACCGGGACGCTACGTCGGAACGTTGGGTTTTTCTCGCCGGAACGGGGGGGGGGGGTGCTTGTGCCTAGAGGGATCGAGGTCTCCAACAACTTGCTAGGTATTGCACCCCGTGATGTGTCCCCCCGTTTGCCTGTGCACCCCGTTATGTGTGACCCCAGTTAGCTATTGCACCCCGTTATGCTTCCCCCCGTTCACCTGTGCACCCCGTTATGTGTGACCCCAGTTAGCTATTGCACCCCGTTATGCTTCCCCCCGTTTACATGTGCACCCCGTTACGTGTCCCCCCATTTCGCTATTGGACCCCGTTATGTTTCGCCCCGTTTACCTGTGCACCCCGTTATGTGTGCCCCATTTAGCTATTGCACCCCGTTATAGGTCCTCCCATTTAGCCATTGCACCCCGTTATGTGTCCTCCCATTTAGCTATTGCACCCCGTTATGTGTCCCCCCGTTAACCTGTGCACCCCGCTATGTGTCCCCCCATTTAGCCATTGCAACCCGTTATGTGTCCCCACGTTTACCTGTGCACCCCATTATGTGTCCTCCCATTTAGCCATTGCACTCCGTTATGTGTCCCCCCGTTTACCCGTGCACCCCGTTATGTGTTCCCCCAGCTGGCTACTGTAACCCATTATGTGTCCCCCCGTTTGCCTGTGCACCCTGTTCTCTGTCCCCCCAGTTAGCTTTTGCACCCTGTTATGTGTCCCCCCGTTTACCTGTGCACCCCGTTATTTGTGCCCCCAGTTAGCTTTTGCACCCTGTTATGTGTCCCCCCGTTTACCTGTGCACCCCGTTATGTGTGCCCCCAGTTAGCTACTGCACCCCATTATGTTCCCCCCCGTTTACCTGTGCACCCCGTTATGTGTCCCCCCAGTTAGCCACTGCACCCCATTATGTGTCCCCCCGTTTACCTATGCACCCGGTTATGTGTCCCCCGAGTTAGCTACCGCACCCCGTTATGTATCCCCCCGGTTAGCTATTGCACCCCGTTATGTTCCCCCCCTAATACCTGTGCACCCCGTTATGTGTCCCCCCAGTTAGCTATTGCACCCCGCTTGGTTTCCCCCTGTTTACCTGCGCACCCCGTTATGTGTCCCCTGCTTACTTGTGCACCCTGTTATGTGTCCTCCCATTTAGCTGTCGCACCCCATTATGTGTCCCCCCGTTTACCTGTGCACCCCGTTATGTGTCCCCCCGTTTACCTGTGCACCCCGTTATGTGTCCCCCCGTTTACCTGTGCACCCCGTTATGTGTCCCCTGTTTACCCATGCACGCCGTTATGTGTCCCCCCATTTAGCTAGTACACCCCGTTTTGTGTCCTCCTGTTTAGCTATTGCACCCCCTTATGTGTCCCCCCGTTTACCTACCAACCCCGTTATGTGTCCCCCTGTTTACCTGTGCACCCTGTTATGTGTCCTCCCATTCAGCTGTCGCACCCAATTATGTGTCCCCCCGTTTACCTGTGCACCCCGTTATGTGTCCCCCCATTTAGCTAGTGCACCCCGTTATGTGTCCTCCCGTTTAGCTATTGCACCCCGTTATGTGTCCCCCCGTTTACCTGCGTACCCCGTTATGTGTCCCTCTGTTTATGTGTGCACCCTGTTATGTGTCCTCCCACTTAGCTGTCGCACCCCGTTATGTGTCCCCCCGTTTACCTGTGCACCCCGTTATGTGTCCCCCCGTTTACCTATGCACCCCGTCATGTGTCCCCCCATTTAGCTAGTGCACCCCGTTATGTGTCCTCCTATTTAGCTATTGCACCCCGTTATGTGTCCCCCCGTTTACCTGCGCACCCTGTTATGTGTCCCCCTGTTTACCTGTGCACCCTGTTACGTGTCCTCCCATTTAGCTGTCGCACCCCGTTATGTGTCCCCCCGTTTACCTGTGCACCCCGTTATGTGTCCCCCCGTTTACCTATGCACCCCGTCATGTGTCCCCCCATTTAGCTAGTGCACCCCGTTATGTGTCCTCCTGTTTAGCTATTGCACCCCGTTATGTGTCCCCCCGTTTACCTGCGCACCCTGTTATGTGTCCCCCTGTTTACCTGTGCACCCTGTTACGTGTCCTCCCATTCAGCTGTCGCACCCCGTTATGTGTCCCCCCGTTTACCTGTGCACCCCGTTATGTGTCCCCCCGTTTACCTATGCACCTCGTTATATGTCTCCCCATTTAGCTAGTGCACCCCGTTATGTGTCCTCCCGTTTAGCTATTGCACCCCCTTATGTGTCCCCCCGTTTACCTGCACACCCCGTTATGTGTCCCCCTGTTTACGTGTGCACCGGTTATGTGTCCTCCCATTTAGCTGTCGCACCCCGTTATGTGTCCCCCTGTTTACCTATGCACCCCGTTATGTGTCCCCCCATTTAGCTAGTGCACCCCGTTATGTGTCCTCCCGTTTACCTGCGCACCCTGTTTTGCGTCCCCCTGCTTACCTGTGCACCCTGTTACGTGTCCTCCCATTCAGCTGTCGCACCCCGTTATGTGTCCCCCCGTTTACCTGTGCACCCCGTTATGTGTCCCCCCGTTTACCTATGCACCCCGTTATGTGTCCTCCTGTTTAGCTATTGCACCCCGTTATGTGTCCCCCCGTTTACCTGCGCACCCCGTTATGTGTCCCCCCGTTTACCTGTGCACCCCGTTATGTGTCCCCCCGTTTACCTATGCACCTCGTTATATGTCTCCCCATTTAGCTAGTGCACCCCGTTATGTGTCCTCCCGTTTAGCTATTGCACCCCCTTATGTGTCCCCCCGTTTACCTGCACACCCCGTTATGTGTCCCCCTGTTTACGTGTGCACCGGTTATGTCTCCTCCCATTTAGCTGTCGCACCCCGTTATGTGTCCCCCTGTTTACCTATGCACCCCGTTATGTGTCCCCCCATTTAGCTAGTGCACCCCGTTATGTGTCCTCCCGTTTACCTGCGCACCCTGTTTTGCGTCCCCCTGCTTACCTGTGCACCCTGTTACGTGTCCTCCCATTCAGCTGTCGCACCCCGTTATGTGTCCCCCCGTTTACCTGTGCACCCCGTTATGTGTCCCCCCGTTTACCTATGCACCCCGTTATGTGTCCCCCCATTTAGCTAGTGCAGCCCGTTATGTGTCCTCCCATTTAGCTATTGCACCCCGTTATGTGTCCCCCCGTTTACCTGTGCACCCCGTTATGTGTTCCCCCAGTTAGCTACTGCATCCCGTTGCTTCTCCCCCTATTTACCTGTGCACTCCTTTATGTGTCCCCCCATTTAGCTATGGCACCCCGTTATTTGTCCCCCCATTTACCCCTGTGCACCCTGTCATGTGTCTTCCCATTTAGGTATTGCACCCCGTTATGTGTCCCCCCGTTTACCTGTGCACCCCGTTATGTCTCCCCCCGCTTACCCGTGCACCCCGTTATGTGACCTCCGATTTAGCTATTGCACCCCGTTATGTGCCCCCCCGTTTACCTGTGCACCCCGGTATTTGTCCAGCCGTTTACCTGTGTACCCCATTCTGTGTCCTCCCATTCAGCCATTGCAAGCCGTTATGTGGCCCCCCGTTGAGCTGTGCACCCCGTTATGTGTCCTCGCATTTAGCTACTGCATTCCGTTATGTGCCCCCCCATTTACCTGTGCACCCCGTTATGTGTCCCCCCAGTTAGCTTTTGCACCCCGTTATGTGTCCCCCCGTTTGCGTGCATTCCGTTATGTGTCCTCCCATTTAGCTATTGCACCCCGTTATGTGTCCTCCCGTATATCTTTGCACGCCGTTATGTGTCCTACCATTTACTTGTGCATTCATTGTGTGTCCCCCCGTTTACCTTTGCACCCCGTTATGTGATCTTTGATTTAGCTATTGCATCCCCGTTTAGTGTCCCCCCGTTTACTTGTGCACCCCGTTATGTGTCTCCCCATTCGCCTATTGCGCCCCGTTATGTGTCCCCCCGTTTACCTGTGCACCCCGTTATGTGTCTCCCCATTTACCTATTGCGCCCCGTTATGTGTCTCCCGAGTCAGCTATTGTACCCTGTTTTTCCTCCCTTCATTTACCTATGCACCACGTTATGTGTCCCCCCATTTATCTATTGCACCCCGTTATGCGTCGCCCCGTTTACTTGGGCACCCCGTTATGTGTTTCCCCATTTAGCTATTCCCCGTTATGTGTCCCCTCATTTACCTATGTACCCCGTTATGTGTCTCCCCAGTTAGCTATTGCACCCCGTTGTGTGTCCCCCCGTTTACCCGTGCACCCCGTTATCTGTCCCCCTATTTACGTGTGCACCCCGTTATGTGTTTCCCTAGTTACCTATTGCACCCCGTTATGTGTCCCCCCGCTTAACTGTGCAACCCGTTATGTGTCCTCCCATTTAGCTAATGCACCATGTTATGTGTCCCCCCAGTTAGCTATTGCACCCCATTATGTGTCCCCCCGTTTACCTGTGCAACCCGCTATGTGTCCCCCCATTTAGGTATTGCATCCCGTTATGTGTGCTCCCATTTACTTGTGTACCCCGTTATGTGTCTTCCCAGTTAGCCATTGCACCCCGTTATGTGTCCCCCCGTTTACCTCTGCACCCCGTTATATGTCCTCCTATTTACGTGTGCACCCAGTTATGTGTTTCCCCAGCTACCAAATTGTTATGTGTCCCCCCGCTTACCTGTGCAGCCCGTTATGTGTCCTCCCGTTTAGCTAATGCACCCCGTTATGTGTCCCCCCATTTAGCTATTGTACCCCGTTATGTGTCCCCCTGTTTACCTATGCACCCCGTTAAGTGTCCTCCCATTTACTTGTGCACCCCGTTATGTGTCCTCCCACTTAGCTGACGCACCCCGTTATGTGTCCCCCCGTTTACCCCCGTGCACCCCGTCATGTGTCCCCCCATTTAGCTATTGCACCCCGTTATGTGTCCCCCTGTTTACCTGGGCACCCCGTTAAGTGTCCTCCCATTTACTTGTGCACCCCGTTATGTGTCCCCCCGTTTACCCGTGCACCCCGTTATGTGTCCTCCCATTGAGCTATTGCACCCCGTTATGTGTCCCCCCGTTTACCTGTGCACCCCGTTATGTGTCCTCCCATTGAGCTATTTCACCCCGTTCTTTGGCCCCCCGCTTACTTATGCACCCTGTTATACGTCCTCCCATTTAGCCATTGTACCGCATTATGTGTCCCCCCGTTTACCCCCGTGCATCCCGTTATGTGTCCTCCCATTTAGCTATTGCACCCCGTTATGTGTTCCCTTGTTTACTTGTGCACCCCGTTATGTGTCCCCCCGTTTACCTGTGCACCCCGTTATGTCTCCCCCCGCTTACCTGTGCACCTCGTTATGTGACCTCCGATTTAGCTATTGCAACCCGTTATGTGTCCTTCCGTTTACCCGTGCACCCCGTTATGTGTCCCGCCGTATACTTGTGCACCCCATTCTGTGTCCTCCCATTCAGCCATTGCAAGCCGTTATGTGGCCCCCCGTTGAGCTGTGCACCCCGTTATGTGTCCTCGCATTTAGCTACTGCATTCCGTTATGTGTCCTCCCATTTAGCTATTGCACCCCGTTATGTGTCCTCCCATTTAGCTATTGCACCCCGTTATGTGTCCTACCATTTACTTGTGCACGCCATTGTGTCTCCCCCCGTTTACCTTTGCACCCCGTTATGTGACCTTTGATTTAGCCATAACATCCTCGTTATGTGTCCCCCCGTTTACTTGTGCACCCCGTTATGTGTCTTCCCATTCGCCTATTGCGCCCCGTTATGTGTCCCCCCGTTTACCTGTGCACCCCGTTATGTGTCTCCCCATTTACCTATTGCGCCCCGTTATGTGTCTCCCCAGTCAGCTATTGTACCCTGTTTTTCCTCCCTTCATTTACCTATGCACCACGTTATGTGTCCCCCCATTTATCTATTGCACCCCGTTATGCGTCGCCCCGTTTACTTGGGCACCCCGTTATGTGTTTCCCCATTTAGCTATTCCCCGTTATGTGTCCCCTCATTTACCTATGTACCCTGTTATGTGTCTCCCCAGTTAGCTATTGCACCCCGTTGTGTGCCCCCCCGTTTACCTGTGCACCCCGTTATCTGTCCCCCTATTTACGTGTGCACCCCGTTATGTGTTTCCCTAGTTACCTATTGCACCCCGTTATGTGTCCCCCCGCTTAACTGTGCAACCGGTTATGTGTCCTCCCATTTAGCTAATGCACCATGTTATGTGTCCCCCCAGTTAGCTATTGCACCCCATTATGTGTCCCCCCGTTTACCTGAGCACCCTGCTATGTGTCCCCCCACTTAGCTATTGCATCCCGTTATGTGTCCTCCCATTTACCTGTGTACCCCGTTATGTGTCTTCCCAGTTAGCTATTGCACCCCGTTATGTGTCCCCCCGTTTACCTCTGCACCCCGTTATATGTCCTCCTATTTACGTGTGCACCCAGTTATGTGTTTCCCCAGTTACCTATTGCAACCCGTTATGTGTCCCCCCGCTTACCTGTGCAGCCCGTTATGTGTCCTCCCATTTAGCTAATGCACCCCGTTATGTGTCCCCCCATTTAGCTATTGTACCCCGTTATGTGTCCCCCTATTTACCTGTGCACCCCGTTAAGTGTCCTCCCATTTGCTTGTGCACCCCGTTATGTGTCCTCCCACTTAGCTGTCGCACCCCGTTATGTGTCCCCCCGTTTACCCCCGTGCACCCCGTTATGTGTCCTCCCATTTAGCTATTGCACCCCGTTATGTGTCCCCCTGTTTACCTGGGCACCCCGTTAGGTGCCCTCCCATTTACTTGTGCACCCCGTTATGTGTCCTCCCATTTACTTGTGCACCCCGTTATGTGTCCCCCCGTTTACCCCTGCACCCCGTTATGTGTCCTCCCATTGAGCTATTGCACCCCGTTACGTGTCCCCCCGTTTACCTGTGCACCCCGTTATGTGTCCTCCCATTGAGCTATTTCACCCCGTTCTTTGGCCCCCCGCTTACTTATGCACCCTGTTATATGTCCTCCCATTTAGCCATTGTACCGCATTATGTGTCCCCCCGTTTACCCCCGTGCATCCCGTTATGTGTCCTCCCATTTAGCTATTGCACCCCGTTATGTGTCCCCTTGTTTACTTGTGCACCCCGTTATGTATCCCCCCGTTTACCTGTGCACCCCGTTATGTCTCCCCCCGCTTACCTGTGCACCTCGTTATGTGACCTCCGATTTAGCTATTGCAACCCGTTACGTGTCCTTCCGTTTACCCGTGCACCCCATTATGTGTCCCGCCGTATACTTGTGCACCCCGTTATATGTCCCCCCGTTTACCTTTGCACCCCGTTCTGTGTCTTCCCATTTAGCAATTGCACCCCGTTATCTGTCCCCCGGATTAGCTGTGCACCCCGTTATGTGTCCCCCCATTTACCTATTGCAGCCCGTTAGGTGTCCCCCCGTATACCGGTGCACCCCGTTCCGTGTCCCCCTATTTATTTACCTATGCACCCCCTTATGTGCCCCCCCATTTAGCTATTGCACCCCGTTATGTTTCCCGCCATTTACCCGTGCACCCCGTTATGTGGCTCCCCAGTTAGCTATTGCACCCCGTTATGTGTCCTCCCATTTCGCTATTGCACCCCGTTATGTGTCCCCTCGTGTGCCTTTGCACCCCGTTATGTGTCCCCCTGTTTACCTGTGCACCCCGTTATGTGTCCCCCCGTTTATCTGTGCACGTAGTTAAGTGTCCCCCCAGTTCGCCGGTGCAGCCCGTTATGTGTCCTCCCATTTAGCCATTCCACCCTGCTATGTGTCCCCCGATTTACCTGTGCACCCTGTTATGTGTCCCCCCATTTGCCTATGCACCCCGTTATGTGTCTTCCCAGTTAGCTTTTGCACCCCGTTATGTGTCCTCCAATTTACCTGTGCACCCCGCTATGTGTCCCCCCATTTACCTATTGCAACCCGTTATGTGTCCCCCCGTTTACCTGTGCACCCTATTATGTGTCCCTCCAGTTAGCTATTGCACCCCATTATGCGTCCTCCCATTTACCTATGCACCTCGTCATGTGTCCGCCCAGTTAGCTATTGCACCCCGTTATGTGTCTCCCCAGTTAGCTTTTGCACCCCGTTATGTGTCCTCCAATTTACCTGTGCACCCCGCTATGTGTCCCCCCGTTTACCTATTGCAACCCGTTATGTGTCCCCCCGTTTACCTGTGCACTCTATTATGTGTCCCTCCAGTTAGCTATTGCACCCCATTATGCGTCCTCCCATTTACCCCTGCACCTCGTCATCTGTCCGCCCAGTTAGCTATTGCACCCCGTTATGTGTCCTCCCATTTCGCTATTGCACCCCGTTATGTGTCCCCCCGTGTACCTTTGCACCCCGTTATGTGTCCCCCTGTTTACCTGTGCACCCCGTTATGTGTCCCCCCGTTTATCTGTGCACGCAGTTAAATGTCCCCCCAGTTCGCCGGTGCAGCCCGTTATGTGTCCTCCCATTTAGCCATTCCACCCTGCTATGTGTCCCCCGATTTACCTGTGCATCACGTTATGTGTCCCCCCATTTGCCTATGCACCCCGTTATGTGTCTCCCCAGTTCGTAGTTGAACCCCGTTTTGTTTCCCCCTGTTTACCTGTGCACCCCGCTATGTGTCTCCCCAGTTAGCTATTGCACCACGTTATGTGTCCTCCAATTTACCTGTGCACCCCGCTATGTGTCCCCCCATTCACCTATTGCACCCCGTTATCTGTCCCCCCGTTTACCTGTGCACCCGGTTATGTGTCCCTCCAGTTAGCTATTGCACCCCATTATGCGTCCTCCCATTTACCCGTGCACCTCGTCATGTGTCCGCCCAGTTAGCTATCGCACCCCGTTATGTGTCCCCCTATTTGCCTGTGCAACCCGTTATTTGTCTTCCCATTTAGCTATTGCACCCCGTTATGCGTCCCCCTGGTTACCTGTGCACCCCGTTATGTGTCCCCCCAGCTAACTATTGCACCCCGTTATGTGTCCTCCCGTTTACCTGTGCACCCCGTTATGTGTCCCCCTTTTTAACTGTGCACCCCGTTATGTGTCCCCCGTTTTCTTGTGCACCCCGTTATGTGTCCCCCGGTATAGCTATTGCACCCCGTTCCGTGTCGTCCTATTTACCTGTGCAACGCGTTATGTGTCTCCCGTGTTAGCTGTTGCACCCCCTTATGTGTCCCCCCATTTACGTGTGCACCCCGTTATGTGTCTCCCCAGTTGGCTATTGCACCCTGTTATGTGTCCTCCCTTTTACCTTCACAACCCGTTATGTGTCCGCCCATTTACTTATTGCACCCCGTTATGTGTCCCCCCGTTCACCTGTGCACCCCGTTATGTGTCCCCCCACCTAACTATTGCAGCCCGTTGTGTGTCCTCCCGTTTGCCTGTGCAGCCCGTTATGTGTCCCCCCGTTTACCTGTGCACCCCGTTATGTGTCCCCCCACCTAACTATTGCACCCCGTTATGTGTCCCCCTTTTTAACTGTGCACCCCGTTATGTGTCCCCCGTTTTCTTGTGCACCCCGTTATGTGTCCCCCGGTATAGCTATTGCACCCCGTTCCGTGTCGTCCTATTTACCTGCGCAACGCGTTATGTGTCTCCCGTGTTAGCTATTGCACCCCCTTATGTGTCCCCCCATTTACGTGTGCACCCCGTTATGTGTCTCCCCAGTTGGCTATTGCACCCTGTTATGTGTCCTCCCTTTTACCTTCACAACCCGTTATGTGTCCGCCCATTTACTTATTGCACCCCGTTATGTGTCCCCCCGTTCACCTGTGCACCCCGTTATGTGTCCCCCCACCTAACTATTGCAGCCCGTTGTGTGTCCTCCCGTTTGCCTGTGCAGCCCGTTATGTGTCCCCCCGTTTACCTGTGCACCCCGTTATGTGTCCCCCCACCTAACTATTGCACCCCGTTATGTGTCCTCCTGCTTGCCTGTGCAGCCCGTTATGTGTCCCCCCATTTGCCTATGTACCCCGTTATGTGCCTCCCCAGTTAGCTATTGCACCCCGTTATGTGTCCCCCCATTTACCTGTGCACGCCGTTATGTGTCTCCCCAGTTAGCTTTTGTACCTCGTTATGTGTCCCCCCCATTTACCTGTGCACCCCGTTATGTGTCTCCCCAGTTAGCTATTGCACCCCGTTATGTGTCCTCCCATTTACCTTCGCACCCCGTTATGTGTCCGCCCATTTAGCTATTGCACCCCGGTATGTGTCCCCCCATTTACCTGTGCACCCCGTTATGTGTCTCCCCAGTTAGCTATTGCACCCTGTTATGTGTTCTCCCTTTTACCTTCACACCCCGTTATGTGTCCGCCCATTTAGCTATTGCACCCCGTTATGTGTCCCCCCGTTCACCTGTGCACCCCGTTATGTGTCCCCCCAGTTAACTATTGCAGCCCGTTGTGTGTCCTCCCGTTTGCCTGTGCACTCCGTTATCTGTCCCCCCCATTTACCTGTGCACCCCGTTATGTGTCTCCCCAGTTAGCTATTGCACCCCGTTATGTGTCCCCCCATTTACTTGTGCACCCCGTTATGTGTCTCCCTAGTTAGCTATTGCACCCCGTTATGTGTCCCCCCATTTACCTGTGCACCCCGTTATGTGTCTCCCTAGTTAGCTATTGCACCCCGCTATGTGTCCCCCCATTTACCTGTGCACCCCGTTATGTGTCTCCCCAGTTCGCTGTTGCACCCCGTTATGTGTCCGCCCATTTAGCTATTGCACCCCGTTATGCGTCCCCCCATTGACTTGTGCACCCCGTTATGTGTCCTTCCATTTACTTGTGCACCTCGTTATGTGTGCCGCCGTTTACCTGTGCACCCCGTTATGTGTTTCCCCATTTAGCTATTGCACCCCGTTATGTGTCCCCCCGTTTACCCCTGCAACCCGTTATTTGTCCCCCTTGTTAGCTATTGCACCCAGTCATGTGTGGGGCACCATGGGAACGCACCCCCATACTGTGCGGCACATGTGGAACCCAACATGGGGGGTTCATACAAATGCGGCTAACCTACTGCCCAACATGGTCCATTTTCTGGAGGGACCGGTGACATGGTGGAGCGACTGGTCCCACCACGCCCAAGAGTGGTTGCGCACAACAACACACCACGAACGGTGGCTCTGCGCGCGCCTCCTCATCCCACACACCTCGTGGGTATTTTTCCACAACAAGAACGACACAAGTTCCGTTCAATGGTGGGGTTGTTCCCGTTCCGGGCCCTACAGGGCGTGCACGAACTACGCCGCAAATTGGCGGACCCAACACCAGACCTAGGGCCCTCCACACTGTGGATCACCAGATTCACAGGCACACAGTACACGCCACGTCAAACTCCCCAAAACTTGCGCGACCACGTGGGGGCACCCACAGGAACACAAAAACGAAAACGAATACCCAATGACGAGGCACCAATCATAGACGTCGACCTATGGCTCCACGAAGCCCACCAAGCCAACGACGATGGTGGGACCTGTGGGGAATGGCACACACATGATGCAGCATGTTTAACCCCCTTAAATCTTACACATTATAGGCTTGCCATATGGTGTGGCGGTTTTGCCTACCGCATCAGAGAGCCCTCTGTTATACGCATGTGAACTCTGCGTCTTTGCCATGTGCCCCGCTTTGCGGGGATCCACTGTATCATATGCCGGAGACGCCCACTTTCCCAAGCACAGTCTTGAGTACTCTTTGAACTTCTGGAGTCAGTCAAAAAAAAAAAAGAAGCCCACCAAGCCAACGACGACGGTGCGGTTCAATGGTTCACGAGAAACATCATGCGCACAAACCCACCACCACAAACCGCAAACAAATGCGCACGACACCACGACACATTACTTGCACAAGCAACACAACACCTCACAAACCTAGAAAACCTCACCATGAGGCATTTACGCCTGGTCACCAACATGTATAACCAGACACATTTGTACGAACAGACAATGCACCACATACGCAACCTACGGGATATGTACGACTCCGCGATCACTGCAAAACGGAAGTCCCACGCACTGCAAGCATCGTTAGCACAGGACCACCTTCGCAAACTGCGGACGGAACACCAATATATGCAATACTGCACGCACGTCACCCACACATATGATGTCGCAAAACAAACAACCCGCCAGCTATACGAGGACGGGTTCAACTACTTACGCCTCACACGACGTTATCCGATACACATACACTACTACCACCAACTACAAGAAACACACCATCGACACTTACAGTGGTTTTACCGACCGCTGAAACTCTGGCACCGGCGCCTACTCCTGGAACAAAAGGCAGACAGGACAAAACAGGAACTATACACAACAAAAACACTGCCCATACGCCGACAACAATACTTCACGCGCAAGCGACCAAGCGAAGAGTGGGACCCCACGTTGTGGGAAATCCCACTACTCCCATTACCCAAACGGCACAAACCACACTGGGACCCAACAGAATGGGAGTTACCACTCATGGACCCAGACGAACACAACACGGCAACACATCACACGCTAGCGTAACAAAACCAGCTGACCCCAACTTAGGGAACCCACGGGGGTCCAGTCCGGAGCTGAGACCCGCGTGCTTACCCTAGCACTGCCGAAATCTGTATTTAGCAAGAGACTCTGCACTCTGGCCTACGGGCCCTGGCACTTTCTGAACCGGCCGATTTGATAAAAAAAATATATTGCACCCAGTTATGTGTCCCCCCGTTTACCCCTGCACCCCGTTATGTGTCCTCCCATTTAGCTATTGCACCCCGTTATGTGTCCCCCCGTTTACCTGTGCACCCCGTTATGTGTCCTCGCATTTACTTGTGCACCCCGTTATGTGTCTCCCCATTCGCTTGTGCACCCCGTTATTTGTCGCCCCATTTAGCTATTGCACCCCGTTATGTGTCCCCCCATTTACCTGTGCACCCCGTTATGTGTCCCCCCGTTTACATGTGCACCCCGTTCTATGTCCCCCCGTTTACCTGTGCACCCCGTTATGTGTCCCCCCGTTTACATGTGCACCCCGTTTTATGTCCCCCCGTATACTTGTGCACCCCGTTATGTGTCCCCCCGTTTGCCTGTGCAGCCCGTTATGTTTCCGCCCATTTAGCTATTGCACCCCGTTATGTGTCCCCCCGTATACCGGTGCACCCCATTATTTGTCCACCCGTTTACCTGTGCACCCCGTTCTGTCTCCTCCCATTTAGCCATTGCACCCCGTTATGTGTCCCCCCTTTTAGCCGTTCACCCCGTTATGTGCCCCCCCATTTACCTATTGCACCCCGTTATGCGTCCCCCCGTTTACTTGTGCACCCTGTTATGTGTCCGCCCATTTAGCTATTGCACCCCGTTATGTGTCCCCCCATTTACCTGTGCACCCTGTTATGTGTCCCCCCGTTTACATGTGTACCCCATTCTGTGTCCCCCCGTTTACCTGTGCACCCCGTTATGTGTCCCCCCACATACCTGTGCACGCCGTTATGTGTCCGCCCATTTAGCTATTGCACCCCGTTATGTGTCCCCCCATATACCTGTGCACCCCGTTATGTGTCCCCCCATATACCTGTGCACCCTGTTATGTGTCCGCCCATTTAGCTATTGCACCCCGCTATGTGTCCCCCCATTTACCTGTGCACCCCGTTATGTGTCTCCCCAGTTAGCTATTGCACCCTGTTATGTGTTCTCCCTTTTACCTTCACACCCAGTTAGCTACTGCACCCCGTTCTATGTCCCCCCGTTTACCTGTGCACCCCGTTATGTGTCCCCCCATATACCTGTGCACCCCGTTATGTGTCCTCCCGTTTACCTGTGCACCCCGTTATGCGTCCCCCCGTTTACCTGTGCACCCTGTTATATGTCCGCCCATTTAGCTATTGCACCCCGTTACGTGTCCCCCCGTATACCGGTGCACCCCTTTGTTTGTCCACCCGTTTACCTGTGCACCCCGTTCTGTCTCCTCCCATTTAGCCATTGCACCCCGTTATGTGTCCCCCCTTTTAGCCGTTCACCCCGTTATGTGCCCCCCCATTTACCTATTGCACCCCGTTATGTGTCCCCCCGTTTACCTGTGCACCCTGTTATGTGTCCGCCCATTTAGCTATGGCACCCCGTTATGTGTCCCCCCATTTACCTGTGCACCCTGTTATTTGTCCACCTGTTTACCTGTGCACCCCGTTCTGTCTCCTCCCATTCAGCCATTGCACCCCGTTATGTGTCCCCGCTTTTAGCCGTGCACCCCGTTATGTGCCTTCCCATTTACCTATTGCACCCCGTTATGTGTCCCCCCGTTTACCTGTGCACCCTGTTATGTGTCCGCCCATTTAGCTATTGCACCCCGTTATGTCGCCCGCCATGTACATGTGCACCCCGTTATGTGCCCCGCCATGTAGCTGTGCACCCCGTTATGTGCCCCCCCATATACCTGTGCACCCCGTTATCTGTCCCCCCATATACCTGTGCACCTTGTTATGTGTCCCCCCGTATACCTGTGCACCCCGTTATGTGTCCCCCCATATACCTGTGCACCCCGTTGTGTGTACCCTCATATACCTGTACACCCCGTTATGCGTCCCCCCATATACCTCTGCACCCCGTTATTTGTCCCCCCATATACTTGTGCACCCCGTTATGCGTCCCCCCATATACCTGTGCACCCCGTTATTTGTCCCCCCATATACTTGTGCACCCCGTTATGTGTCCCCCCATATACCTGTGCACCCCGTTATGTGTTCTCCTGGCTAGCTATTGCACCCCGTTATGTGTCCCCCCTTTTCTTCTTCTGCACCCCGTTATGTGTCCCCCCCATATACCTGTGCACCCCGTTATGTGTCCCCCCCATATACCTGTGCACCCCGTTGGGTTTCCCTTCTATACCTGTGCACCCCGTTATGTGTTCTCCCAGCTAGCTATTGCACCCCGTTATGTGTCCCCCCTTTTTTTCTTGTGCACCCCGTTATCTGTCCCCCCCATATACCTGTGCACCCCGGTATGTGTCCCCCCCATATACCTGTGCACCCCGTTATGTGTCCCCCCATATACCTGTGCACCTCGTTATGTGTCCCCCCATATACCTGTGCACCCCGTTATCTGTATACATTTGCACCCGCTATCTGTCCCCCCATATACCTGTGCACCCCGTTATGTGTCCCCCCATATACCTGTGCACCCCGTTATGTGTGCCCCCATATCTCTGTGCACCCTGTTATGTGTCTCCCCAGCTAGCTATTGCACCCCGTTATGTGTCCCTTCTTTTTTTCCTGTGCACTCCGTTATGCGTCCCCCCCATATACCTGTGCACCCCGTTATCTGTCTCCCCCATATGCCTGTGCACCCCGTTATGTGTCCCCCCATATGCATGTGCACCCCGTTATGTGTCCCCCCATATGCCTGTGCACCCCGTTATTTGTCCCCACCATATCCTTGTGCACCCCGATATCTGTCCCCTCCATATACCCGTTCCCCCCGTTATGCGTCCCCCCATATACCTGTGCACCCTGTTATGTGTTCCTCCATTTAGCTCTTCCACCCTGTTGCGTGTCCCCCTGTTTGCCTGTCCACCCCGTTATGTGCCCCCCCATATACATGTGCACCCCGTTATGTGTCCTGGGCAATGGAAAGGTGCCTCGTGTGGATTTGAAACGGTTTTGCAGTATAGTATTGTCCGTTGGACGCTACGGAAGCTTGGCATTGCTTTGCATGGTCGCACATGTAAAGTACGCACAACCAGCTCTTGGTTGTGGCAAAGGTATAACGATTTCATGGACCGCATGATGGGAAATGCACATTGACGTTGATAAGGGTGCCAATTTGCCAATTTGCCGTTTCCTGCACATTCTGCAAAACTGCTGCCTAGACTGCCGTTTCCTGCCCCCATATACCTGTGCACCCCGTTATGTGTCCCGCCATATACCTGTGCACCCGGTTATGTGTCCCCCCATATACCTGTGCACCCCGTTATCTGTCCCCCAATATACCTGTGCACCCCGTTATGTGTCCCCCCATATAGCTGTGCACCCCGTTATCTGTCTCCACATATACCTGTGCACCCCGTTATGTGCCCCCCAGTTAGCTATTGCACCCCGTTATGTGCCCCCCCATATACCTGTGCACCCCGTTATGTGTCCCCCCATATACCTGTGCACCCCGTTATGTGCCTCCTTGTTTAGCTATTGCACACCGTCATGTTTCCCCCCATTTACCTGTGCACCCCGTTATGTGTCGCCCCATTTAGCTATTGCACCCCGTTATGTGTCCCCCCATATACCTGTGCCCCCCGTTATGTCTCCCGCCATATACCCGTGCACCCCGTTATCTATCCCCCCATATACTTGTGCACCCCGTTTTGCGTCCTCCCATATACCTGTGCACCCCGTTATGTGTCCCCCCAGTTCGCTATTGCACCCCGTTATGTGTCCCCCCATATACCTATTGCACCCCGTTATGTGTCCTGCCGTTTACCTGTGCACGCTGTCATGTGTCACCCCAGTTAGCCTTTGCCCTCGTTAAGTTTTCCCCCATTTAACTGTGCACCCCGTTATGTGTTGTCCCATATACCTGTGCTGCCTGCTATGTGTCACGTTGCTGAGCACGCCGCCGTGCGAACGCCGGTATGCCTGAGTTGTACCGGCAAGCAAAGGGGGGGGGGGGGGTAAGAAGAGGCAGAGACACAGGGAAGAGAGAGACAGAGAGAAACTGGTGGCGAGGGCGAAGAGGAAGAGAAACCCCCTTGAGAGTGTGAGGAGTAAGACGAAGATGAAGAGGAGGAGAAGAGGACGAAACACGGAGAGAGAGAGAGAGAGGCCCACAGAGCGAGAGGTCAGTGAGAGAGAGGCCCGCAGAGCGAGAGTACCAGGCTAACCGGCACTGTGGGAGGGTGGTGGGAGCGAGCTGACCCAGATGCCCAGATGCCCAGACAGCCAAAGCACATTCAAAAGCCACCCGGAGTGGCACCAAACTGGTCTGCGCTGCAGTGCAGCAAGGCAAAACATTGAATTGAGTGGTGATGACCATGCGCCTGTGACACGGGGGTGTATGCGAGCCCAGTATCCGTTGCCTCATGGCCCGTTATGTGTCCCCCCATATACCTGTGCGCCCCGTTATCTATCCCCCCATATACCTGTGCACCCCGTTATGTGTCCGCCCATATACCTGTGCGCCCCGTTGGCTGTCCCCCCATATACCTGTGCACCCCGTTATGTGTCCCCCCATATACCTGTGCCCCCTGCCCCCTGTTATGTGTCCCCCCAATTAGCTATTGCACCCCGTTATGTGTCCCCCGATTTACCTTTGCCCCCCGTTATGTGCGCCCCCAGTTAGCTATTGCACCTTATCTGCCCCCCCGCAGCGCCCTACCGCCCAGTGCTGAGCTCCCTGAAATTCCTTCCTTCCTTCCGTGTCAGTGTTGTCGCACACTTCCCGACAACATCCCGTTCTTGCACCCGCCACAGCGCTCCCTTGCAGGATCGAGAGACCCTACTCCACTCCCCTGCAAATGTACCTTCTGGGTCAGGGGGGGAATGTTTCCCCAGCGCGCGCCCGGTGCATGCCCTTCGCGCTACTTTTTTATTAAGTATCTATCTCTAGCCCCAAATTTATCCCCACCTAGGGAAGTCCCCCAAGTAGACCGCACTAGAACGCAGACCTTCTGTGCAAAGCACCTTGCATAAGCCGAAATATGATAATTCAACAACACAAAATGTCACTCCCACCACTTCCAACCACCACCCTTGGCAGATTCTTAGAAACTGCAAGTAGGTACTCCAGATTGTTTGGTGAGGGGGGGCAAAAACAGGCAAGGGTGGGGAATCATAAAAAAAAGACGCCCGGCTCGCTAATACTTCCCCAAGGGGCCGAGACCTAGGCAAACGGTGGGGGGCAGACCAGCATCTCACTGCGAGCTCCCCCCAAAAGTGGAACGGCTGACTTGCCCGTGAAGCCGCATATGTCGCCGCTGAACACCATACATGAGACTTCTAAGGGCCTTCTTCTTCAGTGCACCTACCTCTGGTGAGCGGGAAATTAGGGGGTGCACCGGGCACTGTGCAAGAAGTAGGCTACTTTGTACCTTCTTCCCCGTGACCGCGGTAATCACCTTGTTCCCAGACTCCAAAAGGCGCACATAATGCGTCAAAACAAACCAGGTTTCACACTGACAATGCCCGCGGGAAAGCCCACATGTTGTTTACACGTACGTTATGCATAGTTGCATACCTCAGAAAGACATGCATGCCCTACTGACCCACAAGATCACATGTTTCCATACACGTTACAGATGCCCATGCATGACCGTTCATATCTATTTTTTTTTCCCTTAGGCTCAACAAGTTCGATGAGTATAATGTGAGCTCTCAGGCAAGAAAAAAAAAATCCCGCAGTCTATCTATCCCCGTGTGTTTTGGCTTCATCCGAAGGCGTGGCTGCAGCTAGGCAGCTTCCTCTGTAGCGTCGGAAGCGGAAAAACACCTCTGCAGCGTTGGAGGCCGAAAATGGCATCCCCTCTCTTTGTGATAGGTGGGCCTATTTTGAAGATGCTATATGTTTCGGGCAGAGTACCCATGATGTAGCATAAGACCAAACGGAGCTCACCTTCGCAGCTTCTGGACTATGTAGACTGAAAGGAAAATAAATCATGTTTCACACTGACAATGCCAGCTCGTTGTTGGTTGTCTCATCTAAATCCACTGTTTCCCCCCTGTAGATATATGCTTTCTGGGGGGGGGTGGGGGTGCTATCCGCATTTTTCGCGTTTCCACATTTTTGGTGCCGGTCTCTTGGTGTGATGTTCAAGTGTGATGAAATAATCCAATAGGATCTTGCACTTGAACTAACGTGTAGTCTTATAGAGGCAGAGCAACAGTTCCTCGGTCATCTGCCGAGTGTCCACACTAATGATCTTAGTAATGGAGTACTATGGTGTGATGTGTGTATCTGAGCCACACGACGAAGAGCGATGGCGTGAACAGATCAATATGCGTCTTGACAAACATAGGTCTTTGGGGGGCATACACCATTACAAGAAAGCCGCCTTCTCCGTTGAATTGTTTTCCGCATTTTCCGCATTTCCCCCCCTATTTTCCGCCATTTTTTTGCAACTGCCGGCGATTGCATCTCCCCCCTCCCTTGGCTTTCCCAGTAGTGGTTCGTTTTCAAGGTGGTGACGGGAAAGCAAACTTACGATTGGGTGCCGTGCAGAAACAACCCCATAGTTTAGCATAAACCGTGGTTCAGCCCCCGGTCCCTCTTTTTGACTTGTTTTTGCACTTATTTACATTGCTGCCCTACCTTGACAGCCAAAACCCACGGGCCCTCCCATCAATCGAACGCTATGTGAAATGCGCAAACTGGACAGAAGTTGACGCATGGACCCACGGCCTTGTGTTCAAGAAGATGAAGCCAATGCATCAAGGGGAAGTTTTGGTGTGCCGGGCAATTTTTTTTTCTTACCGTTCCCCACCCATGACTCTTTTTGCCCCCCTCCCCGTCACCAAACAATCCGCCAATTGAGGTTGATTGATCCCCACCATGGGGACCCCGAGAAGGCACGGGTGATGTAGCCACATTGATTGCCCATTTCTAGGCCCCCGAGACGGCAAGGGTTAGGTAGCCATGTCCGGGTTTGTCCTCTTGGGGATCCGCCAGAAGGTAGGGGTGATGTACCCCGAGACAATAGGGATTAAGCAGCCACTCTTGAGTGAAAAAGGAAGCCAAAGAACCTAGTTTTCCTACCGCATTAGAGAGCTCTCTGGTATACGGATGTGAACTCTGGGTGTTTGCCATGTGCCCCGTGTTGCGGGGATCCAGTGTATCATATACTGGAGTCGCCCACTTTCCCAAGCAAGTCTTGAGTACTCTTTGAACTTCTGGAGTCAGTAAAAAAAAAAAAAGAAAAAGGAAGCCAAAGAACCTCGGTAGTGCGCTTAGGACAAGTGTTGAAGAAGCACCTTCGGGGAACCCAAGGCCGTCCCGACCTATGCTTCGATGGTTTCAGTACGTACGGGGAACCGTCACGAGTCTTCGATGGGAGCGGAGGTACTGCTGGTGGAACCGGCAGTGCAAGATGGACTCCATCTCCTTCAGTATTCCCGGTTTCAATTCTCCGCCACCATCTCTGCCGATTCCCCCTATGGACACCCCTCCAAAATTCCCTTAGATATGTTGGGTGTGTGCTGAGTGTCTATTTTTATTCGGGATCCCATCTTTACGCAGTGCCATGGCGGAGCCGCATATGATCTGGGGATGACCATGTTCTGCCTCTTGTTTCTCCTCTTGGCTACATCTCTGCCCTGCGGTGCCAATGAAGCCACAGATGCCATCCATGCCTTGGCTTTGTCTCTGGAAACCTGGAATGTGTTGCCAAGCCTGTGGGATCCACGTGACACAGATCCCGCCAGCATCTGTGCGTGGCCCGGCGTGAAGTGCTCCACCGACAACAGCAGTGTGAAGAGCCTGAATTTGACGGGCGTGCCAATGCATCGGGTGCATTTCCGCACCTTTGAGGTGCTGAACAGGTGCCCTGAGCTGGAGCATATCTTGTTGGCAGGCACCGGGATCACTGGGCACCTAAATGCCCGCTGGAAGAACATCTCTTCACTGCGGCATGTGGACCTGGGGTTCAATCTCATATCTGGGACTCTGCCCACGGGGTTTCGACTCAATGGAAATCTGCAGGTCCTCTGCTTGCAGTACAACCAACTGTCAGGAGCACTGCCCCGGGCCTGGCGCTGGCTCCGCAACTTGACGCATCTCTGGCTGGCCCACAATCGTTTCACTGGGACAATTCCCAGTGCATGGCAGGAGATGGAGGCCCTGCAGGACCTGCAGCTCGGGAGCAACCAGCTGACAGGCAGCCTTCCTTTTTCTTCATTACCCAGGAACCTCGCCGTGCTTTCGCTTTGGGGTAACGGTTTCAATGGGAGCCTTCCCCCCGCAGCATGCTGCATTGGCGTCCCTGCAAACCCTGGTACTGGATGAGAATCAACTCACTGGCACATTGCCCCAGCAGTGGTCCGCTCTGCGGACCCTCAGCCGCCTGTCCCTCAGCAACAACAGATTCCAAGGGACTTTGCCGGCAGAATGGGCCATACTGATGCAACTGGAGGAGTTGAATCTCCGACAGAATCAATTTCAAGGGCACCTCCCTCCGACATGGAGTGCTCTGCAGCAGCTCTATCATTTGGACCTCTCAAACAATGAATTGTCGGGGACGTTGCCTCAAGAGTGGGCGGCTTGGCGGCAGCTGCGTCGCCTGTACCTCTGGTCGAACATGTTGGAAGGGACGCTACCGCCCGCAAGGGCCACGATGGTGTCGCTGCAAAAGCTGGACCTCAGTGCGAATCGTCTCAGGGGCCAACTGCCAGTCCAGTGGGCCGCCCTGCGGGACATGCGGGAACTGTATTTGGAGCACAACCAGTTGACCGGCCCATTGCCGGCCGCGTGGCAGACGATGGTGAACATCACCATGATGGAGTTGGCGCACAATCAATTCACAGGGGGCCTCCCGGGGGAGTGGGTCGCCATGGTCCGTTTATTTTGGCTTTCGTTGCGACGGAATGCCCTTAGCGGTCCCCTTCCCCCGGACTGGGCTGCCCTCGCCTCCCTCCAACTCCTCGACCTCGAGAGCAATTTGCTTTCCGGGCCGGGGGTGCCCGCAGAATGGACGGGAATGTCGCGTCTCACTTCGCTTGACATCTCTGGCAACCGCTTGCAGGGCCCAGTCACGTTCTGCACGAAGGAGTGGGCACGGCTGATGTACGTGAATGCCTCGCACAACCGCTTCGAGGGCGGTCTCCATCACTGCGAATGGGGGCCATTCCTGCACCACATCGACGTGTCTTATAACAATCTCAATGGTACTTTGCAGTGGATCCAGCATCTACCCTCCTCCGTGGTGCTGGTAAATGCCTCTGGCAACACCTTCGATTCTCCCACCACCGAATCACTGCAGCTGCCAGGGCGGGGTTTATTCTTACTAGTGGTCTTGCAGGCCATAACATTCCAGTGTCCATTGCCCAACCGGCAAACCCTGAATCCCAATCTGGTGCTCCAGATGGAAATGTGTGTCCCCAGTACGGTCGGACTTGTGCTGGTGGGAGTGCTGATCCTCATGCTGTTGGTGTCAATTATCATCTACCGCTCCTGCTTCCTTCGGCGTATGGGGTACCTCATCGGCGATCGGAAGCAATTCCGCTACCATCCGCAGTACCTTTTGCTGATTGCAGTCAGCACCTTTGACTTGTTTGTGGACCCTATAACGTATTGGCACATGCTGGTGAGGCGCCCGTCGTCGGATCTTTGTTCAGCGATCAATGTGCATACCGTCAGACCATCGCAGCGCCTGGCCTATGACCAGCCGCTCGTGGAGGGTGCCTTATACAAACCCCTGCATGCATTCAACGACCCGTGTCCCGACTGGCACCACCGCTGTGTGACTCATGAAATGTCCTATTACGTTCCTGTTGAAGCCAAGTTTGTGGACGAAGTTGATGGAGCAGTTGATCAGCTTGTAGAAACTATGTGCCACCAGTATCTCTGGATGCACAATGGCACAGGCGATACCGTGCCAATCTGTGCTTTCGATGCAAGTTCCAGAGCCTGCCAGACAATGGAGGGGTCCAAAACCGACAGCGAAGTGTTTTGGACGTTTGTGATTCTGTCGTGTGTGTTGGTACATCTGAAGGAGATTATGAAATTCCTGGTGGTCCTGTACATCATTGTCTGCGGGAATGTGTCTCCCAACTGGATCGTCTTTGTCCGCGAGTCACCAGCCATTCTCCTCCTTATGTACTTCAAGCCATCGGCGGCGGAAGAGGCATGTCTACACGAACCCAGCACCAAACAGTTCTTCCTAGTCCTACTTTACGAAGTAATGTTGGAAAACCTCAGTCAGCTGGTCCTCGCGCTGATATTTGAGCTCACCATCTCTCAGTCTGGCATAGATATGTTTGTATGTGTTACCATTATCAACAATGTGGTGGCCGTCAGCCATCGGTGTTTCGGCCTCGCGAAGAGTTACTCTGGCCAGAACAAGGTAGTGGTCGCTTCACACATACTGCACCCCATGCCACAGGCTTCCGATCATAGTTCAACAATTGTGTCTTCTGATTCCTCTCCTGATGCCTCTCTGCAACACTGTTCCACAGCCCTGCCTACTTCCAATCTTACCCCGCATTTTATTTCTTCCTCGCCTTTGACCTTTGAGAGCTCTCCTCCGAGTTTTACTTCTTCCTCGCCTTTGACTTTTGGGAGCTCTCCTCCGGGTTTTATTACTTCACCGCCTTTGCCCATTGGGAGCTCTCCTCCGAGTTTTATTACTTCACCGCCTTTGCCCATTGGGAGCTCTCAGCAATTGCATACCTTCCCAGATACTGCCTTCACAGCTTCTTTGACACACAGCTTCTGATGCTGTTGGGGGGCAGTTCTAAACAAACAATGCTGACACAGCTGACCTCCAAAAGCCCTCCAAAGGCTTCAGGGAGGATGTTTTCGTGCCTCTTGTGTTGGTTGGGCAGGCTGTAGGCCCGTGGGAGCCTGAAGGGCGCCCTACAGCCCCTGGGGAGGGGGGCAGGTTGT
Source organism: Eutreptiella sp. 'Long Island Sound 2002' (assembly GCA_964036045.1). NCBI lineage: Eukaryota > Euglenozoa > Euglenophyceae > Eutreptiales > Eutreptiaceae > Eutreptiella > Eutreptiella sp. 'Long Island Sound 2002'. Next base: position 6,532,356 of record OZ038404.1, on the reverse strand, counting down.
CGTGAGCCATGCATGCCATACAAGCCACACACTCAGTTTTGACTTGTATTATCTCTTGCGCCGTGCTCCATTTCGGCCTGTTCTCGTGGCGCCAGCTGTCAATCTATGGCACGCCTTTGATACTGATAATTGAGGTAATTTCCTTCAGCATGCTGGAGGGTCTGGATCACTGGCAGATTCATAGGCATCAAACCCATCACCCTCTTCCTCATTATCATCACGAACAGCTATTGGGTGCGCCATGGCAGCCTTCATCTTCAGAAGCCTGTCCTTCAATACCTCCTGATTACCACTGATGAGCAAACTAGGATAGCACCGCGTTGCCTTCATGGCGCGCAGTGCCTCTTTCATGACTGCAACAGTCAGTTTTTCCCTACTGACCCAGCAGTTGGCCTGCAGCCACTGCAGCAGTTCCATGTCCAGCTGCTTGGCTCGAGCCTTAGCCTCTTTTCCCCTGTTACTGGCAAGGATTTTCTGCATCCTCTCTTTTCCCACAGCAGTGAAGGTTAGGGCAGTATCGGCGCGTATTATGTGCTGAACTGTCATTTGGTCTGCAGCATTTCTGCCATACACAGACATCTTTGCCACCATGTGGGCCCACATCAGGATGGCGACTGCGGCCACGGTTTCCTCAACACAGTCAACTGCTGTGCCTGACACCTTATCTGCAAGCCCGACTGCCGCAGAAGACCTGTCTGATGTGAGGTGTATTTCCACAAAGTGTCGCCCATCCAAGGTTGTGGTACCATCACACCCAATCCCAAGGTTGCGGGGCAGGGATGGGAGATCTAGGGCCAGGTCTTCCAGGCACAGCAATGCCCTCTAAACCAAACACCTTTGGGCTGTCCATCTACAGGGGATCCTGTTTGTCCTCTCCTGTGACTGGCTGGTTTTTCCCTGGCTGTTCACGGGAGGTGATGCATTTCCCGCCTCACCTTTGAAGTAGAGCCCACACAGTCGAACCGTGTCCCCGGCGTGGTTGGCTGACACTTCACACTGTGACTGCAAGCCAGCAAGCAACGTACGCAGGCGTGGGTTGTAAGCATGGGTAGGGAACTCACGACCACTGTTTTGGGAACCATTGCCACAGGGATATTCGAGCTTGGATGGCTGCACAAGATCAGCCTCATGAACAACTTGTATTCCCTGAGGAGGTTCTTCCACGTGGAAACGCTCTTTAATGGAACTCTTAGCGGTCGTGATCAAGAATCCAGTGGATTTGCTTGGTGGTCAGGAAACGCTAGACTTATCAACCTTTCTGGTAAATTATTAGGAGGTGTGTATTGTTTCTATTTAAAGTGAGATAGATTATTTAAAATTTTTAATAACTAAGGTGTACTTTTATAATTTAATTTTAATTTCTTGTTTTATAAGGTTTTTAATTTAACTTTTATATTTTAACTTTGTAAGAGTTCTTAGTTTTTTTGTACGCTGATTGATCAAAATCCTACCTTTTTAAATTAAGTTTAGAGTTGAATGAAAAATTTTAATTTGTTGGGAAAGATAAAATACAAATATTTTTAGATTTTAGTTTTGTTTTATACTTTAAAATGAGTAAATTATATTCCTGGTATTCGCTTTCTTGGAGGAAATCTCAAAATAATCTTTATTTTTTACAAATACGTATTTTTAAATCTATTCTTGTTGGAGATCTTAAAAGAGCTTTGAGAATTCAAAAGCTAATTATTTATTCAAATTCTGCTCGTTTTTTAGCAATTCGGGAAGTTACTCAAGTTCATTTCAATAGAAAGATTTCGGGGATAGATGGAAAAACTTCTTTGCGAAAGATTTCTCTAAGTAACTTAATTTATGATTAAACTGAATTTTTTAATATTTTATACGGGACTGTAGCATATCATTTTGGGGATTTTCGAAGTTTTTATTGAATAAAAATTTGGTTTCATCTTTGATTTTTTTGGGTACTAATTTTACTTGGTTTTAGTCTTTGATTTGGTTATTTTTGTTTTTAACTAATAGATTAGCTTTTTAGGTTAAAATTTAAGTCGTATGCAAAATTGCAGGTACGATTTATAAATAGAATCAATTTTTCAAATTTTATTTAACTTTTACTGAAAGATTTGAATTGGGTGAAATTCTAAGAGTTAATTTTTATGATTGGAAGTTTCAGCGTTTGCAGTGAGTTTTATTTGAGAAAAAGTTTAAGAGCCTTTTATTTGATTAAAAATTTTTATTGTCAAGTTTTTTAATTTTATTCTTAGGAAATTTTTTTGATATTATTTGTTTCGTTATTTTTTTAATTTTATGCCTATTTGATTAGCTGATGTTTTATATGTATCAACTAGAGATTTACGGGATTTTATAATATACAAAAAGTTTTTTAATTCTCAGAATAATCATTTTAATTTGAGTTTTTTTAGTTTTAATTATTTGATTTCTTAGGAAATATTTATTTCAATTGAAATTTTTAAAAATTATAAATAGGTTTATTTTTATAGAATTTATTTCTTAAGTTTTTATTTTTTACTAGAATGGTACAAGTGAAAGTTTGCTTTGATTCTTGGGAAAAAATTGATTGGGATGTTGTAAATTTTTTTGTTAGAAGTTTACGTACTTTGATTTTTAAAGCTAGAAAAAGAGAAGATTTTGAGAATGTTGTCAGATGGCAAAGTAAACCAACCTCCAACGATTGTAATCGAGTAGAAAAAATCCTCTCTAAAAACTTCAAAAGCATTTCACAACACATAAAGCTCAAAATAAAAATTCTCAAAATAGAATTTCTTTGAAAAAATAATTTATTAAAATTTAATTTCTAATCTCTAATTCTAAACTAAATTTAAAAAATAAAAAACTCTCTAAATTTGTAAAAATACCCCATAAAAATATTTTCTTCAACATTTAAACCCAAAAAAATTAAATTCACTCATACAAGCACTCTCACCAGCACTATCACTGTCCTCCTCCAAATGAAGGTCAGTGTGCATATCACCATCAATTTCCTGTGCGATTGACACATCACAACTGTTCTCTGTCACCGTTGTTGTGTTTCTAAGCGGCAGCGGCACAGTCCTATACAGACGTCTTCTTCTCATGTCAAATGGGGATGTGTCAGTGGAACATTGTGGTTTCAGGCAGAAGCTGTTTACTGCATGCACTGTGGGGCTGTAAGGAGGACGTCCCTTTGGTGCACTCTTTCCACTGCGGCGGTCGCGGCCCTTGCGTCCCTTCACAATGTCTTCGACCTGTCCGAGGTCCTTACGGCACGGAGTCACACAGGAACACATCATCTGGCACACGGGGCACATCCATGACATGCATGCGAATGAAATTTACAGAGTGATGGCGGTCTCCCCCACAGATTACAGGGGGGGGGGAATTTCGCGATGGGAATATTTCGCTGTGGGAAATTTCGTATTTCAAATGTGTGCGAAATTTCCCGCTCAATTTTCAGGCTGCTGTGCGAAATAAACCCGGCGCGAAATTTTCTCGTGCGAAAAATTCCCCGTGCAAAATCCCCCCCCCCCCTGTATGCTGCGTGCACCTGCGTGTGCACAGTGCACAGTCGCCGATGGCCGGTGGCAGCTCTACTGCTTCGCTTTCACTGTCGGATTCCACATCAACACCATCATTGTCATCCGAGTCACTTTGCCCCTCACTGTCCACAATCATGGCCTGTCTTGTCAAAGGTCTTGCAATGGGATTGTGCGGCGACAGTAAAGGGGCAGCGGCAGGGCTTGACGAAGCCGGCAGAGCAGGCGCGAGAGGCGGTTGCGTGATTGGTGCCGGCTGGGTAGGAGGTGTGCGCTGAGATGCAACTAACAGGCGGCTGTGGTCATGCAATCCGATTTTCATGCATCTCTCACAGACCTTGAACTTCTTCTGCTTGCCAGGGAGCTTGGGAACCTTGCTGCGGTGCTGTGGCATATTTCATTTTACACCATGCGCACCGTTGGATGCCCCTTATCTTCTCCTCCGTTAAGGTGTGAAAAAGTGGGGGGGGGGGTGAGATATCCCATCTCTCCCTGGTCCAGAGGCCCTGCGTTGGAGCGAGACGCCTATCGACGACAGTGGGGCCAACCACCGCCCCCAGTGTCGCCACCACCACCAGCCCCCCCCCCCAAATCGGCGGCCGAATTCGGCCGACTTCGCCGATTTGTTCCGCCGATTTGTTGGGTTTCTGGATTTCGTCCATTTGTTCTGCTGATTTGCAGGGTTTCTGTGAATTCGCCGATTGGTTTTGCCGACACAGAGTCAGTGCAAGCCTCTGTGCATTCATCTTCTTCCGGCAAGCTTTGTTTGTGCAGTGAAAACCATTTTTCTCCTCAGGACAAGTGACAAAAGTGCAAAAAACAATGGGTCCTGGAATTGAACCGATTTGTGGGGTTTCTGTGATTTGGCCGTTTCCTTCTGCCGACTTGTTGGGGCCTCTGGGATTCTAGGTGACCTGACTGGAGGGGTCACTCCAAGCACTTTGGGACACTGGATAATACCTTTTCTTTCTATATTGGTTGTTCAGATTGGCACCATGAAGTGTTTTTATTGCCCACAAAAAGATGCGTCTGTGGTCCTCTGGGATTCATTGTCCCGCGATGATCAAATTTTTCTGCGGGACAAGTACCCTGATGCCGGTCAGGGGGCAGTTTGTGTCTTGTGTGTTCGCTCTGCACGCCCCCGTGTGTTCTTCAGCCGCCATTCTTCAAGCACCTCATCATCAGCCCCCCAATCAGTGGATTCTGGGCTGAGCCGGTGTCGCGCTGTCCTGCGGGCCACTTATTATCATTGCCCGTGTAACTGGGCCACAGACCTCATATAGAGGTGAGCTGCAGGGTGCAGCACTCCCCACTGCACCTGCCCTCGCAGAGCCTGGTGACACACTGACCATGGACAACCAAGCAGTTGTTCGCTGGGCTCCCAGACCTCCTCACCGGGAGTGTGCTGACATGGACCTACGGCAGCAGGTCGCCGAGCATCTGGCTACCCGACCAATACCCTTTTCCTGGGTCCCCAGCCACCGCAGCCTGTCTGACGCCACAAGTCCAGACGACCGCGAGACAATACTACGCAATGATGAGGTTGACAGGTGGGCAAAGACAGCAACTGCCCTCCCCCTACCTCCATGTGAGCCTACGGAACCGTCCGCAACTGTCATTTGCGGTGGTATCGCACCCACCCCAGCAAAGAAATGGGTACTCCAACGCCGCCGAACATTTGGGTTTCCTGGTGTTCATTGGGTCTCCTGGCTGCCCTTGAAGGGCATCAGGCGTATGCTGTGGCTCCGCTGGCTCTAGGGAAATGTACGGTGGGAAGGATGTGCCCCCCCCTGGGAAAAGACAACCAGTCTGTGCCCCCTGTGTAACACGTACCATGGCAGTACAGCCCAACTGCGGCTCATCCAATGTCCCACCTGGAAACTTGCCTTCCGGAAAGCCTGGCTTGATAACTGGGGGGACTGGACTGAATATGCCACGTCCTGGTATGATCAGGCGACGCACAACGACCTTGTGCATATCTCTCGCTTGCGGATCCCCCAATCTTTTGTAGACGGCCTGCCTCGAACACTGCGGCCTGCTTTGCGAGAGCGAGTAGCGTACCATCAGTACCACTTGCTTCTGTCGGTAACGTCCCTACGTGGTGAATTACCCATGCCGCCCCGATGCACTGATTCTTCTGTCCCCACTGCGTCCATTTCTGCCTGGTTTGGTTCGCTACGCTGTAGGAAACCCCAACCAAACCCGACACCAAAAAACCTGTGGGAACAGGTACACTTCTCTCCTGCGACAAGTGGCTCCGACCCAGACACATCCACCCCAAAACCGGCGCCCACCCTTCTGGTTACACGCCGGATAAAAAAGCTGCTGACCCAAACCCCTACCTCCCAGAATCGGTCCAAGGCCGTCCGCTACCTCACCCAGCACCCTGGTACACCCCACACGGCTGATCTGAAAGCTTTTGCATCCTTGCACTACGTGCATTCCCAGGCGCGTTTCACCCCGACCTGCCCCCCCCCACCATGCACTAAAGTTTCCGGCTACTGCAATCGCGGATTACAAGCAGTTTGCCCACACCCTCATGCGGCACCGACGGTGGGACATGGAGTTAGGCAGCCGTTTCCTACAGTATGCCCAATACACAGAAGCCAACCTCCTGCAGCAATTTTACAATCGCATGTGGCGATGTTACAGCAATTCACGCACCTCCATTGCCACCTCGCGTCGCCGTATCATCGCCTGGAGGCGCCAAGGGACTCTTCTCCTTGACCACTATGACACACTGATGCAAACATGCCACACCAGGAAAGAAAATTTTTGGCTTCAGTCCCTACGTACCTTGAGACATCGGTCAATGCAGACACTCACACACGTTGCCACTCAGCTACTAAGGGAAAACTGGTCAGCTGCGGAGGACCTGTTCCGAGCTGCCGTTGCCACCGTACATCACCTCAAAAAGCGCTCCCGGCCCTATGACACTGCAAACCCCAACCCAAAACGGATCTACACGCCCCACACTACCCCTCAACCCTCCGAGTCCGAGCCGCTGTGGCCTAATCCCTGAAGGCAGGGACCAACCCCTCTACAGACTTGACATCTGACACTGGATTCTTGCACTTGGCGGTGGTGTCGGCTGCGCACCAGTTCCTATTTTTTCACCAACTCATGGCAGGTTGGCCCCCCTGTGGCGTCCTCCCCTTGTTATTTTTTCCCCCACAGGTGTGGAATGCCACTCCCCAGCGCGCCGTACCCCTGCCTGTGTTCTACTTCCCATTTTCGCCCTCTCCTGTGTGTCACCAATCACTCCACAGCAGTGCGCTCTGCCCCTGGCGAATAGTGACCCTTTGTGCCTGATTGACCAATCGTGCCTGAATGTCATCCCCCTCCCAGTCTGATAGTGTATGACATGCAACCTGCTGATTCACCTCGGCCTTCAATCTTCACTCCGCTGTCTTTTTCAGCCTACAGTCATTGTGCCTCACGCACACTGGGAAGCCTACGGGCGTGGCAGTCTCCCACTGCATAACCTGGTTTCAGACTCAGCTCATCCTCACTACGTGTCAGATCCGCTACCACAGTCATTTGTGGGATCATCGTAGCACTGGACAGCTCTGAACCTTGATCCCGAGGGGTCACCTCGAGTACTGTGAAGTGAGCAGGCTACGCCAGCTCATCTTGGTCTGAGCCAAAAAAAAAACCATTTTTCTCCTCATGCCAAGCGACAAAAGTGCAAAAAACAATGGGTCCTGGCATTGAACCGATTTGTGGGGTTTCTGTGATTTGGCCGTTTTGTTCTGCCGACTTGTTGGGGCCTCTGGGATTCTAGGTCACCTGATTTGGAGGGGGTCACTCCAAGATGTGTTCATTTACTTTGGGACACTGGATACTACCTTTTCTTTCTATATTGGTTGTTCAGATTGGCACCATGAAGTGTTTTTATTGCCCACAAAAAGACGTGTCTGTGGTCCTCTGGGATTCATTGTCCCGCGATGATCAAATTTTTCTGCGGGACAAGTACCCTGATGCTGGTCAGGGGGCAGTTTGTGACTTGTGTGTTCGCTCTGCACGCCCCCGTGTGTTCTTCAGCCGCCATTCTTCAAGCACCTCATCATCAGCCCCCCAATCAGTGGATTCTGGGCTGCAGGTGCCTTCGGGTCCTCAAGTTGTGTCTGGTGCAGCCACGTCTTTGGCCACAGAGTCAGTGGAAGCCTCTGTGCATTCATCTTCTTCCGGTAAGCTTTGTTTGTGCAGTGAAAACCATTTTTCTCCTCAGGACAAGTGACAAAAGTGCAAAAAACAATGGGTCCTGGAATTGAACCGATTTGTGGGGTTTCTGTGATTTGGCCGTTTTGTTCTGCCGACTTGTTGGGGCCTCTGGGATTCTAGGTCACCTGATTTGGAGGGGTCACTCCAAGCACTTTGGGACACTGGATAATACCTTTTCTTTCTATATTGGTTGTTCAGATTGGCACCATGAAGTGTTTTCATTGCCCACATAAAGACGCGTCTGTGGTCCTCTGGGATTCATTGTCCCGCGATGATCAAATTTTTCTGCGGGACAAGTACCCTGATGCCGGTCAGGGGGCAGTTTGTGACTTGTGTGTTCGCTCTGCACGCCCCCGTGTGTTCTTCAGCCGCCATTCTTCAAGCACCTCATCATCAGCCCCCCAATCAGTGGATTCTGGGCTGCAGGTGCCTTCGGGTCCTCAAGTTGTGTCTGGTGCAACCACGTCTTTGGCCACACAGTCAGTGGAATCTGGGGTTGTGGAGCCTTCAGCGTCTGTTGCAGAGTCTTCTACTGCTGCCACGGGGCCTGCCACAGGGTCCCTTCAGATTGACTACTGCAGGACAGCTCTGGTTGCAGGTCAGAGCCACAGGGTCTGCTGCACACCCACCCAGCACACAGTCAGATGGGAATGGGAAGCCTGTGTGCAGTCATCTTTTCCGGCAAGCTTTGTTTGTGCAGTGAAAACCATTGTTCTCCTCAGGACAAGTGACCAAAAGTGCAAAAAACAATCAGTCCTGGAATTGAACCGATTTGTGGGGTTTCTGTGATTTGGCCGTTTTGTTCTGCTGACTTGTTGGGGCTTTTGGCTTCTGCACCACCGCCGATTAATTTTTAGACCAGGGCATATACCACTGGACCACTGGCTGACACTGACATACATTGTCCTCAGGGACCATGTACAGACCGAGAGAAGAAATTGTTTTATAAAAATTGAGAGATATTTTGGGTTTCCACATGACACCAATTACAGAGCAACCGAAAGGAAGGTGTGTTTGGAGCCTCGGACTAAGATCCAGGGCACTGGGAACCTGTTTTGCTGAAAAATTGGTCCGCCGATTTGTTCCGCCGATTTGGTGGGATTTCTTCGCCGATTTGGGGGGGGGGGATTGCACCACCATATTCAGGCCCGGTGACGCCGGGAGCCTAGGACAAGACGACCGCATGAGCCCGCCGCCATACATGGTGCATCCCCCGCCCTTCCACGTGGTGACACAATCCGAGGGCTTGAAGAGATTGGAGAGGTGGGTCGGTACATGTCATAGGGAAACAGTGGCAACTCCACCACAATACCGCGGAGCTGTCGGAGGTGCCCCAACTGCAGCGCGGGTGGTAGACCCCAGAGGGGATCATTTCCCGTCGGCCGGACGATCCGAGGCCTCCGCCGGAACGGGGCGGCATCATGGTCTGCCCTGACATGCGTGCCGGGGGGGTTCGATCGCAGGCCGTCGCCGACCAGGCAAGGAAGCGGCCGCCACCAACGACGGCGGACGTGCGGTTCCTCAGGACCCTGGCCACGCCTAGCTCGAGACGTGATCCACCAAGGCATGAAGGGCCCGCAGGGGGCCCGTCACCGCAGCAACGGCGTCGACCTTGGGTCCACCCCCTTCCTGATCAACATGGCCGTGCAAGTCCACAATTGGGGCCTCAGGACAGTCGCGGTGAGAGCGAGTGGCCCGCGAGGGCCGCCGCCCGCCGGCCCACTACCCACGGGCCGCCACCGGCATGCCCTAGCACACGTGGCCATGTGACAGCGGCGGCACACCGGGTTGTGTCACTGAGCCATATCACACCACACGTAAAGTAGGGACGTGCGTGTGTGCCAGGAGTCGGGATCGGGTGCAGGGTAGGGATTACATCTGTGGGGGGTGATCAAAGGATCTAATAGGGCACTACTAAGATCCCCCGGCTTCAGGTACGAGGGTGTGTGCACGGCAACCCACTGCGCCAGCGACCACTGTTATCCTCCCAGACTATTTTCACGCGCATGGCATGGTGAAACCAAGAAAACGCCAACAACCCCGCCCGGGGGATAGGGTGTGCACGCGGTGCACATATTGCAATTACGCCCGTGAGACCCGATGCCGTGCGTGCCGAGCGGCTAACACCGCGACAATGGCCCTTGGAGACTGGCTGTGCCCACGCTGCGGCAACAGCAACTGGAGCCGACATACAAAGTGCAGCAGTAGTGAAATTCCCTGCCCGGTGCAGGGCAGTGAGCCCGGAAGCTCACGGCGGGTGGTACTAGGGGAACTCGTAGCGGATGATGCCCCTGAACCTGCCGCGAATGAACGACGTGTACTGCCCGTACCGTACGCGCCCGCATTGAGACAGAAGGCACCGCGACACTCTACGTACCGTGTGTTTAGTCCAGGCCGGAAGAAGTACCAGGCGAACGCGATGCTGTGGCGGAGCGGCTGAAGCGTGCCCAGTCCGGCGAAGGTGGGCACATATCAAGGGAAGACAAGGAGCATGGCTGTACAAGTCCACTAGCAGTGACTAGATGACCGGGTAGTGACACCACCGATGCACTGAGAGGCGAACAATATGCTGCCACCGGCAACCGGGGCGGTGGCAGGTCATAGCTAGTCGTGGTGGGATTCTACAGTGTGACCACGGTGAGAGCGTTCGGCCCGCGAGGGTCGCCGCCCGCTGGCCCGTCACTAACGGGCCGCCGCCGGATTGCCGCAGGATGTGAGACAACTAGTTGAGCCTCGCCTCAACTTTTGTTTGCACTCCCCCACTTAGGCATTTTTTTGTCATTTTTCATAATGAGTGCCATGGACGGGCACGACATGCAATCATCCTCCGATTCCCATCAGCCTCACACGTCAACCGAGGAGAGGCTCGCAAAGCAGGCCAGAGAGATTCAATAGCCGCGGGAACAGCTGGCCATGGCGTCGGTGAAGGAAGGTCCAACTCTCCCTTCCCTGTCCGTGCCGGAGTTGAACAAAGCCCTCGAGCGTCCCCAGCTAACCCAGTGGATGAGGCTTATCCTGTGCAATGTGAAAGCCTATGTCAGGCTGCGGGCTGGAGAAGTCGGTGAAGTCCCCCGCCCGGTTGAGTTCAAAGGCCAAGTCGCCAACGACATGATGGGCCCAGGGGAGCAACTGGTGTGGCGCACCTGGGATTGCGTTAACTAGTCCTAGTTGGCGTACGCCAGGCGGTACGCCGGTTCGACCGGTAGTGCCAGACAGACAAACCAGCAGAATGCTACAATGGAGGAGCCAAAGAGGCCCTAGGTGACAGCTTCGTGTGGAGAAGCGTTAAGTTCAGGGTGGTGGGTGGGTGGGTGGGTGGGTGGGTGGTGGGTGGCCAAGGAGAGTGGATACCCGTCGACTCCCCGCCGAGCAGTGACTGCCAGCACTGTACTCAGGGGGGCACTCAGCTCCCCAAGGGGGCGCCACTGGCACTTCCAGTGCCCCCACTGGTCCTGACCACAGGAACACCCCCCCCCCCCGGGCCTGAGGGGCGTATGCGAGCCCAGTATCCGTTGCCTCATGGCCCGGGCCTGAGGCCCCCTGGGGGGGGGGGAGGGGGCAAGCGACGCAGCCACCCCGCTCGCGGCCCTCACCAACTGCTGGGCACGAGCGTCTAGCATCGATGAGCCCAACACATTGGATGAAAGCGCCATACTGTCATGGCTTCCCCGTACCAGGGCTCAATACGTTTCCCGACTTCGTGTGCTGGCGTCCTACGCGGCGAGAACGGGCCCGTCGCAGAGGTACTAGCAGGCGTCCTCGCGGAGTGGGCACGCATGGGGGCGACTGTGTCCTCCATCCGAGGCTTCACGTCAGCCGTCCGCGCCGTTGAGGATCCGCAATGGATCCCACCGGCTGTCACCACCCTTCACAAAAGGATCGCCGCAGGGGCGGCCTCAGCCGGACCGCAGCTATACCTCCCGCCGATCGGATTGGTCATCCTCGTCGAGAACGCATCCGAGTCCAGGTACGGACCCCCCCTCGGGGCCCTCGCAACCCTTGCCTGGGTATGCTTTCCGCGCGCCGGGGAGGTGGCCACTATATGTGTGGCCGATATGGCGCTTCCAGGGGCTGTCCATTTTTGGAATAGCATAATCCGGGACGAGGGGTACACCACCAGACCCCTGTCCAGGTACGCGGACCAAGTACGCGAGTGGGCCTCTCTTTGCGAGGGGTAGGCGTGCCTTGAAGATACTATATAAACCGGGTGGAGCACCCGCAGTATAGCATAGCACCTGTGAACTCACCCTTGCAGCTTTCGGACTATGTTTACTGAAAGACAAAAAAAGATATGTTGGCTGTGTGCTTTGTGTTGTCATAAGCACTCAACCATCACAATTTGTGGTGAGTGTTAGGATCATTATAGTGGAGAATGTATTGATACCCACACTTTGTGGGGATAATATTCTATTCTGTGGTAGGCACACATGTATTGATATTGAATTCAGTTTGTTTGCCTTATGCTGTTGTGCTTTGTCACGAAGGTTTGCGGTCCACTCTAGTCTACTTGGGAGGCTTTTTTTGGGGAGGGTAAATCTAGGGTACAAACAAGGAGGAGGGGGGGGGGGGGGGGCACTCGCTAAATAGGTTGTTGTTTCGCGAGGCTTGATTCCAATTGGTGTGGCCACCAGCAACCAATCGGTTGGCTGTAGCTGAGCACCGACCGGTGCTTGGGGAAAGTTTGCCTTTCTAGGTGTCTATTTTTTTTCCAGTGTCTATGTTTTTTCGATGTCTTATCATGACCTGCCCACAGGGGATCATGCCCTTGGGCACTAACAACGCATCGGAACCTGCCACACAGAAACGCGTTGCAAGCGCTGCCTACGCGACCAAACGCTTCTTGTGTGTTTCATCTCGGAGCCGCACGGTCAGCCGCACGATCAGAACAAAGCACCTCTCACGGGGAACGTCGGATCCTACTGCACACAAACAAGGTGCTCATCAGTAGCCGTTTTACTGCTTCGGACACTTCTTGTTCCTGACCTGCCTGGGGTTTCTGAAAAACAAGGGTCCCCGGGAGGCGCTACTGAGACCGACTCTCGATGCCCACCAATGGGATAGCGCAAACTCCCAGTTCGAAACCGTGTTGACTGTTGCCCAAAGAGATGCCCTTTTCGCCTTCTTCACCAAAGTCCACAACCGAGCACTGGAGACCAACTCTGACACGGTAATGGAGGAGGTTGCGCATCTGACAACGAGTGACGGTATTGGAGGGGGGGATTCAGGGAGGGGCGATGGGGGGTGGGAGGGCGGGTGGGAGGGGCGGTTGGGGGGGGGTCCAGGTGGGGCAATTTGGGGTGGTGGGGTGGGGGGCGGGGGGGGGGGGGGGGCACAGGCTCCCCTTACCTCCCCTTGCCCTCAATCTAACCATACCATCACCATAAACCTAACCCTAACCTTTGCAGCCAGTTGGTTTGGCCATGCCAGCCATGTTAATTGGGCTCCACAAAATCCCCAAATTTCTTTCATGGTTGCTTTTGCCACATCATTGCTCGCCATTTTGGACCCCAACACTCACTCTAACCCGAGCCTAGAGTGAGAGCTAGGGCTAGGGGCAGGGCTAGGGCTAGGGTTAGGGTCACCGAGCTGGTGGAACCAGTCTTGGTTTTATAACCCTTTTTAGTGTCTAGGGTGGACCTACCAAGTTTAGCAGCAGCAGCAGCAGCAAGCAGCAAGCAGCAGCACGCGCGAAATGGGTAAAAATCAGATCTCCGTCGTGGTGCTCCCGATTCGGGTGAAATTTTGGTGGATGATACCTATGGGTGTGAAGTACAATCACACAAAGTTTGAGCAAAAAACTCAACGGTGGCGGCCGGGAACGGGATTCGCAAGTGGCGGACGTCGGTTTCAAAAACTGCAGCTTAGGGCCAAAAACTGCCATTTTTGGGCCAAAAAAGCCCTGGAACACATTCCAAAAAAAAAAAACGGCCAAACGAAGGGAAAGGGTGGGTACACTCCACGTGCGGCTTGACTTCCCCGTGTCAACGAGCTCTTTGCGGCCCTCTAACTCCATGATATGTCCCGGAAACGGCCCAAAAAGGCCCCTAGAAGCTCCAAATGCCGACAGCCACAAACCAAGAATAGGCCACATCTTTGGCTACATGGCTCAAAATGCGATTCCGAGGGCACCTACTCCACCCGCAACCCCCCACTTTTTGTGGTTTCCACCCCTCAAAATTGCCCAAACACCTACACCCCAATATCTAGGCCCACCAGGCTGCGGCAACCTGCAAGCTCAAGCCCAAATAGGTGGGTGCCCAAATGGGTCAACAGGGTCCAGTAGGGGCAAAAAGATGACTTTTCTCAAAAAAATGATCCTAGACCATGTGCGACGCTAAAACAAGTGTTTTTGGACTGTTTTGAGCTCGTGGTGGCCCATTTGGGTCCTCCGAAAATCCCAAAATGCCTTGAAAATGGGCTGTTTTGGGACCAAAAATGGGTCAAAAATGGGTCAAAAATGCATTTTTCCAAACCTCATCCTAGACCATTTGGGGTGCACAAACGGGTGAAATGAGCCCATTTTGAGCCCATTTTGGGGCATTTTGGCCCCTCAGAAGTCCGAAAAGCCTTGAAAGTGGGCCTCGTGGTGATGGAGTTCACTTGCAAGCTGATTTCACTTTGTCCAAAGTCATCAATGTGTGAATCATTCTTGATGTCCCTCACCAGTCATAGCTGATGTTCCCTCCCCCACCAGCTCGGTGCCAATATTCAGTCTTGATTAGGGTTAGGGTTAGGGCTAGGGTCACCGAGCTGGTGGAACCAGTCTTGGTTTTATAACCCTTTTTAGTGTCTAGGGTGGACCTACCAGGGTTAGCAGCAAGCAGCAAGCAAGCAGCAAGCACGCAGCAAGCAAGCAGCAGCACGCGCGAAATGGGTAAAAATCAGATCTCCGTCGTGGTGCTTTGGATTTGGTTGAAATTTTGGTGCATGATACCTATGGGTGTGAAGTACAATCACACAAAGTTTGAGCAAAAAACTCAACGGTGCCGGCCGGGAACGGGATTCGCAAGTGGCGGACCTCGGTTTCAAAAACTGCAATTTAGGGCCAAAAGCAGCCATTTTTGGGCCAAAAAAGCCCCGGAACACATTCAAAACGGCCAAACGAAGGGAAACGGTAGGTACACTCCACGTGCGGCTTGATTTTCCCGTGTCAACGAGCTCTTTGCGGCCCTCTAACTCCATGATATGTCCCAGAAACGGCCCAAAAAGGCCCCTAGAAGCTCCAAATGCCAACAGCCACAAACCAAGAATAGGCCATATCTTTGGCTACATGGATCAAAATGCGGTTCCGAAGGCACCCACTCCACCCGCAACTCCCCACTTTTTGTGGTTTCCACCCCTCATAATTGCCCAAACGGACACCTGGACCCCAATACCTAGGCCCACCAGGCTGCGGCAAACTGCAAGCTCAAGCCCAAACAGGTGGGTGCCCAAATGGGTCAACAGGGTCCAGTAGGGGCAAAAAGATGACTTTTCTCAAAAATGATCCTAGACCATGTGCGACGCTAAAACAAGTGTTTTTGGACTGTTTTGAGCTTGTGGTGGCCCATTTTGGTCCTCCGAATATCCTAAAATGCCTTGAAAATGGGCTGTTTTGGGACCAAAAATGGGTCAAAAATGGTTCAAAAACGCATTTTTCCAAACCTCATCCTAGACCATTTGGGCTGCACAAACGGGTGAAATGAGCCCATTTTGAGCCCATTTTGGGGCATTTTGGCCCCTCAGAAGTCCAAAAAGCCTTGAAAGTGGGCCTCGTGGTGGGGTTGACTTCCAAGCTGATTTCACTTTGTCCAAAGTCATCAATGTGTGAATCATTCTTCATGTCCCTCACCAGTCATAGCTAATGTTCCCTCCCCCACCAGCTCGGTCCCAATATCCAGTCTTGATTAGGCTCATGGGGTAGGGTTAGGAGTAGGCTGAGGGTTGGGGTGGGCATTAGAGTCAAGGTTGGGTTCAAGGACAGTGTTGGGGTGCAAAGTGGACAAAATCGGCAATGGGAATGAAGAAAAAAAAATTCTAGCGCCTTTGGCGCCACCATATGTATGGCCCGTAGCTGTTGACCCTTGGCAACTAAGTGGGCCCGGAGGGTAGAGAGGGGGGGGGGGGTTGCGTACCAGAACCAAGGAGACGTCCCCCCGTGGGCGTCGCATTGCAGGCTTTGGCGTGCGGCGCTCTAGAGGAGTGGCGGGGTTACCACGTACCACGGGCGGTGGCACACCGCCTTCAAACCGCCACACTTTGTGAGTCCAAATTTTTTTGTTTCCGACGCTCAAGGTGTCATTGAGTGTACTCGGGAGAACCCCGGAAAGCTGAAGGTCCATTTATGTACAGCACAGGTGCAGTCAAAAACTGAGTAGACTTGAGGTCCATGCAGCATGCTGGCATAACATGTGTTGTTCCTTCACGCAGTAGTGTAGACGGTTCGCCACGCCTATCTGGCTATCGCTCAATGTGGAGGTGATGTGCGTGTCGTCCAGAGAACGAACATCTACTAGATCATTCGCAGTGCTCACAGGGCACGTTGGTTGGCAATGCCTCACAAGGGATGTGTGTGTGTATGGTGTAGTGTGTGGCGCCCGTATGTGGGACCCTTTGTGTGCGCGAACGTGTCAAAATGTAGCAGCGTGTCCGAGGCTGAGAATGCCCTTGCGGGTTGCCCGCATTGATGAGGCGGTCGATATGTTCATGATTTTGTCCCAAATACCCATGCACTTGTTAAAGTTGCTGAATCAAGGTGTGAACCATGTTGTTAAGCTCATGAAGCATTTGTTGACTTGGATTGGGGTCGCGCGCAAGAGAGCACCACCTCCCGAATGTACACTCCTCATCCACGGTTCGAATGTGTTCGTGACGAACCCGACCAAAACTACAATCCACCGCATTCATGTCATCCGTGTTTACTTGGTCAAATAACTGTTCAGGCCACGGAGGGCAACCTCATCACGCCAAGAACGTTCCGCCGAGCATGTTGTGTTGCGGCCACGTGCCCAATGTTGACAGATTGTGTTTGGTGTCAAGTTGCTTGTAGGAATTACCGACATATCACAACACACGACAAACAACGACATAGGACCATACTAACACCACCCGCGCGGTGCCAAGAGCCCAAAATGCTAAAGGGCTCTCACCGTTACAGATTCTAGCTCCTGTCCATCGATCTCGATCCCATGAGCACTCACAGCATGCAACATCACGAAGCTACTCGGGAATGTCTTGCTGGTCCCCGGCGGTCACATCAAGCTGGAAAAGCGCTCTTTCACCCTCCCTAGTGGATCCCATGTGGTTGCCGGCGGAGCCACAACAGATGATGACTTGCAATCAATGTGCCTGGATGACCTCCTATCACGCGAAGTCAGCCGCCCGGTGAACACAAACTATCGATGTGGTCCAGACGAAAAGTGGGAAGTACCCATCAATGGTGGTTTCTTGGACAGCATCGCGTCAACAACTCTGGGTCACAACCAACCAGATGCAAGGCGGATGATAGCTATGATAGCCATCATAGCTATGAGGTGCCAATGGTCCTCTTCGAGAGTGTTAGGGGCGGGCTGACACCTCCCTCGCCAGAGTATTCATGTGCACAAGGCAAGGTGACACCATGGTGGGATACAAGTGGACCAAGTGCACCTACTAAATGTGGGACTTCGTGTGGGAAACTTTGCATTTCAAATTGGCTGCGAAATTTCCCACGCCAAATCCAGGGGCTTCTGCAAAATTTCCCGCACACGCGCCCCCAGGGTCGTGGCAGGTTTCACCTCCTGCATATATTGTGCAGTACTAAATGGGCAGGCGCCCCCACTGGATTCGCTGAGTTCCAGGGACATACCTCATCCGTATCCACTCTAGTGGCTAAGCCTTTCTGACTGTACATACTCCTAGGCCATGGCGCTTATGCACACTGTTGCCCGTTGGCAAAACTCACCAGTGCAAAAATGCAAAAATGCAAAAAAAATTTCCCGCACACTAGCGGTAGACGCTGTGGACTCCGGTGTCCTACTGTCAAAGTTCTAACACATGTCAGGACCTGAGACCACCTTGACCTTCATCTCTGGCAGAGTGTGGCAGATGGGTCACCCCTGCATTGTGACTGGCACCTGTGGCTAAGCTTCACCAAGCCCACAAAGCCCTACGCACCACAACATTTCTGGGAGTGTCGGCAAAATTTGCCACACCAAACCCAGGGGTCTGCGCAAAATTTCCCACAGCGAAATTTGCCATCGCAAATTCAACTTGGCACGTAATTACCCCCCACCCCTTGTATGGCAGTGTAAGAAGCGGCAGAGGCACTAGAAAAACCCCTGGGGAGGGTGAGGAGAGGGAGCACAAGAGGGGCGAGGAGGGAGAGAGAGAGCGAGACACAGAGAGAGAGAGAGAGAGAGGGAGACACAGAGAGAGAGCAGAACAGGTTTGCGCTGCAGTGCAGCAAAGCGAAGAAAGCAATTCGTCGTAGTACAGTGGGTACAGCACACCTCTTCTGTTTCGTAGAGGAGGGTTCGAACCCCGGGGGGGATAGAGACCCACCGAACAACCCGAAACCCCCTTTATGCGAGAGAGAGAGAGAGAGGGCGGGTCGCGGAGAGGCACAATCACAAACCACCTGGAGTGCTGCTGAACAGGTCTGCGCTGCGGTGCAGCAAGGCAAAACATTGAACTGAGTGGTGATGACCATGCGCCTGTGACACGGGGGCGTATGCGAGCCCGGTATCCGTTGCCTCATGGCCCCTGTATGGCACACTACATTGCAAGTGAAAGGGTAACCCGTATGATCTGTCATTTGCAGTGTATGGAGAAGTGGAGGAGGGCTTGATCTGGGCTGTTGCCCAAGAGCTCACTCTGAACTTGATGACAGTTTGAGTTGGAACAAGAAAAAGAAGTGTAGGAGAGGGTCCCATAGTGGATAGTGACCAGCTATGCCGTCCCCCCCCTCTCTGGTCACATGTAGTGAGGATTAGCTGGGTCTGAAACCAGGTTAGCCAGTGGGAAACTGCCACACCCGCAGGCTTCCCACTGTGCATGAGGCACAATGACTTTAGGCTGACACGCGGCACACTGACTACGATTCCGAGAGGTTGTCTCGAGTGCCGCAAAGTGAGCAGGCTACGCCGGCTCATCTTGGTCTGAGCCAAAAAAAAAAAGAAAAAGAAGTGGAGGAGAGAGTGGAGTGGCGTGCCACACAATGCGGCTGGGGGGCAGCCAAACCAGGCACACACCCATGCCCTTCCTGTGCCCCTTGCTTCTCTCTCGCCCAGACATCCCTGTCATCATGGGCAACGTAGCCGAGAAGGCCCCCAGTGTCACAAAGGAGGAGTCCCAGTCAGTGCTCCAGCACGACTGCAGCGTCGGGGCGATCGCGGAGTACATCCGCAGCGGGCGTGCCAAGCAGATCGTTGTGATGGTGGGCGCTGGGGTATCCGTCAGCGCCGGGATCCCGGATTTCCGTACCCCAGGCACCGGGCTCTATGACAACCTGCAGAAGTACGACCTGCCCAGCCCGCAGGCCATCTTCGAGATCGACTACTTCCAGCAGCACCCGGAGGCGTTCTACAAGCTGGCGCAGGTCTTGGTCTTGGTGAAGGACGGCCCCCGCCCGGAGCCACTGCCGGTGGTCGGATGGTCACAGGGCGCCCCCTGACGACTCTGTGTGGTTGAGCGCCCCTCTGGGGCCGGCCGAGGGGATGTCGGGTTTTCACTTCCAGGAGGGGGGGGGTCAATAGAGCCCCCCAAAACTGGGGGGGCGGGGGGTTCGGGAAAAGGGCTCAATTGACAGGCACCATTAATCAGTCATTCTGAAGTCTGGCGCCAAAGGTGCCGAAAAAAAATCGAGCACTAAAATTGGTCGATTTTTTTTCCACCAAATGTATTGGAAATGATGACTTTTCTGAACCCCCTCGACGCGCTGATTCCAAAAATCCCATTTTCTTTTTTTTTCAGATTTTTGGGTCTGGGTCACCTCCGAGGCCTGGGGGTCAGACTCGGTAGGATTTTGGGGCTCCTGTCAATTGAGCCCTTTTTGGGGGCGGGGGGGGGGTCCGGCCGGAGGGCTCTATTGACCCCCCCCCCCCCCCGGAAACGAAAACCCGGCCTCCCCAGACAGCCAGAATCAGAGCTGTGTGTTGCATGGCAGTTTCACGATCTTTGGTACTGTGTTTAGCACAGTGGTTTATGACAAGACAGCGTTGCGCTGTGTTACCCCTGTCCCCCTGGCCCTATCACGGGCTTGTCCAACCACATCGAACCCGTGTTGCCGCACCTTTGGGCCTTTTCTGGAGCCATCGTTTTTGCCGGTCCAATCCCATGGAGAAGGTGGTTTGTAGCGCTGTGCCGCCTGCAGGAAGGGAGCATGTAGGGCTGGTGGGGGGGGGGTCCATGTAGGGCTGGTGGGGGGGGGGTCCATGTAGGGCTGGTGGGGGGGGGTCCATGTAGGGCTGGTGGGGGGGGGGTCCATGTAGGGCTGGTGGGGGGGGGGTCCATGTAGGGCTGGTGGGGGGGGGTCCATGTAGGGCTGGTCGGGGGGGGGGGGTCCATGTAGGGCTGGTGGGGGGGGGGGGGGGGGTCCATGTAGGGCTGGTGGGGGGGGGGTCCATGTAGGGCTGGTGGGGGGGGGGTCCATGTAGGGGCTGGTGGGGGGGGGGGGGGGTCCATGTAGGGCTGGTGGGGGGGGGGTCCATGTAGGGCTGGTGGGGGGGGGGTCCCATGTAGGGCTGGTGGGGGGGGGTCCATGTAGGGCTGGTGGAAAATTGAAAGGCCCGGGGGGGGGTCCATGTAGGGCTGGTGGAAAATTGAAAGGCCCGGGGGGGGGGTCCATGTAGGGCTGGTCGAAAATTGAAAGGCCCGGGGGGGGGTCCATGTAGGGCTGGTCGAAAATTGAAAGGCCCGGGGGGGGGGGTCCATGTAGGGCTGGTGGAAAATCGAAAGGCCCGGGGCGGGGGGTGCATGTAGGGCTGGTGGAAAATTGAAAGGCCTTGGGGGGGGGGGGGGGGGGGGTCCATGTAGGGCTGGTGGGGGGGGGGTCCCATGTAGGGCTGGTGGGGGGGGTCCATGTAGGGCTGGTGGAAAATTGAAAGGCCCGGGGGGGGGTCCATGTAGGGCTGGTGGAAAATTGAAAGGCCCGGGGGGGCGGTCCATGTAGGGCTGGTCGAAAATTGAAAGGCCCGGGGGGGGGTCCATGTAGGGCTGGTCGAAAATTGAAAGGCCCGGGGGGGGGGGGTCCATGTAGGGCTGGTGGAAAATCGAAAGGCCCGGGGCGGGGGGTGCATGTAGGGCTGGTGGAAAATTGAAAGGCCTTGGGGGGGGGGGGGGGGGGTCCATGTAGGGCTGGTGGAAAATTGAAAGGCCCGGGGGGGGGGTCCATGTAGGGCTGGTGGGGGGGGGGTCCATGTAGGGCTGGTGGGGGGGGGGTCCATGTAGGGCTGGTGGGGGGGGGGTCCATGTAGGGCTGGTGGGGGGGGGGTCCATGTAGGGCTGGTGGGGGGGGGGTCCATGTAGGGCTGGTGGGGGGGGGGTCCATGTAGGGCTGGTGGGGGGGGGTCCATGTAGGGCTGGTGGGGGGGGGGTCCATGTAGGGCTGGTGGGGGGGGGGTCCATGTAGGGCTGGTGGGGGGGGGGTCCATGTAGGGCTGGTCGGGGGGGGGGGGTCCATGTAGGGCTGGTGGGGGGGGGGGGGGGGGTCCATGTAGGGCTGGTGGGGGGGGGGTCCATGTAGGGCTGGTGGGGGGGGGGTCCATGTAGGGCTGGTGGGGGGGGGGGGGGGGGGGGTCCATGTAGGGCTGGTGGGGGGGGGGTCCATGTAGGGCTGGTGGGGGGGGGGTCCCATGTAGGGCTGGTGGGGGGGGGTCCATGTAGGGCTGGTGGAAAATTGAAAGGCCCGGGGGGGGGGTCCATGTAGGGCTGGTGGAAAATTGAAAGGCCCGGGGGGGGGGTCCATGTAGGGCTGGTCGAAAATTGAAAGGCCCGGGGGGGGGTCCATGTAGGGCTGGTCGAAAATTGAAAGGCCCGGGGGGGGGGGGTCCATGTAGGGCTGGTGGAAAATCGAAAGGCCCGGGGCGGGGGGTGCATGTAGGGCTGGTGGAAAATTGAAAGGCCTTGGGGGGGGGGGGGGGGGGGGTCCATGTAGGGCTGGTGGGGGGGGGGTCCCATGTAGGGCTGGTGGGGGGGGGTCCATGTAGGGCTGGTGGAAAATTGAAAGGCCCGGGGGGGGGTCCATGTAGGGCTGGTGGAAAATTGAAAGGCCCGGGGGGGGGGTCCATGTAGGGCTGGTCGAAAATTGAAAGGCCCGGGGGGGGGTCCATGTAGGGCTGGTCGAAAATTGAAAGGCCCGGGGGGGGGGGGTCCATGTAGGGCTGGTGGAAAATCGAAAGGCCCGGGGCGGGGGTTGCATGTAGGGCTGGTGGAAAATTGAAAGGCCTTGGGGGGGGGGGGGGGGTCCATGTAGGGCTGGTGGGGGGGGGGTCCATGTAGGGCTGGTGGGGGGGGGGTCCATGTAGGGCTGGTGGAAAATTGAAAGGCCCGGGGGGGGGGTCCATGTAGGGCTGGTGGGGGGGGGGTCCATGTAGGGCTGGTGGAAAATTGAAAGGCCCGGGGGGGGGGGGTCCATGTAGGGCTGGTGGGGGGGGTGGGGTCCATGTAGGGCTGGTGGGGGGGGGTCCATGTAGGGCTGGTGGGGGGGGGGGTCCATGTAGGGCTGGTCGGGGGGGGGGGGTCCATGTAGGGCTGGTGGGGGGGGGGGGGGGGTCCATGTAGGGCTGGTGGGGTGGGGTCCATGTAGGGCTGGTGGGGGGGGGTCCATGTAGGGCTGGTGGGGGGGGGTCCATGTAGGGCTGGTGGGGGGGGGGGTCCATGT